>OV884013.1:52920710-53614516 GCA_930367205.1 Acanthosoma haemorrhoidale
GTGGGTTTGACTCGACCTCATCTCTCGGAAGGTAGCTATATAAACGGTAGAGTAAGCCAAGTGAATTAATCTTTAGTAAAAGGCGAAAGATTTATTCGCTTTGAAGGGGGACCAGAGTAAGTAGATTCGCCTAAGTATCTATAATTGTATATAATTATTTGTAAATTTAAAGGGGCTATGAAAAAAAAAGAAAAAAAGTGAATTAATCACTTCAAGTGTTCCGGCTCTTTTATGTGAAAGTACATTTCAAGTGTGGTCAATTGACCGTTTCTGGGCATTTTCCTGCAAATCATAGTTGAGTAGTCATAGCAAAATTATTTATTATTTGATATAAGCGATTCTATCGAAGTCTGAAGCTCCAAAGGTAGTAACCGGTCATAAAAAAAAATTAATTTTGTGGGGTGAAATGTGATAAACGAATTAACACAAATATAGTCGATAAACGTCTTAAAACAATAATACATATGCAATTAGATGCTTGGTATGCAATTAGTGCTAAGGAAATAGAATTTCCTGCTAATTTAACTTAATGAGGAGATAAAAATTACAGGTTAAAGGGTTTATTTTCAGATGTTATTCGAATATGATAATGATTCGCAAAGTAAGCAAATAGGAGAGAAAAGAAATATGTCAAACATGTTTTCCTGCAATTTATTTTTAAAGTGCTTACCTTCTTTAAGGCTGCTCTAATTATAAATATACACTGCTCTTGTTCCTGCTTGAAGCACCTCTTTCAGTAACTAGGAAATATATAATGATTTTGTTATTTTTGGAATTATTTTATCATATTTTTATCAAAATACGTGACTGTGAACTATTATAAAGTGATGCAATTAAGATATGATAGGCTTTTAACTTATCTTATGAACCGTTAATGACCCTTCAAAGTTCAAAGACTCTGCATTAGGGACGAAGAATTGTTTTAAAGATTCCCTCGTCATACTGAGAAGTACGGAACATATATATAATTTTCCTCCTTGTATTTCCCGAAAAACCAAAGTAGTTTAGTATATATTGATAATAAGGAAATAGTAATGAATGCGAAAAGTGGTCCAACATACCTCTTTCGAGAGGTTGAAGAACGCTGACCTGCACCCGTTGCTTGGTGTGCCGTCGGTGGGCGAGTTCATCCGCCGGTTTTTTGATTCGTTGCAGCACCTGATAAACCCAGTGTTTAACACTATGACCCCACCACCCCTCCCGCATCGATGGCAACAGACTGTCAGGGAAAAATTAGGATAAGAATTAGTATGTAAGTTAGTTTTAAGGTTGATCAAAAAGGTGAGCCCCATCACCTTTATTAGTCAGTTTAGTTTAGTCACGTATAATGTATATCATTATGCTTGTTTATACGATTATATAATTTCTATAAAATAACAAAACCTGTATATAATGTAGTGATGCTACAGGAAATACAAAATAAATTGTAAATAGATTCACCTGAGGATCTATAATTCTATATAATTATCTGGAAATTTAAAGGGGCTATGGAGAAAAAAAAAAAAAAAGCGCTTTATTTCCTTTAAAATAATTTGTAAATAGATTCACCTGAGGATCTATAATTATATATAATTATCTGGAAATTTAAAGGGGCTATGGGGAAAAAAAAATAAAAGCGCTTTATGAAAAAATAAAAAAACAGTTACGGAAAGACAAAAAAGATGAGTTATTTTATTGTACCCTTCCACAGTTCTGCATTAATCATGAAATGGTTAGAATAATTTTAAAATTCCCTACGTAAAATTAGATGGACAAGAAATCAGATAAATGTAGTGTTCTTAGTATATTTACCTCTGATATACATATTGTTGGGTCGTCACGAGGGGGGAGCCTAGTTACCCTAGCTCTGGTAAGTGAGGGTTGGTTAAGTTATGACCTGGAAAATTGCTTCATGACGGGTCTTACTATCTGATTCCATATTTCATAGGTATGTGCCCCGACAATGCACTATGTTCAGGAGAAGAGGTATAGGGTAGGTAGTTTATGTGGTCTTGGTTGACCACGAATTCACACTCGGTATCTGAGGGCATGCGAAAACCGTCTGGATCCCAAAGGCGAGTGTGAACCGGAAGAGAGGTAGACTGGATTGCCGTGGGAGACATTATTAGGTAAAGGTTGTAGGTCCACGGCAACCATTGTCCACGAGGGAGAGGTCTCTACCAAGGAGCTGCTAGTTTTAGCGAAACGAAGGCAGAGAATCCCACTAGGAGAGTGTGGGGTCTGACAAGGCCGGACTAAACCAGCGAGGTCAGGATGAGAGGTCCAGAGGTTTTCATAAATGAGAAGGCCAGGTTTTGAGACATCAGTGCAGCCGCAAGTCAACAGTTAGAGAGTCGTCTTGAGAATTATTTACAGGGTTTTTTTAATTTCAAAACCCTTGATTGATCAAAAGTTTTACAATTTACAAATTTTCGATTTACAGATTTCTCCTCTTACTGCATATCTGCGTATGCATTCGAAGAAGGGTAGAATTCCAAAAACAATTTTCTATTTTATGTTAAAATTACAAATCACTGGGTAGTCTTGAAACATCAGTGCAGCTGCAAGTTCACCAGTAGAGAGCAGTCGTGAGAATGATTTTCAGGCAAAACCCGGATCTTATTTATACTCGGCGTGCCTTGTTAGTACCCAATCATGTGAGGTCTTATTGTGACCAGTGATAGCCCAGTTTGCAGTGGCGCTTTGTTTACGCAGCGCCAGACCTGGCCTAAGTCGCTTGCTACCTGCTCTGGATAGAGGGTAAGGGTTTCCAGCCACTAACTATTTGCAGCTGCATCTTTTATTGTTTACATTTACAACGACTTATGGTTTGGTGATTTTATTTACATTTGTTTAAATTAATTTAATTGTTTAAATTAAATTACAACATATTATAACCAATTTACAATAGTTATACAATAGAATATAGGGTGATTTATCTTATGTAGTTAGCGGTCGCTACACATATATTAATTATAACAATTTAAACGAAGATTTGGGAAGCCCAGCATTCAATTGATAATTGAATTGAATTGATAATTTTTTCACCACCATGATTTTTCTTAAATTTAAGAATCTGTAACATATTTTATCTAAATGATGATTTCAGTAAGTAAAAGAACGCAGGTATTTTCAGTACTAGAAAGAAAATTTGTTGTTGTCTGTCTATCTTCCTTTTAATCCCAACAATGCCTCGTCAATAGTGAATGATCATCCGTAACTCTCTTTACTATCACTATTAATGTGTTTGCCTTCATACCCTATCTTGCCCTTAGTGTAGTTTTTTTCACAGTTTAAATGCATCCAGTCGGGAACTAGAACAATATGTAGGGGCTCTGACATTGCTAGAAGGGTTCACCCAGCGAATGGTCTCATGGAGGGGAGGGTGTTTTAACACAACAGTGCTGCCGCGATGGAAAAACACTCAAATCTATTAACTATCAAGCATTTATAACAGCATGCTTTTTTATGCTCCATTTCTTTGCAAACTTTTTTAGGAGTTCATAGCGCCTGTTGAAAAATGACCTTTTGTAGCTTTATTGAAAATAATCCAATGAAAAAAATCATTTAATATTATAAAGATATAAGTTATCGTCTCCCGGCTGTAGACGATCAAAGAAAAAGAGAGAATATGGATGATAATAATGCACACAGGTTCGATTGTTAACTGGCTTTATTCTGTTCTCATCCTCTATCAATACCCAGGCTTTGTTTACATTAAGCCCTGTGGTATTAGGGTTAACAATGTCTTGCCACTAGCCATAACGCCCCCCTACCAGTTTACGGACATTCCCCGTAAACTTATACATATAAAAAAAAATTTTGTTTACAAAAGAAATGAAATTTCTGATAAGATAAAAAGACGCAAAACAAAAACGTTCTTCCATTGCACCCAGAAGAATTATAATACGATCACAAACAGAAAAAACAAAACAAAAAACGACACTACTGTATAAAATTAACATATAAATAGAACATTCGGCTCGAGTGCGTGATACACCGACTAGGTGTTTTCAGACCCTTCACTCTCAAGCTCAGACCGGAATTAGGCTGCAACGCCGAGACACTCCGATCCCGCTGCTACAAACTTCAGCTGCTCAAAATGCACCATCCTTCGTTTTATCGGGGGTGTGATGCTCTCGATCGTGACCACGTTATTTTCGCGGAGGGCGATCACCCGGAAAAGCCCCTTGTATCGTGCTAGTTCTTTCCCTTTGTTGGAGTTCTTTTGGCGATATACGATTGCGGCGAGTTTGAGTTTCCCCGTGATATCGTGGACCTGGACGTTGCCTTGCACCACCCGATGTCGTTTCTTCTCTTCAAGTTTGCTCCGAACGGTCGCCCACTGCTTCCCCAGTGCGATACGATTATTGACGACTCACGCTGCCATGTCGTCATCTACGTGCTCCTGTCATCTCTCCGATATCGTCTGAGTCCGAACAGCGTCTCGACCAGGAGGAACCCGTTGGCGGAATGTACCGAGTGGTTGTATGCGATGACGGCGTTCTCCATCGCCACTCTCGATTCTATCCCTTTTTTCCCGTGGTAGATACACAGGTGGTCACTGAGCGTGCTCTGTAGCTTTTTATCTCTCCCCGACTCTTCGGGTGTCCTAGGATGCCAACAGATCTCTAAGGGCCCGCCTCGGCCTTCATCTCTGGATTATCAAACTCACGTCCTTCGTCGGAAGCGATAGTTTCCGGAATGCCATAGAATAGCCACCATGTGCGCAATGCCTGCACAACTGTTTTCGCCGATCGGTCTGCTATGACTTGAGCCATTGCCATTTTGCTAAACCTGTCTATGACGGTAACCTACTTGTATCCCTTTAGGTGAATGTATGCACTTGTAGATCTTCAAGTGGTCTGTCGGCTGTCGGGGTCACGTATTGCATTACTCAAGGCGGGTGTTATTTTGTGGCGAGGCATGTGTCACAGGTGCCAATAACTCTCGCAATTCTTTTAGACCCACCAAAAATATCTGCGCTCGAGGGCCTTTAGGGTTGCTTCGATCCCGCGTGGTTCGTTTTGCCCTGGTGAAAGGTAAGGGTAACCTCATGTTGACGCTCTTCTTGACTGATGGTTTCCACCTGAAGGGTACACCGAATGAACGTGCTGTCGACCCCAATCCTCTCCTTCCACCATAGTTGTTTGATGTGGTCTTAACTAGTAAATTGCCCACGTAAAGTTGGTGCGTCTTTCCTGGCACCCTCAGAGCTCGACAGATCATGTCGTTCGTAATTCCTGGCAAGGACCATATCTTCACGATCTTACAACGGCTGTACTTGCCATACTCCGCCTTAAGCAGCTCTTACATCTTTGTAAGCCAAATGATTCGGTGCTTCTTATCATTGATGATCTCCTCGATGTCTTCGATATCCGACGGCCGGTTTTTTGCTGAGCTGCCACCTCTTATGACGTCTTATCTTAAAACATCACGAATGATCAGTTTTAAACCTTTCAGTCTTGTGACTGTTTCAACTGTTAGAAAATCCGTAGGTTCAAGCTATTGAACGTCAAACTTGAAGCCAACGGTTTTTTTTCTTCAAGTCTATTTTTTGCTTAGTCGATCTCATTGATTGGTCTATGAAGGATGGTATGTACGGTTCTCCCAGTATCGGTGTCTACTCGAAGTCATCATGTTTGTTAAAATAATTATCACCACAGGAGTTGAACTGAACTTACATCTAACGTCAGATGGTAGATAGCAATGCCGGTATTAGATTATCGATATCTTAACCTCATCACCACGTCCTTGATAGGTTTATGGGTCACCTGAAAGGTTATAAAATTATCAAAAGAACTCTCGAGGAAAAGCCCACAATCGCACTATATATCGCCGAATATCAATTCCCCTTAATAGTACAAAAATAGTTTTGTAGAAAATCTAATCCCTTCCAACGTATTTTTTCTTCTTAGTTTCATCTCTCAAATGCATTTTGCTCATTTTATCACCATTTAAAGGAAAACATAAAATCTTTTTTTCAATATTATTTTCCTGAGTATTGGTGTTTATATAGAGACATTTACTTGCGTATACTTATGTCGTAGGCTGCTTAATTAAGCTTTAGTCTCTTTAGAATTCTCTTATTTACACAATATCATATAACTGTCGACGGTTTGCCTATTGTGGCGTCACCAAATTCAAAAACTAAGAAGAAAGATTTATACTAATTTTGCGTGTTTAAAAACATATAGCAAAAGTAAAAATTTAAACGACTAATTTGGAATATTATGAGATACATTCATAAAATAAAAAAGTTGGAATAACAAATGCACAAAGAAACTAGTAAAATAACAAACCTGAGATATTCACCTATAATATTTTTTTTCCTCCAACTTTGTTTTAGCCCTATCGCCTATTATTACGTCCATAAACGTATGTGTAGCGAAGAGCTAAATATATGTAAATTACCCTACACTCTGGTTCATAAGGTATTATAATAGAAATGCAAATCTGTGTAAACTTCTTGTAATAAATCATAGAGGGATCGGCAGATGTAAACAAGTGACAGAGGGTCCTGCCATAAAACCCTGGGAGCACACCTACCCCTATTAAGATAGACCTTCAGTCACGTCCCAGCGGTCATAAAATCATGCCAGGAACAGTTTAGTCACGTAGCTCGGGAGGTGGGACATCATAAAGCACACACTTTTGGACCAACGGGATAATAAAACAGACCACCTGCAGACTGACTCCGCCTTCCACGAGGGAGGGGGGTACAATATTTATATCAGTAAGTTTCGCCCTGAAAAGACACTCTGTTTCTTAGTCTCCACAGCCACACTACTAGTCGCGATATGCCAGGGCCCCTGGGCCCTGGGAGTAAGCCCACTTGCCTTTCGCTCGTCCACACTCGCTATGCTACACCTATACGACGGCACCTTGCCTCTGGCAGACCTCTGACGACTTGTACCTATTACGCTGCCGATCTCTCGCTTGAACTCTGAAAACTGGTCTTATTCTTTATGAATCTCTGAACCTCATCCTGAACAGTGTCTTGTCGGGACACATCCCTATCAATAAAATGGAGTGAGATATTAACGCCTACATGGAACATGGTCCATGTTGTAAACTATAACAATCCGCACTTGTCACCAGGGCTAGAGTGATCAGGCACTCCCCTAGTGACGCCCCCCGACAATTGTTGACACCCGACAATTGTTGACCTTTTCCGACAGTATGTTTCAACTTTATTATATTTTCCAAATAAAACGCACAACATTCACTTTGCAAAGACTCTGGAACGCTCTCGGAAGTGAAACTAACCAAATAAAAAACTATTTGTTGCTAAATGCTACATTGATAATTTATTTTTATATTACTTCTGGGAGGTTTTGAACCATTGCATCTGTACAGTATAAGCGTTTACCACTTACTTTTTTCAAAACCTTCATATTATTTACCTAAGAAGAAATTCATAAATATATCAAAACGGGCTTCTTTTTCGTCATCAGAGCTGTATTTTAAGAAGGTCTTAAAACTAACAAACTGTTTAGTAAAATAAATTAAACAATTATGACCAGTACTATCTCATACGTTACTCAATCTCATAAGTCATTGAGACTGTCAATAAAATTGTTTTCGTTACCGTGAGAAATCCCTTACTGGACTGATTCATCTCACGACTTGAATTTGCCATCTCCCATGACGTCTTCTGTGTCGGTTTTCTCGGCCCGGTCTCGTGCTCCTTCTCCACCGGGTGACCATTCTTGGACAAATTGCTGATGTCTTACTTCCCCACCCATTGTAGGGACAATGGTCCGTTTGGACCTTAAATCGCCTTCTGAAGACGTAGGGACGAAAGTGCTCTATCGCCCATACGATTCCCAGCAGTTGCCTTTCCAGCGCACTATACCTGCTAGCATATGTGATCGGTCTCTCTTTCCCGTTGCGATCTTGTGAGAGTACCGCCCCCAACGGGTATTCACTGGCTTCCTTGGTAATGAACGGGAGTGCGAAATTCGGGAATGAGAGGATAGGCTTCCCCCGTAACTATTCCATGCACCGCCGAATGTTGTTCTCCATATCTGGGGTGATAATGACCTTCTGTCCCTTCCTGAGTGGATTATTGATCGGGATGAGGCATTCCGCCATTTCCGGTTCGAACCTTCAATAATAGCTCAGCGATCCAAGAAGGCGCCGGATTCCTTTTACGTACTTCGGAATGGTAATCCTCTGAATAGCCTCGACTTTGCTCCGTTCGGGTTGCACTCCCTCTCTTGAGATGATATGGCCCAAACATCTTACTTATTCTTGGCCAACAGGCGATTTTTTCACCGATAATTTCAGACAAATTTCGCGATCCTTTGGAATACCTGTCTCAAGTGCTTTTGATGTTCTTCCTTCCTTCGGCTGAAAACTAGGAGCTTGTCTATATATATTTGGCAGTAAGTTTCCTCAATGCCTCTCATGAGTTCGTCCATTGACCTTTGGAATGTTATCGGCGATTTCTTTAGCCCGAACGGCATTCTGGTGAACTCGTAGTAGTGCCCACGTTGAAATTTGAATCCCGCCTTATGCTGATCTCTCTGATATATCTGTATTTGATGATAACCCGCCATCAGATCGAGTGTGCTGAATATAGTTGCTCTACTTAGTCAGTCAAGAATGGGGGAAACCGTGCACCGTTAGTTCGTCGCCATATTTCCTGTAAGATCTGGAATTATTTGTAATAAATATAGGATTACTCTGTATTGCTGTTGGTACTTATTTACTACATTGGAAAAATTAAATTAAATCTAATTTAAATTCTTAATCTAACATATATTGATTAGTGTTTTTGCGATGAATCGAATGAGACCAATAGCTTAGCCAATAGGACCAACAATTCGGAAAATATGTGGACTTATTTCCACTTTTCGCGCATTTAGTAGGCATTTATCGAGAGTCCGACTCGCACTCCATAATACCAGGACAAGGGCAGCCGAAGACTGGAAGATTAACTGATAACAGGCTTATTGGGAATCAGGGTTTAAGAGATCTATGTGTGACTGGAAATGCAATGTTCCTATTTCCTGACGGACTGTGATGATCGGTCTCTCTTTTCCGTTGCGATCTTGTGAGAGTACCGCCCCCAACGGGTATTCACTGGCTTTCTTGGTAATGAACGCTTTCTTTCTTGACTCACTGTCTGAAGCATCACTGGATTCCCGGGTACCTGATCGTGGTTCTTTGCTCACCTTACAAAAGAGTTAGACTTCAATTTCCACAAAAAAATCTTGATTAGAGTTTCGAGCAGTGGAACCGAGTCGTGTTCCTGATGAAGTGAGCGTGGGTCAGCCATCATCAGATTCCTTGCTCAGATCCTTTTGCGTGGCAAAGAGACCATTTTAGTCACTTAAATCCTCATTCCACCACTCATCCCTACAATCCTCCTCGGAGACTAAAACGGCAGAGGCCTCGTGACCTGCTATAATTAAGTGACAGTGGAATTCCTGGCAATGGCCAGTTTCGTGCGTCTGTGGCTCTCGCAATCTTGGTCAGTCTTGCTCTTATCCACTTACGCGGCTTACATAGGAGTGAGGGACTTCCCAAGACTCCGCTTTCTCCTTCGCACGCGAGGGAGGTGACAACCATGTGGACTTGGGGCCTCTGGGCTGTTTGTATATATGAGCGAGTGAATGAAAATTGTAAATTGGTATGAATGAGATCATTTACCACAATTACTTATAGCCCAATCAGGCAGATTGTAATTTTATCATAATAAAGTTGTAAATTAAAAACAAAAAAAAAATTATCATATAAACTAAATAGTTTTATTTTACTTATATATGTAATTTCATAGCGGTGCGTCAACTTTGCCATGATAACATTCAATAGCTTAGTGTATGGCATTGTCATTATTAATGAAAAAGTATGTTTGAAATACTGACAGAGCTACTTCATAAAAATAAGTTTAAAACGACCGTTACTAATAGAAGGCATGCAGATTATACCAAAATATGATCCTCGGGAAACTAAATAAAAGCATGCTCTTCTTATAAAAATATAGGAAAAAAGAAAAAATCTTAGTTTTAGAAAAAGTTAAATTTATAAATATCTTTATTATAATAATATTTAATTAAAATTAACATACATGGAGTACTACGAACCGACATAACAAGCGACAGTTTACTTAGAGATAAAACAGAAAAAATATAAAAAGGCTGTTAGCGAGAAGCAACCGATGTTCAGTTTATTGTTCCGAATGGGAAATGTTTCCCCTATCATATTTTCACTTAATTTAGAAAACAGTTATTTTTATACATGTTTCTTGTTCACTTTCATATGGCAGCTATGGGAGAGGGAAAAAGCTTGAAATCGACCGCTATTATGCCGGGTTATCACTGGGTGTGATTTACGAAAATGAGTGTTATTGATACACTTAATACGGATTAAGGAAATAAATTGCATTAAAATTGAACCGTTCACGTGAATCGTAAGGACAAAATTAATTCCCTTAATCCGTATTTAGTGCATCAATAATACTCACTTTCATGATTCACGCCACTTGGGAACCCAGCAGTAGGATAATATATTTACAATAGTTACTAAAATATTATTACATTTAATTGTGCTCCTGTAAGGTGTATTCTTTATTATATTATTTGCTATCATTTAAGTTATTCTCGGTCACAAAGTCACAGAATATAGTTATTTTTTCGTTTATGCTAATGCACTTCAGATTATTTAAAAATAATATTTTTATATTTATTTATTTTATTTATTTTTTCTTCCATATCCCTTAAAGCTCACAGATAATTATATATAATTATAGATCCTCAGGCGAATCTATTTCTATTTATTAATTCTATTGTTAACGTTTATGGGCACCTACTCGAACTATTTCTCTCTCGGTTACATACTCATTTTTATAATATTGATTTTTTTTTCCTTTTCTTCTCCATAGATTTATCAGCCAATAAATGGTCCCATTCCCCTTCAATGTTCCGGGAGTAGTGTTAACGGGAATTCGGTGAGTTGAACTTAGGACTCATTGTGTTTTACCGCATTCATCTAATTGATTTTTCTGGTGTTTAATTTTTAAAACTCATTTTTTTAACCTGATTTGTACCTTTTTACCAAAATCTTCGTGAAATTATTCTGAGAGTAATTGAGAGTAACAATCGAAAAGGGACGTCTCTGTATCAATGTTTAAATAGTGTGAAAATTAATATTTCTCTCCCAAAATATTTTGTAATAATGCTGCTTCATCAACTGAAAACGTTTTACTTTTACAGACATCCTCAGGGCTACAATTCAAACAAAAACATATGAAACAATAAAATGTACAAACATACAAACTGCTTAAAGTATTGTCTTTAAATTCATATCCATTTATTCATATCCAGTATACGACAATGAATGAATATGCATATAAAGTAATATACAATATCGTTCAATGATGTATGTGTTGTGATGCGTTGTATGTGTCTTTTTATACTTCGGTTTGTTGCCAATATCGTTATTTTAATACCTTTGTATGTTATTGTTTGCTATGCATGTAAATCTAATTGTTTTGTACTTTTTTGTCTGAATTGTAGTCCTGTGGATGTGTTATTAGGAAAGGTTGACTGTTGGTGCAATATCAGTACTAAAAGAGACTTCAAAATTTGTTTAAAAAAATAATTCTCATGCAGTATAAATACAATCAAAACTTAGACCTAGGCTTTGAGTCAGTGTAAACAAGAAATCAACCGATAGTCATATTTTTTCTCATCGGATGCTTTGCAGCAAGACATTTACATAATTGCATTCGTACCTATAACCCCGGCCGATAAAGGACTATTGACCATACATGTTCTCCTTTTGCTACGGATGTCAAGTGCTCTCTATGGGCTATTGCAGATGGCAGGTGGCAGATGGTAGATAGCGCCGTAGATGGTGGAGCCCAACCTGCGAGAAGGAGCCAGCGATAAATAAGGGGATCCTTGGCGATAGGGAGGTCATTAGTGCTGTCCCAGCCGAGCCAGAAATATTACACGGGGGGGGGGGAGGATTCCTTCTATCAATTAGAATTTCTTTCTTTCCTTCCCTTCGACGCGGTGGATGAGGACTAACGTTTAATCAGGATAAACGACCTGAGAAGGATGGAGTCTTTCAGGAAGTGTGTACATTGCCTTATAAGTCCTAGAAGATTTTCTGTTTCAGTTTTTTTTTTCTTTTAGCTTACAAGATGTTTTTCCAGAAAATACCTTGGCACTAATCAGCCACTTGATTAAAAAACAGAACAAGGTAGTTTTACTAGATGGATAAGTAGACCTTTGAGCAGACAACCGCTAATGATGCATTGTTGTGGAGTCCGAAGGAAAAGTTTCTCCAAATGTTTCGGGGTAATCATCGTCTTTCGTCTTGATGCCGACTGTATTTTAATTTGGTTTAAGTCGATGTTTTAGCTTTAATTTGAATTTTTAATAACGAGTGTGAGTTACTTGTATGACGTAGAAATTTCATAATTATAATATAATATACAGGAACATAGTGCCATCAACTTGAGATCAATCCTAGTCTTCGTTAGATCAGGTAGTTACGAAATGCCAACAAATCATGTCAGCTGGTGGCGCAGCAGTGGCCCGGATGACACCGAACCAGATGAGGCAACCCTCATGTATCAGGCCTTGTTATGGAAACAATAATTCACCCTTCTCTAAGCAATATCCCAGATGACGACCACCGGCTGAGGCAACATCCACCTATATTTCCCACGCCCCACTAAGGAGGCATGATCCATTTCTCCCTATATAAACCTTCCCCAGATTTTACCCGTCCTCACTCAGCTTCCCGCTTATCGACTAACCGTTTACCTCGTTGTACTTTTGAATAAATTCTTTTTGAAAAGTCTATCAGAGTAAACTTCTTTAACTGGCACCCGTTCAGGTTACTTTGGCAGTGTACGTGGAACATCGGTAGAATCTCCCCATTTCGCGATCCCGCACTTGGCTAGGCAAGACCCGAGGCATCCTCTACTCGTTCCATGAGAGCTCGACGAAATATTAACAGGACTTCAGGATCAGTAGATCGCTGGTATATTTTGATATGCATCTCCGAGGTATACTGAAACAGAAATCGTTGAATGAAGACCAGGACATCAAGAAGAAGAAAACTTTGTAATTGGTAATTATAACTTACTAACAATTTTTCTGTACACATTTGACTTATGACTGAGAGGAGCATACTAAGGGAAGCCATACCTAACATACCGACTTTACACCCACCCATACAAGAAATACAAAATTCTTTACTCGAACACAACTCAAAACATTAAATATGAACCACCACACAGACAATCAAATACAATTACTTACTGAACGTTTAAATTACTTAGAAGCTAAACAAAATGATTTTTTTAAACTACGGCACGAACAACAACGATCCGCCTCCTCTAAACCAGAATATCATTTAAATTACACGGACTCGTTACTGAAAATTAAAGATAAAAAAGGCAAAACTTGGCTAATTGACACCGGAGCTTCTAAAAATTACATTAATACAAATACATTAATCCAAATGTATTACCCGAAGGAACAAAAACTAATCGCGAAGACTTTGTCATTAAAACTCCGACAGGAAAAGCTGAGGGTACACACAGTGCAACACCCACTGTTAAGAATTAGTGCAAAGGTAAAAATGTTAATATATCCATACAGCAACCGTTTCGATATTCTGTTAGGATACGAGACCATGAAGGAATTAAAAGCCGAAATAAAATGTCATAATGACGAAATAATAATAAACGGTACAAAACATAAGCTCGAAAATGAAATCTACTATATGGATGAACTAAATACCTGAAATGAATGAAACAACTAAACATGGAAAAAAGTGCAATACCAATGAATATTACATAGATGGTATTAAAATAAACGAAAAAAGAGGCCAAACATACTCGGAAAATAAATTAGAAAATAATTTGGAAAATAAAATGAAAAGTAAAACAGAAAATAAAACAGAAATTAACGGAAAAACGATCGGAAAACAAATCAACTAAATACATTAAAAATAAAGAAGATGAGACTAACTATATTGATGACAGACAAACTATAAAAACATTAATTAGAACTGACCACATTGAAAACAAGATTTCGGATGAACTTGTGGTGTTCCAAAGTAAAAATGGAGAAATATTTAAAACAAATAAAGATTTACCACAAAAATTGAATAATGTAGACAGTGAAGATGACATGGACTTTGAAGAAATATAATTACTTCCAGTAAAAGATAATCCCGAATATGACGCAATAACTATAGATTTAGAACAACTTATTACCCAACAAATAGATGAACAGATAATACAAGACGACGTATGTTCCAATGAAGCGACTGCACATTCCCAACGCTCTTTTAATAAGCAAGTATGGACTGTAGACAATGACAGAAATGTAAAGATAGAAAAAAACCAAATTATAATAACTAGAGGACATAAAAACTTACAATTTAGCAAGCCTTTTCCTAAAAGAAGATAATGACATTTCTTTCAATAATGAGGATTATACACCCAAAACATGCTGATGGAATTTACTGCGAACCGAAACTCAATGTAATGACTACTTGGTATGATGAACAATCCAATACTTTATCAAGAATTATACAGGAAAATATCCTACTGTTAAGATAAAAAGATACAAAAATCTTTGTATTTACATTTACAAAGAAATGTAACTTTAGCTTCTAAACAAACAGATATTGTGGGTTATGAGCAAAATTCATTGTACTACGCATGAGGAAATACTTTATGTATTTGTAGACCTGCCACTGGCAGAACCCAATGTAAGAACATCGTTGCTCATACCCGTTCCTGTAATTAAAAATAAACTTTATTGTTCTATTAATAGAATAAAAATTATATTAATTAGGAAAATGATAATATTTTATAATGTTAATTGTAATTATCTCATTAATAAATATTACTGTACTAACCCAACCTTACTAGATAACAAATGTATAGAAAATATTGTATTATTAGGTTCTACAAATAAATGTGACTATACTCAATATCAACTACCAAAAATTGATTATATTGTTGAGATTAATTCATACATTATTGTTAATAATCCTAAGCTAGATGACTGTAACAAAAATAACACTATTTATTTACCCCTCATCTCCCTAGTAAATATATCCCAAAATAAATGTTTTTTTGAACTCCCTAAAGTGCCCATGCATATTGTCGATTCCGAATATAAGACTATGTACCGAGAAACTTACAAAATACCATTGTACAACAATTCCGAACTAATAGATCCCAATATAACCCAAATCATGTTAAACCCTATTACTAACATTAATGATAGTTCCATATATTTTATAGTTTATAGTATTATAGGTACTTTAGGAATACTAACATTATTATATTATATCAAAATGAAATCTGTGATCCCAAAACCACTTGGCGGAAATTTCTATTCCAATTCATATATATTTCCTTTTATTGGTAACTATTTGTATGCCAATTAAGTGTTATCTTCATTATTTAACAGAAATATTTATTAAATATTTGTTGGTCAATTGTCTGTTTATTCAGTACTTTACTGTTTCGTTAAAAAAAACAATATTTTATAATGTATATTATATATTATATATATATATATATATATAATGTATATAAATTTCTATTCCAATTCATATATATTTCCTTTTATTGGTAACTATTTGTATGCCAATTAAGTGTTATCTTCATTATTTAACAGAAATATTTATTAAATATTTGTTGGTCAATTGTCTGTTTATTCAGTACTTTACTGTTTCGTTAAAAAAAACAATATTTTATAATGTATATTATATATTATATATATATATATATATATAATGTATATAAATTTCTATTCCAATTCATATATATTTCCTTTTATTGGTAACTATTTGTATGCCAATTAAGTATTATCTTCATTATTTAACAGAAATATTTATTAAATATTTGTTGGTTAATTGTCTATTTATTCAGTACTTTACTGTTTCGTTAAAAAAAACAATATTTTATAAAAAAAAAAATCCTTTCTTATTCTTTGCATAGTTATTACTTATTTTTATGATACTCAATTCGGGCTTATACCTTGTTAAAAAACTTTTAAAAATCAATTTCTAATGTGGGAAAAAGTCTCTTGGTTTATCGTTCTTTAATTATGAAATAACGTTATATTAAACGTTGACATAGCGTTTCTTCCATTTAATATATTCCAAGTAAAAAGTTAAGAAATTGTAACTACAAATAATATAGAAGTATTTAAAAATAAAACCATAAATTTATTATATTGATAATACAAAGTATCTTTGAGTGCTAAACTTGATAAATTAATTTTCCACCCCTGAATTGGAGTAGAGTTTACAAATTAAAACTCAAGACGTTTTGATGAATAATAACTAAAATTTCTAAAATCCTTTGTCCTGCCGTGACAAAACCCTAAAGTGTGAAATGCATCACACTTGACATGATTTCGTTGTCTAAGTCGGCAGTTTATTTATTACTAAATGATTAATCATTCTTTTAACCACAATAAAAATCGTACATCGAACAGTTTTAGTGCTAATTAAATCCCTATGACTTACTCGCCCTCCGAATCCATTCAGGTATTCGGTACATCAGTTATCAAAAATAAAATAATCCTCTTGAGTTATATAAATAATGTGCTACTACTGTCTGTAACGGTTTAGTATCTGTTATGAGGGATGTGGAAGACATCTGGCCACCATACCGCGGTGAGATGTATGGCCTCTGAAAAAACCGATTCGGGACCTCCACTGGCAAGTATGTTGAACATTTAATTATGAAACATCACGAATGATCAGTATTCAACCTTTCAGTATTCGTGTAGTGAGTGAATTCTTCTTTAAAAGTGCGCTGCTACCTAGGACATCTGAAAAATAACGGCTGCAGATACCAGGTATTGTACACAATAACCACACATTTTCAACTGTTAGAAAATCCGTGGGTTCAAGCTATTGAACGTCAAACTTAAAGCCAACGGGTTTTTTTTTTCAAGTTTATTTTTTGCTCAGTCAATCTGATTGATTGGTCTATGAAGGATGGTATGTACGGTTCTCCCAGTATCGGTGTCTACTCGAAGTCATCATGTTTGTTAAGATAATTACCAACCACAGGAGTTCAACTGAACTTACATCTAACGTCAGATGGTAGATCCGGTATTAGATTATCAATATCTTAACCTCATCACCACGTCCTTGATAGGTTTATGGGTCACCTGAAAGGTTATAAAATTATCAAAAGAACTCTCGAGGAAAAGCCCACAATCGCACTAAAACGGCCCTACCTAAGCCGAATTTCAATTCCCCTTGTTAGTACAAAAATAGTTTTGTAGAAAATCTAATCCCTTCCAACGTATTTTTTCTTCTTAGTTTCATCTCTCAAATGCATTTTGCACATTTTATTGCCATTAAAGGAAAACATAAAATCTTTTTTTTTAATATTATTGTCCTGAGTATTGGTGTTTAAAAAGAGACATTTACTTGCGTATGTTTCAACTTTTTGTGCATTATATTTTCCAAATAAAACGCACAGCATTCACTTTGCAAAGACTCTGGAACGCTCTCGGAAGTGAAACTAACCAATTAAAAAACTATTTGTTGCTAATTGCTACATTAATAATTTATTTTTATATTACTTCTGGAATGTTTTGAACCATTGCATCTGTACAGTATAAGCGTTTACCGCTTATTTTTTTCTCAAACCCATCATATTATTTACCTTAGAAGAAATTCATAAATATATCAAAACGGGCTTCTTTTTCGTCATCAGAGCTGTATTTTAAGAAGGTCTTAAAACTATCAAACTGTTTAGTAAAATAAATTAAACAATTATGACCAGTACTATCTCATGGGTTACTCAATCACATAAGTCACTGAGACTGTCAATAAAATTGTTTTCGGCACCGTGAGAAAACCCTTACTCGACTGAATCATCTCACGATTTGAATTTGCAGTTTATTATTCCTGTTGAATATCCAGATAATCGATTTGGCTTCTATCGATATTATTATAGTGGTCCCTACATTACATAAGGATACCTCCCCTTATTTATGTTAGAACCTGCTGCTAGAGACTGTTAGCACTCTGACTGAGACTGTTTTTTATGTTTATGAAAAGCCATTTAACCTGTACTATTTCATGGTTTATTATTATTATTTCATTTTAAAAAGTATTATCCGTCAAATCAAGGATGTTTGGTATGTTTTATTGATTATTTATTGTCATTAAGCACTAATGGTGTCTACTACTGTAAATAGTAGTAGTACAAAATATTTGAAAATCATTGTTTGTTTTTTTTAATTCCGGTATTTCCTGTTTGATTTGCTTTTTCTTTTTCTCCTATCTACTCATCAAAAAGTTGTGCAATTTTTGTTTTGATGTTTTCTTTGTCATTGTTTGTGTCAGGAAAGGGATGAAACCCCAGACATTTCTTCCTTTCATGAAAACATCTTCCTGCTAATGTTCGTATTAAAACAACCCCGGGCGGTTCAGATAGTTAAATCTAGTTTCTTAAAAAAATACTAATACGTTTTCTGTAATGAATAAATGATTGATAAACTCTTTAGGGCGAGTTATCCTTTTAAAAGTTTTAAAAAAAGACTTGTTCAAGAAATCTACCTCCTTTTTTTTTATTTTATTTTTTTTTTTTTTTTGGTGATGGGGCTGGGATCATATTCGTTCAGCTCGAAAATATAGATGGAACAACATGGTGTCAACCAGTAGCACAGCTATGGTGAGGGGGGCAGGAGCGTGATACACCCCGGGCGACACACGTTTTTTTTAAATTTTCTAAAAATAAAATGAAAAATGTAATAATAGTGACCATGAAAGTTATCAGAATCACGTGGTATTGGTGGCCCTACCCGTCAACAAAATTTAGACGCTTTATCAGTGAAAAAAAAAAATCACGTGAACCATAAATTTGGAAATAGCGACATTCACACGATTAATCCTTTAGTGATAGAAATTATAACCGCTAAGTAATTTTTGTATTAATAAAAGGCCCGTTATTTCAAGAGAATTTTTGCAACTGTCGAGAGTAGAAGTATCGCTTTATATAAACTAATATATTTTAGGTTGTCATTTAAAATATGATAGACCATTCTAATAAAAAAGCAAGAAAAATAAATGTATAAACAAATTTACATCTTATCATTTTGTGTATGATCTGTGGAAACCAAAAAATTATTTGTGATTTTAAGTTTGGCAATTGTTAATAACATCACTCTTGATCTTGGTTGAATCAGAAAGGGAGGCAAATTGCAAAACATCCCAGGTGCTCTAGGTAGGCCACTTGTGAGAACTACGCTATACCCCCTCCCCACCAGCTGCGGTTACAATTTGGCGATTTTCAAGATTTTGCTAAAAGTGCAAATAACTATTAAAATCGATACCCATTTAATTTAATGAACGATATAAAAGAAATAGTTTTTTTTTTCAAAGGATTGTGAAATATCCGCAATCAGGCTAAGTGAGGCCTGTTAAGCTCCGTTATCCAACGGCTGTTCGAGATCGGCGAAACCTTATCTCCGGCTTCACGGCTGAAAAACAGCCGAGCTCGTAGGCAATTAACAGCGGAGGAGCTCAGGACTTAATAAGTCCCCCACTTAGCGGGATTGTCCTTCTTATCTCCCCCCCCCTCCCTCCCCCACCCTCGCTAGCCTAGAGGGCATTAAATCCAGCTTAGTCCCTTTTTTGTCCCTCTTCTTCCCCTTTGCCCTCTGTCCTACCTCCCCGTTCCCCTTCCGCATTATTAAGGTGGTAGATCTCCCCAGCGGAGGATATGAGGTGTGCTACCCCCAATATGAAGGGTCCCACCCAAAGGTATAGATTCGGAAAGAGCTCGAAGGGGAAAGATATTATTTTTTTTCTGTAAAATTTCTGCTTATAAACGGTTTGCCCCCAACCCAGACTAATGGCTAATATTTTACTCACCAACGCCAGAAATAAAAGGGACCTTTTTTTTTTTACCTTCTTCATTATTCTGGAATGGGTTTCGAAATTATAAAATATGACATTATTACTTTTTCACGGTAGTTCAATGGATTTATAAACTCGTAAAAAAAAAAAAAAAAATGGAAGTGCACCGGAATGGAACCCATATTTAATTCATATAACTTTCTTATTTTCCCCAATTAATATAAGAAATATTACCCTTTATGCTTTGTCTCTTATAGCATTTTTCTTCGAGCTTTTAGTATTATGTTTTTAAAATATTTATGTATTCAAAGGCGTGGTCATAAAAATATTTTTAGATTTATTTATAAATCATTTGTAAGCTTTATTTGTGAAAATTTTCCATCTCCCTTATTCAACAATGGTTATAAATTAGCTTAAATAAGCCCTATTCGTACCCTTTTTGTAATGACATATCGAATAAGAAGGGGGTTATATAATCTGCAGCGCTATTCAGTACAAGTCGGATGATAAAGTGAGTGAGCAGATTCGCCTTGCTATCGAAGGAGGGACTACAGCCCAACGAAAATTGAACCCACGCGTGGGGGGGGGGGGAAACTATGAAACCCAGTTTTGCACCAGGCACCCTATATTCAATCACGGCCAGTCCACTCAGTTATGACCCACGTGTGGGTAGGTTTGTGTCTGTCGTGCAGTTTTCGTGGGTCATCCAATCACTTCACACTCCCTGCCAATGTACATCACTCTCGTGTGACTATTTATAAATTCCTCTGCATTTTTATATTTGTTTTACTAGTGTAAGTAAATTTACATGTACATTCACACACTTTGTGTGCCAATCTTGTTTTTTGCATTTGCTTCTAAACATTGTTGTACGATAATTACATTTTTATTACATAATTAAACATGTGAATTTATTAGGTAACATAAAAATTTTTATTTACAATTATGTGTTTCCCAATAAGGTGTTTTAAATTTAATTTTTTTTTAATTATCAAGTAATAAAATTAAATAAATATATAAACCTTCCTGAAAACTTTACTTGAACATTTTGTCAGGAACTTGCTGTAATAGTAAAAACTCCCGAGGTATTTTTGACAGCTAAATACGAATCTCTTCTACTTGTTTTTCTTTTTAGTATTGTATGCAATAAAATTATTTCGCCATTCTCTGATTCTCATTTCAAATCCAGACGAAAGCCTGCTAGGCTGTTGTGGATGCAGATACTTCAGTTCCCGCAGATATATGCGGGGCCTCGACCATTCCATAGGTGTGGGATGCATTAGTTATTAATTGGCTGGGTTTAATTTGCGTCAGGCCTACCGCTTGGGATATCTCTAGATTGAGTCGGCCAAGGTGATAATTTAACACATCGAGTCATGGTTTGAGGTACCAATCACTAGGCAATAAAGGCTTTCGATAAGATAAATAAATAATTTGGTGGCCAACCGATCCAGGTAGAATTTACGTTTTAGCGAATAATCAACCGTTTTTTGCCTTGTGGGTTACATATTTCCTAACCACCTGTTTCCGGTTATCGAACAGATTATAGTCATAGTTTTCGGTCATATGTTTTCAATTAGTCTGGATGGAGAATATTTTTTTCTCTGTCCAGCCCTTTCCGGAACCTTTATTTCTAAAATATTAATTTAGTGCTATTGTAATTTATTTTTGGAGGAAGTAGGTTCTCCTTGGCTACTGTGATGATTTATATAAAGACGTTGAATTAGCCATGCAATAAATTTCAATGTGAAATAAGTGAGTGTTATGAATCGAATGTTCGTATGTTCTTGATGTTCCACGTAATTATAGTTCATAAGTCACTAAGTACTGTTAAGTATTTTATAGGTTTGTTTGTTGAAATGGGCAGTTCAATCCTTTTTACTATAATTTTATACACCATTTTTTTTATAAGTTGCTGCATTTGTTGGTGTGAGTTTTAGATTTTCATCAAATTTGTTAAAGGGCAACGTTTTGACATACTACGTATACTTGCATCAGCTCGAAAAAGGAAAAATTGAAGGTTTAAAACATCCTTAACATCATTTCAATCATTCAACATCAACAGTTGGCAGGTTTGAAGTACTAGGAAACATGGATACAACAAAACACAGTATACAGTGAAAACAGGATCTGCTGGTTTGTTATAAAATGTGCAAATCGTTTGTACCTAACGTTTACCTATCATGTTTGACAAATACATTATTTTCAGTCTGATGCAGACACACATAATATATCGAAAGTGAGTCCGTTAATAAATTTTATAAAACTTAACTACCTTGTTTATTTAACTCCAAGCAAACTCATGAACTCGATTGTATACTAATGGTTAACAATTAGCTCACAGAATTATATTTTACGCTTAATTAGTTATCGACCGCCGTTTATCTTTCTTCATAGTTTATTTAAAACGGAATAAAGTGTCCTTTACAGTTTAATTTAAACATGAGAGCTATGAAAGCTGCCTTATAAACACAGAGGCCGTAGACCAAGAGCAGTCGAGAACAGGTGACGCCTGCAATGAATTACCGACTGAAAAATCCAGCTGTGAACCATCTGTGCTCCATGGGACCGCCTTCCCCTCTCCGCATCCTGCCCCTTAGTCGCGACATGTCGGTATTAACTAGACATGCCATGTATTATTTCAAGCGTTTAAGGGTTGTAAGATGTTATTATTTTCTTTTCGCAGAAATATGAGAATGGATGATATATGTGCGAACACGTTCCGCCAGTAGGGCAGAGACGGGAGGTTACAAATCCAAATACAGTCGACTTTTGATAATTTGACCCCCTCCCCTTAGAACCCCACAGAAATTATAGAACATTGAGAACCACGTTCTCAATTCAACGTTTTACCATGATTGCGAGTGTCTATACTTACAAATACAGTCTATTGAAATTATGAACATCCGTATTTTATCACTTGCTCACTAGTATGTTCACCTTAGTTATATAATTTGCAGTTAAGTACATATTATGTTTAAAGGCATTCATTATGTTCAGGCTTACCGTGCCCTTTTTAACAATGCACCATATTAGAGCCGGAGAGCGCTCGGTGTCAAGACGTAGTACCAGGTTATAGGTTATACCAAGAGAGAGTTCTTGGTTCTAAATTAAACTTAACAAACGGATACTATAACGTCCATATTTACAAATCTATTTGCCAGTCCATTAGTGTGAAAGCATTATAAAGGTTAATTGAAACGCTCTCCAAGCATGCATTTATACTTAACTGGTTTATATATAAACAGAATAACCAAAGACTGAATGAAAATCTTAAATCGTATTGTTTAATGAAAAATACATTGATTTATTTGTAATTTGTTTAATTTTTAAGGAAAAAATGAAAATATATCAAATATTGAAAAAAAATACTCCTAATTAGATCTATTCACGATCTAAAATTCTTTTTGACATTCTTTTGTGCCCTGATTCACTAGGGGGGGGATAAGTTACTTTAAATTTATTACGGCTTCTGGGCTGTGAATTTATAATGCTTATAAGTTAACGAAACAGGGCAGACTCAATTCATTATTTCAGTTATTGTATATTAACAATTTATTAAGAACATAAAGTGTGATTGAGAGGAGAAACAAATAAAGAAAAGAAACCAGTTTACTCATTATTTTCCGCTCGTCGGTAAAAATTGGAGCACAAAGAAGGAATCCTTACCCAAGCAGTGATTAATTATAACTAACTTCTTTCCCAAGTGAAGGGGCCTTTACCAAGAACAAATTGTTTTTCAATTAAAAATCAATCAAATCTTTTCACCGTTAGTAATTTGAATATCTCCGTTCTTTCGGTAATAGGTTATTTTGAATTTAGCAATGCAAATGAGAAACATAACGAACTACTCCCCTCTCATTCTTTTTCTGTTTTTGTATAATCTGGAAACACGCAATTTTCTATCCGAATGATAAAGATTAGTAAGCATTATGCTGTTAGTTAGTGTCGTAGTTTACAGTAGCTGACCTTTTTTTTACAATTATTATTTCTCGACCGTCCCGTTTAAACATTTAAACCAAAAGAGATAAATGTAGCCTGGGATGTATATATGTACATATTCAAATGTTGGTACTTTTATCCGGGATCAGATAGTAACATTTACATAAGAGCCTTGGAGACCAGAAGCCCTATGTTCCGTTAGAGATTCCTAAGCCCAGATATCCAATATCTTCCGCAGAACGTTGGATAGCAAGAGCAGCCCTTCGCCGAGATGTAGGAAACGGAGACCGCCCTATAAACTGACCCTATATTGGACATGTGCTTCGCCAGTAAAACCAGCTCCCACGTCTTCTGCGGTCTGCGTCTGTCTGTATGGGTATGTGGTCTGTTCTAGAGCACACAGCACGCTGGTTTACATAGGTTCACAGGAGACAACTGTAAATCGTATTCTTTACTTAAATAGTCAAGTTGTTTTCTTCTGCAGTTTCATTTGAAGGGTTATGTCAGTAGTTATGGAATTGAGGCCATGACTGATAAGTGGTAAAAGTAAAATACTGAAAGGATTAGGAATTTTCCATACACATGAAAATGAAAGCTTAGGATCATATCTAAGTTAAGTTTACATATGTTTTATCTACATCCTCCGATCGATCGTCCTAGTGTGCCGTAAAAGCGGTATCTGTAACAATCACCTGACATGTGGGACTGAGGTCTCCTAGAGTTAAGCTGGTTCCACGGAATTTGGGATCTGCCCTCTTCCTATTATTATATCCTGGCTTAAGCACATGGGAGGGCTTCCCAAATGAGTTTAAATATACAAACAACGGTGTTGTTGAACACAAAATAAATCCCCCTCACAAAAAATACGTACTATACATGCAAGCATACAGAAGTAGGTAGTCCATTGATGAAACAGAAATTCAAGGAGTTGTACTTTGAATAATGCCTATGATTTTTGACAATCTAATTTTGAAATTTACAAAGGTTGTTAGACTGATTAAAAATTTCGTTATGACCCTAATCTATAACTCGTAACAACTGATAAGCCTCATCTTACACTAAACAAAACCAACTAAAATCGAGACAGTTTAGTCTTAAGGGAGAGGGAATTTATTTTCTAAGAGGTACATCTATCATGCACATATATCCCAGGCTACATTGTAAGTGTTCGTATTTTAGTTAAAATATAAAAACGCCACGACAAATAATGTTCAACGTAAAAATTCTAATCAAGTCATATCTCGAACTATTAAAGATATTTTAGTTCCTTAGGACAAATGGGCACCTTGAAAAATATATATTTCATTTCACAATTATTTATAAATCAAATAAAAAATCTACCGTTTCTCCTTATAGTTTGAATATAGCTTATTCAACAACGAGGTTTTCAACAGCTCTTAGCATTTATCTTCAGCTATAAAACAACATTAAATTAAAACCCATTCAAAAGTTCACTAAGTCAAAAATTGTCCATTCAATTTGTGAAGAAATTCAACACACAAATAAAAACACGATAACACATTGATCATATGGCGTCTTACCCGATTGATGGTGATATGAAAAATTGAAAACATGCACAATTCTTTTTATGAAACAGAGCGGTTAAAAGAGGTTGTTTACGTTTTCTGACTTCAGTCTACGACTTGTTTTATTTAGGAGGTATGGAGGGGGTGGGATTCTCAGCATTCGTGTAAAGTAATTTAATTCATGTGATTGACTTTGTTTGTCTCCGGTTTATATAGTCGATGCTTTTATCTTATGACTTTTTATTTTAGCAACTGAAGGAAAGCTCAGGAAAATTCAAATCATTTCAAGGAAAAGAACACCCAAGTCCTGCCCCTATTCTTACTTTGGTAATGCTAGAAATCAACTGGCCACTTTTTCTTGATGCCGGATCCAATAATAACGGTCAATAACGTAAACAAACCAGCAAATAACTCTATTATTTTTTAGTCACGTTTTTTTAGGGTTTTTTCTGTATTCAACGAATTGAAGCCATTGTATACTTTTTAGTATAGGTTACGTCGAATTATCAAATAAAAGTTTAAAATGATAAGAGCTCGGAGATTCTGATGTTACAAAATACAATAAAGTTCTGTGATTTAGCTTATTTTTGACATTACCAAATGGAAAACTTCCATTTTCCTGTTGATATAATTATATCTTGCTTTGGTTTATTACAAATCACTGGTTTCCATGAGGAGGGATCAAAGGCTCCGTTTTTGGTCCAAGGCAAATTTAGATGGTGTTGATGATAGTCTGTATCTGTTAGCCAAGCGGTGAATCTCTACTAATCTCTGCAATGGGCTAGGTAGCTACAGTTTGAAGTTGGGTCACCGAGTGGCCATCCTCGCACCCTGGGGTCGTTAGATGTAAGTTAAGAATCCCTAAGGGTGAAGGGTAAACTGGAAATATTTCCTCCTCCAGAAAGAACTTCTTCTGGGTAATTAATGGTAAATGACTTTTATTACTTCTCCCGACCTGAAGAGTGAACTTTTAGTGCTTAATTTATTAAGGCGGGAAAAATGTTTTCTTTCAGCTCCTTGTGTATTTGTGTTCCAAGCAGCATCCTTTTTCTTTGCCCATGCATCTACTTTATCTAATTCCCAAGACTACATTTAAATTATAGTAAAATATGATATGGTTTAAATAAGGGAAATTCACTATTGAACTACTCAATCAAACTCACAGAGAATAGAAAATAGTTCTGTAGAGAATTTAAATTCAATCATATCAAGTGTGGTGTATCGCATAATTAAGGACTTCTTTATTACTGTGGACGTCATTAATGAAGTTTTGTAATTATTTCTGATCAAACTTTCCGAAAATATTACATATCATCAGGACGACGAGATTTTTGATCTGATACCCTAGTCAGTATGATGGGAAAATATTTATGTATTTTATACTAAGTTAATTATTAATAATCCTTTATTATTTTCACTGGGGGATATTTTAGCATATTCGAGGCATCAAATGGAACTACTAAGGGAAATACCTCTAAAAAAACATGGGTTTAGAATGTTAAGAACCCGATCTTTATGAAAGTTTTAATGGCTTTTGTATTTATAATTTAAGAAAATAAAACAAAAATTCCACATAGAACTTTGAGATCTATAATCAAGTACTCAAAACTACTGGCTGGTTGGTTTTTTTTATTGGCGTAAATCCATGTGGTCATCCTTGTGGTCTTAGTGTAAGTAGTTTGCGAGTGCTTACCCTAATCATGCGGACTCCCAAAAGATCCCTGCGGCACACCAGGTCCACTTCCTAGGTAGAAATTTCTTATTGGCAAAGCACAGAAGCTGGGTGGAGGATTGAACTATACTAGACCAACAGTAGAAATACACCAAGACAACTTTGTGTTTACTGTATTCAACATTGTTGAAAACTATTGTTTTTTTTTTCAATAAAAAGTGATTAATTAACTATCAACTATGAGTTATGTTGTGTGAAGATAGCAGTATTTTTATGCCGTTACAATTTCTTATGTGACCTCCGTGTAACACTTCATGTCTGTAAATCGAACAGGGAGCTTACAAGGACCAGAAAATAGGAATCGCCTACATTGGCCTAAACGAAAGAAAAGCCAACATCCTATTTTCTACAATTTTTTTATGTTTTATTCACAAGTGCTTTCAGCAGCCTGTGCTGCCATTCTTGAGTGCTTAGGATGTTGTTAATACTAGAGGTGTCTGACTTATAATTCGAGAATGGCAGCATAGGCTGCTGAAAGAGCTGTGAATAAAAAAAAAAAACTTTTTGGGAGACAAAGTAGGACAGTATTTACTTAACCTTAACACTGGTAGTGTTTAAACCAAAATTAACCACCTTCATTGGGACTCGGCAATGACCAGCCTGGCCGCCTGAGCAAGTTGCTTCAATACGAGTGTCGTAAATCGCTACCAAAGTAAGTTCATTCCACTTTGTTACTGCGTTGCCCAGGTTTCCTCTAACGACTTACATCCGTCTCTCAACTTTTCCACTTTCCTCACATTTGGTCTCAAAAGGGAACAATTCCCGAACATGATTAGGACAAACATGTTTGCTGAGAACAAAACCCGTTCCCATACGTTTATTTCTTATTTACAAGCGCATTCAGCAGCCTATACTCCTATTATAAAGTGCTCATAATGTTTTGGATAATTAGCAAGAATGTGGTTGCGTCTGATCAGCAAGTCCATTAATGACATACTGAGCACTTGAGAACGGCAAAAATTGATCACTAATTACGTTATTAGTGACCCTTCATTATTTTCTGGGGGGAGTTTATTTTTAACTTTCATGAAAAAAAACCTTAAGTTGATGTTACGAATGGTTTTAACAGCATAATTCTGGATGTTATTTGAAAAGTAAATACATTTTTTCGCAGAAATTGCCTAATTACCTAGAATTAAAATTAAGAGGTTTATAATTTATTGATTTTGAATTTTGTTTTTCAACTTTGCGAACAACCAGCTGTTCTGGAAGTTATAAGCTTTACAACCCCTTTCCCTATGTCACTTAAATATAAATTTACAATAAAATACAGGCCGATTTTACATTTTCCTTTTTTGGGGTAAGTGTTTTTGGGATGAGATTTCAATGCAAAAAAAAAAAAATTCTATCGCTAATAAACAAACCCCTGCAAATTAGTGAAAAGTTTGATACTTGCTATGAAAAGTATATTGATTGAATCACGATTTCATTACCAAACGTTAAAAATTGTAATTTAAAAAAAAAAATTTTTCAAACTCAAACTGGTAAAAACATATGCCCCAGCCTACACTATAATTTATTATATTTCTTCCGATCTTATCAGCCTATCGGGTCATCGTTGTTCAGATATATAGATAATTCTCACATCCAATTCTCAAGTTAGTTATATGCATTATGTAGGAAACATATCGATGACTATAGCATTGATTGCCGTTGGTTTTTCATGCACAATGGTAGAACATCACTGGTAGTAATGAATGTTCAAGATTGATGGTTACTACTTTAGCAGTGCGTTGTTTATTGCGTGAGGGTCAGGAAGGCCAGGCTGGCTATATTTGTTTGAAAGTGAAAAAAAAAGCTGCAAATAACAAGTCCATCATCCATCAAGCCGGCATCTTGACGTCCCTCTTTTATTTGGGCTGAAACAAAAAGGGTTTATAAAAAACTTTAGTCCGATCCTCTGAAGCTCTCCTCTTATCTGCTTATAGTTTTATTTAAAGGAGCCATCCAACCATGTTTTTGATGAGACACAAAAAAAAGCTATGTTGATATAAGTAAATGCAAAGATCTTCATTTGAAAAATTTCAATTTGGTTCCACAGCATTATTAATTGAGATGGGAGAATGAATTCATACCTATGTACAATTCACATTCATGTCAGCAGTCACACAATAGGTACATACACAATCTACCCAGAAGCCCCCTCTCCTAACTCCTAAGGCGATTCCCTCGACCCCGGTGTCCCGGCGTTGGCGGACCACGCTCCTCCTGCTATCTATTCGCCACGTGGTGAAGACCCGAGAGAGTCAATCAAGAGAAGGTCAAGAGAGTCATAGTTCAAGCGCTCTGAAAAAATAATAGTCAGTTTGCGACAAGTCAGGCAACTGATGGATGTGGTAAAACTTATGTTGTCTGATCACGTAATTTTTTTTAAAGCTACCAGTTGACAAGGGCTGGAACTTATTTTTTCAAATATTAGTAAAATTTATCTATTTCTAAACAGTAAGAGGCCCCTGTAACATTCCCGCAGGGCAGTACGGACTGCACCCCGGCCGTACTCAGGGTTTTGTTCTAATAATAATTAAAAATAACTGTTGCAAAACCAAAATTTAGAAAATGAACTCATATATGCGCGCACCAATAACCACAAGTGCCCTGCAAAACAAAAAAAAATAAACGGACTCTGCTGAATGTGCAATTATGGCAGATATTAACTTTTTATAAAAATATCTGTTTTTTTTTATTTTCAATAAAATAAAAAATAACAGTTTAACACAATTAAGCATGGTTGTTTAGAAATAAAAAAATCTAGGGGAGAAACAATTTATTATTATTAATAAACTTGTATTATAATTTTTGTTAAACCTGTGTTATAATTGTTATATTATAATCATGCTAAGCTAATGTAATAATTCTGTACCCTGGGACGTAGAAGCTCATTTTCCTAACTCTATGGTTGTTAGTATAATATGGTAAGATACTCAAATCCTGGTTAATTAAATAGTCCCTAAATCAAATATTGGACACACTACCCGGCCTTTATAAGTTGACATATTAATCCTTTAATAAATTAGCTAGAATGACAGATGAGAATTTTATTTGGAAAATTATAGGCAATGATATTAACAGCGTGACTAAATAAAGGGACCAGTCCCAAATAAACTCGCAATTAGAGAAACGTTTAAAAAAAAAATTCACCTCCCCAATGTAAATTATACCTTTCTTAACACATATACTATTTAACTAATTTAAACATAACTTAAACTTAAAATCAATAATAACTTTTACAACAACAATCTTTTTCGTGATAAAATTACAATCTACCTTATCGGACAATAAATAATGTTCCCATTCATACCATATTTACAATTCTTCATTCACTCGCTCATTCATACAGTATTTACAAACAGTCCAGAGACCTCCCAAATCCACATGGTGGTCACCTCCCTCGCATACGAAAGAGGAAGTGGAGTCTTGGGAAGTCCCCAACTCTCTTCCATCAGCCGCTTATATAACTGAACTACGTAAACCATACAGTTTATATTTTTAAAATCTATACTGCCTCAGTTGAAATATTTTCGATAAGTTAATTTGTACTTTCTTGACAAAGGCAAAAAAAATTTTGACACTTTTCCGTTATAAAATTTCCTTCCTAATTGATAAGTAGCTAAAGCACATCTCAATTCACTTTCTTCTACTTTTTTTTCTACACTAACAATAATTTTTGATATTATTTTCCAGGGTATTGATGAAAATGGATAAAGAGACCTTTACATGTGTAAATTCACTATGTTTTTTCATGAAGTTTTTGTCTCTTCATGTATACAGCTCCTTATATGGTCCTATTTGACATATTGTTCAAAGAAGAGATGTACTGACTAAAACAAGTGGTTTCCGTCAAATTTTTAATTGAATTCTTTCTCACCGAAGTTTTTCTTGGAATGAAAGTAAATATTAAATTTAAATGTCGATTCCCTGAAATTTCTATATTCTATATTAATACCAGGCAGTACTGTTCATTGGCTGAACTGATAATAACGTACCATTGTCGGCCGCTAGTTGTAGCAACACAAACACCAAAACACTCATGTGCTAGTTGGCAAAGCCGTGGACTGCGGAAATGAAGCCGACAAACTTCATTTGCTCTGCGTTGGCCCCAAGTCCGGACTTGGGGCTGTAATGGTGAGCAATTCCGTCCCGTTAACCAGAGGTATGCAACCAGTCATTGGAATACATGTACAGCTTCCGAAAGTTCGGGGTTGGTGTGTGGGTGTAAATAAGGTTGTTTTTGTTTAACTTTTTAAGTTCAAAACTATATTTTAATTAACCTAAGTACCGTATTGGTCACTATGACTCAAAAAAGTCGAGCTTCAAGTTTTTCCAATACTTTCAATCGAAAGTCCTGAGAACAATAGTTAATGGCCCTTATTATGTCATCAACAAAACCCTTTATAACAATCTTAATATACCCTACATTCCTGAAGAGATCCCTTCCAAGTTCATGAAATTACATCGTAACTCATCCAGCCACCCTAATCCCGTAGCGCAGTCATTACACAACACATCCTTATAATCCTACATGCAGAAGCTTTAATCTGCAAAAACTATTTTAAAAATTTTGTAATATTACTGTTTCTTGGAATTGTTTTACAATGTTCCCATTTAATTGATTTGTATAAGACCTTATCAGCTCTTTTCCAAGCGTTCTTACTTTCAAACCGGTGTGCTGCAATCATCATTTGTCAGTCTGACTTCGTGTTCTCTGATACACCTGATCTAATATTATGTAAAACAACACCGCATTGTGCTCTATATGTCTGGGTTAATGATACTAGACCAAGATTCGTGTGAAATTATTTTTAAGCTGTTAAACATTTGTCACTTTTTCTTTGCGATTTCACAACTCAAAGGTGAATAAAGATTTTAATTTTCAATTTTTATAACGATGGTCAAGAGAACATTAAAGACCTTCATTTAAAATAATTTAAAAGATAATCTAAAAATTAAAGTTTTCATATCAAACCATAAAAAAACCATGAATTTAATCTCTCTTACCGAAATATCTCAACTATTTTTTTACGCATGTGGTCTTCTTAAGTTACGTTAACTAATAAAATCTTGTCCGGTCATTTTCCTCCAAAAATTCCATTTTTTTTTTCTAACTTTTAGACTGCAATGCATTTTCTGCGTCATGTTATGTGTCATAAAAACCTAAAAGCTACTTTGTTGAGAGACCTTATATCACTATATTATTACTCTAATTCTTTATTTCGACTCTCCTATGTCTTCGTCGATTCGGAGGGGGCCCGAGTTCTCCCCCAATCTCTGGGCGTTAACTTCCATTGGTTCCGGTCTGTATCTTTCAGCTCTTTGGAACTTATATGGACACTGTCTAGCAATGTGCCCCTCTATTCCGCATTCGAAACATTTCGTGCGCGGGCACTGTGCTACTAGATTGCCGGTTCTCCCACACCCAAGACATAGTCTGTCCTATCTCCTTCCACTTGTTGTAGCTCTTCTTTGGCAAGTCCTCTTCCCTTCAGCCACTTCCCTTTTCTTCTCTTCATAATACGGTTCTCTTCTTCTCCAAGTCTGCTGCTGCATTCTCGGCCTACGTGATGTCATCCTCGTCCAATCTGGTTCCTCTGCATCTGGCTGCACTTCTTCCTCGCGGGCGGTAGCCTCCATCATCTCTTGAGTGCATTCAACGAAGGGCCGGTCCCCATGTAGATTTTCCTTCCTCCCCGTCTCTCTGGTCAGTTATCTTGAGGATGGTTGCTAAGAATGCCATCCTGGCTTCTACCTTCGCTGTATCCACTGTCTCTCTCATTTTCTGGGGAATTTTGTTGAACCGCGACAACAGTTCCCTGGCGTACTGCCCTTTTGCCTGTTTCGATCGTCGTGTTTCCCGGAACATCTGAAAGATGTCCTCCTCCGGTGTCCATCTGCCACCCCCGTATGCCTTCTTCCTTTCCTTTCCTTTAGTACCGCCCATGGTGCGTCTTCATCGGCCTGTATTACGTTTGATACGTTTCTTTTTACCCTGCTCACCAAGTCTGCCTTAATCTACTTCGCGTTGCCTGGATCATGTAGACCTGCATTCACCTTTGCTTCCACTCTCTGCATGAATCTGTCACCGCCTTAGCGAAAATGACTTAACTCATTGAGTTCTCCTGAAAATTTCTCCAAGTCCACGATTGCCCTTTTCAGGTCTTGTGACGTCGCCCCCCCCCGCACGCTCATCCACGCCAGGGAGTTCGCGTGAGCTTCTAACAACGTTTCCTTGGGTAACAGCGGAACTTGGAAGGCTACCGGTCGTAATTCTACCAATTCACTCGGTTATATAAAAAAAACAATCAACAACAAAAATAAAGTGACCCGAACGTCATTTAACTAAACATTTGTAGTCCCGCGATTCGGCACCAGTTATCGTCTATCGGCATTAGACGATTAAAAAAAAAAGAATGAGAGTAAAGGGAAATGATATTTGAACAACGGCTAGGTTTAAACTGTCTTTATTCCACTTCTAATCCTCTATCTCTGTTTACAGCCTTTGTTTACATGGGGCTACGTAATATTAGGCCTAACATTGCACTACCACGAGCCTATATATACAGCGGCTCACAAATTCGTTCAAAACAAAGAGCTATTTTCAATGTTTGTACTCTCAAAAATATATTTATTAACATTTACGTGTTCATCTCTTTAAACTGAGGGTAGTGTTAATTAAATTATTCATGTGAACATTTTTGTGAGTGAAGACGCTATTGCTGATTTTTGGTCAGTTTTAACTACAAATCCTTCATTTTTGTATTATCTTTTTCATCAGGTGTGTCGTTTTATTCGTAATTTTATCAAATCAAAAGAAAAAACACATAAGATGCCTCTACTTATAACGTACATAAATTGATCAGATGAATTAACATAATAAGTTAATATATTTTAATAATATTTAGACTATTAATCATTTCGAAAAACAGGCATTATTGTTCTCCAAGATTCAGTTCATGGTATAAATTGTCAAACAAATTATCATCACGCACAAAATGTTCGGCGGAGTGAGCGAATTTGTGAGTGACGGCATATGTCATGTTAATGAGACAGTTGGATATGCATGTCAAAAGCGTTCAACTGGGGACCGACTCTCCTTTAGATCATCCAAAGGAGTTAGTTCAAAGTAACTCATGAATAAACATCTTATGACTAAAAAAAAGTTAAAAACAAAACATTATTCGTTTATCACGATTATTATTACCCAGTACGATCAGGTACTAATTTGGAAGTCCAAATCATTTGGAGGTTGCCACCGTAAATTGTTGGTGGTGCTGACATTACCTCGGAGGGGGTCGATGCTTATTTTCTCAAAACCTTATATCAGTTTTTATTCAAATAACGAATCACAAGTTTACAGGGTATATTTATAAACAATATAAATTTAAAAGTTAATGTGATAATTTTTTGCATTTTACCCCAGGCCTAGTGAAAACCAAATTTTGGCCAGACAACTTTGATTCGAACTGATTCATATTAACTAACGATTAAATTCAAAATATAATGCTTATTCACAAGTTAGTACAAGATGACATTCTAAATTCTAAATAAATTCTCTTATTAGCCACAAAGTTAAACAACTTTGAAAACTTGTTTGTAGAAAGATCCTAGCCGAACTTATTAACAAATTAAAAATGTCGTTAAAAGTCTTGTAGTACATTTTCTTGACAGCTGTCATACATTGAATTTCTGGCTGTATACTACATTGAAATTTATAAAAGAAAGAAACATACACATTTTCAAACAAATACGCGTAAATTTCCCTAATTATAAATAATTACTTAATATAAAAAAAAATAGATACATTTAATGAACAGTACTTGTTTTTTTATCTTGAATACAATCGCGGTGGGCACATGTAAGTCTGTCGGCATGTAATCTGCGAGGACCGGTTTTCCTATGAGCCTTGGTGCCTGAAGTGCTTCAGTAAGTACTTTATTTGGTAAGGCAAAGTGTACTACCTTGATCTCAAAAGCTTTAAAAACTGCACGACATCCAGCTCATGAACCGTTAACCACTTGGTAGGTTCGTCGTCTCCTTTGTTAATAAGTTCGGCTAGGATCTTCCTACAAACAAGTTTTCGAAATTGTTTAACTTTGTGATTAATAAGAGAATTTATTTAGAATTTCATCTTTTACTAACTTGTGAATAAGCATTATATCGTGAATTTAATCGTCACCATTAAATATTATCGTCATCATTATATGTTAAAACGTATCCGCTATATTGCACACCATATTTCCAACCTTGTGATAAAAATCATAAATTGTAAGATGCCCTAAAACTTCATTCTTCATTCAAGCCATGTTTAATATCGTCCAAATGAGTGCATGTAATTAAAATATCTTTTATAAAATTTACATCAGACGTGTCTTTATCGTCACATATTGTCGTCGTATTTACATCAGATGTAACTTACATAAGAGGAAACAACATGTAAGAGATAGATTGGCCGACTGCATTTTTTCCAGGGGTGTATTTCGATAGCTAAATCAAAGATAAATGGATTCTTAAATGACTTCCATGAACGAAATTTCTGTGTTTAAACCGTATCGTTCGTTAACTGAAAATGAAATAAATGTAATCACACTTGTTAAAAAAAAAAACCTATTAACATCAAGACCGGAAAATTTTTTGTTATATTTAGTTACTTTGCCCTGTTCACTTGTTAATGTTTTTTTGACCGTAGACAAAATGACAATTTTAAGTCTAAAACAACATTTATTACTTTTTTGACACTTCTAGTTGCAATACTTAAGCAAAGGGATACATTACTCCATTATAATGGACTTTTTTTAAAACCGTAATTTTAGAATACACAGACTGACCTAGGAAAAACTAATCGACCAGTTCATTTTTCAAAACAATAGTTTTTCTTCAAATTGATGGAGACCATTAGGCAAGGATAATTATTAAGGGTTACTTGAGGGTAATGACAGTGTCACGGGACCCACAGGGAGTGGCGGGTGAGCTTGGGAAAGTTGTGTTTAGAACTTTTAAAGTTGGATTGGATTGGAGAAAATTGAAATCGGATCCGAGTTATAAGGCTTTGAAGTCCCATTTAAAAGTGATTCCCCTTTATCGATATCCACCTGTCACTATCATAAATTTTCTTTAATTAACTATCGCCTTTAGTAGAGGCTCGTAGTATTTTCTCAGCCCATCTAAGTTTTAGTTCGGGAAAATATCGAGCGAAATTAATTGACTTCGGCCTTAGAATATATAATAGCTTTCAGAAATTGACAAATATTTATGGGCAAAATAAATTGGGCTTGCAAAAAACACCAAAATTAATGATCTTATCGTACTTATTTTTAGATTCTAAATTTATATCTTGCTTTAATTTCAAACCAATTCATATGTATGCTGCCATTTCTGCATTATGTTCAATTTTAAATCATCTTCCAAAAATAGTATCAAAGATATTTTTGTAGTTTGATATAAACAGTTAATAGCGATTCAGTAAAGTTTTTCATCACAATGGATAGGAATGAGAGATTGAAACTTATGGTTTTGTGTCATTTAAGATCATCAAAGAGTAATTGGCGAAAAAGTTACTTAAAGTCGGTTTTCTTCTTACGAAACATTATACGAGAAATATATTCACCCCCCCCCCCCCTCCCCATTTTACATAATAAACCTGATATTTAATATTTTTTCTTGACCTATCAACGAAGCAAATAACGCAAGGACAAAGGGCTGGACGACATTCAGCTATTAATAGTGACATTTTCCAGTATCAAAACTTCAAAGGGTTCGATACCTTTGTGTTATAGATTCTAGCAAGGAATCACAAAACAGTTCTCATGGTATACTTTTTAAAAATATGTGATAATACAAACAAATTTTTGAAAAATAATTTAGATATCATTATTTAAATATACAATAGTACCCAAGAATCATTAATGTCTCCCTGTGTTTTTCATTGTTTTGAATTTTTTATTCGAACTAATTACTAGCCGAAGAAAAAGGATAAGGCCTGGGCTGATAAGGTCGAAAGCCCTACCTCTGAACTATCCCTGCTTGACCAATACAGAACTAGTCTTTATCCAAATTTTCAAACCCATCTAGGTTTTTTTTTTTTTTTTTTTTTTTTTTAATATCTCTCAAACTTATAAAAATAGGATGTGGAAAATTATTTTGGATTGATGGGTGCCTTTCACTAAGGGGAGTCCCATTTAAAGGATGTATGAGAAGGATATGGGGTGTGGGATGCCTAAAGGGGGCGGGTGGGTTCGGGAAGGTAGTGAGAGTCTACCTATGGTGGAGCCTAGGGGTACTAGGCATTGGTTTGTAGTCGGCCAGGTCATACCTGACCCCGCCTCTGAAGGGCTGGCTGTGTCGGCCTATCGGCCGGAAGATCGACCCACCCTGAGCAGGTGAAAGGGGTCATAGTGCGTCGGTTAAGTCGGCCGGGAGATCGACCTCGATCTCTCGGCTGGGTGTGGATCGTTCAGTTGGATTCCACCTTTGTCACTTAGGTGGCAGTCCATTTTTTAAATTCTGCGAGAATGAGTAAATATTTAAAGGGAAAGATTTGAACCTTAGATTAGGAGGCCCTGGGCTCGAATTCCAGCCTGATGAGGGATGAAGAAACGTAAGGAAGAATACCGAAACATTCTCAAAGTACTCCGTATGTGTTTCAGAAAAAATCATTAAATGATTGTGAAAAACCTGCTGGTACTTATGATTAAAAATAACTCGTAATTAATTTATATGTTATGTCCTTGGTCACTGAATCGCCTTCGTAGGTAAAATAATGACAGAAAAAACAATTTAAATCGGATGGAACGACATAAAATGACTGAATCAAATGAACAGAAAGACAGAGAGGTGAAAATCTGGCTCTTATAAGTAAATAGCTAATTGGATATCCACCTTGGCATATTCATATTTGTTTAGCAAATGCCAAATAAGATTGCGAATCGATCCATATTCGAATGTGAACCCTGAAAATCCTATCAACCCTTTTATATATATTATTCGAAATCTTCCTGAATCAGATTCTCATTGAATTGGGGTTAAGGGGGGCAAAGGTGTTCAATAAAAGATGAACCCTTTAATGAGGCCTTTGAACCATCTCGACTTGACAACAGTATTGGCTACGTTTACCTTCTATTTCTCAGACGTCCATTGTTGGTTTTATTATTGTCTATTAGTTTTAAGGCCAGATCAACCACTAGGGTCAATAATATCCTAATTACAAATTACAAAAAGAATGACTATTTAGAAAACCTCAGGAGTCTTTTAGACAATTACAGTTATAATTATTGATACAATACAATTATTGACTTACCACTGTCTCCTTTCCGCAATATTCCTGATGGAAGTATGCGATCTTCTCTTTTTTGTTGGTGTCTAAGGCATTCGGTGAGGATGCTGACAACGGCAACCATCACTCCGCAGTAGTGGCACCTCGGTGGAGGCCTCCGATACATCAGATGTTCTTGAGCGAGGAGAGTGTGACCTATTCTCTGTTGAGTTCAAATCACTTCTCCTCTTCTAAACAGGTTATAATAATCTATCATTCGGTGATATGTGGTCCAATCATTCAAAGATCGTTGCCCCTGAAATCATTACGCTATATTTGATGGGCTAGTCACACTTTGCTGGACACTAAGCATTAATCACTGGCACCCCTTTCCCGGTTAAAAAATGGGAGTGGAGCTTTCCTTACTTGTAATAAATTCAATAATTATCCAATCCAAAGATTTATATAGCAACTTAAGGTGCTGTACCTAAAGTCGTTTCTGCGTGACATGAAGGCTCAATCGATAGGAAAGCCTGCATTTCTCGCCCTCAAGGAATGACAAGAGAATGATGTTGTCGGGTCGCCACGAGGGGGTGCGTAGTTACCCTAGCCCTAGTGACGAAGTAAGGGTTGATTAGGCTATGACCTGGACAATTGCTTCATGACGGGTCTTACTACTGTACTATCTGACTCCATATTTGATAGGTTTGTGCCCCGACTATGTTCAAGAGAAGAGGAACAGGGTAGGTTTACAGGTAGTTTATGTGGTCTTGGAATGACTACTAATTCACAATCGGTATCTGAGGGTAGGTGAAAACCGTCCGGATCCCAAAGGCGAGTGTGAACCAGAGAAATGCAGACTGGATTGCCGTGGGAGACACTACTAGGTAAAGTTTGTAGGGCCACGGCAACCGTTGTCCGCGAGGGAGAGATCTCTCCCAAGGAGGTGCTAGTTTTAGCGAGACAAAGGCAGAGAATCCCACTAGGAAAGTGTGGGGTCTGACGAGGCCGGACTAAAACATAGTGAGGTTAGGAAGAGAGATGTAGAGGTTTTCATAAATGAGAAGGCCAAATCTTGAAACATCAGTGCAGCTGCAAGTACCAGTCAGAGAGTCATAGCTAGAATGATTTATCGGCTAAAACTAGGGAGTATACTCGTATATAGTCCCCAGTAACCAATGATCTGGGGTTTTACTCTGACCAACCAAACCGCAGGGTTGCGGAGACGCTTGTCTGATCTAGACCGGGACCTACACAGTCAACTAGCCGCTACCTGACTCTTCCTTCAAGGGCCTCTGACTAGTTTTTTGCAGCTGCGTCTTTTATTGTTCACAATATTAACTCTGGTATGACTTATAGTTTGGTAATGTTATTTACATTTGTTTAAATTAATTTACAACATATTATAACTAATTTACAATATATATACAATGGAGTATAGGGTGACTTATCTTATGTAGTTAGCGATCGCTGCAGATGTAAACAGGTAAACGAACGAATAAGTATTCCTTGTAATAACATGGAATGGTCCAGTATTTATAGACTTTTTTAAAAATATATGACAGATGCTCCCACAATTTCCATATTCAATTGAAAATGTTAAATTTTTAAGATAATACGTATATTTTTTACAAACAAAACGAAGATATTGATAGGGTCGGGATTCATATTTGGGCCCTCCAGATCTCCGGTCAGGCATCCTTCCAACTAGTCAATTTATAATATCTTTAATAATAATATGACTAATAATAATATTTCTTATACTGGGACTGTGTACTTTAAGAATCAAGACTTATTGAGCTTAAAGTGGGATATTTGAAAGTATTGGTCCCCGCAAATATTTGCAATGCGCAGAAAAATGAAACGCACAAAAAATTAATATGAAATGAAATAACAAAAATGTATATATACACATAAAAGACACATACATATTCTTCAAATTACTAACTGTACACGCACTAAAATAATGTAAACAAAATAATATGAAGAAAATAATGTACAATAAATACATATATACATACATATGGCACTTATAATATATTTTTATACATTAAAAAATAAAATATCGTAAGTAGACATGTACTGGTACACAATATAAATCAACATTACATAATTACAGTATAATACAAAATCAATACTCTTTCATTAGCTAGCAATATATGCAATTACACATTTTTATGTGATAGCAAATGACTCAATAATATTGATTTGAACACGTTTTGGTGACGGGATTGTCTATCTAGTATTGATCGTAGTTCTGTGGGGGTAAGGATTGTTGGCAGCGGGTTTGCCGTCAATTACCGACTACTATGGTGTTAATTATGGAGAAGAGGTTATTGTTGTTAGTTTTCTCTGAAAAATTGATTATTTATTTCATGATGATTAGTAGGAATAAAATATAAACGAAATTATTAAGAGCATACGTTAATGAATAGTGGAGGATCTGTGATGTTGGTAAGTGCTAAAAGATTGAGGATATATAATTAATTTATCGGAAACTGTAACAGGTGTTGTTTTATTGATAAACTAGCTAAACACCTTCGCTACTTTAAGATGGTCACATAAATTAATTCATAATAACAATGGTGTTAGGTATTTGTTAATTTGGTTGAAGACTTTTTATAAAACCTATTTGTAAATTACCCCTCTGGCTCCGGAATTCTCATGTGATATTTCAATGTTAATGCATTTTCACCATTGAAATAAACTGATAAATGAGTCTAACTAAGCCTTAAAACAATTTTACAACTCCAAGGTCACAAATTTTCAAAAATACTCCTTGCAGCAACTCTGCAGTGTTAGAAGAATAAGCATGCAATAATAAACTTCTCAGGCATTAAGGCCATTCTATTTTATGTGACGCATTCTGTTTTATGTTTATTTTAATCCTCCCAATAAGTCAGGTCTTTCATTTCTCTTCTGTTATACTTAGGGAACTAAAGTCCTAGACTAAAGTTATTGCTTCATTTTCAAAGAAAATAATAGCGATAAAAGGACCTTCTTATTCCAGTCTCTTGCCACTAGACTATTCCGGTCGTTTCTCCGTCTCTTAGTGGGTCTCGTTGACTCTATGAGAAAATGGAAAATTGTTACATTTTTTCAGAGCTGGCTACGATTTAGTTATTCTTCGATAATATAAACTCTGATAACTTTGTCCGATACGCTACATACCATAAACGCTACCAATACTAATACGCTGACAATAATAAATATTCACGTATTTTTACTCCCAACATTTCACACCAATGAGCACACGGTAGCATATTGGTCGAGCGGTTTGGCACCAATTATTTGCTCAATGTAAATTTAAAGCTGGGCATAGCCAATACAAAATATTCAATTCCAAAAATATAATTTTAACATATAGATATTACTTTTTTCATTCTTATGTAAGTATATTTTATGAATAATTATTCAATAACAAATACGTTTAGGTGATATAAAAATGGACGGTTAAAAATATTAGATTCTAAGTGATTGTGATTTTGTCATTGAATTTCATTGGACATTGGTAAATAATTCGAAGATGTTCGTTGCGTCTAGACGTTCGTCTTTATGAAAGAAGCAAGAGTGGCAATTTTGCATTTTATTAAAGGTCTAGTGAAATCCGAATGTTGCGCAGACAGTTTGAGTTGATTTATTTTCTTCTTTTAAATTTAAGTTGATAGGCCGTATTAAAAGTGACATGAGTTGTCTTCAAGTGACGTTCAACATAATATTTTATTTTCGGTACAACACGGAAATTGCTACAAACACATTTATCATTAAAATCGACAATATGATTCCTCTCCCTCTATACTAAAATTATATGGTCGGTTCATTTTGCTTGTCTCACTGCATTTGGTATTTTAATAGCAAATTGTTTAAGAACGATGAAGTAGGATAATTGTAGTGATAATTAGTTTTTTATCAATTTGAAAGAAAACATTTGTTTGAAACATTTTTTTCTTACTAAGCGAGATAAATATCATCAAAGTTGCACATTTTCTCTGCTCACGGCAATCTGCACGTGTTTAAAACGGTTTTTAACGGTATTTACCCGGTGGTAAATGTAGAAAAGTATTTGTTATGAAATTGGAACAAAAAAATTTAATAAAATAGAACACTGGTTAAAACTTGGCATTTTAAAGGTCCTATATATAATAACTGTGTATACGTTGTGCTGTCCATATAGGAAAACAGTCCTGCTCACCAGATACCAGCTTGTGACATGCTGGATTTTGAAGCACATGATCAAAATCGTACAAAGGATCTCCTCTTACTACTTCTGGAACATTCTCACAAGGAATGCCACATTTTAAAAATTGGGGAGCAATGCAGACCTGCTTTTCGACAGATACAAGCAACCTTTCTTGCAACCCCAGAAAACAGCAGCGACTGAGGTGCAGCATCTTTAGTCGTCATAATTGGACTTAAACTGGAAGAACTTTCCCATCTTCATGTGGATTTTTGTTATGACCCAAAGAACTTTGAATATGGTGATGATACTTAGCAGCAGCTTCTGTAGGTGGTAGTCTCGCAAGAGTAAATTTACTTTTTAAGGCAGATATTGTGATTAGTCGTTTCATAATCCTTTCATAGGTCTTAGTGCCTCTCTGAGCCGACCAACTCGGGTATCCGTCAATAATGGTTGTATTATGTTTTTTCTCAAGTTGTAACATTCATGATATTTGAGAATATCATGACCAGCCACCCTCCCACTTTGTCCAGCATCTGCCCTTATGCTCTTAGGAGTGGGGATGAGACGAAGGGCGAGTTTTAGTCAGTCTTAGCCAAGAGCCAGAGAGCAAAGCAGAGCAAGCTCCCGTTCTGTTGACGGTCATCAACACAAGAAGAGGAAGAAGAAGAAGAAGAAGAAGGTTACACGGATATCATCGATTGGGTGATATAGATATTGTTTTTTTATTATGGATCCATTAAAAAAGAGATTGAGCTCAATTATCATTTTTTTTATATAACTAATTAGTAGTAACTATCCTTGTTCAAAAGGAATTGAATATTTTTTTTATATAATTAATGTCAGCATTATTTATAATTATAATTATTTGTTATAACCATTTTACTTGTATATATTTCACAATTCCCAGTTTCTCAATTTATTAATAACTATAACATTAGCCTTGAGATCGGGCGATTCAATCGGGATAATTTCCTATGTCAAAGACATAAAAACAAGTTGAATTAAAGATCTCATGACGGACCTACCAAATTAGTTAAGGTCAATTGATCTAATAAATTAGAAAATAAAATGGTAGAAAATGAGGTAGGTTTCAATGGGGGCCGTTCCGGGATTAACTTCAAAAATTCTAAAGAAACCAAAGGAATTGTGAGGTATTGCATGTTAGAATAATAACTAGAACTATTTACTAACATATTATATCTTTCTTCTAAGTTAACATTTGTTACACAAACACGAACACAAACATGTCTGGGTCCGATTCAGGTAAAACGACCCCAGTAGAAAAAGGGAGTACAAAGGAACTAAAATATACGCTTAGGCCGGAACAGGGCAATAAAAATCGGCCCCTCAAGCCGCCCGAGGGTGCCGAAACAAACCAAACAAATATTAACGACACCCTTACGGCAGCGAAGGGTACGCCGCCCACGGTTGGGGCCCCGGTTGGGGCTGTACCCACTATAAATCCCACTGTCGACGTTACAACACAGATGTTACAACAGATCCTTGCCCAATTAAACAGTCAATCAAACGCGCTTAAAGAAAATAATAAAGAACAAAAAGAGTTGAGCGGGAAGTTTGACCAATTAAGGGAAGAACTAAAATCGGAGATATCGGCTAAATTCGAACAATGTTACACGGATGTAAACGAGAAATTAGATAGACAGTTACAAATTTGTGAGGAGAGAATACTCCAAGGAAATGATAATTTAAATTCAAAATTAAATGAAGAAATCAATAAAAGGGACCAGGAAATTCTTGAAGTTCAAACATCAAATTCGAACCTCAACGATAAATTAGACCGAGAAGTCGAGAGGATCAATAGCCAATATAATTATTTTCGTACCGATTTCGATAGAAAAATAATGTCAATGCAACAGGAAATTTCATTGATTCCCAGGAAAATCGAAGATGGCATAAAAACAGTTGGGAAGCAAATTCAACCGAGAGGACCGGATAAGCATGCCCCACCCCGTTTCGAGGGAACTCAGCAAAGACATCCGCCCATGTCGGAATACGTGGAACCCTCTCAAGATCAGTCAGTTACCCAAGATATAAAAAGGGACTTTGATGACAAATTTTATTTCGAAAATTTTAATAACGACTTACCACAAAGTTTTATAAAAAATTTAACTCAAGCGTATTATCTATACGGCAAATACCGAGATCTTCATACTTTTATCTCGCAACACTTGAAAGGTTTTGCCCTCGATTGGTTCACTACACAAAAACCTTGTATAGATAATTTTCAGAATTTTATAGAAACATTTAATAAACAATTCCACGGCAACAGCTATGACACCCTCGTAGCTAGGGAGTTAGACTCGAAAAGATACGCGGATTTTCAACACATGAATTCAACTACGTATTTTGCAAAACTAGTCGCTCGTGCCCAAGAATGCATCCGACCTTACGATGAAAGTTATTTATGCGACCGCCTCTGTTATCACTTTGGGCCAACGGTCGAACTAAGCGTCAAAATTCAAGGAATCGCCACGATTTCATCATTTTTATCACTATTAATGAATTTAGGAGAGGACTTCATTCGATCCGAGATTAGGCGAGAGAGTAACAAGAGTAAAAATTTCAATTCGTATAGACCAGAAAATAAACGAATGCCTCCAAAATACCAACGACGAAATACCAGTGAATCAAAGTATAGACCAACAACATATTATCCTCCTCCGAACAGTTACAATAGGGATAATAATAATTCAGGGTACAACCGAATAAATTACGGCCAAAACCCAAGATACAATAAAAATTACAACCAAGGAAATTATTTCAACTATCCGAAACAGATGTACGGGAATCAAAACCGGGAACCATCTCGACAACAAGGTCCGCAAAATCCCCCCAGAATGGGCAATAAAAAGAGGGAACGTTTTGTTGAAACCATGCAGGTATTCCAAGACCGATTGGACGAGACATTCGCCACGGACCCCCCGGAAAGTGAAGAGGAAGAAACGAATGAATTTGAATCAAAAAAACGGCGAAGTTTGCGGGACGTTGGACCCGCAGCAACAACAATAAAAATCGACAGAAAACCAATAAAAACAATTACAACCACAGAGAACAAAGGAGAACAATATGACGAGACTTACACAATAGCATCATTAACCAAAGAATTTACTGAGCTTCCCACACATGACAATTTTTTAACTCCAAAAACGACAATGGACAATCTACAATGCCCCGAGATTATCATACAAATTAATCAGCAACAGATCAAAGCACTAATTGATACCGGCTCAGAAATAAGTTGCATAAACGAGGAGTTATATTTGAACATAAAAAAAGACCTTAACCCTAAAAAAATCAGTGAATTGCCCGTACAAGGCATGAGAATTATCACAGCGATTAGCAAGAAATCAAAAAAGATTAATCGACAAATCATAATTCCGGTAAAGTTATCCGCGGATTACGAATATAACATCTTATTATATGTTGTGCAAGATCTAAAACAACAGTTAATCATAGGGATGAACTCACTGAGCGAATTAAACGCCAGAATCGATATCCGGAAAGGACAAATGGACATTTTGTCGAACGATAATAAATTCCGAGTAAGCTTTGTTTCAACGACGCAATGTGACAGCGAACTTTTAACACTACCCAAGGTCAACGAAATACAAACTGAATCAAACGACGACATTAACAAGCGATACTACCAAGAATTCCAACGGATAAAGGAAAAACACCCTAAAATCTCAAACAACTTCGAATCAATTATCACTGAATCTAAGGAAATGTTCAGTGACGTCCCTGGAACTATAAAAGGATTTCAATACCAACTAGAAATCGAAAACGATCTTTCTTTTTTCTACAAAAAACTATCCCATCCCCTTCCATGGGACAAAGGCAGTAGAAGAAGAGATCAAACGATTGATCGAAGGGAATATAATTGAACCAACCAGGAGTCAATATATTTCACCTCTAGTTTGCGTTTATAAAAAAGACGGTTCCTTAAGATTATGTACAGACGGACAGATCTTAGACGAATTCCGACCTTACGTACAAATATATGTGGACGACATTATTGTAATGACAAAGGACGTTTTTTCTGCTATACAATATGACTTCAAAAAAAGAAAGAAAATTATAGTTTTCTTTTATTATTTTCATTATTAAATGAAAATAATACTGATCGGATGACACATAAACTTTAGAAAGTTTACACAAACAAAAACAGAACTATTATTAGAAATGCTGACCCTAGTAAAGTCTATGGAATTATCGGCAAGTGAAGCTTCTGACTTCACTATCACTTAATCTATAGAACAGATCATAAATATTCTTTGAATGCTTAAGTCCATTATAATTAATTTTATAGCAAGGAAATAAAATGAGCTCATACAATTTTATACACGACAACGACCTCCCTATCTTTTCGTAACATTTATAATTTTTTTTATAAACACTATCTTTTCACTCAGGTAAAATATTCAAATCACACACACACACTCAACAATTTTTCTCTATTGTTACTAATTACCAGTAGAATTGTCTAGTATTTTAATTAAAAACCAATATGTACTACTAATCACACTCAACCGTCTTTTCAACAAATGTTTTCCAAATCGCGTTATGATCCATAAAACAATGTACCTTCGAACTAATCCATACTAATTAGCATAATAATTTAGTTAAGTAAAAAATTAAAACAACTTGTACGCTTTTCAAGCAATTTAAAACCTTGCAAAATTTGAACTATTATTACTATAAACTTTGTAAAATTTCAACACCCGTTATAAACAACCAATTCAACAAACCGAACACAGCAACATAATATTGTGGATCCACTAAAAAAAAAAAAATTTTCATAAATTTTTTTTATTTATAAGGGAAGGCAATTGTAACATTCATGATATTTGAGAATATCATGACCAGCCACCCTCCCACTTTGTCCAGCATCTGCCCTTATGCTCTTAGGAGTGGGGATGAGACGAAGGGCGAGTTTTAGTCAGTCTTAGCCAAGAGCCAGAGAGCAAAGCAGAGCAAGCTCCCGTTCTGTTGACGGTCATCAACACAAGAAGAGGAAGAAGAAGAAGAAGAAGAAGGTTACACGGATATCATCGATTGGGTGATATAGATATTGTTTTTTTATTATGGATCCATTAAAAAAGAGATTGAGCTCAATTATCATTTTTTTTATATAACTAATTAGTAGTAACTATCCTTGTTCAAAAGGAATTGAATATTTTTTTTATATAATTAATGTCAGCATTATTTATAATTATAATTATTTGTTATAACCATTTTACTTGTATATATTTCACAATTCCCAGTTTCTCAATTTATTAATAACTATAACATTAGCCTTGAGATCGGGCGATTCAATCGGGATAATTTCCTATGTCAAAGACATAAAAACAAGTTGAATTAAAGATCTCATGACGGACCTACCAAATTAGTTAAGGTCAATTGATCTAATAAATTAGAAAATAAAATGGTAGAAAATGAGGTAGGTTTCAAAGTATGTAATATATTTTGCATAAATGGAACTAAATTTATCAATTCGAAGCCATAGTACTTTATGCAGGAGGTGCCCACCATTTAGATTTTGCTGTTATCAATAAATGCTGGGTACTGGATTGGTGTGACTTGTTCATATAAGGAAGATTTTGTCTCTTTCTGCAAAAAAAACCATCTGAGAACAATAACATGGGAAAGGGGGTATATTCTGTAGAATCTGCTTCGCAACGCAAATTATATGTAATAAAGGATATCAGTTATTTTCTTGTCCCCGATTTGTTTACCCTTTCCTGGCGCGGAAAGACAAACACGAGATGTTGATGACAATATTAGCTCCGTTTTTTGAAATGCTGTTAAAATTTCTTGTCAATAAGTATCTGTTACTCGTGTGTAGGCACAACTTTACTACTACATAAGTTAATTCCATTTTTTTTTTTTTTTTTTTTCACAACCCTTTATTTCATATATACAGATCGATTTTACTGATTCACATTAAGCCACATGGTGCTTATTTTATTTACTGTAGAGTGATAGGCCTTACCTTAAGAATGAGTCGTGCTAATACTAAATCTAAATAAACTAACTTAACCTAGTTTTCCTGGACAGTCTATTGCCGTCAATATGGGAATGTGGGTGGTGGGGTCATAGTATTAAACACTGGGCTTGTTAGCTGCTGCAACGAGTCAAAGATCATGATGTGCCTCCGATGGATAAACTCACCAACCGACGGCACACCAAGCAACGCATGCAGGTCTGCGTTCTTTAACCTATCGAGAGAAGTCTGATCAGTTGTCTCTTGATACCACTGTACTCTCAGTTAAGTGAGTATATAGAACTATTTGGAAAATTTATGACCATTGACTAGAAACGCATAAATAAGTGTCCAAAATTATTATTATCATGATAAAATAGGTTGTATAGAAGTATATATAATATGATACTTATGCAACCTTGACCACGCCATTGAATGCAAGTAATGACACATAATAGGTTGCAATCGCAGTGTTGTGCTATTATGGCATATATGGAAAGTGTGCTCCTTTAAAAAGCCGTATCCCACTTTCTGTAGAGTCCAGCAAAAAATGTGCTTTCTTTCAAATTAATTAGAAACTAATTATTGATTAACCCTAAAAAGGTTATTTTCCAAAAAATCTTTACAGCTACAAATTTTGTTCCAGGAAGAGGGAGAGGTCGAAAACTTATATTCTCCTTACTATTGCTAATATCTACTGGGTAAAAAAATACCATCTACCTGATCTTTTGCAAGCATAAACACATTTTAGCTCCTTGGTGACTGGACTAACAACAGTATAACCCTAACAGTGAGATGCACCAGAGGGTAGAACTTTCGTGACCGATTCCAATAAACAGTTGGGTCTTCCTTATTGAATCTGCCGACCTTCGCACCAGCCCTTCCTCCGCCAGCACGGCATACCGCCATTAGCATCCCTCTCTCTCCCTTTCTCTTTACGGTGCCTTATCACTGCCTAATGCATGGTCTGGATAGTTATAACTAGCTCATACCTACGTGTCAATGTGGATGAAGTGATATCGTCTTAAGGGCTGAAAATAGCCTTATAAAAAGGTTGCCCATTGTTTTCCATGAACATACACTACTGCTGTGTAAACATTAATGTACTGTGTTGAAGTACACAGTTGTGCTTGTTATACTTACTTATTATTTTATACTTTTTTTTTTTTTTATTCTTTTTTTTTTAATTTAACGATTTATTAAGATAAAATTACAATCTGCCTTTTTATTAGCAATAAGTAATTGAGATAAATGTTATCATTCATACCATATTTACAATTCATCATTCACTCACTCATTCATACAATATTTACAAACAGCCCAGAGGCCCCCTAAGTTCACATGGTTGTCACCTCCCTCGCATGCGAAGGAGGCAGTGGAGTCTTGGGAAGTCCCCCACGCTCCTACGTCAGCCGCGTCACTGGATAAGGGCCAGCGGAGGCTGGCAAAGAGCGTGAGAGCCAGATACTTAAGACATGGTTAGAGAAACTGGCCATTGCCAGGGCTCCGACTGTCACGTATTTATAGCAGGTCACGAGGTCACGGCCGTTTTAGTCTCCGAGGAGGATTATAGAAATGAATGGTGCAGTACTATGACTGTGCTTGGGGATTAGGGTGGTTGGATAGGTTACTATGGAATTTTATGAACTTGGAAGGGATGAGTTCAAGAATATAGGGTATATTCAGATCATTGTGAAGGGTTTTGTTGCTGATGGAATAAGGGGCATTTACTATTGTTCTCAGGACTTTTGATTGAAAGGATTGGATGCGCTTGATGTTTGACTTTTTTGCTGTCCCCCAGAGCTCTATTCTGTACGTACTCGCTAATATCAGTCTAAACGAAATAAATCATTTTATTCATGTTCAGTAATTGTTTATAACTATTCTTGATATTGAGTTAGAAAGGACGAGAAATTGGGCGAGGGACAAGCTTAGCAAGCTAGCCAAAAGCTCTCTAACACGCTAGCTAAGCAAGTAATACGATTTTAAGGGATTGCAGCAGATTACAAACGATAACATTCGAAGGTGTGTGTATTTTCTTTTCATTGCTGCCAAATTTTAATCAAAAACATGAAAGTTTCACGTGATCGATAAAAATAACGAAAACTCCATAAATAATAATCGAGTGTTATTTACGATATAATTAATCAGAAATTTAATCATTACCAATGAAACGACTGATTCTCTGCTAAAACACATTTTAAGGTTATTTGAGTGACAGTCTAATAACTTTTTCACTGGATTTCCAATTTTGACTGTTGAATCCTTTTTCTTTGTTTTCCTCCCTTCCTGAGATCAACATTCCACAATTCTAGATCCACATTCCATAATGTGATTACTTGGCTATTGAAATGTTTCTACCTCGTCATATTATGATGTGATTTTGTAAAAGAAAATTGTTGCTATAAAAATATGTAAGAACCGATTACGTCTACCTAGAACATTTACCTTTTTCAAGCGTTAATTAAACAAAAGCAACACAATAAAGGTTGCAATTTATATTTATATTATATTGCAACAATATGACAAATAAAGTTATTTAACAAAAAAAAAAATCAACAATGTCCAGACGATTTACTGATACATTTGCAACTGCTGGTGGAAGTTAAAATTGTAGTGGGAGTCATTACATAACAAAAGAATTATTTAGCCAACAACTACAATAAATAATATAACAAAATACAACGCCCCATAATCCCCTTCAATTTCAAAAAAAGATGATAAATTAACTACTACATGACCAATAATTGATTGTATGGTTCAGTCATTCAAGATCGTTCAAGAGGGATGGAATCCATTGTTGAAAGTTTACAGGAAACAAAATTCTCTCCTTAATTTGTCATTGGACCATTTTATCTAATTCTTTTTGGTAAATAATCAAGAACTTTTTGATCAGTTTATTGCACTTAACCCTTAATTTTTTAACAATAGAATATCGATGTGATTTTAGAACGAAATGCGGATTCTGAACTTTTTGGCAAGAACTAAATATAATACTTTCGAAAGAATACGACCAATAAGAATATCGTTTCACGATAGATACAGACAGAACGTTCTGGAATTTTCAAACGTGATTTTAAAGAACTTCTGTATTTTTTGGATGAGGTCGAATGATGGATTTTGATAATACCGATCCATCAGAATACAAATACAAAATATAGATTTCAAAACAAATTGTCTATGGAACCATTTGGAAATCAACGTCTCAATTATCCCCTTTATACTGGAAAAATCATTGATACACGGTTATAATATATATTATACACTTCCACTGTAACTGCTACCATCCAGCTGCTTATTTGTAATGATAACCTAGGAAAGTTGATCTGCGAATAAGCACTATAAGCTCAAATTTATATAGGGTAGTAAACTTTAATGGTCCCAGACTGTTAATTACTTAGGCTTTATTTTCGATAAAGACCATTGGACCATACATCAATTGTATAAGTGCAAAAGAACAGCCATCTCATTATTGTTTTTATTTCTTCGCAAAATTCCTTAACTGCCACTCAAACATAAAGCAATAAATTATAAATTGCTTGTTTGATCTTTTAACCCTCGCAATGCCATCCTGGAGTGTGAGTAGTGCCTAGCGGCTTCTTTGAAATTCAGACAATGCAGAGTAAGTTCCTAAGATAATAAAAAATTTACCTGTACGTAGCAAGCACCTGTAGAATGGCACCAATAATTTAGTGAAAAGTGCTGCGCATAATTTTACTATTTTTGTAATTTTAATTTTAACTAGAACGAAGATACATAAAGACATTCATTCCATCCTTTAGGACCACTGGAAATCAATCTAAAAGCTGTAGTGTTTTTTTTATTTCGTTTTCCTACAAATAAATAAGTAATAATTTAGAGACACTCTGGCAAGTAAATGCAATGCGCCAAGTAACATAAAATGAATTAAAGTAATTCTCTCTCAAAAGACAAAAAATAATAAGTAGAAATTTATTGCTTAACTGTTACATAAATGTATCATCCTGATTTATTCGCTGTCGGATTTGTGCTGGACCTTTGTGGCACATTTATTCGTAATAATAAAATTCAGTGCCCGGCTTCGTACACAGTGGTTCGTATAATCCCTATACCATTGCTAAAGATCCTAAAATAGTCTTCACTATTTTTGCTAATATGTTTTTTACTGTGCCACTAGAATCACATTTTCTAGCCCCTTACTATTCTTGTATAAATCAATCTTATGTTTATTTTTTTCCTTCATAGTATATCTCTTATCTATATAATTATACTTTGAAATGTACCTTATGACAACAGGAAGTACTCTGTTATTATACTTTATCACTTGAAGATTGAGAATAATGCGGTTTAGCCAACTGATCTATGCGCCCTATTACTCTTTAATATTATAAATTTACACACAAGTTTGATTTCCGTCTACGACGTTCCACTGCTCAACAAGGCCGTTGCGTTGTTGATCACATATCCTCAGGCGTTGAAACCAAACAGTATTGCACTGCTGCCTTTCTGGACATAGCTCAAGCTTTTGACAGGGTCTGGCACACAGGATTGCTTTACAAGTTCAAAACATATTTACCATAGACCCTTTTCCCAATCCTACAGTCCTACCTTTCAAACCGTTTCTTCCAAGTCCGCTGAGGCTTAGAATATTCTAATTACTATCCCATAAAAGCAGGAGTTCGACAGGGCAGTGTCCTGTGTCCCATCCTGTCCGTTCTAACCCCAATACCTTCTTGGTCACATATGCAGACACTGCAGTCTTGTCATCCCACTCAGACCTCGATATAGCATCTCATAACCTTCGAAAACTCCTTGATGAGATCGAGTATTGGTGCAACCAAAATGTAAATGGAGCAAAATGTTTCCACATTACCTTCACCTCAGCCACAAGTCTTGGCCACTAGTTTTTTTTTAAATTCCATTCCACTTCCTGTATCCGTGTTATCACGGTACTTAGGCTTCCATCTCGACAAAATACTGCCCTGGAATCCACATACGAGGCTAAAAATACAGGAACTAAACAGACGCTTTAGACAATTGTACAGACTACTTCTTCGACATCCAATCTCTCAATAGAAAATAAATTACTAATTTACAAGGTTATACTTGAGCCAAACTGGACATACGAAATAGAGCTAGGGGGGGGGCAGCAAAAAAGTCGAACATCAAGCGTATCCTATCCTTTCAATCAAAAATCCCAGAACAATAGTAAATGCCCCTTATTACGTCAGCAACAATACCCTTCATAACGATCTTAATATATCTTAGATTCTTGAGCTCATCCCTTCCAAGCTCGTAAAATTCCATAGTAACATATCCAACCACCCTTATCCCCTAGCACAATCATTGCACTCCACCACTCATTTCTATAATCCTCCTCGGAGACTAAAACGGCCGTGGCCTCGTGACCTGCTATAAATACGTGACTGTGGGAGTCCTGGAAATGGCCAGTTTCTCTAACCATGTCTTGAGTATCTGGCTCTCGCGCTCTTTGTCAGCCTCCGCTGGCTCGTATCCGGTGACATGGCTGACGGAGGGGCGTGACGGAGGGGCGTGACGGTCTTCCCAAGACTCCGCTTACTCTTTCGCATGGGAGGGAGGTGACAAACATTTGGATTTGGGAGGTCTGTGGGCTGTTTGTAAGTACTGTATGAATGAGCGAGTGAATGAAAATTGTAAATATGGTATGAATGAGAGCATTTATCACAATCACTTATTATTTGATAAGGCAGATTGTAATTTTAGTACAATAATATTATAAATTTAGGGATGTCGTGTTTATATGACTTTTTTTCCTAATTTTATATTTATTACAACTTGAACTCTATAGCAAGTGGTATACCAGTTAGCGTGACCCATGGACAAACAGTTATTTTGTATTAGATTACAAAACACTTATCCTACGCACAAAAATTATCCTACGGTTTAGACAGAAGCTTATTGTTCGTTTTTTCCCCATCGTTGTATTGCAAACATCCTTGGAATAGAAGCTCAAACATATGAATACGAATACGAAGAATATGAATGAGTGTCTAGTATAGAACAACACAACATAAATTCATCAATTATGATTGCTTGACGAACCAATGAAATATAAATGTGTCTTAAAGACAGCCAAAAGCTCTGCTGTATGGTGCCCCTCTATATACTCACTTCACTGACAATACAGCTAAAAGTCTTCAAAAATTCCTGAATGGAATCATGAGAACAGTCTCTCGAGAAAGATTAAAGAACCCGTTGCTTGGGTGAGTTCATCCACCAGAAACACATCAAGTTTTTGCCTCGTTACAGCACCTCACAAACCCAGCGTTTAACACTACGACCCCACCACCCTTCCCACATCGATGGCAACAGTCTGTCGGGGAAAATTAGATTAAGATTTAGTTTAAATTTTTATTGTAAGTCTATGATAAAAAAGGTGAGCCCATCATTTTTAATGAATTCAGTACATTAATGTACATCATTATACATTTGTGCAATGCAGATCACTATTAGTAGAAAATAGAATTTGTATAAAATGTAGCCAAGCTGTGGGAAATATAATGAAACAATTGTAAATGGATTCTTTGTAGGATCTATATTTTGTAACAAGGGGTATAAAAAAAACAAAAAGAAGCAACAGTTTAGTATTGAACCCTTTAATGATAACGAATCTGTTTTTTTTTTAATTGTAACAGCTTTTATTTGGTTAAAGCCAACTAATAAAAGTTAAAAGTTAAGATCGCACAGAATCCTAAAACATAGATAGTGCTAGAATAGAAGACAGAACATTTGATTGATATTTTTGTTTAGTTCAAATATATATTGACGAATAATAATTATACTATAAACAATAAAATATCTTTATTATTAAACAAAAATTGGACTAGATCATGTATCGTTATGTCAAGCTTTTGTTAGTTGCTTTATTCCTGTTACGCAAGAGTACTTCTTAGTAAGAGGGTAAGTTTTATAGGGCGCAGGTAGAACCTCAATGAAGCTCCAAAAGTGCTATAGAATCTAGTCAACCGTCCTATTTTAGCTTTCATTTCTTTTTATTTCAAAGTCTTCACCTATCGATTAAATAAATATTCTCTTCTTTACTAAGAAAAATGTTATGAACGGAAGTTAAATATTTCTTGTTTGACGGAAAATTACTTAATTACTTACTCTCCGATGAAAAAGTTTTCTTAACCGTAATCAGAGACTTTCATAGTGCTGGGTTTTAGAAGTTACCGTGATTTCAAAATAACAGAAATGCCTCGGCAGTTCATTTCCCTACTCCTAACGTGCTCCTACATCTCACGTCAGAAGTGGCACAGGTTTACTTCCGCTTTGGCCACCTCCCATAATCAGTGAGTAGAGAACAGATAGCAGTAGAGCGTAGGGATGATCGATTGTTTATTGTCACGTCACAATCGGTCGATAAATTGATGAGTACAATCGATTGTATATCGATTATTTTTCAATGCAATTTATTTTTCTATACTCCATTGTTACAAAATAATACAATTCGTTATATTTTATACATAGATAAATCTATTCACCATATTTCCTGTAGAAATTTTATATAGTTATTAATATGTTAACATTGTGATTGGTTAAATGCTATGTACAATACAAGTACATAAAAGTGATGGGGCTCACCTTATGAATCATAAAAACGTAACACTATCTGACATCTAACAAACAAATCTTAACCTAATTTTTCCCGACAGTCTGTTGCCATCGATGCGGGATAGGTGGTGGGGTCATAGTGTTAAATACTGGGTTTGATTAGTGCTGCAACGAGTAAAAAAGTGTCTCGTAGGACGAACTCACCCACTGACGGCACATTTAATCAACGGGTACATCGTCAACGGGGTCGGCGATCTTTAACCAACCCAACACCATAACACCTCTGCCACCGATTCAGTTTAACAGTAATCTTCGTTTTTCGTTGTTAAAATAAAATAAAATCGTTACTATGAGGGTTCGTAACTATTTAGTGGCTCATGTTCATGATTATTTGAGTGTTTTGAGTTTTTGTTTTTTTTTCTAAAATAGCCTTGCTTGATTCAAAACAAAATCAATGCCACTGTTGGAAACAGAACATAAAATAAAATTAAAATAGTCATAAGAACCCACCAAAAATAAAGCCAGCACTGCCATACAATCATTTTCAGTCTGTACAGAACAGTGCGTCTAACATTGACAGGATAAAATATCATAACATAAATAAATAATTATTTCCAAAAAAACAATACGTGTATATATCTCTGATTCTAATTAATTATTAAATCTTTAAAAATAATACATTACGCACTATTCAGGCTTATGTAATTTGTTATTATTATGGTCATAATCATTTCACTGGCTTGATAAGCCTATGGGAAGTTTTAAAAAATATATAAATCGACATGTTTTTTTTAAAATGAACGAAACATTTTGGTTTGTCCTAGTTAGTAATAAAATTACAGGTTCGTTTTATTTGACTTGATCCACTTGTTTTGGGGTTATAAATCAAAGTATTTAAAACAGCGAAGTAGGAGCCAACGTATATAAAAATCAAAATAGGATTTAAACAAAATAAGGAATAAAAAAAAAACTAAATATATCGAATGCACGTTTACTTTTACAGAGGAAACTACCCTCTGTTTCACTACTCCCGTCCCTCACGTTAATCGTTAATCTTACAAATAGTAGAACGATGTGCCAGCACTGCCATACAATCATTTTCAGTCTGTACAGAACAGTGCGTTTAACATTGACAGGATAAAATATCAAAACATAAATAAATAATTATTTCCAAAAAAAAATACGTGTATATATCTCTGATTCTAATTAATTATTAAATCTTTAAAAATAATACATTACGCACTATTGAAATCATTTTTTTTCCTATCGTGGGTTGGAGTTCTGGCAATTCTACATCACACATGACGAATTTCTTTTTAGATTTATAGTCAGCTCAATAAAAAGTTATTAAGCAGGTTATATTTCATAATATTTGTTGTATGTGGCATGCCAGAGGACAGAGATCACGAAAGCCTCAAGCCTTATTTTTTGCTCTTATGAGCTCTCGTCCCTGCGTCGATGATATGCAAATGAACCTCCGGGTATTTCAGTGTGATTTATACCGGCAATTGAGCTAGGTAGTGCTATAAATATTGAGCTTGATAAAACGTCCGATAAAAATCATCAATTTCCGTTTAAATTTATGTTCTTAATTTCAAATAGCCTTAACAAACTTTTATTGACGCTAATTACTCGTGCTATGAACGGCCTGAGCTACGCGCGATATGAATCGGTTCGTTCTCAGCAGGTGAGGAAAATTTATTTATCTTCACCAATACCGAATGAAGAGACTCCATTAATGAACATGCACGATGAGGTCTTCTTTCATTCTGTTTGTATGAACCTATGCGCAGGAAAAATAAAACTGTCCATCTGTATAATATTTTTCTATATGAAGTATCTCAACGTCCTAATTAATAATGAATTGAAGGGTATTGCAAAAATTCATTTTGGCAACTTTATTGAAACCATTAATTGTGTGATGTGTCACACTTGACTTTTTTAATATTTGTTGTAACGCACATCCAGCGTGACTGTTTATTCTGTGACTACATGTAATTTTGAAATAATTGTTTGGAATCAAATTCCTAAACTCAGAGGTAGAAAGATATAAAAATGAAACTTCCCTAATTCAAGTACAACAATGCAATACAAGCTATTTAACAATCCATTATGTCAGCTATCCAACTTGAGCTTTGTTATATGTGGTAACATCAATGGCAGAGAGTCAAGCCGACATTGAATCAAACATTTATCCGTGTAATTTAGAAGGCACTCAGCGATAAGCATATCCACGAGCGTCCAGATCCACTAGCAAGTGGTGTACGGTTCCTGTCCCATTTTCATATCTGGCAGCATATTATCTAGATAATGATGACTCACTGTGTGGGAAAGCTTTGCATGATAAAGCTGGATAATGACATGAATGGTCGGCCTTTGTCCTTTTAACCGAAGTCATAAAGTTTTGTAATCCGTCTGATCATACCAGATGTCCCATAAATACATAGTACTAGCTTGGCCTGATTTATTTGCTCTATACCAGTCTAGCTTGCAAATGCTGGCAGTAAAATAAATTAAATTAAATTATAGAGAATGTATGTATCTGATCTATCTGAAGGGATTCGTCTTTAGCATGGTTCCGGCGTGTAGCGTGGCAAACCCCGAGTTGTGGTTGGTCCAATTACGAGTGATTGAGGCCCCCTTCTCGTCAATACGACATTGCCAGACGTTCCTTCGTCAGTTTCATTTGTTTCATTGTTCCAAATAAATGATGCTAATGAATTGCACAGTGACGAGGAAGTAGCATGTGCCACGGAAGATCCACAAGCCTTGATGTCCGAAGTATCTCTGTAGCAATGTCTGTATATTTAATGAGAAAGGACGGAATCATGGAAGTAATCAACGCTATAGGCAATACCCAATACGATATGCACCTAACCGAACTGTACGAAATAATAAATTACTTAACTGTACATGCCGATTTAATTGATGACCAACTTATATCACATGACTTGCAAATCATTTGGTTAACAAGTAACATTTCATGTGCTATACGAAACGGTCTCATTCATTACACTATACAATTACCAAAGAAAGGACCAAAACTAAGTTCAATCTATCTTTTACCTGTGCCTGTACGAAAGGACAATCATGTAATAACCACTGTTGTGGCCACCTCTTAATTACAAATAATTATAAGTCACTCTCTTCTCGATCAGATCATATCTATCACTGTTTCCATATGTTTAATAAATAAAGCTTATGATGCCAGTCGGAGAGTGGGGGGAAAGTTGGCGGGGAGAACAGCTTCTGGTGGGGATGGCCCCCACACCACGACTAGCCGGCTATTTAAACCTCGCGACCTCAGACAGAGCACACTCAAGCTGTGCCACTGACCTGTGGAGTACCCCAAGGAGCCGTCTTATTCCCTGTACTATTCAACGTATACACCTCTGAGATTGCCGGAGCCCGTTACAAAAATACCACAGTTACTGCTTTCGCAGATGACATAGCGGTGTACAGTAGCAGCATGAGTGCCAAGGTAGCTCTAAGACAGGCTGAAGCACCCTGTAACCAGATCAGTGAGAGATTGGGAAGACTCAATATCTCAGTAAACGCGGGTAAGACTGACTGCGTAATTTTCTCTTTCTAAAAGGGAAAAAGCCTACTACCTACTAGTTACATAGTAGGAACGGAGGAAAATTCACCAGCCAACAACCTAGTGTATCTGGGAATTAAAATGGACAGACATCTCCATTTTAGTAACCATTTTATGAAGAAGTTGAAGCAAACACGCACGAAGTCTCACCGGCTTACGCACTTATTGACTTCCCCCAATCTATCACTGCATCTCAAGCTGCTGATCTACAAGAGAATACTCAGGCCTACTCTGCTGTATGGTGCACCGCTTTTTCGTTATCTGACGTATACAACAGCTCGGCGACTCCAACAATTCCAAAACGGTATACTAATGAAAGTGGTCAGAGGTACTTCATTCGAGCAGCGGAGCAACAGTGAGCTTCACGAGATCTTTGAGCTGCCTATGGTGGATGAATTCATCCAACGTAGAGATATCAAATTTTTCGACTCCCTGCAATACTTGACAAACCCGGTGTTTAACACGATAACCCCCGCTCCGTTCCCCCATCAATGGCAGGACGCTGTCGCGGCTAGAACGCTTTAGTCTTAGGTTCTAGGTTTAGGTTTTAGTATTAGTGTTTTCCTCGGTTGCAAGCTGAAGGTGAGCCTCATCACCTAGTGAGTATGTGTATTGGACTTATTAACAACAATCTGAAAGTATTCTATTTTATGCACTCCTTAATATGCATCTGCGAATGCAGCACAAGGAGACAGCTGTAATTCCAAATTTATTTATTTATTTTTGTCATTGTATATATATTATCAATAAAGAGGTTTTGAAAAAAAAAAAAAAAAAATAGTTATGATTTGATCGAGAAGAGGGTGACTTATAATTATTTAAAATCAAGAGGTGGCCACAACAATTAGCATGTGGGTTTAGGATACCAGAAGTTGTAACTCACTTTTAATACTCCCCGCGTTGCTTGATACAACCTGCTTTCTACTTATTGATTATAATAGGTAGGATGTGAAGATATAGGAGTCACTGAGGTATAAGAAATCATTTTCTAATATCCAACTGTTTTATTTTTGCATCATTTTATTTTATAAAGCAAAACTAACTCCTCAACTATCACGTACATTATGTATAAAAATATTGCTAGTATAATAAGAGTGGAATTTCCTGGATCTATTGATTTCCTAGACTTAGACGGGAAAATCAGCCTCATCACCTAGTGAGTGTATGTGTATTGGACTTATTAACAACAATCTGAAAGTATTATATATTTGATGCACTCCTTCGAATGCATCTGCAATGCAGCACGAGGAGACAACTGTAATTCCAAATTTATTTATTTATTTTTGTCATTGTACCCTGTACCTTTTCTCCTGAACATAGTACATTGTCGGGGGCACACACACCTTCTAAAAGATCTTATGGAGTCAGATCAAAGCGAATTAAAACTTCCCGCCGACTAGGTCGGCAGCCAGGGTGAAAGACCACAGGTCCGCCCGCCTTAACTCTTTCTTGGCGCTCGCCGGACGGCGGCTAAGAGGTAGTAGTGACCCTAGCCCGCGGCGGGCGTCTTCTGCCCACTTTGGGGATACTCAGGTATACTGAGCCCGACAACCACTATAATACCAAACAATTTAAGTCTGAACAATATACAAGAAACCTTTGTTGGAACTATATAAAATTCAACTCATTTTGTATTAACATTAAGAATATTAGCAATGATTGCATATCTAACGCATTGCATAATTAGATAAATGTATTACCACAACTATTGTTACTCCTACTCCTTTCATTCAGTATTACGATTTTAAAGATGTATATTTAACTTTAAATTTATCATATATATTCATTGTAAATAATAGTACCTAACCTAAATACTTACCCTTTTCCTCTATTATTAAGTTAGATACTAAAAAAATTATTTATAACCAAACTAAGAAAATGTATTTAGAAACTATTGTATTGTCTATAAAATATGTTATTTCTTAATAACACCATCCTGCCCAGGAGTTCAGGAATAAAAATCGGGAGAAGTTTTATAATACTAAGAACAAGCAGAAGGGGTTTGAGCAGAACTGTGTAACGACCTCGTGACTTCATGGAAGTCGCTGATGGTTCCCTGTTATTTTTAAGTAAGCAGCCTCATCCTTCCAACACCTCCCCACTTCCCAGAATTTTATCCTTTTCTCATACACATATGTGTCAGCTACTCGTCCCTAGACATTCCACCCAGTATGTAATATAGTATCGTAACCCTTAGTTAATGTTTGTCGGCTTTCGAATTCAAAAGAAAGGAAAAAAGGTACTAAGAAACAACACGCATGCAAGTTAGAACTAGACTGTTTAATTTAAGACTATTATCCAGTATATTTACATTCGGGACGTTTACATCCAGACGTTTGGGGATTAAGGTTGGATACTGATGCTGCCCGGAGCTTAACTTCTTAATATTTGTATATACCAGTGTTTTGCTTGAACTTCATAATAAAGCTTTTCTTTCTTTTATTTTAAAAGACTCTCCTCTACAAAGATTCCGTGTGGACTTGGGGGGCCCCTGGGCTGTTTTTAAATGTTTGTAAATATTGTATGAATGTGCGAGCGAATGATGAATTGTAAATATGGTATGAATGAAAAAACTTATCTCAATTATTTATTGCCTATTAAGTAAAGGCAGATTGTAATTTCATCATAATAAAATTAAATTAAATAAAAAAAAAAAAATTCTACAAAGATTATTTAACTGACGTTTGTCAATCAGCCAGAAAGGCGATAAAAAACCAAAACCAGTTGTTGAGACGTGGACTTAGTTTAACAAAGAGTGGAAAAAGGGACTCCATTATTAGAGCCTGTATTCCAAGGGAAAGCAATCGCCTTACATGTAAAAATAAGTAATCAGAATTATTTGACACAGGGTGGCTCAAGCGATGGAACAGTCAAAATGGAATTGCAAAATTTTCAACTTCGGGTGAAAAGCTTCCATCTGGCATTGCTGAGACAAAGTTATTCATCAATCGACGGCACCTGTCTAAATTATACGCTGTTCTTCAATAAAACTTCGAAAAAAGAAAAAAAATCGGAATATAAATGAATGCCTGACCGTTGCTACTAAACAACGGACTGGAGAACCGCAGTATGTTGCATTAAAATATTCGATTGTTAATCGATTGTATGGAATCGATAGAGTTGGAGAAATTGATTGTGTGTCAATAACAACAGACGGTCATTCCTAGCATTTGCTCCTGAATGGGTGACTACCTTGTCCCCACCTGCTGAGGCTTTGTTCAGGGCAAGATGAGAACCATTGACATAATCGGTGGCCCATCGGGCAACCAATCGAGGAATCACTCGAATAGCCCAAAATCGAGACACCGAAAGACATTTCCATCAATTTAGAAAGTTTCGGAATCGTTCCTAAATTGGGGAGTGTATAGAAAAAATATAGAAAAAAATTTATTCAAACGCATAAAATGTGAAAATTGAACCCAAGAGAGAAGCGCTGTGAATAAAGTCATTAGGAATTCCAAGCGCGGCCTTCGCCCGTTACTCCTTACAGCTGGGACTGAGGAATCTCAGCAATGCCAGCCAGACCTGGCAATCTTTAGCCTTGAAAAAAGGCGCTCTATTTGAAATGGCGCCTCCTTCTGCAGCTTCGGGGAAATTGCCGCTGGTGGATATTGTTTATGTCACAATAACTATCATTTCGTGGAAGGCCAACGAAATACTTTTTTTTCTACTAATGATCTCTATTGGACCTCACGTCAGTAACAGTGACTATTAGCAACGTAATTATTTAAATATGTCGGGTAGAATCCAATTCGTTGGAATTCTGTAAAACACGCTGGGTGAATCCATATTACTTCGTCCCTTGTCGTCCTGGAAGGCTGGTTCTCTATCGAGCTTATTCATTTATTTTATTTTTTTAATAGAATTTAGGGACCCACTGATGATTTGATGAACGGTTAATGGTTCGCCATAAACTGTACACCGGTAGGTCTATCGGCGCTTTATCCTTATACCGCAGCTCAAGTCTCTGATCAAAAGTATGACAGTACGGAGACTCGTGGATGCATATGTTTTCAGGAAAAGCAGTGTGTGATCGGGATGTGTCCTACCTGTTTACCCAACATTCTTCGAGATAACTGTCTAGTTTTCATGTCAGACTGTAATTAATTGCTATTACTGTGGCTTCATTCCATTCAAGGTTACGCAAGGCGCTAACTGAGACACGTGTATCGACCGCTATTTTACAAACTGCAGGATTCCAGAGAACGACGCCACTAGCGCGAGTAACATCTGCACATTTCTCATTTCACGTTACGTTGTAGTCATGACTAGGGGTGCACGATTCCGGCAAATCATCGGAAAGCGTTCCACCAGTTCCATTCTGGCTTAAACCAGTTCCAAAATCAAATCCGCTTCGGAAAGTGTTAGTTCCAAAAACAGTTGATAGAGAGCGCTGAGTGTGCTAGTTTAGATTAATTTCTACAGAGGCCTCTACCGTGGGGAAGCTTCCTAACATATGTTTCCAATGCTCCCACTTGAAACCAATTAGCAATAAATTTAAATTAAGCATTCTATAGAACCTTATATATATTGTAACTGAAGGTGTGTAATTTGTAACCGAAAAGACATGGAAAATGGACAGAACGCGACTCATATTCAGGATATCTTATTGAAAAAAGCACGCATGGAAGACTGGAGAAACAGATTCACATCAGGTACTCTCAAGTCCACAAAGAATAAGTAAATTAACTAGATAACGTCTCATTTCACAATTACAGATTTCACTAAAACAAATCCATTAAGTCCCATTCATCACCATGATGACGATAACAACGCAACAAACATGGATGCAGATAAACCTCCCGAAATATTTACTAAAAATGTCAGGAACATAAATTTCTCAACTGATCTTAACACACTTTTAGGACAAAATACATTTTACTGTCAAACACGACGTAATGGAACTATAATACAGACATATTGGATAGCTACAGGAAAACAATAAAATACTTCGGGGTGAGAAACTCAGAATATTTACCAGTCCAGTTACGATGAGGCAGATCATTTAGGGTGGTCATAAGAAATTTCCATCGATTTTCCCACTCACATAAATCAAGGCCTTGAGGTACAAGGCTTCAAGATAAAGGATATTCATAGTGTGCTCCAGTGAAAATTTAAAACTCCCTTTCCACTATTTTTCATTGAATTTAGTACAATCCAAAGCAAAAAAAAACCATTAACCAGTTACCATTGTTAAGTGTATTAAATACACAAAACAATCAGCATTGAAGAACCTAGCTGGTGAAGGTCTAGAAGAGGTCCCACAGTGTCATCGTTCTCAACAACTAAACCACCCTCAAAGCTATTTCTGATACAAGCCTAAATGCTTGAAGTGTGGCAAAGTGCACACTTCACTGATGACTGCACAAAGACACAAGAAATCAAGGCTATTGTTATAACTGGCACGGGTTTCATCCCGCTAACTATCGTGGCTGTCTAATCTACTAGTTATATAATCGATTATCCAACACTAATGAATGCAACAATCACTGACCTAAAAGTCACGTCACTATTTTAATTGTACAGTACAAAATAAGATCACCCAATGAATGTAACAATCACTGACCTTCAAAAAAGTTGAATTCCATCTCGTTGGGACTTCTTGAACAAGCTTTATTATTGACAGGCTTTGCCACGTTTCCTCACTCTTCACCATTTCAGAACCTATACCGTTTGTTTGGAATGTGGTCACATCTTTTTGGCTTTTTCCAACGAAAGATTAGTGTGAAACTGAATCGGCTTAAGGCATATTGTTGGCTGGAGGTACCTCTGAAAAAATGCACGCATTAACTATCGATAGTGTACAACAATCGATCGTGGTTATCAACAATCGGTCTTCCCTACCCGGGACACGTGTGGACGGACCTGCAGCTGAAAAAGTCCAACCACAACCACCTCTTATAGATGAATGAACAGAGTATGGAGTCAGGTATTCTCAGGGCAGTCTCGCTATACAGCCTAAACATACATAGATTTTAATGGAGTTGACAGTTTCATGAATACCTCAACTAATATATTTAAATCCACCAAATCACATCTCATAACTCATCTAACACAGCTACTTAATAATTTAACGACAACATCAAACAAAAATTGACGTTCATCACTAGCAATCTTCAAATTTTGCTGCGGAATTCCAATGGGTTTATCCCCCGAAGTAACGAACCGAAAATCCTTATTCACGGCAGACAGATTGATTGAATAACTAAGCTTACCCCCAAAAATCAATTACTTCTATCTCCCGGATTACATCACCTAAAAAAGGGATCATCCAGTGGTACAGCTCATAGTGGCTATGCAATACTGTGTTTTAAAATAACATCCAAAAAACATCAAAAATCTAATGCACTTAAAACGATACACACGATACCACATAAATAAAGCAGCAATATACTGGGTTCCTAATAGGAATCTAGGTCAGGAAGAAATGACTAACTTTTTAGCTATCTCGGCCAATTTTAGCTCATCGCTGGTGGCGATTTCAACGCTAAACACATGCACTGGGGTTGTAGAACAACACACACCCGAGGAAGACATTTGGTAGGTGTCGCGAACGGCACCCCAATCGACGTTTTCTCTTTACAGCAGCCACTGTGGCTCACTGTCACCTCCAAACTCCTTGACTTGCTAGAGGTCTTTCTCTAAAGTCAAACCAACCCCACTCAAACCAGACTAACGACTCACTTTAGCCTGTCATCTAATCCCAGCCAACTGGCTCTTGATGTTGACCACAAACCCATCCCCCCTCTCTTAGAACCTTCACTGATTAATGGTCCTATTGACTAGGAGTTCTTTCGCTAACACTTGGACAGTACGCTAAATTTACATGAGATTATAATTTTGGTAATAAATTATAATTTTTAATAGTGAATAAATTAATTATAATTTATAACTATAATTCTGAAGACCTAGACTTCGCAATTATAAATTTAACATGATCAATTCAAGGAGCCCCACAATTCTCCAGTCAACCGCCACGGCATGCACATGAGAATATGACATTACCCACTACTTCGCGATCAAAGGATTGCTAAAAATATCTAGATACCCCACTTACAGAGATAATTACAATAAACTAACGAGACTACTGTAAAACGAGCTGCAGAAAATAAAACCAAACCAATGGTATCAATATCGTTCTCAGCTCTCGAAAAATTATGCTTTACTTTGGACTGCTACTAAACGAATTCAAACTCATAATCGGGCATGTCATCCACTAAAGAGTGGAAATAGTAATTAAGTGAATGTATACCTAGAAAAAGCTCATCTGTTCCGCGCTTACTTAAACGATTCTTTTCTACTCAAGACAACCTGTTAGACGAGGGACATATACTCAACATCACCTCATTCCTGAACTCTATTCAATTAGATCCACCTCTTACAGCCTTCCACTATAATTAATTTAAACAAGATATTAAGAAAATCTCTTGGGTATGCTTTTGTAACCCCTATTATTCTATTACAAACGTCAAATAAACGACTAATATATTGACTACCTTGTACAACTGTGCGCCTAAGCTAACATAATTTCCTTCTTCTTTGGAAAATTGCAATAATAAGAATGATTTTAAAGCCAGACAAACCACCATTCGAAACATCTTCCTTCAGGCCTAACCAAAACCAAAACCAGTTGTTGAGACGTGGACTTAGTTTAACAAAGAGTGGAAAAAGGGACTCCATTATTAGAGCCTGTATTCCAAGGGAAAGCAATCGCCTTACATGTAAAAATAAGTAATCAGAATTATTTGACACAGGGTGGCTCAAGCGATGGAACAGTCAAAATGGAATTGCAAAATTTTCAACTTCGGGTGAAAAGCTTCCATCTGGCATTGCTGAGACAAAGTTATTCATCAATCGACGGCACCTGTCTAAATTATACGCTGTTCTTCAATAAAACTTCGAAAAAAGAAAAAAAATCGGAATATAAATGAATGCCTGACCGTTGCTACTAAACAACGGACTGGAGAACCGCAGTATGTTGCATTAAAATATTCGATTGTTAATCGATTGTATGGAATCGATAGAGTTGGAGAAATTGATTGTGTGTCAATAACAACAGACGGTCATTCCTAGCATTTGCTCCTGAATGGGTGACTACCTTGTCCCCACCTGCTGAGGCTTTGTTCAGGGCAAGATGAGAACCATTGACATAATCGGTGGCCCATCGGGCAACCAATCGAGGAATCACTCGAATAGCCCAAAATCGAGACACCGAAAGACATTTCCATCAATTTAGAAAGTTTCGGAATCGTTCCTAAATTGGGGAGTGTATAGAAAAAATATAGAAAAAAATTTATTCAAACGCATAAAATGTGAAAATTGAACCCAAGAGAGAAGCGCTGTGAATAAAGTCATTAGGAATTCCAAGCGCGGCCTTCGCCCGTTACTCCTTACAGCTGGGACTGAGGAATCTCAGCAATGCCAGCCAGACCTGGCAATCTTTAGCCTTGAAAAAAGGCGCTCTATTTGAAATGGCGCCTCCTTCTGCAGCTTCGGGGAAATTGCCGCTGGTGGATATTGTTTATGTCACAATAACTATCATTTCGTGGAAGGCCAACGAAATACTTTTTTTTCTACTAATGATCTCTATTGGACCTCACGTCAGTAACAGTGACTATTAGCAACGTAATTATTTAAATATGTCGGGTAGAATCCAATTCGTTGGAATTCTGTAAAACACGCTGGGTGAATCCATATTACTTCGTCCCTTGTCGTCCTGGAAGGCTGGTTCTCTATCGAGCTTATTCATTTATTTTATTTTTTTAATAGAATTTAGGGACCCACTGATGATTTGATGAACGGTTAATGGTTCGCCATAAACTGTACACCGGTAGGTCTATCGGCGCTTTATCCTTATACCGCAGCTCAAGTCTCTGATCAAAAGTATGACAGTACGGAGACTCGTGGATGCATATGTTTTCAGGAAAAGCAGTGTGTGATCGGGATGTGTCCTACCTGTTTACCCAACATTCTTCGAGATAACTGTCTAGTTTTCATGTCAGACTGTAATTAATTGCTATTACTGTGGCTTCATTCCATTCAAGGTTACGCAAGGCGCTAACTGAGACACGTGTATCGACCGCTATTTTACAAACTGCAGGATTCCAGAGAACGACGCCACTAGCGCGAGTAACATCTGCACATTTCTCATTTCACGTTACGTTGTAGTCATGACTAGGGGTGCACGATTCCGGCAAATCATCGGAAAGCGTTCCACCAGTTCCATTCTGGCTTAAACCAGTTCCAAAATCAAATCCGCTTCGGAAAGTGTTAGTTCCAAAAACAGTTGATAGAGAGCGCTGAGTGTGCTAGTTTAGATTAATTTCTACAGAGGCCTCTACCGTGGGGAAGCTTCCTAACATATGTTTCCAATGCTCCCACTTGAAACCAATTAGCAATAAATTTAAATTAAGCATTCTATAGAACCTTATATATATTGTAACTGAAGGTGTGTAATTTGTAACCGAAAAGACATGGAAAATGGACAGAACGCGACTCATATTCAGGATATCTTATTGAAAAAAGCACGCATGGAAGACTGGAGAAACAGATTCACATCAGGTACTCTCAAGTCCACAAAGAATAAGTAAATTAACTAGATAACGTCTCATTTCACAATTACAGATTTCACTAAAACAAATCCATTAAGTCCCATTCATCACCATGATGACGATAACAACGCAACAAACATGGATGCAGATAAACCTCCCGAAATATTTACTAAAAATGTCAGGAACATAAATTTCTCAACTGATCTTAACACACTTTTAGGACAAAATACATTTTACTGTCAAACACGACGTAATGGAACTATAATACAGACATATTGGATAGCTACAGGAAAACAATAAAATACTTCGGGGTGAGAAACTCAGAATATTTACCAGTCCAGTTACGATGAGGCAGATCATTTAGGGTGGTCATAAGAAATTTCCATCGATTTTCCCACTCACATAAATCAAGGCCTTGAGGTACAAGGCTTCAAGATAAAGGATATTCATAGTGTGCTCCAGTGAAAATTTAAAACTCCCTTTCCACTATTTTTCATTGAATTTAGTACAATCCAAAGCAAAAAAAAACCATTAACCAGTTACCATTGTTAAGTGTATTAAATACACAAAACAATCAGCATTGAAGAACCTAGCTGGTGAAGGTCTAGAAGAGGTCCCACAGTGTCATCGTTCTCAACAACTAAACCACCCTCAAAGCTATTTCTGATACAAGCCTAAATGCTTGAAGTGTGGCAAAGTGCACACTTCACTGATGACTGCACAAAGACACAAGAAATCAAGGCTATTGTTATAACTGGCACGGGTTTCATCCCGCTAACTATCGTGGCTGTCTAATCTACTAGTTATATAATCGATTATCCAACACTAATGAATGCAACAATCACTGACCTAAAAGTCACGTCACTATTTTAATTGTACAGTACAAAATAAGATCACCCAATGAATGTAACAATCACTGACCTTCAAAAAAGTTGAATTCCATCTCGTTGGGACTTCTTGAACAAGCTTTATTATTGACAGGCTTTGCCACGTTTCCTCACTCTTCACCATTTCAGAACCTATACCGTTTGTTTGGAATGTGGTCACATCTTTTTGGCTTTTTCCAACGAAAGATTAGTGTGAAACTGAATCGGCTTAAGGCATATTGTTGGCTGGAGGTACCTCTGAAAAAATGCACGCATTAACTATCGATAGTGTACAACAATCGATCGTGGTTATCAACAATCGGTCTTCCCTACCCGGGACACGTGTGGACGGACCTGCAGCTGAAAAAGTCCAACCACAACCACCTCTTATAGATGAATGAACAGAGTATGGAGTCAGGTATTCTCAGGGCAGTCTCGCTATACAGCCTAAACATACATAGATTTTAATGGAGTTGACAGTTTCATGAATACCTCAACTAATATATTTAAATCCACCAAATCACATCTCATAACTCATCTAACACAGCTACTTAATAATTTAACGACAACATCAAACAAAAATTGACGTTCATCACTAGCAATCTTCAAATTTTGCTGCGGAATTCCAATGGGTTTATCCCCCGAAGTAACGAACCGAAAATCCTTATTCACGGCAGACAGATTGATTGAATAACTAAGCTTACCCCCAAAAATCAATTACTTCTATCTCCCGGATTACATCACCTAAAAAAGGGATCATCCAGTGGTACAGCACATAGTGGCTATGCAATACTGTGTTTTAAAATAACATCCAAAAAACATCAAAAATCTAATGCACTTAAAACGATACACACGATACCACATAAATAAAGCAGCAATATACTGGGTTCCTAATAGGAATCTAGGTCAGGAAGAAATGACTAACTTTTTAGCTATCTCGGCCAATTTTAGCTCATCGCTGGTGGCGATTTCAACGCTAAACACATGCACTGGGGTTGTAGAACAACACACACCCGAGGAAGACATTTGGTAGGTGTCGCGAACGGCACCCCAATCGACGTTTTCTCTTTACAGCAGCCACTGTGGCTCACTGTCACCTCCAAACTCCTTGACTTGCTAGAGGTCTTTCTCTAAAGTCAAACCAACCCCACTCAAACCAGACTAACGACTCACTTTAGCCTGTCATCTAATCCCAGCCAACTGGCTCTTGATGTTGACCACAAACCCATCCCCCCTCTCTTAGAACCTTCACTGATTAATGGTCCTATTGACTAGGAGTTCTTTCGCTAACACTTGGACAGTACGCTAAATTTACATGAGATTATAATTTTGGTAATAAATTATAATTTTTAATAGTGAATAAATTAATTATAATTTATAACTATAATTCTGAAGACCTAGACTTCGCAATTATAAATTTAACATGATCAATTCAAGGAGCCCCACAATTCTCCAGTCAACCGCCACGGCATGCACATGAGAATATGACATTACCCACTACTTCGCGATCAAAGGATTGCTAAAAATATCTAGATACCCCACTTACAGAGATAATTACAATAAACTAACGAGACTACTGTAAAACGAGCTGCAGAAAATAAAACCAAACCAATGGTATCAATATCGTTCTCAGCTCTCGAAAAATTATGCTTTACTTTGGACTGCTACTAAACGAATTCAAACTCATAATCGGGCATGTCATCCACTAAAGAGTGGAAATAGTAATTAAGTGAATGTATACCTAGAAAAAGCTCATCTGTTCCGCGCTTACTTAAACGATTCTTTTCTACTCAAGACAACCTGTTAGACGAGGGACATATACTCAACATCACCTCATTCCTGAACTCTATTCAATTAGATCCACCTCTTACAGCCTTCCACTATAATTAATTTAAACAAGATATTAAGAAAATCTCTTGGGTATGCTTTTGTAACCCCTATTATTCTATTACAAACGTCAAATAAACGACTAATATATTGACTACCTTGTACAACTGTGCACCTAAGCTAACATAATTTCCTTCTTCTTTGGAAAATTGCAATAATAAGAATGATTTTAAAGCCAGACAAACCACCATTCGAAACATCTTCCTTCAGGCCTAACCAAAACCAAAACCAGTTGTTGAGACGTGGACTTAGTTTAACAAAGAGTGGAAAAAGGGACTCCATTATTAGAGCCTGTATTCCAAGGGAAAGCAATCGCCTTACATGTAAAAATAAGTAATCAGAATTATTTGACACAGGGTGGCTCAAGCGATGGAACAGTCAAAATGGAATTGCAAAATTTTCAACTTCGGGTGAAAAGCTTCCATCTGGCATTGCTGAGACAAAGTTATTCATCAATCGACGGCACCTGTCTAAATTATACGCTGTTCTTCAATAAAACTTCGAAAAAAGAAAAAAAATCGGAATATAAATGAATGCCTGACCGTTGCTACTAAACAACGGACTGGAGAACCGCAGTATGTTGCATTAAAATATTCGATTGTTAATCGATTGTATGGAATCGATAGAGTTGGAGAAATTGATTGTGTGTCAATAACAACAGACGGTCATTCCTAGCATTTGCTCCTGAATGGGTGACTACCTTGTCCCCACCTGCTGAGGCTTTGTTCAGGGCAAGATGAGAACCATTGACATAATCGGTGGCCCATCGGGCAACCAATCGAGGAATCACTCGAATAGCCCAAAATCGAGACACCGAAAGACATTTCCATCAATTTAGAAAGTTTCGGAATCGTTCCTAAATTGGGGAGTGTATAGAAAAAATATAGAAAAAAATTTATTCAAACGCATAAAATGTGAAAATTGAACCCAAGAGAGAAGCGCTGTGAATAAAGTCATTAGGAATTCCAAGCGCGGCCTTCGCCCGTTACTCCTTACAGCTGGGACTGAGGAATCTCAGCAATGCCAGCCAGACCTGGCAATCTTTAGCCTTGAAAAAAGGCGCTCTATTTGAAATGGCGCCTCCTTCTGCAGCTTCGGGGAAATTGCCGCTGGTGGATATTGTTTATGTCACAATAACTATCATTTCGTGGAAGGCCAACGAAATACTTTTTTTTCTACTAATGATCTCTATTGGACCTCACGTCAGTAACAGTGACTATTAGCAACGTAATTATTTAAATATGTCGGGTAGAATCCAATTCGTTGGAATTCTGTAAAACACGCTGGGTGAATCCATATTACTTCGTCCCTTGTCGTCCTGGAAGGCTGGTTCTCTATCGAGCTTATTCATTTATTTTATTTTTTTAATAGAATTTAGGGACCCACTGATGATTTGATGAACGGTTAATGGTTCGCCATAAACTGTACACCGGTAGGTCTATCGGCGCTTTATCCTTATACCGCAGCTCAAGTCTCTGATCAAAAGTATGACAGTACGGAGACTCGTGGATGCATATGTTTTCAGGAAAAGCAGTGTGTGATCGGGATGTGTCCTACCTGTTTACCCAACATTCTTCGAGATAACTGTCTAGTTTTCATGTCAGACTGTAATTAATTGCTATTACTGTGGCTTCATTCCATTCAAGGTTACGCAAGGCGCTAACTGAGACACGTGTATCGACCGCTATTTTACAAACTGCAGGATTCCAGAGAACGACGCCACTAGCGCGAGTAACATCTGCACATTTCTCATTTCACGTTACGTTGTAGTCATGACTAGGGGTGCACGATTCCGGCAAATCATCGGAAAGCGTTCCACCAGTTCCATTCTGGCTTAAACCAGTTCCAAAATCAAATCCGCTTCGGAAAGTGTTAGTTCCAAAAACAGTTGATAGAGAGCGCTGAGTGTGCTAGTTTAGATTAATTTCTACAGAGGCCTCTACCGTGGGGAAGCTTCCTAACATATGTTTCCAATGCTCCCACTTGAAACCAATTAGCAATAAATTTAAATTAAGCATTCTATAGAACCTTATATATATTGTAACTGAAGGTGTGTAATTTGTAACCGAAAAGACATGGAAAATGGACAGAACGCGACTCATATTCAGGATATCTTATTGAAAAAAGCACGCATGGAAGACTGGAGAAACAGATTCACATCAGGTACTCTCAAGTCCACAAAGAATAAGTAAATTAACTAGATAACGTCTCATTTCACAATTACAGATTTCACTAAAACAAATCCATTAAGTCCCATTCATCACCATGATGACGATAACAACGCAACAAACATGGATGCAGATAAACCTCCCGAAATATTTACTAAAAATGTCAGGAACATAAATTTCTCAACTGATCTTAACACACTTTTAGGACAAAATACATTTTACTGTCAAACACGACGTAATGGAACTATAATACAGACATATTGGATAGCTACAGGAAAACAATAAAATACTTCGGGGTGAGAAACTCAGAATATTTACCAGTCCAGTTACGATGAGGCAGATCATTTAGGGTGGTCATAAGAAATTTCCATCGATTTTCCCACTCACATAAATCAAGGCCTTGAGGTACAAGGCTTCAAGATAAAGGATATTCATAGTGTGCTCCAGTGAAAATTTAAAACTCCCTTTCCACTATTTTTCATTGAATTTAGTACAATCCAAAGCAAAAAAAAACCATTAACCAGTTACCATTGTTAAGTGTATTAAATACACAAAACAATCAGCATTGAAGAACCTAGCTGGTGAAGGTCTAGAAGAGGTCCCACAGTGTCATCGTTCTCAACAACTAAACCACCCTCAAAGCTATTTCTGATACAAGCCTAAATGCTTGAAGTGTGGCAAAGTGCACACTTCACTGATGACTGCACAAAGACACAAGAAATCAAGGCTATTGTTATAACTGGCACGGGTTTCATCCCGCTAACTATCGTGGCTGTCTAATCTACTAGTTATATAATCGATTATCCAACACTAATGAATGCAACAATCACTGACCTAAAAGTCACGTCACTATTTTAATTGTACAGTACAAAATAAGATCACCCAATGAATGTAACAATCACTGACCTTCAAAAAAGTTGAATTCCATCTCGTTGGGACTTCTTGAACAAGCTTTATTATTGACAGGCTTTGCCACGTTTCCTCACTCTTCACCATTTCAGAACCTATACCGTTTGTTTGGAATGTGGTCACATCTTTTTGGCTTTTTCCAACGAAAGATTAGTGTGAAACTGAATCGGCTTAAGGCATATTGTTGGCTGGAGGTACCTCTGAAAAAATGCACGCATTAACTATCGATAGTGTACAACAATCGATCGTGGTTATCAACAATCGGTCTTCCCTACCCGGGACACGTGTGGACGGACCTGCAGCTGAAAAAGTCCAACCACAACCACCTCTTATAGATGAATGAACAGAGTATGGAGTCAGGTATTCTCAGGGCAGTCTCGCTATACAGCCTAAACATACATAGATTTTAATGGAGTTGACAGTTTCATGAATACCTCAACTAATATATTTAAATCCACCAAATCACATCTCATAACTCATCTAACACAGCTACTTAATAATTTAACGACAACATCAAACAAAAATTGACGTTCATCACTAGCAATCTTCAAATTTTGCTGCGGAATTCCAATGGGTTTATCCCCCGAAGTAACGAACCGAAAATCCTTATTCACGGCAGACAGATTGATTGAATAACTAAGCTTACCCCCAAAAATCAATTACTTCTATCTCCCGGATTACATCACCTAAAAAAGGGATCATCCAGTGGTACAGCTCATAGTGGCTATGCAATACTGTGTTTTAAAATAACATCCAAAAAACATCAAAAATCTAATGCACTTAAAACGATACACACGATACCACATAAATAAAGCAGCAATATACTGGGTTCCTAATAGGAATCTAGGTCAGGAAGAAATGACTAACTTTTTAGCTATCTCGGCCAATTTTAGCTCATCGCTGGTGGCGATTTCAACGCTAAACACATGCACTGGGGTTGTAGAACAACACACACCCGAGGAAGACATTTGGTAGGTGTCGCGAACGGCACCCCAATCGACGTTTTCTCTTTACAGCAGCCACTGTGGCTCACTGTCACCTCCAAACTCCTTGACTTGCTAGAGGTCTTTCTCTAAAGTCAAACCAACCCCACTCAAACCAGACTAACGACTCACTTTAGCCTGTCATCTAATCCCAGCCAACTGGCTCTTGATGTTGACCACAAACCCATCCCCCCTCTCTTAGAACCTTCACTGATTACTGGTCCTATTGACTAGGAGTTCTTTCGCTAACACTTGGACAGTACGCTAAATTTACATGAGATTATAATTTTGGTAATAAATTATAATTTTTAATAGTGAATAAATTAATTATAATTTATAACTATAATTCTGAAGACCTAGACTTCGCAATTATAAATTTAACATGATCAATTCAAGGAGCCCCACAATTCTCCAGTCAACCGCCACGGCATGCACATGAGAATATGACATTACCCACTACTTCGCGATCAAAGGATTGCTAAAAATATCTAGATACCCCACTTACAGAGATAATTACAATAAACTAACGAGACTACTGTAAAACGAGCTGCAGAAAATAAAACCAAACCAATGGTATCAATATCGTTCTCAGCTCTCGAAAAATTATGCTTTACTTTGGACTGCTACTAAACGAATTCAAACTCATAATCGGGCATGTCATCCACTAAAGAGTGGAAATAGTAATTAAGTGAATGTATACCTAGAAAAAGCTCATCTGTTCCGCGCTTACTTAAACGATTCTTTTCTACTCAAGACAACCTGTTAGACGAGGGACATATACTCAACATCACCTCATTCCTGAACTCTATTCAATTAGATCCACCTCTTACAGCCTTCCACTATAATTAATTTAAACAAGATATTAAGAAAATCTCTTGGGTATGCTTTTGTAACCCCTATTATTCTATTACAAACGTCAAATAAACGACTAATATATTGACTACCTTGTACAACTGTGCGCCTAAGCTAACATAATTTCCTTCTTCTTTGGAAAATTGCAATAATAAGAATGATTTTAAAGCCAGACAAACCACCATTCGAAACATCTTCCTTCAGGCCTACTAGCTTATTGCCGATCTGAACTAACCGTTTGAAAATATACGTATATATATAAATTACAATAAACATTAAAAGTATTAATGTAATAACCTAATAATGTATAACCTGTACAAAAATATAAGCCCATTCAGAATTAAACAGATGACTATTCTGTCATATATCCTTGGAGATTTCAAGCCATCATATCGTGAAAAAGTTAATTTTTAAAATTTATAACTAATATATTATCAATTGTATACTTAATAATATGAAAATAGTAGGGAAATGAAGGTATATCAGTAGATTTTCGTGTGATTTATTTGTTTTATATTAGTCGATAGCAAAGTTTTGTCAACGTCAATTGCGGTAGAGCAAATTGGATGTCAATACTTTTCTTCAGGCTGGCTTGTTCGCTTCTTCGTTGTTGTTTTGTTGTTTAGTATTTTTTATTCAAATTTTCTTCTTTTTAACAGATCTTATTTCTTATTATTCGCTGTTTTCCTCTGCCATTTCACTCCTCTTCATAAGGTTGAAGAAAACCTTACCTGGTCTATGAATTCATAAAAAATGACTCGATCCGTTCTGTTTTTTAAATTTTCAAACCTCAAATGCACTTGATTGTCCTCCATTCAAGTTTCAGAAAGTTCCTATTTATTCAGAGCCGTACTATAGATTAGTATATCTCCTGCAGGGTGCAGGGTTGTTGATCGATCATGGACAAAGCAATCGGAGAGAAACTGTTAATCTATTGATCCCATATAATCTATTTTCTCTCGTCAATAAAATCAACTTCAATTATTTTAGTGGTGGCCACACTTTCAAAATAATACATTCTACCAAATTATACAATAAAATAATCACCTTTATTAGGAACAGGGAGCGGGCTAACAGAACGAAGGGCTGGCTGAGCTTAAGCAGACGATCTGCTCGTACATAGACTGTGGTTAACGATCCCTAAGCAAATGTAGTTCGTACTATGTCTTAAGGATCCAACCGACATTGTGGGGATCAGGGTAACTAACTATACACAATAATGCAGCAACACAATACCTAAACAATATGACAACAATTATATAACACGGCATCGTTGTTTTACCGTAATTCACTTCTTGTTAGCTTGTAACACCTCCTTAAAATGGAACCCTTATGCCGTATGATGAGCACTTCTTGTCCATTATTTACTTTTGGATAAACTATTGTTTTTGAATAAGCAAATAAATCCATCAGTTCAGAAAAAAATATAATTGCTCCCACGGAAAGAAAGTATAACAAAAATACTAACTTAAAATAGATGTTTACAGCGTATATAAACATGAGCATGAAATTTCCACGGACAGGACACGGAACAGGTAAATTTTTCGTACGGGCTAGAGACCAGTGAAGGGTGGTGGGGAGGGGAAGGGGGAGATTTAACCGCCACTGCCTGATGAATAATTGGCAGAGTTGGTCGTAGGAAGTGGTGTTTGCACAGGACAAACTTCCGCTATCTCGCTCCTCTTTACACCTCGTTAGTGTCTCCTACTTTCCACAGCCTTCTAGAGTCTTCTAGTTACTTCTTTCCGATTAGACACTTCTTAACCGAATCTTTTAACAACTTCATTCAAGGAGCAGTGACCTCACAGTTTTTGCTATTTCTTATTATATACTACATTTAATTTTGTAAATTATCCATGAGCATATGTTAAACGAGATAAATGACCTAGAAAGTGAAGAAACAGTATTGAGTGGTGTATCAAGAGCAGGGCATGGGCGATTATTACTCATAAAAATATTGTGAACAAACCTACTCGGTATTGATAAAATAATTAATTTTATTATAATTTTTATATCTTTAATAATTTTTCAAACTATTTAGGTCACTCGAAAAAAAATCTTAAGTTATAAGCTTTTGTTGGGAACCTGTAGAAGAAGATATAGTTTTGAATATCAAATGTACGATTCTAACGTTGCCAAATAAATAAAACCAGCTATTTACAAAGCTATTAAAATTTTCTTTGAACTTTTTATTGCGTTAACGACATTTAGACATTCTTAGCTACGTGAAATCTTTCGTCCACGATTGAGGGGGGAGGGGGTGGTTTAAAGGTCAATGTTCTGATTTTAACAAAAAGTGCTTTTAATAAAAACTTGTATAAAAAAATAAGTTATTTTTTTCGATTGAGTCGATGGTTAAGAACATAGCGAGTGTTAAAAAAAGGGGAATTTTCACAATCCTAGTTAAGTGGGTTATTCGTGAAGAAAAAAATTAGTATTCAACATCTCAAGAAAAACTGCCGCTCTGAAATATGGCCCTGAATACTGCCCAAGGAAGGTAGGAAAACATGCGTGGTGACCTTTTGATTTATAAGGGTAAATCAACCTTGGTGACAACTTTTCTGACGTCTTTTATAAATCTTCATCAACCACCATACAATGTTTCTCAAGCTGTTGTTGTTCTTTACAATCTACAGAGTCTTTGCTAATGATACTGAAAGCTAGGATTCCAAGCTCACCTGCTTGTGTCCACTGGCATGGACATGTACCGACGGTCCACTATTGATTTCGGCTAGGAAAAAGAATAAGATTACGTTTGATTATTAATAAACGCTGATCGATTGTCCCGTGTTATTTAACAAATTTGTGGAAACCAGGTGAGAGAGGTAACAATGGCAGTGAGTATATTTATTCCGACTGTCACAGTGTATTTATTTAAAATATTTTTCTTTGGTCAATATTACTTTTTATTTCCTTTTTCATTTTCTCCTGAGTTAACCGCATTAACAAAAATTGGGTTAATTTCTGGGTTTTTTTTTCGCTATCTCGTAAACGATTGACGCAAGGAAAAAATGAATAGCTACATTTTGATAGGCAATTATGCGGCCGTTAATTTCGTATTTCTAAAGTTACTAGTTTGTGAAATATTTGAGAGGAACGGAAAAAATTGACCTTTTAACCACACACACCTCGGCATCAGGTATTTTTATTATATTATACAGGACATTCCCTTCAACAGAAGTACCAAATTTCAAAACCCCACCTTTTTGTTCCAATCGTCATATTTTAGCATTTTTGCCTGGATGATGAATAGAAAAAAAAAAATTATTTTGGGACTACGTTCCCTATGAATAATAACAATTCACAAATACATAAATACAGCTCTGGCCAACAAAAAAGAAACCTTAATTGAGGGAAAAAGTAAAATATTAATAAAAAACTAAAATGTAAGCCTAAATATGATTAAAGATTAGTTTAAGTACAGAATAAGAAAAATAGTATAATAGAGCATTAACTAAATAGAGCAGTTAAAAGGAAAAAAAAGAAGAGGAGCGAAATTAAATATATAAATATTAGTGCACTCTTTTGCAAGACTGCAGATATGGGTTAACCGAAAGGAAGGTTAAATAGTAGTGGTCGTATATAGTTAAAATAATAATATAATAAGATACAACACAAAAAAGAAAAGAAAAATCCAAGGCTAGCAAGCGTCTGTCTGAGTGGTAAGGAGATGTTCGAATAGAAGGGGTTTAAAACTACGTGAGGGTGAGAAGGAAAGTGGAGAGCAAGCAAGAAAGGAGTTGTCGAATGCCGAAGTTCTGTGGGAAGAGGTATAAAGGTAAGAAAGACGGGTTCTTGTGTCCCGGGAGTAGACTTAGGATTGAAACTGTAGGATATTTCAATAGGGGGTTATGAGACTGAATAATATTGAAAAAGTATGAACCAATGGCAAGTATGTCTACGGAGGGAGTGGAAGAAGCACCTTAACTCAACGACGAGCAGCACTGATTTTCAAAGACAAATCTAAGAATGCAGTTCATGTAAGTGGTTATATTTATAGGGAATCAGCTTCGTTGGATAAAACCCTTCTTTTAACGATCTTCAACATTTCTAGGTACGGACACAATAGACGGTAGGCATAATCACACATTTGTGGAGGCCTACATAGCATGCCAAAACGTCGTTCGTAAATATATATGACAAAAATACAACATGGTTTATTCATTGGCTTAAACCGATTTCATACGAAAACAGCTGCTCGGTTCGGATATCGTTTAGTAAGAGGGAAGCAGGAATTTTTCCCCCTTTTAAATCGGGCCTTCATAAATCCCGGATAGAAGGGGGGTAGCGGAGGGGTAGGATAGGGTTCTAATGATAGCGGTAAGAACTATAAATCTTGCTGAGAACATTCATTACACAGGGCTGGACTGGCGAGGCCTTTCCGCGCCCCGTGGTGCATCTTTGTCCCTAGGGCAGCTTCATCTTGTCTTATTAGCCAGTCCTCCAGTGCTTTAACGCTCATAGTTAGCGTCACTGAACTCCTCTACTTCCAGCTACAGGCAACAACAGTTGGACGTCGAACGATTCGCTTTAATCAGGAGTATGTTACCGTCTGATAACATGACCCTTAGCCTAGTAATTATTTAGCATGGTTACTTCTAACTTAAGATTTTTTCTTCGGGGATGTGTCAGTCGAAGTTGAATCACCCTCGTGAGGACAAATGAGGAGCTACATGAATAAAGTAGCAGCAGATCCGGATAAGATTCAGAGGGAACGTACCCTATGTGACTTCGGTGACTCTTACCAAGCATCAAAATGAGAAAAGAGAGAGAGAGTGAGAAAACCATGTCCTGAGCGTCTGTGGCTCTCGCGGTCTTAATTATCACCTACTAGCTCGTATCAGGTGACGCGGCTGATGGAGGAGCGTGGGGGATTTAACAAGACTCCGCTTCCTTTTTCACATGCGAGGTGTATAATAACCAAGTGGATTTGGGAGGTCTCTGGGCTGTTTGTAAATACTGTAAGAATGAACGAGTAAATGAAGAATTGTAATTATGGTATGAATGAGAAAATTGAACAATATATATATATATATATATATATATATATATATATATATATATATATATATATATATATTTGACAACTTGGATATATTAAAATAAAAGGAAAATTGATACTTAACCCAGGATAACTAAAAGTAGACGTATCGAACGTAAAATTCTATTGTAACATATAAAGGGCTTGAGCTATTATCAGGAACATAAATTGTTAATGGGTTAGTGAAATTAAAGGCTCAACGAGAACATAAAACGACAATAACTATTGTATTGTTGGGTAGCTGGATTATGGTAGTCTGGGGTCAATAAATTATATGTAGATTATTTAGAAGGAGGGGTTCAGAATTATTGTGCATCGCCACTTACTTCACTCAAGGTTTGCTAACTTCTCTCCTTACAGTCAGGATCCCACAAACATTTTTGCGTTTGTTTTGTAACTGCAATTTTCAAAAGATCATTGTTCAACAGTTTCTGTGTAGTTCATCATAATTTTGCTAGAAACCTATGGTTAATCTAATATCTAATATGGTTAATACTACCGAAAAATAATACTTTTCGTGGAAAAAAACGATTTTTCCCGGTTTTCCCACCACGAGCACCACTGTGCAGCGGGGAGATCTATTTGCCAGCCTTGTAGCAATCAAACCCTGGCCCCTTCAATAACAAATGGCACACCAACACATTGTGCTGTGTAGTCTCACACTAAAGCTAGTTTATAGGTCAATAATTGATTGCTTCCGCTAGATAGTTTATGTCAATCTATTCCCAATCTCTATGTTTGCCGTATAAACACCGATTATTGCATTTCGCTAGTTAATGATTTTCCCGTCTAAGAAATCAATAGATCCATGAAATTCCACTCTTATTATACAAGCAATATTTTTATACATAATGTACGTGATAGTTGAGGAATTAGTTTTGCTTTATAAAATAAAATGATGCAAAAATAAAACAGTTGGATATTAGAAAATTATTTCTTATACCTCAGTGACTCCTATATCCTTCATATCCTACCTATTATAATCAATAAGTAGAAAGCAGGTTGTATCAAGCAACGTGGGGAGTATTAAAAGTGAGTTACAACTTCTTGTATCCTAAACCCACATACTAATTGTTGTGGCCACCTCTTGATTTTAAATAATTATAAGTCACCCTCTTCTCGATCAAATGATAACTATTTTTTTATTTTTCAAAACCTCTTTATTGATAATATATATATAAAATGACAAAAATAAATAAATAAATTTGGAATTACTGCTGTCTCCTCGTGCTGCATTCGCAGATGCATATTAAGGTGTGCATAAAATAGAATACTTTCAGATTGTTGTTAATAAGTCCAATACACATACTCACTAGGTGATGAGGCTCACCTTCAGCTTGCGACCGTGGAAAACACTAACACTAAAACCTAAACCTAGAACCTGAGACTAAAGCGTTCCAGCCGCGACAGCGTCCTGCCATCGATGGGGCACGGAGCGGGGGTTATCGTGTTAAACACCGGGTTTGTCAAGTATTGCAGGGAGTCGAAAAATTTGATATGTCTTCGTTGGATGAATTCATCCACCGTAGGCAGCTCAAAGATCTCGTGAAGCTCACTGTTGCTCCGCTGCTCGAATGAAGTACCTCTGACCACTTTCATTAGTATACCGTTTTGGAATTGTTGGAGTCACCGAGCTGTTGTATACGTCAGATAACGAAAAAGCGGTGCACCATACAGTAGAGTAGGCCTGAGTGTACTCTTGTATATCAATAGCTTGAGATGCAGTGATAGATTGGGGGAAGTCAATAAGTGCGTAAGCCGGTGAGACTTCGTGCGTGTTTGCTTCTCAGAAGTTCTCAGTTCCTATGAAACTGTATGACTCAGTCATTTGGCTTAAAAATTGCTATGACTTCCATTTCAAATTAACTATTGTATTTTTTATTGTTGCTGGTATTGTTTATGACGCTCTTAAGTTTTATGACTACGTGATCAAGTGCAAGCGAACACAAAGGGAATCACCAACGTCAAAAAAATAATGTGTCTATCTCCAGACTCTTCAGTCTAGTACTTCTACTTACTAAAAACCGACGAAGTACTGATTCAAGAAAATTATGGCATATTTTTTTTATAGTAAAATAATAATATTTATAACAACAACTCAAAATAATGGCACAATTTATAGTAAAGCGTATTAATACTGGAGATGATAGTGTAGAAGATGGACTGGGTGTTGTGAAATGAACCCCAAATCAGAGTTCAATGTGGCTTGCTTGTCCATGAATTCGGCCGGCTGTATGCTGCTAGTCTTGACACAGGAGGTCAAGGCGGGAGTTTCTCCAGTTAGATACTTTCCCGGGGGAGTGGTTCTGGGTAAAAACCTAAGAAATGTTCTTTCTGGCATCTCTTCAAACCCTCAAAAAGTGTCACCTATGGTCAACTTTAGGTTCAAACACAGCAGGCGGGGGTGCCAATTTCCCAATGTTAACTTCTTATTTCTACGCTTTATGCCGAGTCAACCTTTATTGGGCTCAGAGCCTTCGTCCTGGTCCTGTGCATTCTGAGTACACAGTTGCGCCTCGGCGGAAGTTAACTGTACGAAACTTAAAATTGTTACTATTCAAGGCATGAAGGGACAAAAAGTAACTATATTGGAACTTAAAAATAACAATATTTGTCTAAACAGATGTATGATTATGTAACTTATGTAACTAGCTATGTAACTAATGAAGGACTAGGATAAAAGGTGTTTTATCCTGTTATATTGTCCATCCCTTTATCTAGTTTCAGTCAAACGTTTTTGACGGACTATGCCGTCATTCTCAAGAGTTTCGAGCTGATAGTTACTAAAACATTTGCCGGCTTGGCTTTCCAAGGCCAGTTAAATAATCTTTGTAGAGGAGAGTCTTTTAAAAGAGAAGAAAGAAAAGCTTTATTATGAAGTGCAAAACACTATATACGAATATTAATAGTTACGTTACTACATACTACTGAGTGGAATGTGTGGGAACAAGTGGAGTCTTGGACTAAAGCTGAGGGTAGTCCTCGGAAGTGGGAGGGAGGTCTTGAAGGGATGCGGTCACTTACTTAAAAAATAACAGGAAACACCAGTGACTTCCATGAAGTCACGAGGCAGGTATACACTTGAAGGGGCTTGCTTCTACTTTTAGCATTATATATAATATTACCATTACAATATACTTCTCCCGTTTTAATTCCTGAACTCCTGGGCAGGATGGTGATATTAAGAAATAACATGTTTTATAGACAACACATTAGTTTCTAAATACATTTTTCTCAATTTGGTTATAAATGATTTTCTTAGTATCTAACTTAATAATAGAGGAGAAGGGTAAGTGTATAGGTAAGGTACTATTGCTTACAATGGATACATATGATAAATTAAAAGTTAAATATACATCTATAAAATCGTAATACTAAATGAAAGGTGTAGGAGTTACAATAGTTGTGGTGATACATTCATCTAAGTGTTCATGCAATACGTTAGATATGCAATCATCGCTAATATTCTTAATGTTAATACAAAATGAGTTGGATTTTATATAGTTACCTGTTCCAACAAAGGTTTCTTGTATATTGTTCAGAATTAAATGGTTTTGTATTGTAGTAGTTATTACATGATTGTCCTTTCATACAGGTGCAGGTAAAAGATAGATTGAACTTAGTTTTGGTCCTTTCTTTGGTAATTGTATGATGTAATGAATGAGTCCGTTTCGTTAGGTTCATAGTATATTGGGCCCTATTTATACCGTTGATTACTTTCATGATTTTATTATTACTAATATTATCATTATTAGCAGCTATTGTGAATGTCACTGTCAGTATCAATGTTTATAAGAATTATGATGCTTTCGATGGATAGTAGTTTTTATCATTAATTGTTCATCAGAAATTGTCGGAATGTCTTCCCGATTTTGGTTTAGTTTTTCTATTCGATCAGTCTTTTCTTTTATTATTTTTGTCTTTGCTAAATCATTTATTAGGCGTTTATCATCATGATATTTTTTAACATATTGTTCTTTTATTGATATTTGTTGGTTATTTTGTTTAGTTATTCCAAACGTTACCTCGCTAGGTAGGAGTCATACCTAGTTTTCCATTTAGGGTGTTGTTGTATGCAATAGTTGCTAAATAAAGTTTGTTAGTTAGCATCTTATTAGTTAATTTTTTATTATTTAATGTCCTTAAATATTCCATTAATCTGCTGTGTGCATGATTCAAAAGTCCTAAAGGATTTGAGTTATTAAGCGTTGCATACATTGCTTCTATTCCATTGGTTTCAAGGAAGTTAGTAACTAATTTATTTTGATACTCTCTTCCGTTGTCCATTCGTATAGAATTTGGTGTCGGGTAATGTTCTAAGTATTGTTTTATAACATCGCATATGTTAGTACTTGTGACTTTTCACGGTCCTTGTGAATAGTCTTTTTGAAAAAGTATCAATTATAGTGATAAATTATTGTCTTTCGTAATGTAAAGTATTAATCAATAAATCTTCAAAAGATTTTTCTGGTTTACGTGTTACCATAAATTTAGGTTTAATTGGTTTCCTTTCATTTTTAGTTTTTCTACATATCATGCATTTGTTAATATAATCAGTAATAATTTCTTTCATAGAGGGGAAATGATATTGTTTTCTTAATTTGTCATAAGCCTCAATTGTTCCTCTGTGTGATAATTGAAAATAATTTCGTTTTGTTCGTCCTTGTCTGTTACATTTAGTATATGATTTTTGTATCTTTTTATCATAACAGTAGGATATTTTTCCTGTATAATTCTTGATAAAGTATTGAATTGTTCATCATACCAAGTAGTCATTACATTGAGTTTCGATTCACAATCAATTCCATAAACATATTTTCGGTGTATAATTTGTTCTAATATTTGGTCTAATTCTTCCTCATTATTAAAATGCGCCTTCAAGTGAACAGTCCCAGCTCTGATAATATTGCCCCGAGCCTTCTTAGCCTGTCTGTCAGAGTGGTAGTCAAACAATCCCAGATCCTGTTATCTAAGCAATCTTATGATTCAAGAATTACTCACAGATGCAGAGAATATTACTTCTTTATGAAGTACCAAGGCAAAACACAGGTATATTCAAATATTAAGAGTTACGTTACTACATACTACTGGGTGGAATGTGTGGGACAAGTGAGGGTCTGGGTCTAAAGCTGAGAGTAGTTCTCGGAAGCGGGAAGGAGGTCTGCATCCCTTCAAGACCTGTCGAGAGCTGTGCAAGAGTTTCCAGCTTGGGAATCTCTATGGTATTTAGATAACTGCATAAGCGTCTCTTAATCCTTTCTTTTAACCTCATTTTTAATTATGACATTGTTAATCTTATTAACTAAGCTGGCTAAGTTTGAGTTTACTGATTTCCTCAAAAAGCTTGGTGACATTGGCAAAGCTGATTCTATTAAAATATAAGTTGCTATTCGCTTGTCCCAACTTTAAGTGTAACTTGCAATAATAATGTGTTATGTCTTACTGGTTTAGTTCGTCAATTACCCACCAGGTCTTCCTGTTTATCTCTCAAAAGTTCAACCTTCGCCATTACTATTTGAGGGACCAGGACGTCAACATTTAAAATAAATAAAGATAACTTTTGCAGTGACCACAATCAATCCAGGTCTGTTGGGTTCATATTGTAAATATTTTATTAGTTGCCGTTACCACAATGATTGAAGTGGTGCATTAAGGTGGCAACAATGTCTACACTTCTTCCCTCTCCCCATTGTTTCTTTAATTAATTTATATTTTATTTATTTGTTTGTTAATACTTTAATATTTATAAAAAAAAGATCAGAAGAACTGGACGAGACGTTGAAACGCTTTGGCATAGAAGGAAATTAGCCCGCTCACTGATTGGCATCTCAACCACAGCCTGACTATTGAATAAGAGATAGTATTTATGCCCCTGCAAAAAAATATTAATTTGCTCAACCATTTGAATAAACCATTGGAATGAGCCGGCAAAGCAAGACGAACACAAAACTTGGAACATACTCTTAAATGAAAGAATCACACTTGTGAGCTGTCCAAAGTTTTGGCAGGTGCTTCTTGTCAGATTGACGAAATAAAGTATATCCTTTAACTTAGATAGTTTTTTTCTGTTAACGTGATATTGGTAAAAAAAATTATTATGATAAAATTTCAATCTGCCTCATTGGGCAATAAGTAATTGTGATAAATGTTTTCATTGATACCATATTTACAATTTTCATTCACTCGCTCATTCATGCAGTATTTAAAAACAGCCCAGAGAGAGTGGAAAGGTAAAAATATAAAAAAAGGAATAGAGATATTTAGGGTGTTTTCTGGTCCTTAAAGAGGGTAACTTCTATTTGTCCGTGGTGAAGAAGTTGGAACAAAAATTAAAAATAAATATTAATCTGTAATATTTGAGTATTCACGTTTACCTACTGGGTGGGATTGTATAAAACGCTTTATTTTAAGGGAGGAAATAAATGTACGCATCTCGAGGAATAAAAAGCCGTCTGTCGGGTCGTCACGAGGGGGGTTCCTAGTTAACCTAGCCCTGGTGACGAAGTGAGGGTTGATTAAGCTATGACCTGGACAATTGCTTCATGACGGGTCTTACTATCTGACTCCATATTTGATAGGTATGTGTCCCGACAATGCACTATGTTCAGGAGAAAAAGTATAGGGTAGGTACACATGGGACATGGGAACTTGTTCAGAAGAATTGATGAGGACGAGGTGCTGTCAATGCACTCTGACCTACAAGTTAAGAAACACACAGACGTTTTATACTGTGCGGAAAACACAAAGACCAAACCACATAAACTGTGTAATGGGATTAACTGCTATACAGACGGCTCACTAACAGAAAACGGATCAGGGGCCGGCATATGGAGGAAAGATAAACCAGAATCTGGGATTTCTATTCCTTTAGGTAGACACACCTCGGTCTTTCAGGCTGAAGTGATGGCGATCAATGTCTGTACCCAAACCTTAATTGGGGAGGGTGTAAGAAACAGACTGATCACAATTTTCACGGATAGCCAGGCAGCCATTGGCGCCTTGAGAAGCTATACGACCAGATCTTATTTGGTTGAGGAGTGTAAAAACAACCTAAACACACTCTTGCTAGCCAATAAGGTTAGAATCGACTGGGTGCCAGGACACACAGGCATCACAGGCAATGAGAAGGCAGATGGCCTTGCAAGGGTGGGCTCAGAACAGACACCTCTTGCACCTGAACCCATATGTGGTATCAGCCTCAGCTACGCTAAAAGGCGTATAAAATTAGCTATAGAGGACAAGGCAAGACTCTCTTGGAGAGAAACTAAGAAACAGGAACACTCGAAACTGTTTCTTAATGGACCCTGTAAGAGAAGAAGCTCAGCACTTCTATCAATGGACAGGTGGATACTCAAAAGTGTGACAGGACTCTATACAGGTCACTGTCGGTTAAATAAACACCTCTTTAATTTGGGGATAGTGGGATCACCAATCTGCAGATTCTGCAAGAAAGAGGGAGAAACGGCACGTCATATAATATGTGACTGTGATAACTTAGCTAGAAGGCGATTCTTTCACTTTGGTAGTGATCGCATTGTAGACCCCAAACTATGTGAACTGATCGATCCATTCAATATCCTCAGATTTACAAAGGCCGTGGGCCTGTCACATATATAGGACAGGGACATGGACGGCGCACAATAGGTCTCACTGAGGCCGCGGTGCACAAATGCCGGAACAAATAATAAAAAAAATAAAAAAAAATAGGGTAGGTAGCGTAGGTAGTTTATGTGGTCTTGGAATGATAACGAATTCACGCTCGGTATCTGGATCACAAAGACGAGTGTGAACCGGAGAGAGGCAGACTGGATTGCCGTGGGAGACACTACTAGGTAAAGTTTTTAGGGCCACGGAACCGTTGTCCGTGAGGGAGAGGCCTTTCCCAAGGAGCTGCTAGTTTTAGCGAGACGAAGGCAGAGAATCCCACTAGGAGAGTGTGGGGTCTGACAAGGCCGGACTAAAACATAGCGAGGTTAGGAGGAGAGATCCAGAGGTTTTCATAAATGAGAAGGCCAAGTCTTAAAACATCAGTGCAGCTGCAAGTCCACCAGTTAGAGAGCCGTTGATAAAATGATTTACAGGCCAAAACCCGGGCCTACTTATACTCAGCGGTGCCTCGTTAGTAGTCAATGATGTAAGGCGTTATTGTGGCCAATAATATCGCAGTTGCGGTGGCGCTTTGTTCTCAGCAGTGACCCAGGCCTAGGTCTGGGTCGCCTGCTACCTGCTCTACCCTTTCCGACCTCTAACTAGTTTTTGCTGCTGCATCTTTTATTGTTTACATCATTTACAACGACTTATGGTTTGGTAATGTTAGTTACATTTGTTTAAATTAATTTACAACATATTATAACCAATTTACAATACATATACAATAGAGTATAGGGTGATTTATCTTATGTAGTTAGCGGTCGCTACACCGTATTTCTTTTTTCATGCAGCTTTCCAAAAATGATTTTAATTAAAATTAAATTTTTTGTTTGTTTTAGAGCATGTCAACCACAAGGGTTATTGATACTAGCCTACTCGTATATATTATAATGTTTTTGATTTTGGTTTCACATCAGCTATTTTTAATGATTTTAGCTTTTATTATTACATATTTTACAGTCCGTGGAAAGAAATTTTTTTTACGTGTCGTTGGGTTTTAATGTCAACTTTAATCTAAGTATTTATTTCTATCACACCTGTTCACTGTGGTCCACGATGTACCGTGTACCGGAAAACATGAAAATTATTAAATCAGTTGAGAAATTTCTGCTTTTTCATTCGATAAAAGAAGCACAAGAAACTACTTTTATCATATGATACGTCTTGTTGTGTTGGGGTGTAAATCACGATAAAACAAACTAGTCTCTGGACACCTGTCAATACAGTGGAGACAGTATTTGTTGGCGTGGCCTACTTAACCTAGTCGTCAGTGGCCATTTAGTGGGTTTGTTTTGTCGAATCGATGGCATCGAATTTCTCACTTGCTGTGGAACAACATACATACCAACAGACAAACAAACCGACAACCTGTCTGGCACGGAAGATTATTGTGGGCTCAGCAATTAAATAAGTATATATATATATATATAGAGACCATCCATCGAGTGTATTATTTGTACAATAACTTTGTAAAAAAAAAAGTTTAATTAATTCCTTAAAAAGGCAATCATCAAACGGTATGAAATAAAAACGAGAGAGAAAGAACTACAGTGCAACCATGAAACTAAAAATAAACAGTGGGGAAGTGAAAAGTTGAGGCTGACATAGAAAGATGATATTTCGAAAATGAAAAACTCCCTTGTTTGATTAAGCTTGGCGGATTGGAGCTCAGAGAATACTCTCCTTCCAGGATTTTCATATTTTTCCCCCATATTTCTACTCATTTCTTTTTTTTTCTCCACATTTCGATCGATACCTACTATGAATAATAGCTGAAGTTTATATGAATAGTAACTTTAAATTATTAACAGACCCTAATTCGTAAATCAATAAAATATAGCAGTCTAGGCCCACTGATGAAAGCCCTCTCGATGTTTGAAACCGTGATAACAACAAACATAAAATTAATTCCCAAACCCTACGTGGCAATCCCATTAAGGGAATAGGTTGGGAAATGGTTATTTGGTTTGTCATTGTAGGTTGACCGTGTGTTATTACAATGGAATTGTAATCATGGTGGCAATGATTCACTCTGTCTGAAATTGTATAGTTACATACAAACACCCCATGCTACAATTTTTTTTTTATGATATAATATCCGGGAAGTATGATAAAACAAGGCAACTCAAAAAATTGATACCGTATCAGATAATCAAAAATTCAGACGAACTTTGCGTCTCCCACGGCAAACCAGTCGGCTTCTCTCCGGTTCACACTCGCCTTTGGGATCCGGACGTTTTTCGCCTACCCTTAGACACCGGGTGTGAATTCGTGGTCAGTCTAAGATCACATAAACTACCCTGTCCCTCTTCTCCTGGACATAGTGCTTTGTCGGGGCACACACCTTCTAAAGATCTTATGGAGTCAGATCAAAACGAATTAGGCTGCCCGCCGACTAGGCCGGCAGCTAGGGTGAAAAACCACAGGTCCACCCGCCTTATCTCTTTCTTGGCGCTCGCCGGACGGTGGCTAAGAGGTTGTAGCGATCCTAACCCATGGTGGGCGTCTTCGCCCCACCTTGGGGACTCACATATCTGAGCCCGACAAGGATATTTGTAACTAAGTTCATAAATCATTAATTAGGAAAGTTGTTTTAAAATATAGTATTGTTCGGAGTAAGATTTGTAATGCTTAATATATGTTTATTATTTTTAAAGTGTTTTAATTTATAATTGTATTATAAATATGTAATTGGTTTTGAACTGAAGTCCTGAGGATGCCTGAATTGCTGAAACATAAAATAAATAAAAATAAGTAATTTCATCCATAAGATAAGATAATAATAACAGTAAAAAATAATACAAACCTAGGTTAGCTAGCGTCTGTATGAATGGTAATGAAGTGTGATGGAAATGAGGTTTTTAAATGTACTTAAGGATGAAGCAAGCCGGATATTAAGAGGAGGGAATTCCAGAGAGTGGTGGAGAGAGAGCAAGAAAGGAGCGGTCGAGTACTGGAGTTCTGTAGGGGGGGGGGGTGAGGATCTTGCCCCTCGGAAGTAGACTGAGGGTTTGTATTGAGATTTAAACTGTAGGATGTTGTAAAAATGAGGAAAGTTATGAGGCTGAGTAGTTTGGAAAATAAATTCCCATGGAAGTGCATACAAACAATTTTGATAACAAATGTTTTTTAAAGAATCAAATGAAAGCTTTCGTCCCTGTGTGGAGCGGTGTCGGGTGCCATGGCAAGTTAGTAGCCATATCTAAGCAGTCTGATTAGCTCAGGCTAACGACATCAACTGCAACTTTAAATTGCCTTTTAATTCGATTAACTCCAGGCTTATTTTTTTTATTTTCTTCCTCTGTCCGTTTCTCAGCTTTTCTTTCTTTAGCTTAACTTTTTTTCCGGACATTTCCAATAAATCAAGTCCAATAAGTCCAATTAGCTGATTACTCCTCGTCCTCTTAACATTTTTTCTCTTGATTAAGGTTTTACGCTTTGTCTGCTTCCTTCCAAGTCCCTTCCTATTGAAAGTTACCCACTTCTATTTACAGAGTTGCTAATTAATGACAAAATCAATGTTAATCCACTGCATCAATTTCCCTTATTTATTTGCATCTAAAGCCTTATTCCCACGGAGTTTGGCGTGACAAACCTTGAGGGGCTTGAGAGGTTTGTACTTGCGGACTTGTGGTCGGACGTATTCTGACTGGGTGCCGTTCCGACGGTGCGTGGTTTGGCAAATCTCAAGTGGTTCTCTTCTTGTCAACAGACGTTCCTTTTGCAGTTTCATTTTATTCCTTGTTCCAAATGAATGACGTTTATGAATCGGACATTGTCGTAGAGGCGTACTGTTGAGAGATAATTTAAGTAAATATATTACTGAAACTAATACATTGTTTTTAAAATTTAAATTAGGCCGTTTAAACAAACTGCAGGTAAATACTTCTATAAAATCAAACAGGTCATGGGAACGGGTGTACGAGACGTACTAACGTGCCATCGCCATCTGCCGGCTTCACGAGCCTTTGATTTCGAAAGCATCTACCAAAATTTCACGGGAAAGGACGAGCCACCCCTAATCACCTCAAGCAATGACGAATCTTTACATTCCCGGTATGCGAGGTATGACAGATTTCTGACAAGACTCACCAAGCCACACGCCGTGGAAACAAGGGTTAAAGATCACATTCTAGAATATCGGTCGAGTGGCGTGCACAATTTATTAGCTTTAAATTTATAGTTGAACATAGTTAATAATAAACAAAAGAAATTCTTTAATTCGAAAAATATAATTTTAAAAAATAAAAATGATTATTTTATATTTATTATGTAAAACAAATAACTATTTGATAATATGTTCAAAGGTTTGCACTGTATAAAAATTATAAATCTTAAAGTCAGGTAGATCTTGGGCTATTGCTTCAAAATTAGGATAGTATGATCATATTCTTGTTTGTAAGCAGTCATCAAGATGCTCATCATTAAGTCGAGGTCTGGACTATAATTTTATGATATTCATCATAGGAATCAATGAAATGACGCACACAAGTATGGAGAACTGAAAAAGGATTTTATCTTGTACAATTTTTTTCAGGAGTGGAAATCTGTTTCTTCTTGCTATCATCCCAAAGTTCTCATTTGATTCATTGGATTTTATGACAGTAGCATTCTGAAGGTAGCAAATGTTTAGCTCCAGTTATTCTGTTCTTACTTGGATAGACCCTGCAACGTATACAGATGTAACGATTACATTTACTGGGCAAGTAAAATGTAAAAGAGGTTACCTTTGGTTCGATGATATTTAACTGTTGATATGGCTTTTCAAATTGGTCTTAAAGTATTGATGTTTGATAAAAAAAAATGCTAAATAATTATTTTCAAACAAATAGGCGTATATTTCTCTAATTATAATTAATTAATTAAAAAATATATTTGAAGAAAACAATTTTACGTTACATTTTCAAACTCTTAATTTGTATTTGAGGGCAACTTATTGTATTGCAACCGCATGTTAAAAGATATTGATATAGTGTATTTTTTAATATACATTCACATGTAATTAATACTGATTTAAAAGTCATGTTCAAAACCTAATTAACCGTTAAAAATGCGTATGATAACTGTTTCATTCTTTAGTTTTGCATTAGTTTTTAGTAGAAAATGGATTGATATTATCATTTTAATCTTTGAATTACGATTACACTGGAAGATGAAAATTTTTGTTAAGCGACGGCGATATTTTTTTAGTATTACGTAGGAATTTTCACTGAATAGTCGCCAAATCGGCATTTATGCTGATTTTATCTTTTTTTAATGAATTCAAGCAAGATTGAACACAAAACCAATATACTACCTTCCATTTAAATACCAAATCAGGGGTGTGGGCGGGAGGGTGGTTTCATGTGTTGCCGCTTCATGGTTCGCGCCGTCACCGCTAGATCACAGGGCACTTCAGTAAACGAATAGTTCGCTTTGAACTTTCATAAAATTGGGAACAGTAATGGAGTATTGGCTATGTTTCTTTTTTTATTGTTAACTGGTTAAGGATCTGCGATATGTACTGACAATAAACCTGTACATTTTTCAAATAGTATTAACACTGCTTTACTTTGGTGCATGATTTTAAATTAAAATATCGAACTTTAACAGTACAATTATTTAACATTCTGAGTTTATTTACACCGTCTGCTAAAAAGTAAAAAGAATGGAATTAACATTTTCAAGCTAGTTCCGCGGTACACCGCTAGATGGCAGAGGCAGCTCCAACTGATACAACCCCGCCATCTTGAATTGTAAACTCAGTGTGGTACCTCCATAGTAGATATATTTTGTTTACCTCCCGTATTTTCCTATTTTCTCTGTTATTTACCGTTCGAATTACATTTACAATGCCGCGTTTTAATCAGTGACTAGTGCTTTACCTAAGGAGAGGCATTCGTGAACCCCCGGTGAGTTTGTTTGCACTTTATCTAACATTTTCGTCAAATAATTTCAATTAAGTTTACAAAGGTTTATCTTATGCTTTTAAAGGTGCAATTTTTATTACGTTGTGTGCGAAACTATCAGTAGTTTAATCTACTACTGTGGAACGAATCCCGTTGGCAGATTTTGGCTTAATAAAAGCACAATCATGAAAAGATAAGTTCCTTTGACAAGAGAGGTTTTATAATTTCAAATATTTTCTAGCGTATTTATTCGATTTAATGGGATTCACATTTAACAAAATGTGTGCATTTTGCTCCCCTAGTTACTTTCATTGGGCCCGGATAAGTATATTGTGGTGAATAATATTTATAAGAATAAAATATAACCTGCTGCCAACCTACCTTTAGATCAATTATGTTATGTATCTAGGAACATATTTCTGATTGATTAATATTGTCATTTATTGGATTGTAAACGTTATTCGTTTGTGGACTGTCCTGAAATTACATTTTGAACAGCTGTGGGAACAGTTCATCTCCCAGGTGGCGAACATCTTGCTAACCACTGCTAGTGTACTATTCCTTCCTGATTAATATTTAGAAGCCTTTTGAAAATGTATATTATAAATTATTCCTTTTATGCTATCATATTACATTCCTTTTTGTCATATTGTGCTCAGTTGCACATCCTCTTGTACTGGTATCAATCTTATTATTTGTTATCAGTACAATAACATGTATTCTGTTAATAATGTAATGATTTCTGGTCTAGTTTATTTCGAAGTAATTAATACCTAGAATAAGTTGAGTAATCTTTAGTCCTATCTTCTTCACTCTAAGGATCTTTTCTTATGTTACGCCCACTCTCATCTTCAATTGGATGGAGCAAATGTAACTGTTAGGTTTTGTTGGCTGTTTCAAATGGTTACTAGCCTGTTTAACGATTTTATTATTTATTCCAATAGCAATGTTGTTATGTTGATGAACTTCTCTATCTATAAATTAATTATTCAAATAATATTTGGCAAATTTTTTTAATAAAATGGCAAAGTGAAATAGGTCCTTAGAGCGAAGAAGATAAGACTAAAGATTACTCAACTTATTCTAGGTATTTATTACTTCTAAATAAACTAGAGCAGTAATCATTACATGATTAACAAGATATGTGTTATCGCACTGATAACAAATTATAAGATTGATACCAGTACAAGTGGATGTGCAACTGATCACAATATGATGATAGTTATGCTTTTGTTTTTTTACATTTAAGTGGATAATTTTTAGTGTTTTCAAAGTGAATCAATAATGACTTAGAATTCAAATTTGATTTCTATGTATGTTACTTTAAAAAAAAAAAATCTCAATGCCCTAATGTACTGTGTAATTCTTAATTTTAACACACATTAGATATATGTTTTCTGATCCTAATGATATAAGATGACACTTGTCAGTTATAGGACCTATTGGCATATTTGTTCGCAACAAATTCTGATAAAACTTGATGTAACTCTCACTGTTTTAACTGTGATTAATGCCTTTATTAATTTCTATGAAGAAAAGAAATTTGTTGTAAATCTTCACTAGTGACCTAGTCTTGGATACCAGCTAGTTTTATATTAATTGATCCATCTAAATTCATGTCCTCTTTTTTAGGTGATTAAATATAAAGGGCATACTACATCAAATTCCTGCCTTGTAGTAACGAGTGAATTTATCTCTTGAGGCTGCAACCGATATAGTATTTTCCATAACGTACTAAAATACATTCATGCCAAAGTTGACAATTTATAGGTGTTGATGAGGAGGGGAATTAGAGGTTGGCCGCTCAAAATATCTTCACTAGGTAGAAAACAACAATTTGTGCCAAATTTGGTGGTGGCAAATAACCACTGAAGGTTACGGTTTATGAAGGGATAAATAAAAGGGTTCTTGACCCTTACGCATTGCTGGAAAAGTGCAGAAAATTATTCAGGCCTACTTTGGTGTGAATCTGACAATTAGAATTGAGGTGGTTGAAGATGTAACATCTCGAAGACATTGTTACCCCATCAATATGTTTTATAATGTTCGGAATAGTTTCCAATCTTATTTTAGTTTGAATATAATAATTGTAAATTGAAAATAGTTATGTGGTTAAAATCAAGGGTGAACTGTCATAGTTGTACTGATGATAATGTATAATGCAAGGTAAGGTGCTGAACTATATCTGTATCTAATTTGGTGCAGGTTGTTCACCGGTTCCGTAACCTTTGTGGTGGTGTATTGACACCCACATACTTTTCTACTGTATATTTTAGATGGTATACTTAACAGGCATTTTCATATTCGATAATTAGACTAGGTAGGGATGATATGGGAAGATAGGTTTTTTCCATACCCCCTATTTTTGTTTTTTTCAAGGCAGTATTTTTACATGTTTTAAATGAGGTAATCTCTATAATCCGTTGGTTAACATGGCTGATTACTACCTGCCATTACCCTGGTTCAATTACTGGCTTCTTTTCCAAAGTTTTTTTCCGATCCTGACTTTGAAGTGTTTGTCAAAATATTTTTCCAAACAAAGATTTTTACTTATCTATAACTAATACCTCACCCAATTAACTATTATAAAGTGGTTTGTTAAAAATAATAAAATTAATTCAAACCTTAAGGTATGATTTTGAGGTTTGCATACAGCCCAGTTTACAATTATATTTATTTTTTTAATATATATTTAAAAATAAATTTTAAATATCTATTATGTCTGTTTCAGGTTTATACTTTGTAAAATAGTAACCTTCCCTGTAATTTTATTTGGATTCCATTCCAACCTAAGGTAAATATAATCAAATTACAATTTCCTTTCGATAAAAAATTAAAGTTGTTTTCTAGTTGTTGTTTTTTTTATTATATAGATTATTCTTTATAATTGAAATGATTCATTTCATTCTGAAATTATACAAAATTTATTGTGAGTTTTATTGTTTTTTGTCATATTTAAAGTGCATATCCACTAATATATACATACATAAAAATCATGTTATAAAGGTCTTGAATGTATCAGGAAAACATCTAATGACCCTCAGGGGCCAAATGTGTTCTCAGGTTTCAATTGTTGTATGTTGAGTTCTCCCTTAATTTTCATTTATAATTTTTTTAAAGTGTAATAACTTTACTAACTATTATAAAAAATAAAGAGATTTGTTGTTTCATAAATGTTTTTATTTATTTGTTTCTCTTACTGTCATGGTTCATTCAGGACTACACACAATATCTTACGAATACTGTACTTACAAGGCAAGCATTAAAAAAATTTGATCACATAGCATTTCTACCACCGTTCTTACTCCCTAAATCAACAGACACACCTAAAACCATTCACACTTATCTCCAACATCTTCCAAATTGTGAGTGGCAAAACAGAAATGGTAGTTAGATGATATCGACAGCTGTTTAACATGAGGTGTGTTATCAGCACAGTCAGGATCTAGAAAATTCAAACAGTTATGGCGGGCAGGCCATGAACGTTGTGCAGTTTTTGTTTTTTTGTTTGTTTTTCATTCTTTTGATACCGAAGCCACTTTCTAAAATTGGCTGAATGTTACATTGAATAAAAGCTGGCTCTGGCCAATGCAAAACATAGCATTGCAGTTGCAATGTGATTCCTGCTGATATCACGTTACCAACTATTCTGCACATCTTGATAAAATATAACATGAAGTAAAGAAACTCAAATTTAAGAATCCTTGTAATAATAATGATTACAAACTCTTCATTTATTTGATTCATCATTTATCAATCATCTTCATTTAATGTTTTATCATTTCCTTACCCCATTTTAAATGACATACATTTAGTTGACATAGATGGAAGTATTGACGAGGGCTTGGGGGCCTTAAGTAAATTTACACGTTTAAATGTTTTTCATTCTTTGTGGCTTTCCTTTCCAAAAGCGTTTATCCACCGTTGCAGGGATCTTATGCCATAGTTAATCGAAATGGGGGGATGTTGAGGAAGAAATTAGGTGTCTATTGGTATCAGAAAGAAGAAAATAACCGAGAACGTTGAAGTGTAACAGAGAGAAGGCGAGGCTGGGAATTCGAAGTATGAGGTCTGTCTTAGGTTAAAATGATTCAAAGGTTTTGAATTGATGTTTTTTGGGAGAAAATTGTTCAGGAAAGGGTCATTAATAAAAATTCAGTTTAGGCAAAGCAGCCCTGTGGTAAATATGAGCTTGATATCTTCTACATATTTAAGTAATATTCACATCTGAATACAACAAATTGAGCATTAATGGATCATTTACGTATCCATAAATCTCATCTCATATTTCTTTTTGACCATGCCTCTTCAGCTCTATTTTAAATTAGATTCTGAATATTTTTTATTTTTGAAAATATACATTAAGATAATTAATTACACATCTGATGCTTATTTCAGCAAAACTCCCTCACATGGATTAAATTTCAAAAATTAATTTTTGTAATAAATGTTTTAAACAAGTATAGATACTTTGAATAAACATACTAAGCTCAAAAAAAAATACCTATTTGCTTTAAACTTATTTCATTTGAAAATTATTTGTACATGAAGACTAACCAACATCATCGCGGTTGTGGAAATCTTCTTGTTTCACTGTATCCTTTGCTTCAATGGTCCAAACCAAAAATTGTTATTTCGCAGTGGCATTTCTCTTACATCCATCTCTCTGCCTACCCTTCAATCTCATTTACATAATGGAACATTCATTATCTCTCCCCGCCACCACCTTATGTCATCGGAAATGTATTTTATTATGGCAGTTTATAATTTTTTTTTTTTTATCAATTCTCAGCATCATCCAGGAGTAAGTAATTTTCAATGAATCAATTATTCTTCATAATAGGAGTATAAATTGTGTTAATTCAATGGCACTATTCTTTTTAGGATATCTAAAACAGAAGTATAAAAAACAGGATTAATTGCGTTGTTTAAATAGTAAATTCCACTTATGTGGCCATCTTTTCACAAAAAATATGAAATATTTAACAAGATACAGTAGACATAGGGATGTCTAATAGCAATTTTTTGTGCATCATGCATTGTAATCATCTTATATTAACTTATTTATTCCAAAAGAAACAAAAACAGATTTATAATTTATATATATGTATGCATAAATATTTATAAATAAGCAGAGAGTATTGTAAGTATTGTTTCATAAAGCCAACAAAACCAATAGAAATGTTTAAACCAAATTAAGCACAGCTATGGGCCAAAGCCTTGCTCTAAAAATAGAGGAGGTAAAAACCTCCCAATTTCACCTCTTCTTTCTCCTCAATTCTGATACCATTACTCCCTTAAATTGTTATTTTTAGTAATATTTATAAAAAAATTCGGCTCAAATAATGAACTGTAACATTAAAATCCATTGGTGCAACACCACAAAGAGATGGGTTGGACTTGCATGTTAGCTCTCAATCTTTATTATGTTTTCTGGATCAGATTCACTAATTCCTTACTCTAATAGCTATTTGTGAGTGAATCACAACCAACCACACCCCCCCTCCAAAAACCCTAGACCTTGGAGACACCTGTAGCACTGAAAAACTACTCCTATAATTTTGCTTCTTTCCTTATTAATTCTAATATATTGTCCGATTGTTATGAAATTCCATCAATAATATTTCCTACCATTTCGAAAATACTGCGAGAGTTATTGATATTTTAACTCCACATTTTACCAACTATATTGTCGTTAGTGGTTATATTTACACAAAATTTTACTTAAACCTATTGGATCATTGGAACCGGAAGTATATCTTTATCTACTTAGCAGAAATATTTTTCTTTCCTTGATATTCCATTTGGTCTACTTTCTGGAATTTACCAGGTATTCGCAATTCAAGTTTTCCAACTATGATAATTAGAAAAATCTATCATATTGTGATAAATGTTGAAGTTGGCAAGAAAGTTGTTGTGACCACCTCTTAATTAAAAATAATTATAAGTCACTCTTTTCTCGATCAGATCATATCTATCACTGTTTCCTTATGTTTAATAAAGCTTATTACGTCAGTCGGAGAGTGGGGGGTGAACAGCTGCTGGTGGGGATGGCCCCCCGCCACGACTAGCCTGGCTATATAAGAAACGCCCTATAGGGTGAAAATCATATGCATCTGCGAATGCAACACGAGGAGACAGCTGTAATTCCAAATTTATTTATTTATTTTTGTCATTGTATATATATTATCAATAAAGAGGTTTTGAAAGAAAAAAAAGTGTAAATCAGAAAGTAACATACCGGCACCTTGAACACTTCTCTCTCATGCAGTAAGAGGAGAAAACTGTAAATCGAGATTTTGTAAATTGTAAAACTTTGATCAATAAAAGGGTTTTGTAAAAAAACAAAAAAAAACTTCTCTCTCTCTCTCTCTCTCTCTCTGCACTGGCGCTTGCTGCTCTACTCAAAACCATGATCTTCTTATTCAACTACCTCTGCATCTCTCTGTCCTAACCTTGCTATGTTTTAGTCCGGCGTTGTCAGACCCCACACCTTCCCAGTGGGAATCTCTGCCTTCGTCTCTAGCACCTCCTTGGGAGAGACCTCTCCTTCTCAGACGCCGGTTGCCGTGGCCCTACAAGCTTACCAGTAGCGTCTCTCACGGCAATCCAGTCAGCTTCTCTCCGGTTCACACTCGCCATTGGGATCTGGACGGTTTTCGCCTACCCTTAGACACCGAGTGTGGATTCGTGGTCATTCCAAGACCACATAAACTACCTATAAACCTAACCTGTACCTCTTCTCCTGAACATAGTGCTTTGTCGGTGCACACACCTTCTAAAGATATTATGGAGTCGGATCAAAGCGAATTAAAGCTGCCCGCCGACTAGTTCGGCAGCCAGGGCGAAAGACCACAGGTCCGCCCGCCTTATCTCTTTCTTGGCGCTCGCCAGACGGCGGCTAAGAGGTTGTAGCGACCCTAGCCCGCGGCAGTCGTCTCCTCCCCACTTTGGGGATACTCAGTTATCTGAGTCCGACAAAAGTAATTTCGGGTTTTTTAGTGTGAAATAAAACTCAATTTTTTCTATACAAATTATGAACTTTAATCAGTCAAATATCTTTCATTCTGTTCGATGACCTTTTGCCATCTTTCTGGTAACTTCATGATCCTGCGCTCATAGAACTTCTGGTCCTTATCAGCAAAAAACTCAACCAAGTGCGATTTGAGGTCATCGTTATTACTGAAATTTTTATCATTTAAGAAGTTTTGTAAACTTCGAAATAAATAATAATCCGATGGGGGATGTGACATCACTTCCCAACCAAGCTCCAATAGTTACGTACGTGTTGCTAAAGATGTGTGAGGCCTCACATTGTCGGCGGAACCCAAATATCTGGCTTCTTAACAAGTCCAGGACGTCTTATATGATTTTAAATTGTGTGTGATACATTTAACTGTTTTTCAATCTCTCGCACAGTTATATGATGATTCGATTTAATTATGGCTTTCACGTTGTCATCATCAACTTCAGAAGGTCGACCAGAACATTGGTCATCTTTCAATGAAAAATCTCCAAAACAAAATTTTTTAAACCGATTCTGACACATGCGTTCTATTAAACAATCAACACCGTAAACCTCACATATCTATTTTTGAGTCTCAGCCGCTTTCTTGCCTTTATAAAAATAAAAAAGTAAAATGCTCCATATTAAAACTGACAGTTGTAAACAAAATTACACGGAATTTCTTTCTATAGCAACCTAAAGGTATCTCTACCAACTTTTAGTATTATACTTTTAAGAGCTACCAAATCTCAAAAGAAAAAACTTCTAATATTCACAAAAGAATAACGAAACAAGCATAACGCTAACTACTGGTGCAAACAGAAATCACTTTCTTGTCAACCCAATATAATGAGAAGTGGTTTTATATGAAGTTGGTATTCATGTTAGTAGTTATCAGTTTCCATTTACCTATTTGACGAGAATACTCACATAAGTATGGCATGTTAGCCCTATCTAATTACGTGCCTTTAAATTTACAAAAGGCATGGAATTAGGATTTTTTTTTTATGAGCATGAAATCAACTTGAGAAACAAGGGTCATCACGCTATTATTTGGATAATTAATTCATAATAGTAATAGAATAATTATAAGCTGGTAATTGTTCTATCTCTAAACATTATGTTAGTTCCATCTCATTAATAAGAAATAAACATTTACTATTTTATTCACACTTAGTTTGATGAAAGAAAGACATTACAGTTTCATCAAATTTATTATTGAACAATTTTTCACGGTATTATGTTTGCCTGCATTAAGTGCTTAGATGGTTAAATGGCGGCTGCAATGAAAATTTTTTCTACATTTATGGCCCTCAAAAAGGCGAAATGCTCACATTGAATACTTTTCGAAAATAAGTTATTTAAATTCTCAAGAAATTATCGTGAAAATACTGGTTTTCTTAACAATTCATTTCTTTCGTTAAACCACATTGATCTTTGATAATCATGTTACAAAAAAAATAAATTTTAACTAAAATATTGATTAAAAGGGACATCTATTGATATTTACTGTTCGTTTCATTTATTTGTATTAGGTCAGGAGTGATCTCTTCACAGATATATAAATGTCCTTTAAAACGGAAAAAGTTCTCTCCCAACCTGTTTCAAAGCCATGGGATAGTAGCTTTAATTACTTATCATTGTAATAATTCGAATAGTACAAGTCAGTGTGATTATAAAACATATCAAAATCAATTTAGGAAATTCCCTGACTTGCCCAATTTTATTCTCAACGGCTCAATAGAATGCATTTAAATCTCGTGTTTTGGAGGGTATCCCCCGCCCAGCTAATGGTGTGACCTAGCGGGGAATGGTGGAACCCCTAGGAAGTACAAGCAACGGTAGATGCTGCACCCTGGCGGCGAGACGGCGAACCACCCAGGTCGATATTTCTATGGTGACCCCAAGCCACCTGTGGGGTATGGAATGGCCTCGTGTCTTTTCATTTCCAAGCAACATCTCCCTTCTCGATGACTTTAAGATTGGACCACACTTGCAGCATAAAGGGACCGCTTTCTTGCAGCCCTTATCAGCGATCTGTGTCGTCTTCAGGACTCGCCTGTCACCATGAATAGCTGATCAGTTCCCTGTGTTTTCAGCCGTGACGATGGCCCTAGACCCTCAGGAGAACTTTAGAGGGAGGAATATTTAATCTCCTCCGTTATTAATTATTAGAGAAAGGTTGTTAAAAAATATCCTTGCGAGACCAAGCATGTCAGATTTGAACACTGCATTGCTAAAAAATAGTTTAGGGGAGGAAGGATGCATATTGCTTATTTATTACTATATATTGAGGTTTTTATTCTTATGCCTCAAGCGCATTTCATATAATTCCAAATTTTGGATATGTTGAGATTGAGAAGCATACTTAATAGTATATATAGTATGTATTATTTTCCAGTTTAGGGATTATATCAAACAAAAATTTAAAAACAAAAGTTTAAATATATTGGAAGCGTGGAGGGGTAATTCATACACTCCCTCTGGTTGGGAGTAAAAGATCTGATTGCGTTAAAATAGGGAACTTTTCACTTGCTCTCTTTCACTCATTTAACTTTTCACTTACTATTTTTACACTTCCGTCAGTACTCTAGAAAGAGAGAGTACATTTATTAAAACTATGTTTACTTCTGGTGGATCGATCTCGACTTATAGCTGTAAGGGCTTTATAAAATAAATTTTGGAAAATGTAGAGCAGCCTACATCAACAAGACTTGCCGAAAGCTTAAAACTAAATATCGGAAACATGTTACATTGAATGATAGCCAATTATTTTCACGGGTCGGTGAAGCAGTACACCGTGTCGCACCACGGAATCCTTAGCTCCCTCATAGTGGCATAAAAACAAAAACGGTTGTATACCGTCAATTTGAAAACGAACCGAAATTTCCAACAATCAGAACATATATTTTATTCCTTATAGGAAAATACACCCTCCCTGGGAGAATCATTACCATTCAATTTCGGAGTGAGGTTGACGCCAATTCAGCTGCAAGACCTTATTGTTGTTATATATTTTTCATTTTATTCTAACTTAAATTTTCAATCTTTATTTTATCGTCGGTATTAATTATTTAATGGGCCGCTCCTGTAGAATGGTGGTTAGTAGAATAATGAATTTTAACTGTGGACTCGGGTTCCGTCTAATCAAAGGTATGGGGCCTCCTGGGGAGATTTTGTATGTACATACTGTATGAATGAACTCTTAAATCGCAATTATTATTGTTGGACAAGCAAATTGTAATTTTGCAACTGAAAAACTTTATGAAATAACATAAATCAATTGAAATTAGAGAGTGTCATGAACTCGTTGTCCCTTGCTATGTCTTCTGGTATGTATTTTTTAAATGTTTTATAATGTTATAAAACCAAAAAGTTTAAAAATGCTTGTGAGAAGACTTTTTTTCATTTATTGAGAATCAACCCTTAACTAGATACAAAAGTTGTCATTTTACAACACGTTACGTGCATAGAACATTATCTGTGTAATTTATCATAGCTATTTATTAGTGTAATTAACAATCGAAAATCCCAGGCGAGTAAGTTTAACTGAATTTAATGAATTTCAAAGGTATCCATGTTTGTTTTTTTTTCTAAGCTCTCTAGTTAGAAATTCAGGATGAGGGAAAAATATAGAATATTTAGGTTAATCGGATCCTTATACTAAGAGTACCTGCTTAAAGGTGGTGTGAGAGGATTAAGGGGTGTGGGAAGCCTCGGTGGAGGTTGGTTGTATCGATACAGTGGTGAGAGTCCACTGGTGGCTGGGCCTAGAGTCTTTCTAGGCATGTAGTGTATTCTTATTTAGTCTGATTTCAGTGATGGGTGCCCCTTGGAGGCTTGTTGTTGGCGGGCCTAGTGCCGTGATGTCAACATTTCCTCTGCTTTACTCGATCTTGTGAGTTGCCATCGTGCCGATACCGGTGGTGGTGTCATGTCTTTGAATAGAGGGTTTAGACTGTGTTTCATCGAGTCGAAGAACTTGATGTGTCTTCTTTTGATGATGTCAGTGATGGTGGGGAGCTCGAACTTTTCGTGCATGTCGGAAGCCTTCATTTCACTAATGGGAGAGGCTTTACTCTCAAACAGGCACAAGGCGACAGCCTTTCGTCTGGCCGTGTGTTCCACGATTGTAGCCTTGAATATGATGCTATAAATCTTTAATTTTGAAGGTATTTGCAACAGCTCTCTACTATGTAAATGTTTTCGTGAAGATATAACAACAATAATCAGTGAGTGAAATAAAAAAAACAAACAAACGTGTAAACTATTGTGCTTTTCTCTTACATTTAATATTTCTCAAAAAGCTTAGCTGAAGTTGAAGATTTAAAGTTTTTGGAGTAACAACAATATTCAAGATAAGTCTTGAGAGCTAGAGTATAAGTAAAGTCCTGAGGGCATGATGCTTTTTGGTCTTGGCCTCGTGGCAAAGTGGTCGGAACGGAGGGGGGCCTTCCAGTGGACTGACTAAAGATGACCGATTGTCGAAAGTGACTCATAATCGATTGGCCCAATTCTATCGACTCCATACAATCGATTAATCATCGAACATCTTGGAGATATAAAAATACCCAAAACCTTGATTGCAAGCACTATTTTACTGTTCGTTGCTCCACATTTAGATAAAACAAAAAACTTTTATTTTTCCATATAATGTAGTGTTCTTTTTTTTAGGTGGTTTTAATGCCATTTTTTTTTCTCTCAAATATTTCGCAAACAACGATTTTAGCATTTTTAATACATATTTGCCTATAAAAATGTTTTTATGTATTTAAATGACATGATTTTTCACATTTTTTGCTAAAGAGATTTATCAGAGAAAAAAAAGTAAAAAATTAATATTGAACAAAGCAAAAGATTTTTAATAAAACACTAAAACTAGTAAAGTGAAAAACGTTGGATATATTAACAACATCAGTAACTACTATATACACATGAGCATTAACTCAATATTGCCTGTTGATCTCCAATCAAGTACCGATGATGTCGATGGTGGATTTTGCTTCGTTACTGTGTGAAGAGGAAAGCGTACTCCACTTTTTTCTCTATTTGTGACCGATACATTACTTATCTACTCAAACATTTTGGTCAGAGATGCATAGTGTTTTTATGGGTATACTGATCTAAAAAGGACTAACATTGGAGAACAGAAACGGAGAGATGCTACAAAAACTTCTGTTTGCATACATTTTGAAGAAAATATGAAAGTAATTGTTCAATAGAAAAACCTTTCTTGCCGATGAGAAAAATAAAGAGGCTTATTTGGGTGCTCTCACATAAAATGGCTGCATAAGGAACTGCAGCCTGAGTGACTACAGGTGATACAGATGCAATTATTGTCAAATGTGGAGTAGAAAAAGCAATTTCTCATCCTACAGTTACAGTAATGGGTTAAGGCATTGACTCACTGGTACTGAGTTGCTTGCTGTTGCTTCGGCATCACAAAAGAACATTAGTTTTATAAAACCTAGAAAAGTTTAAACAAAATTATTTTCGACTAAACATTGGTTGAATCTTTGTCAGGAAGTATCCTTTCTTTGCATACTTTCAGTGGGCGTGACGACTTTGCTGGCACATACGCACTCTTTTGTCGAAATTTTCCATGACCATTTGGCATAAATGTGGTTGAATGTTGATGCAGCGTTTAATTTCCTCTTTTAATGCACGGGTGGATGTGAGCTTGTTGACATACACCTTTGACTTCAAATAACCCCATAAAAAGAAATCTAAAGATGTTATATCACACGATCTAGGGGGCCGATTCTGATCACCGAAACGAGAGAGTACACGACCTGGAAATGTCTCATACAGTATTTGAATCGTTTCATGGGCTGTATGGCATGTGGCACCATCTTGTTGAAACCACATATTGGCCACATCAATATCATCCAATTTCGGCAGAAAGAACTGTGTTTACGACGCCGAATTGAAGTTCCTGGATTTTCAGCAACACTCTCACGCCCTGCTTCGATATTGACATTTGAACGGCTTGTTTTTGGACGACCAGTGTGTTTAGTGTCTCCAACTGATCCAGTCTCCCTAAATTTTTCAATTAATCTCTTCACAGTTGATGAAGTCAAAATACTATTCCGACCATATTTTGAATGAAATTTTCGAACTGCGGCCGCCAAACTTTTATTATTTTTGAGATAATGTTCAACAATAAAGACACGCTGTTCTATCGTGCAACGCTCCATTTTTACTAATCCTAAACTGTCAGCTGCCAAATTTTTTTTTTTTAGGGTTGCCAGCACTTCACTGCACAAATGGTGGTAAATTCAAATCTTGCGTTAATTCTGGGACACCCTTTATTGTATGAACTTTCATCGATGCCACACGATATTTCTCAAGCAGCTGATGTTCCTTACAATCTACAGCTTCCTTGCTATTGAACATGATCTGAACATCCACCGGTATTTTTGATCAATCCAAAGAACGATCTTGCATCAATAGCTTCAACAAAAGGTTTTGCAATACGACACTCGTTCAGGGTGTATTTATTCCAAGAGTGGCTTATTAACTACTTGTCACCAGAGCAGTGAGGGTAAGCCCGAGAAAATGATAAATGATTGTATCCACTTACAACGAAGGACCCATTTAAACCTTACACAATCCTGAAATCCGTTTTCGTCGCTGTTCAATTGGGGGGTGGAAGGTGCGGTTGTCAGAAAGCTGGAATTCCATGCGTACCTGTTTCTGGTAACTGCCAAGGATCCTGTACCCACGGTCCACTTCTCGAAGAGGAAGAATTATACATTGTTTTCTGGTGGGAAAAAAAAGAAGATTACTTTTGATGATGATGATAGGAGGATACCATTGTGGAAATACCAAGGATATACCTGAGTCGTGCGCATGTGTATATAGTAGTTAATGAAGAAGTATTGGTGTATTTTTTAAAAATCTTTTTCTTTGTACAAAATTAATTTTTTTTCTCTTATGAAGAAACCGTCTTAACAAAATTACTATTTTTTAACCCTCGCTGTCTCCCAACCCGTAGACTTCACGGCGAAAATGAATAAAAACATTTTTATAGGTAATTGTGTATTTTTTACATTTTGTTGAAATCTCTATTGTCAGATATTTGAGAAAGAATAAAAAATTTCCTTTAAATGCCCCCCCCCCTCGCCTGTTAGTGTGTTGTACCGACACTTCCCACATCAAAAACCCGTACCAAAAATTAAAACTCTTATCATTTTGTTTCTATTTTTCCTTTATTCCCTGGATGAATAAAGTGCACATTTCAGCAAACCCAGAGTTTTATTAGACCGGTAATAAAACCTGATGAAATTCTTTCTGTCCACTGAACTATCCAAGCTTTGATGTTGCCAGAATATTAATAGATTGAATTTTTTTTAGGCTTTGTCAGGCCCCATCCTGTACGATCTCTGAGGTATGTACATTCCTTACTTTAATATTTTATTTGTTTGTATTTTTCATTTAGTGATATTAAATTAAACTATTGGTGTATTACAGAAATGAATTGTGATAAAGAAAAATTATTCTATGATATATCACGTTTTTACATCTTGTAACAGACATTGACGATGGATGTTTAGGATCGGGGTTGTTGAAATAAATTTTTGGTGAAAGTCTGCAAAGAAATCTAGACGATCCTCTGATGATAAAAGAGGATTTGACACTATTACAATTCGTTGGTAGGGCAGCTAGCGTTGACAGGAGATTGTTAAATAATTATAATGTTTATGAGTTGTTTAGAGATAAAACCTCTTGTTTCGGTCCAAAAGCCGGTTTTATAAGTAAAAACTATTATTCACTTAGTAACATTTGTAGTAGTAAAACACTGCGTTGTAAATCATATAATATTTCATCATTTTTTAAGGGTATTTTTAATGCGAAATATCGTCGAAAAAGTAATAACTACAAATATTAATAAATAATATATGTTTTCAGTAAACGGGAAAAAAATGCTATTGCTTCGTGTTTAAAAAAATATTTATATATAACAACTGTCGCCGTGTTAAATGAGCACTGTACCAATCAATGACCGCGTGTTAGAGAAATGACTTAGAATTTCTGCGCTAGTAAAAATAATTCAATAAAACCTATTAAAACAATCTGGAGAGAGTAATCATTTTGATCATTGACACCCTTAATTTTACGATACTAAACAATGAGCTGTGTTGACAGGAGTTGATTACCATAGAGAATTTCCCCCAAAAGGAATTTTTTTGAGGGTGGAACTGGCCTTGGCCATTTTCAGCCTTGTAAGAGAAAATGAGTAGCTACTAATATCGATATACCGTACTACTACGATAGTATATAATACTTAAATACCGATAGCTAATATGGTGTAAAATTTAAATTTATAGGTTGCGAGCTATAAGGTACCATTGACTGAGTTGCTTCAGTGCTATTTACAAACTACGGTGGTTTACTAGAATTTCCTAAGAGGTAACCTATTTTTGAGAAATTTTGCCATGGATTTAGTTTAAATCGCAACTATATACACGTTGTGTTAATTACACTCATTATTAGCGTTATTTATTCATATTCGCGGATAATGAGTATTGTCATTTGTTTAAGTTTGTAAACTGTGACGGTGCTGAGTTAATTAACTGGGGACCGTTTGCAGCAGCTTATTCTAGCACATTAGGATCCGAAAGGAGGGCCGAATAACCAGTTTTATTGCTTGGACATTCGCCCTCTTACTGTCTGCTTTGTTCTGTTTTGTTCCCCCCTCCCCCCTCTAGCCCCCTCCATTGGTGCTAAGTTCTAATCAGGCCTAACTAGCGGCATTTGTATTCCGTGGAAGAGTGCACCTTCGGAAGAAGCTGTTAGCCCATCTTAGCTTAATGAAATTCCCCTGGAAAAATACCTCCTCCCCCCACCCACCCCTTCGAAATGTTTGCTCAACTTCCCGCGCTGTGGTACAGGCTTTAATTAATTACAAAACTGTCATATCTGGTACGGTCATTTACTTCCTTTGCTCTCCACATCGACTGTTTTTCCTTTGTAGAGCTTGTTGAAGTTAGTACCCGTGCAAATATCTTGATGCTGGCTGCTTGCTACACATGTGCCTTGACAGAATCGCAAGTTGGGCTTGTATTTATTCGGTCTACCTCACTAACAAGCTCTAAACTATAACATCATATTTGCCATTGCGTCAAAGCGTAATTATTTGCTGTTATATCGCTAGAATCAGTAAGATCAATATGGAAGTTTCCGTCAATGATGATGAGTTAGATCGTGCTCTGTAAACACTCGCAAAGTAATAACCTATAGGGACCATCAAACAATTTTTTTTTTACTATTTAAAATTGCATCTTCGCCTGTGGCTGCAAAACTTAATCTTAATGTTTTATAATTGTACTGGTTTGTTCATTGTCTGTGTCTCTATCTCGCCTGTATAACTATGTTTTATAGGGGTTGAAATTATTACTTAAAACTTTTAACAGTGTGATTACACTCCTTAATAAAATATCTATTCTTCTTCTGTTAAGTCTAGAGTATAGTTGAACTTGGTCTTGAAACCGGCTAGCTGTAATAATTGTCAACGTCAAATGTCGACTCAATTATGTATAGTGTTGGGTACCGTTCGATAGAAAGGGATGTTTTAGAGATGATTATTCCTCATGCATTAAATATGTCATAATAAAAAATGCGTCTTTGAGTGCTACAATCCCATTGTATAGGAGATTTTGACTACTCATGGTGAACTCATCCGCCTCAAATAAGATTCCAAAGAAATTTCATAAAGTTGAGAAGGATGTAAAAGATGCCATTTCTAGCTTTGATTATTATACTACCTTCTGTGGCGTAGTTGAATGTAGTACACTTTCAGGCATGTCCTCTATTGAAAAGCCTCGGAAGGGATTTGGGATCCTTTAGGAGTGTTATCATAAAAAAACCATGGGGATCGCGAAGTGAACCCGTGTTTTGTAGTTAGTATTCAGGTGGTCTACTACTTTCATTTAAGTAATGAAAAATTGCGTATCCGCTTGGGAACTAGAACTTTTTTGCGTGAATTTTGAGGTCATCCGGCGGTACATTTCCCCGAAGCCTTGTAGAAGTTATTGCTCCCATTATTTCAGATTGGTTATGTGGGTGCCTCTCTACCTGCTGTGAGCGGATACGGTTTAATCTGGAAAGGCTTTCGACTGGCGGTGAGCCCCATATTGTGTTTTTGTTGACAGAGCATCCCCAATCACATATTCCACCGCAATATGCGGCAAACATGTTTGCCAGAGAGGTAGGGAGGGGGTAGAGCACACTCTACTATATCCAGGTTAATGTCGAACCCCCCCACCCTCCTTCTGACGGGGACCCTAAACATGGCAGCGACCATAGCCTCTCTCCTCTGTGGCTGCTAGTTAATTGTCTTATGTGTACCTTGTTAAAGGGCTGTGGATACAGCATCGCCGAGGAAACACTGTTTCCCTTAATTGAAAATAACTATCCTACACTATAAATCCTAGTTTAGGTGGTATCAGCTACTTGATCTATAGTCACCAGTTGTTTATAATACTAGCAGAATTAGCCGGAGATGCCACTGATAGTATTGCGATTTTTCAATTTCTTTTATTCCTATATTTTCTAAGGGCTACGGTATCCGTATATATATCGTTCAAGAAAGGTAACAGTTCCGAAATGACTACCGTCGTTTGCAAGTCTTAACGAATACAGTGGTCGACATATTTTAATCCGAACTTCAGACTAAGCATCTGAGCTTTCTTTTATCTTTTATTTGTTACATTTGTTGGTTGTTCAGAAAACACGTTCTTATAATCAGCCGGAGTCGGCACTAATTAGCACATATGGAAGCCGTAAAAATTATTTTAAAATTCCCTATAAGTAATTGTAAAAAGCAAAAAAAGGCAAAAATTCCGTAATTCAGCCTTTTCCTTTTTGATCTTTGCCTCCTACTCAATCAAAGGAAATAACTAATATTTTTGTTTAAGCCTTTCTAAATACTCACTTATTTAGCTTACATTATATGAAGTATCTGGGTTAAAAACCTCCAATAAACCAAACTTTGTCTGTAAAGCAAGTTTTACTTAGGAGGCATACTCTCCATTAAAGATGGATATCCAAGATGTATATGTGTTTTATCGCCCCGTTATTATATACATTCACCGGTACCATCGTCCATGAAGAACCTGAACCTCAACGACGGTCCTCTTCCATACCATCCTTTATTTACTCACACTCTTTCATATCTTCCCACCAAGAGATCTGAGCTCCGCTATCTATCTTCCAGTTCGCAATTTTATTTTAAAAAAGCCATTCAGAATAATCTTTCTCATATTCTGAGCAGAATTTTCCACCCTCAAGCTCACAGGTTTCTTTTATCTCAGGCGTCCAGTCCAGGTCACGCTATTGAACCAGATTGAACGCTGGACTGTCTGATATATCTGAAACAAAAAAAATTAACATTGTAGCGGAAGAAATTGTGAATTCAATTATTAATCGTGCCAATTTCTTAAAAGAAACATTCATAATTAATCTTAGGCGTACATAAGAGAAAATTGCTTTTGTAGTAATTTGAGATGTCTTTAGAGCTTAGATGATAGTCACACTCCACTGATGGAAATATTCCGACACTGTCGTGCATGCAGGAGTAGCTGATCTCAGTTCAAGGGTAAGCACATATAAGGTCCTGAGTTTAAATCCGTACTGTTTTTTGGCCGAAATTCATAGCTAAAAGTCATCTGAGCATGATTCATAAGAAATATTTTTCCTTGACTGATCTTTTGTATTCCCAGCTAGTATCTGAGATGAGTAAGTAAATAGAGTTCAGCAATTGAATAATTTTCTTACACAACGAAAAAATGAAGGTCTCTGTGGAGTGCATGAATAAACTCAAACCTACTCTATACTACGGCCATTGTTATCTGCACCGGAGAGAGCACCGTGCCTCCTAAATCTCTACCGGGTTCCGTTACACTTATCAGCATTTGGGATTTATTGACGGTTAGCTGAAACCGGAAGTACATATGTCCATACTAAGCCGAGGCCGGGCTGATCAACAACTTTTGGGCTTCCTGCAGACTTCCAACTCCATTACCGTTTCTACATATTAACTCGGTGCCCAGGCGTGCAGTTCGCTTTACCATTTCAGCACCAGCGAGGGATTTTGACCATGATTGGAGGATACATGATGACAACATACATGAGGCATCGTTGGTAACTTCTATAGGGCACACAGCTGTCGGTTATGTTCATATTCTAGCAAATTTGGTATTTGATTAGGTTAGGTGGTGGTAGTAGTTCCTGTCACTGAAATTTGAATTTGTATAAACTGGATATAATTTACAATCCTCAGCAGCCAAAAGTTAAGACGATGGTTGTATAACAAAGCAACAAACCACATGCTACTTATATGATTTGGCATAAATAGGATTGATGACGTGACAGCTGACCATAAAACATTTATTGTGTTAGCGGTCAAAATAACTCACCTTATGTTTAATACATCAATACATACGTGAATCGGATAGAACTCGATATACGAGTATATATGATAGCATACCTAGATGTCACATACACAACACCTCAATGGACCTCATGATTTACTAGTAATTAGATAACTAGATTAAGAATCCAATTGCTATGTATGTTGCTATTCAATCCCAGGGCTAATTAGGATGGAGAGCCCATTGACAATTACCATTAAAACACATTTTATAATAATCATTGCTAGCAATATTAAGTATTATTATTAAATGTTATTATTTTACGTTAATTTTAAAGGAAAAATTATTTTGTTATACCCAATTCAAATATTTTATTTCACATATTTTATAAATTAAAATTGTATTTTAGTAATTAATTATCACAATACATCCCAGGTCATAGAATAAAATAAATAAAATCATTGCAATAATTTAATGTAATTATTGTTTCTAAAAACACCGGTTTTTTGAGGAGACAGAATTTCACATCACATAATTGTTTTACAAAACTCATAAGATCTCAGCTTATTCTGTCACAGACCTAAACTTACTTGACATGAACTTAAAGCTTATTAAACCAGGAAGATTTTCTGTAAGTGGGGAATCTCTGGTCCATTAAGTTAATAGGAAAATCGTGAATAATCCATTTTACGGAAAGCAGAACTTTGTGTAATTTAATGTAAGCCCTTTCGAATGGTTTTTACGAAGACAAATTCTACTTGTCTCTGAAGAAGTCGTCTAGTTTATGATGCTGCAATTGGGAATTACTTAACTTCAATAGTTTTTTAGTTATCGCTGCCTATTTAACAATAAACGCGCCCATATTAAAAAAAACTTCTATTCCTCTGTTCGGAGTTGGACCATAGCCCAAATAAATTTTTGTGTTGCATTTCTGGTCCATTATCACTTCATTACGTTTCGGACATCATTTACGCATATATATCATCATATACGCGTATCATATTTATATACACACACGATGTATGTACGTTATCAATTAATAATTGTAAATTTTAAGTGCACCCTCCACATTACGTTCGTTTAGTAACTATTCATTTGAAATTCTTTATTAGAGGAAAATCAATACAAAGCAGTATACGAGTATGTTACAGTATTATGTTTGTTATACAGTATATAAAAACAGTACATGTATTTGTTTGGTTTTGAAATGCTTATGATTCGGGGCCGCTACGGAGTTTCAATAACCGATCGACAAAAAAAAATAGAGTGTTTTTCGTGTAAATAAGCCTTTTAAAATGAAAAGTACAAAAAAAAAAAAATGTTTCACCTTTGGCTCTCATACCATACAATCAATGTGATATAAGAACAGTCTAATAATGCCCGTCCTTGAGTTATACTTTTGATCCATACCCCATTTCGGTAAACGCAATAACTAATAAAAAAAAGTCATATTATAGCAAATATGTGAGGTTGTGTCAGTTGTGAACTTCTTTGCCTGAATATTCTGATTATAACCTCATAAACAAAGTCACCCCAAAATACGTTTGACACTTTTTCACTCATTATTACTATTATACTTACGAATTTCAGACTTCCTCGGAATATTCACCCACCTTGACCATAAGTCGAGCGTTATAATTATTAGTGTTGAGCCGGTGTTCTCGCCTAACCTGTGTGGGTGACTACTAAGGGGGGATAATTGATAGCTGTGCAGTATCGATAGTTTATAATTCCCATTTCACAAGCGAAATTTTACTTACGAATTAGGGATAAGTTGAAAAATATGACAGGTATTAGAACGTGTTATTAATAAATCGATTACTAAATTTGTTATTGCTATTATAAATAATTAATAATGATTTATCAGAGTTTTATGTAAGATAAAAAGGTGTAATTACACAAAATAATGTAAAATTGAATTTTATTTGAAGAAAAAAAAACATTATGTTGAATACACATTGTGAATAAATTTTGGACGCGATAGCGAAAACAAGCATAACAAACTCCATTGCTAACATTATGAGTATTTTCAGGAACTGCTGACTGTTGACTGTGGATGGGAAAGAAATGTGAACATAATAGTTCAATTACATGAATGAATTTCGTATGAAAAAAGGCCCCAGTCAACAAGTCCTAGGAATTAAACCAGCGTGAAAAGATAGTTTAAAGCTACTATCGATTGATAAAAGTATATATTGATATCGCCCCCCCCCTCCTCGTCGTGTAGTTTCATCAAATGTTTCACCGTCAATCGAGATCTTCCTGATAGCCCTCCATGGCAAATGTTTATTTTCGGTTATGTAATTAAATTTGAGAATATTGTGCTGGTGCGCGTTTGTGTCAGTCTGTTTTGAAATAAGAGGGACATGAAAAATAAAGCCATCTCCACAAGACATTGTCTCATAATAAATAACTAATGCATATTACTAACTAATAACTATTCATTGCTTGTTATTTAAACGAATTCTATGATTTTGATTGATTGATAATTCAATGAATATAACGTTTTAATTATCCTGATTAATTTTAACTACAATTAAAAATCCTTGAAAACTGTCAATTACATTTAACTTAACCAGTGTTTAGTACATGATCGCTGTATTTAATGCTCTAATGATGCTAACCTTAGAAAAATAATAAAGCGTCACAAATAAATTAATTGGCAATTGAAAAAAAATAAATGTTTTCTGACATAATGAGTTGTGTTTCAAATTAAAAATATTTACGTCTTAAGGGTCCGGATTGTGTTATAGGTCACACTTGCCTTGAGGTCTTATTCATTTACTAACTAAATCATGTAAATCGTTAAACAAGTAAATATTTATTTTTTTATTTTTTTAATGTTTGAGCGTTGCTGAAACACCACAAAGGTGTGACTTACATTTTGCCAGCTATTAACAAAAGGGGAGTGGGGGAGATAGGTCTGAGAAAGATGAGGCTTAAAGGTATCGAAATCCCCTAGAGGCAGTAGCTGGAAGGTAACCCCTTTCTTCATATTTCGAAAGGAAACTGTAGGAGGGTTGCAGGTTATTTTATTCAATCCTTACCTCCTGGCAGAGGGCAGAGTGGAGGGGGAGAGGTAGGCCCTCTGCTTCCAGACCATCCCTAGGGGCTTTAATCGGCCGGCCAACTTTAATCTGGAGAAACTCCTTTATTCTTAGCTCCCAAGGAATACCATTTCCTTTTTTTACACTTAACCAGTTCTCCTGTGTGCCCTCGCCTCTGGATATTCTTTTCAGATCTCTTTGAAGCTATCTTCTTTTTATTTTTCCGTTAAACAGGATTCATTTTATGGCAACAGCAAAGTATGGGATCCTCTCGCGTATATATTCTAGATCCTCATGGGTATATACAACTTAAAGTGTTATAGAGTGAACAGCGGTTCAAATGTGAATATATAGTAAAAAACTTGACTGGTTCTGGCTTGACTGAGTTTTAATGCAGGCACGACAGTTTAATATTAATAACATTTAACGATGCACACATTATACAAAAGGAATCCACAAAATCTAAAAGAAAACTGATGGATGCGCTTCAAATTACACCGAATTTTGGTTTGATAGTCAATTAACATATAAGGCTGATTGGGTGAAATTTTTCTATGCCGAAATTACAAAACTTTTATTTACTATAGATTCTTAGGCGAATCTATTTACATACTACATTTTATATGTCCTGTACCATCAGTACACTCTATACAAGGTCTGAATCTGCATAAAAGTTATATAATCAAAACAAGTACAATGATACACAATGTACTGGCTTCATTAACAAGACTCTACATGGTGATGGGGCTCACCTTTTTGATCACAACCAAAGAAAGTTAAAAACTAACTTACATACTAATTCTTAACCTAAATTTCCCCCGACATCTGTCTGTTGCCGTCGATTAGGGAGGGGTGGTGGGGTCATAGTGTTACACACTCGATTTGTAGCACCTCACTCATCCACCGACGGCACACCAAGCAACGGATGCAGGTCGGCGTTCTTTAACCTGTCAAGAGAGGTATGTCGGACCACTTTTCGCATGATCCCATTCTGGAAACGTTGGAGACTTGTGGCTGCAGCGTCAGTCAAGTGGGTAAATAGCGGGGCACCGTACAGCAGAGCTGGCCGGAGGATACATTTATAGATCATCAGTTTGAGACGAAGCGACAGATTGGGTGAGGTTAGCAAGTGCGAAAGCCGGCAAGACCTCTCTGTCGTACTGTTTTTAGTTTTCTACGAATGTGAGTAGAGAAATGGAGATGCCTATCCATTTTTATTCTTAGATAGTGGAATGAGAAAACTGGCGAGTTCTCTTGTATTCCTATACTGTATGATTTTGGCAAAGCTTTTTTGCCCTTTTGGTAAGAGAAGATTACGCAGTCGGTCTTCCCGGCGTTCACACTAATGTTCAACTTGCCCAGCCTCTCACTTATTACGTTGCAAACTGACTCAGCCTGTGCTCTTTATCCATTCATGCTGTTGCTGTGAACCACAATGTCGTCGGCAAAAGCGATTACCGTCGCTTTCTTGTTGTTAGTCCCAACAATTTCAGATGTGTAAAAGAACCGGCGACAAAACCGCTCCTTGAAGAACATACTTTTGGTTTTGTTTGTTTTCTGGTATTAAAGGATTTTTATCCTTGTATTTTATTGGTATTCGGTTACTTTAAATAAAAAATATTTAAAAAAATTTCGTGATGTTTTTTATTAATTATGACTTATATGATTAGTACGGATTGCCGTTTAATTTTAATGGTTAAGGGCTAATATTTCTTCATTTGTTAAATAACCTCCTCTAAATGTAAGGTTTGTTTTTATTACAAAGCATACAAATAATGTGTACCATTCTTAATTATTTAAATAATTTCTCCTTAAATGTTTTTTTTATGACAGAGTTACTTTTTAATATTGATGATTTAAAATTTTATTTTATTTTTGCAGTAAAATGACCAATTAGGTCTTTATACAGGCCATTCTCCTGGAAAGGGCCAATTACAGTTCTGAAATTTTTCATACATTACCTAGCACTGTAAGCACTATATTCAATAGTAAATACATATATTACACCCGCAGCCCAGCTGCATCCTTATTTCTTGAATGGCAAATTTTAAAACAAATATCTTCAATGAAGAAATGAACCCATTAGCGAGGGAATGATTTGTCTTATGAGGAAATATGTAAAAGGTGAAAAACAATTGTCTTTGGACTTTACTTTGTAGCATATTTTCTTAAAAATCATAGTAGATCTAAAACTTTGGTGCTATAGAAGTTTTCAAGAATTTAATGCCCGCATGTTGGTGAAGTATGTTGTCTTCATGGGAAATAGAGATTCATGAGGTAAAAGAGGTGAGATAATGAAAGAACTCAAGTTTTTTTTAAAAATAAACACGATTCAGAAATTAAAAAGTACAGATCCCTAGCTGTTTCTAAAATAAATGTTTATACGGTGAAATAAAATAAAATTATTTACCTTGTTTAATTAGAGCAAGGAAATAAACGACAATAAAACTACGGAGCTAACTCAAAACCATTAAGAATAGGAGGCAACTTGAGACATCACTGAATTTGTACGGGCATGCATGTACTTTATAAGTAATGATACCTATTGCCTTATTTTAATCCTCAATTGACATTTAAGTCCCCGTTAGAACTCAAATTATTACCTGGTGAGGGAATGAAACAAAAGTCTGGATCGTGCTTTTAGTACGCTGCCTACGATCTTATATCTTAAAAACTGTAGTTTTATGCATTTTGTAATCTTCTGAACATTTCTTATCAGGCTTCAAAATACTGGAACCAAAAAATTATGATTATCCATGTGGCTAGTTATTTTTTTTTAATTTTCAAAACTTGGGTTAGGACAGAGTGAGGGAATGAGAAATTTAATGATTAAAAATTGTGTTTTTCTCAACTCTTTATAGTGGCGTCATTTTTTTTTTTGTTAAAAATTACGCCAGTAATCATCAAAAAAATTTCTCATGTATTCTATTGTTAGAAAACCAATAAAGGCGAGGGGACAAGGATTCGCCCTTTTTAAGAGAATAGCCCACATAACAATGAATTGATTATAAATTAAAGATAGTATCATTCACACAAGTGTGTTTTATTTTTTTACTATTTCAGATCTTAGTAGTTATTTAAAAAAGTACATATCTGTCTTCCATGTACGTTAATATACGTTTCTTACATGAATTGTAGTTCTGAGGATACTGAATTGTAGACAGCGGATGACAAATTAATTAAAAAAAAAATATTTTGGGTGAAACTTCAAGCATTTTTTTCATACCTAATTTCAAAAAATTACATCATCAATTTGTATCTTTAAATCTGAAAGCCCTATGTAATTATTGTAAGCTGTTCAATTCCACACAGTTCCAATTCCATCCTTTTTTAGCTATCTCTTCTCCAGCCTTTTGTCTTAACTCCGAGATAATAGGAAGATGAAATATTTGTATTTTTCCATGAGTATAAAAATGTTAACTTTGGTGGAGTTTACTGATGTATCTAACTTAATTGGTTTTCATAATTTGTCATCATCCGATCATAACTCGTGACTTATAAAACACTATCTACTAGCACTGCCTGATATGTATATGTGGAACTGGAGTGCCTCCTAGACTTAGCTCGCGTGCTTATATTATCTTCAGTTCATATCTGTGGGCTCCCCCAAATGATATACTAACCAATTTAAAAACAACGTATTGATGACCTGGCTTTTTTGCGCCGAAGTGAGCCCCAAAAAACGTTTAGCCCTGGCCTGATATCATCTTATCTTTCCTTTAGGCTTTTATTCTAGAAATCTTTTCTGATCTCTCGATTTCATGATGTGAAACGGTTGAACATATGTAAAGTACATACCAGATGCATGCAAGTTATATCATTTGATACTTACAGTAAAGTTGATGAACAGTAAAGTAACTCCTTGGTTATCAATTTGTAGAGTAACCATTATTTAGTAGAGGTGTTCTGTACCCCAAAATAATATTTTCCTGAAGGTATCCAGTAGTGCCAACTAACCCTAGGTATGGCCCTAGTTGGGGAAGCAAAGTATAATTTATGAAAAAAGTATTTTATTTTCCCTTTATCTAAGTCTGTATTAAAAAGATGTAATAAATAAAACGGAAATTGAATTGTATTGAACGAATAATTGGCCAATATTTCAGTTGTTATGTCTTTATATCAACAGTAAATGATGGTTGCTGACTGCTGATTTGTGCTAAAGGCTGGAGTTTTCTCAATATTTGGCTTCTTTTGTACTAAAGACGACAATCCTTGATGTTCGTATGGTTCACCTACCTTGTTACCACCCGCCAGAATGCCAACTACCCCATACTTCAGAATGCCTACTAACCCCATAGTTCAGAATACCAACTAACCCCGTACTCCAGAATGCCAACTACCCCCATACTCCGGAATGCCAACTAACACCAAAATCCTTTTCAAAACAATACCAACCAACAAACTTTTCACAAAATGGAAGGAATAGATTATCGCACACAGACGCAATCACAATTAGCCACTCAATCACAAAATATTATTTAATACATCTAAGAGCGTTCTACAGCTTCATCAAACCAAAACACGTTTCACGAAAAATTTTTCTTTAGCAGCATAAAAATATAATTGGCTATCCTTGGTCGTCAGTGACGTCAATCAAACTGAAGCAGAGGTGGATGATGCAACACAGTTGGTTTGTCACAACACCTAGACGGCATCGCTCTGATGCCTCCGTAGCAAAATTTAGAGGCTTAATGCCAACTAGCCCCAGTATTCCCTATTTTTTAGTACATACACTTACATTGCATTGTAAAGTGCCGATTATTAATAAATCATGTTTCCTAGCAGTTAGAGGGAATTACGCTCGCCAAAGAAAGAAAAAGCGCACAAATTTAAGGAATTAATGTTAAAAATAAAAATATATTCGTGATTCACTACGTTTTTCGTCTTCTTCTAGAAGGAAGTATTAGTCACCTCCGAAGAGATAATCATGGTCACTTTGCTATTGGTGACAGATACAGATACACCCCCCCCCCCTTCAGACTAGAGTACTGGAGGTCCACCACAGAGGCTATAAACCAGACCGGATGGGGGGGGGGGGAAGAGGCTGGTGGTTTTTCTGTTCCTGCTCCCCTCCCGAGGGACTGCTCCTGTTTTATCTCACCCAGGGGCTGTGTATGTCAGCTCCTAATGAAGAGCCACAGCCGCTCAATAAGTTAAAACACCGCCGCCCGTGTGATTAGTGGTGTGTGTTCGTCACATGGCTACGAGGGGAGTTTATGTCTGATCGGGAGGGGTGGTTCATTGACTACCTATACAGCAGTATATCCCTGTCTCCTCTTCTCTACCTACATACATTGTATTTAAAAGATGTACATTGTACTACATAAACAATACAATACAATACAATTGTACGTAACATGTTGCCGTATTTAACTTCTCGAGTTCGGGACGAGTAATTATTTACTTAATTAATTAACTATAGTTACCTCTCAATTAAAACGTCGAACTTACTATCAAGTGATGTACTGTTATAGGGATATTTCCTAACCATTTATCTCAATTACCTGAGGAATTAAAGGAAAGGTTCTTAAGGACCAATAATTCTACTTGAAAGAGATGCCATCTTAAGTTACTACCACTAAACTGACCTTTGTAAAATCGTTGTAATATAATAAAGCATTCATCCCAAATTCATAAAATTTTAACCAAATTTAGATTATATTGACACTTCTTTCCTTTTTCGTTCACTAAAAGTCTACTGTGGTGGATAGATGACAACGTAATGGAAAATTGACAATTATTATTACTTCTTATTTTATGAGGAAATAAGTATGATAGACAATATATTCACTAGTAAAATAGGAATTTTATTAATAATGCTTCTGGCTTATCTTCCATTGCAACTATTAATTTTTCTTTCTAATTACAGTTTTTTTTATACATTTGCGACTTCCCTGGAATTTTCTCTTCTTTCCGAAAATGTTCATCAACAATAAAAACCTATTCTAAATGAGTGCATACTTATTTGTACGAGTATTATACATTTATACATTGTATCAAGTTGCATGTTTTCCATTGTATGTATTTCATAGTAACCTTATACAATGTTACACCATTTTCCAAAAGATATATAAACTAAAAAGAAAAGCAATATCGAAACACGACCTGAGAACTAAAATGAATAGTTTCTTAATTAATATCAAACATAATTAATTATAAATACTACTCGATATCATTTGTTTTATTTTTAATTACTTGCTCTTTATTTCTAATAATGGCAGGGTTCACCCGTCTATGTTCCCCTTTAAGTTTTATGCTATGGTAATTGAAATCCTACAGAAACCAACAGATCTCGTAGCTATGCCATTTTACACAGCTGTAATGGCGAGTTGGATTATAATTGGAACAACGATCTATGTCGCAGTTGCACAAGGAATGTAAGGGAAGCAGCACATAGCGTTATTCAATCCAAAACCGGAACATAAATAGAATATAGACTTTTATTCACCCAACCCTTCAATAATATTCGCAACATAAAGTAAAACCCGGTTTGGAAGAGAGTTGCCTAATTTTGGCTTTGAATACTTATTTTTTTTTATGAATCTTCCTGAAGTTTTTTTTTTGCGATATCGTGCCCCTTAGCCGTGCTGAAAAATTATTACTTTAAATCTTGAATAGATTATTTCATACTTATTATCGGTACATCATGAGCGTAATCTTTGTTATTGAATATATCTTGAAAATGCAACCTCTTTTAAAGTAATCCACTCTCTTTTGTCTTAAGAAAAAGTGGGCTCTCCGTTCCAGTAAATTTCAGCTATACATTTCGTTCTGGACTAATCACTGTGAAGTGAGAAGTGTTGTTTTGTTATTTTGTAACATTGGTATATGTAATGATTTTCTTTTGTCTACGTATATAATAGTATATGACAGTATAATTTCAGCTAAATTAAAATTTTTAATATGTCTATAATAGGTACTATTTATAAAAGTGTTTTTTCCTCGCATCATTTACATGGCCTGAGGATAACAAGCGTTGGCTGCGAAAGCGTTTGGCAATAAAAAAAAAAGTTATGAAAAGAAACTAATCTTGATATTATTATTAAAAACCTGTAAAACCCCAAATGAAGAAATTGTGGACACAACCCATTTTCTTAATTTTGGTTGATGTATTTTTTTTATTTTCTCGCTGTTACTGAGAGTAGGATTTGTAACATTTTATTTCGACGTCGACGACAAGGAAAATGCCGACAGGACATCTGGTTTTACGACGAACGGAGACGAAAAAAAGCCTAATAGGAGCTGGAGATGGCCCATCCCCGGCATCCTCTCATTAGGCGATAGTGAAAGGGCCGAGGATAAAAGCCGCTGTAAACAGAGTCCCTTTGCTGAAGGTTCACTCACAGCTGGCTCTGAGTTAGGGACTATAACTCCTAAGGTGGCCCTTTACACCTTGTAGGCATCGCGTAAAACTGACCACCCCCTCTTGTTTACTTTTCTTTTTTTTTTGCCGTTTCCTTTTCCGGTTGGACCACACTGTTTTCTCTCTTTATTGTCTCTTAAAATATATCTATATATATTTATTTTCGACGTAGAAAAAAATGAAAATATTTATGGATGAAATAAAATGAAAACTACTCTAAGAATTACAGGAATGTCAATAATATATATACTATTTTGTAGAATGCGAAAGTTGATAAGTTTAAAAGATGTTCGTAATAGCCTTCTTAAACTTTTATTAATAAATCATTTGTTTGCTAAGTTTTGGACTGACCTCAGTCAGTGTATCCGCAGGCAACATACGTTCAAAATTTAATCAAACTAAAATAAATTCTAATAAATGAATTCTTTCTCTAATATCTTCATGGCTGGAAACGGCCACAGTACAGCCCACGGACACACATCGTGTTAAACAGATAGATCTATACAGCTACCATTGTTATACAGTTATTGTACAGTTAAACTGTTTGTTGTGCAAATTTATCCCAAAATAAAAAAAAACAAACAGAAAAAATACCACCCGAATAAAAAATTAATTAAATAAATTGTAGATGGAATCTCGTTAGTTAATAATTTGATAAAATGGATTTAAAAAATTCGACGAATGGATGGAGGTATAGTCTTCTAAAACTTATTAGCATTATTCCTAGCAATGGTCAGTTTTCTGGTGACACAGCTGATGGAGGAGCGTGGGGGGAATTCCCAAGATTCCGCTTCCTCTTTCGCATGCAAGGGAGGTGACAACCATGTGGATTTGGGAGGTCTCTGGACTATTTGTAAATACTGTCTGAATGAGCGAGTGAATTCGGCGGAGGCTCATAAATATGGTATAAATGATAACACTGAACACAATTACTTATTGCCCAACAAGGCAGATTGTAATTTTATCACAATAAAGATTTGAATTATATTAGCACAGACGAGAAAGGATCATTTCATTGAAGGGGCAGGGAGGTAAGATAAACGAGATCTCTGGATGTTGCTGGATTGGATGATGATTTGAGTGTGAGAAGTTGAAGGAAGGTCCCGAGAAAGTAATGGCGTCTGACTCATAGCGATGCGAAATGAGTGAGTTTTGCGAAGACAAATCGGAGGTAACGGGTAAAGCTTTTTTGATTTTCATCAAAATTCCGAGAGAACCCTTTATAGTCACTTGGCAGTATTTCAAACGGCTAAGGATAAGGCAATCAACAAGTAGTATGAGGGTTTGTTGCAGAAGGAGAAGACGGAAATGGTTTAATAGTTTTAGGGTGGATACAGAAAATTGATAATTTAGGATACATAGTCATTAAATGTTCGAGATTGATGCAGGTTAAGCCGAGGATTTTGGCATAAGAGTAGTACCCCTCTTATATGAGAATAGGTCCGGACTGTAATAAGTAGGATGGTTGACGAAAATAAGGAAATTGTTTCATTTTAATTACGAAAATATAATACATAATGATACTTGGTCTAAGTTGCTTAAGAACAAAATAGCTGTTGCATTAAATAAAATAAATGTTAATGCTATAAGTCCTTGCTAGTTCTGCATTAAAAATTAATTAAAAGTGACGAATGATAAACTATTTAATAAAAATAATTAGACTTAGTTTTACGTCGATTCCTAGCAATTATGGATTTATGTAAGGTTATACTGAGCCGGATGATGTGGTATTCCCTCTTCCAGCTAGAATGTAGGAGGATTCTCAGCGGAACAAGATATCTAGGGAATGTGCTGTTGATCAGGATTGGGGTTGATTGGGCTCTTTGCCCCAGCAGCAGTTTCTTCTAGTGCCTCAGGTCTAATGGCACGCTCTGATCAGCCAAGTGTCAGCCAACTACTTCTGCAAGCGTGAAGCTGCTCAAGTGGATGGTTACTGCTCATGGCAAAGCTTCTGAAACTGTTAAAATTGCTTATTTTTGCATAAGTAACGAAATGGTTCCCGTTATTCCTATAAAAATATGGTACAAAATGATTTTTTGGGGTATTAAAATACGAAAAAAGTGTAATTTTTTATTCATCGTTGTTATATATTCCCGTTTTATTTCGTATCATTTACTATAAAATGTTTTAAAAAAAAAAATGTTTACTTACACCCATCAGTGGACGCACACCACTGCATCGCGACATTTACACCTATACCGAGGTCTCTTACACTCCTTAATTCCTTCACCCAACCTTCAAATAGGTCCTCCTAATTTTCACCTAACCCCAAATAAATTTTGCTTTATTTTTCCCTTATCCTACATTTTCAAAGTTTAAAAGCTAAGGAGGAAAAAAAAAAAATTTTTAACTAAAAAAAAGTAACGATGAGGTGTTCGATGCAAAATGATAGGTGCTCTTAAGTTCCGTAAATAATGAAGTTTTTCTATAAGTTAAAAATTCTCTTTTTATTTCAGTTAAAAGTTAAAGGGGGAGGCGGCATTTTTTTAATGAAAAATATCCATAATATTGTTTCTCCTAAGTGACGAATTATCAATATTTATCATTCCCAACTTTTTCTCAATGGTTAATGAACTAATAGTGAACCTCGCAGCAGTTTATTTCGAAAATGGGGGCTATGGAAAAGATAAATATACGGTGGAAAATGAGTCAAATTTATTGTTTAGCTAATTTGTTCCAAGTTCCTCCTCAAAATATATATGCGCTCGCGAGCACGCACTTTTTTTTGTTTAATTTAAAAATGGGTTTTAAGTAGCTAAGCTTCAGCAGCTTAAGTATATAAAATATCACTGTTCTGGTTTATTTCACAATAAAAATAGCAAAATCAAACATTTCCATATAATTTATTTGGAGGATATTTCCATATAATTTATGCTTTAGTAATTTAATAACTTAAGGTCATCGTTGGCATGAAGTTATTTCTCATTGGACCTACAAACTTTCTACCCCATAACATGCTAGAACTACAGTTCATAACGTGCAGTAGCCGATAATGTCTGTTTGTTGGAGTGGGTAAACCGCTTGGGGCTTCTCGGGGTCAGGGCGTGTGAAAGGAAATAAGACTAAATTCTTTTTTTTTTTTTTTTAAGAAGTGTAACTTAGCCTTCATAATTAAACCAGAAACTTTAATGGCTTAGGTGTAGTGAAATATTTAAAAACTCCCCTCTTGATGACTTGCCTAATGGGCGGTAGCTAAGCTTGAGCCTCGGTCCGTCCATTACAGACCACGGGTAATACACTCATTATTAGTGCATTGCGGCTAAGACAGACTCAAATCCTCCTTAAGTGGGGCCGGGCCCGGAGGAAGGAGCTGTCCGGTGGACTATCATATAATCCAGGATGACCCCGGGCCCTCCCTTTACATAATGAACTACCTTCTCGGCGTCTAAGTCTATTATCCCTTCTGAGTGGATTGCTTCGGTGGAGGCTCACTCACGATCAGGGGCTTATATACTTTAATTCTATCTCATCTCGTAAAGCCGGCTTATATCGACTCGGTTTAAGGGCGACTTTATTATAAGCATCGGCAACTTACCTTAGTAAAGTATGGAATTATTGAAGGAGGCTGTTCAACAAGCAGTTAGCATAACCATTGTACCTTTAAAAGTAACATCAGATGTTTAGGTCAAATGTGTTCAGGATTGAAAAGCGGATTTGCAAGTTGGTATTGGGTTCTCGACTATCCGATTGGTAGACCTATTTTCAATATTTTCTTGGATTCGGCTTTGTGATTTCTACTAAAAAATCCTCCTTTCTCATTCTGTCTATTCCATTCACTTCGGTAACACGAGTTCTTGTCTATTCTACCTTTCTGCTTTGCACTTTTTTTCTAGTTCCAACCTCCTACCTCAGGGATTCTATTCTTACAACTATTCTAATCCATCGGCCTCACTCCATTCTTCCATATTTTAGTCCTGCATATTCTTACCGTCATCTTAAACCGACGCAAGCAGTAATTCGATTCGAAAACAATCCTCGACATTTTTATTTGAATAAACAAAGATTTAATAATAACGTCTATTTTCATTAAAATGGCCTTATTTTATGTTACTCTGTTCAATGGTAGACGACAGTTCAGCATTTGTATTCCTTAGGAACAAGCTCTTGACAAAGCAGTTGGCGGTGAAATGTTTCAAAAACGAAAGAAGAAGTAAATATTTTTTGATACACTGTAATAAATATACTTTATAGACATTGTTGTAGAGGACTTACTACTATGAAGCCTTCTTGTGGGACGGATAAATCCTAAAGAATTTTTTTTTCACTTGGAACTCAGCAGATAAAAAAATAGAGTTTTTCGACTGCATCTTATTATAACTACATAGGTTTGACACCATCACTTTATTTTGATTATAGCAATAATAATAATAGTAATTGTTAAATGTTAAATACTAGCGTTCTATAAATAAAGAATAAGTAAGTAATTCATTAAACTGCCGAATTATTTGAGCTGGTTGATACATTTTTTTAATTATAAAAAGGATTACATTTTATTAAAGTGGTGCTAACTCAACCGATTAAGACTACTTAGTCTTTGTTCAATGATAGGGGGGAGATTGCTAAATACGGGTGTTAATCACCCTTTCTCCCGTTCTGTTATTTTTTTTTCTTATTTATATTAGAAAACTTTTAAATTTTACTGTAATAATATTACGTTTTAATCTAATCCAAGTGGACCATTCCGTTACCTCCTGTTAGTAAATATACTCCCTAAGCCTGAAGTGCTTAAACCCACCTAATAATGTATGTTTTGGTTCTAATTTTTGCAATTCATTGTGTTTAAAAAAGGATCAATCAATCAAAAAAGGATTCGCCCAACCTTCTTATGATTTATTTGACTCAAGGCTTCATTGTGTCTTCCATTACAATTTCCCTTCTAGTTGTAAGTTGTATGTTCTAGGAGTAACTAGTCTTATTTAGTACTTGCTCTCGTCTAAGAGCGGAGTAACTATTCCTTCAACGGTGAAGTTGTTGGTTGACATTGGTGACGACAAAGAGATTCGGCTCTAGTTAGCGTCGGTGGATACAACTGAGGCAGTCAGCAGCTCTCCTCGTACCCAGTCCGTTAATTCCCTCAGACGTTGTCCTTATTACATTACGACACTCTTCCCGACGCACTCTTCTCAGCTCCTCTCCGCCTTCCTTTTGTATTTTTTTTCCCTACCCCATCTATTCCAGTCTCCGGAAATCTCATCTCTATTCGGGGTCCATTATTCCCCCAAATCCGCTTTTTCTTTAGGGGATGATTCAGTTCATAATGTCTAATGGAGTTTTTGTAAAAACTCTTTCTACTTCGCTGTTTCTTTTCGTCGCCCGGCAGTTAGGTCTTGTCCTATTTCCGCTGTACTCAGTTGGGATTTCTGCCGTTCGTTTTGAACGGCTATTATACTCGGTTTCAATTTCCAAACTTCCACCCTTGTTAGAAACGGTAGGTCGAGTTTTGGGAGGCAGAGGAAAGGCTTTCCCCCTCCATCGTCAGCTCATTGCGCTGTAGACTGGCTTAAAGTGGCAACGCTGATTACTGTTTACAGAGTGAAAAACAAACCCGAGCCAGTGACAGTGAAAAAAAGTGAGCGTAGTTCTAAACCTCCATTCAGAACACAGTCATTTTCTTCTTTGCTCAATCTCCAATAATTATTGAGTAGAGAACAGATAGCTGCCGGAGGGGCGGAAGCCAGGGTGCGGACAAGATGATGGCCGGACAAGACAAGCATATCACGAAAAAAGGGATGACCAGCAATTGACACCCTACAGCTTCAGCTACTAGATCCTCATTTTCCTACAATTTTGTTTTCTTCCATCGTTCAGTTATTGTTCAATGTCTTTCTTTTTATTTTTTAAATATAATATTCGCATCAAGCTCATGCATGGCTTTCATTTCATATAATTTTAAAGCCTAACTAACTAATCTTCATAATAATAATTCACTTACCAGTTCTTTAAAGTTTTTTTATTTACATTTTGCTAAGTGCTGATTTGTAACCGTTCAATGTTCTTTTTAAATTATTATCAAGCCTCTGAGATATTTTGTTTTCTTATGGCACTCTTGTATGATTTGCTTTCTCTTGGTTACAAAACCGTTTCACGGCTTCTAGATACTTTATAAGCAGTCTGTAGAAAGAATCATTTTGTTTTGAATTGAATGTATAAAAGAAATGCATGACATTGAAAGTGAATGAATAACACCGGGAGATAAAAATGCCAGTTATTTATAAATGCAACTACAATACTGTTTAAAAAAAAAAAAAAAAAAAAAAACTCAGTGAAGCGATTGTAAAAATGTAAAGAGTGTGACCTTTTTTATCTAAATGCAAAAAAAGTACTTTGTTTTTTCCTCGTCTTGTCTGTGCATCCTACTCCTTGAAAAATGTTTGTCTGCATTGCTCAAAGTATTTATGGACATTTCTGAATTCACCCCCCCCCCTTGCCTTTCCGTCTTTAATGGAAATAAATAGGGCTCTCACATGGTGTAGTGATTAGCACGTAATTGATCTATGTATGGCATAAAGATCATTGTACAAATGTCTAGATGGAAAATGAATTTATTTGACTTCCATTAATGTATAAGTGAGTTGCTATCGGTAGAGTACTCTGTCTATATTTTTTCAATGAAAAAAATCTAAAAAGCATTTTAAAAAACCAGTTTATAAAAACAAATGTTTCTTTTGTATTTTCCATTATCGCTCGGCTCAGTTGCATCATATAATGCAATTCATATTTCACTATCAGATATCGAGGGGTGAAAAAAGAAACTTTAAAAAATCATCGTGTTATTTCTGCACTCTGTTCTCCCGAAAGAAGAAACGCGGTGAGATGCAAATGCCGTTATTATCATTATTAAAAAAAAAAAACCTAACAGCTCCCATGAGAAGAGGTTTAGCGCAGCACTTTAATTTTGTTTGTGTCGAATTCTTTGTGGCCCATTAACCTTTTTTTTTTCCTCTGATTCCTTACAATTTTTCCCTTCCTGCGTGCCTATAATTGTGACGGCCTGAGGCAGTTGTGAATCTCAAAAATTTTGATCGATGTTCTTGCCTGAGGGGAGAAATGATTCGGTAATTATTTCCTTATCGTGATTATAAATATTTATGTTCGTCCGTAATCAATGCCGTTTTTCGCTTCTCGATTCAATTTTCTTGAAAGAAATTTAATATATTTTACCCCGCTGACCTACTTTTCAGATTTTAAAGTTTTGATGTATTTTTTTTACTTAAGGGTGCTCACGTGTGCTCTATCGATAAGTAATCCCTCTTTGAGCATCTGTAGTCATTTTGATCTGTGTGTTTTAACTAGATTTTTTGTAATATTCAACACTCAACATGAGTGAAACCTGAATTCTTTTCGATTTCGTAAGTTTTGATTGTGATATTACGCTACATATACGCTTAAGATTTTCCGAATTTTATGAAAACCTTTCCGCTCATCTCTCATCGCTCTCTCTCTCTCTCTCTCTCTCCCTCTCTCTCTCTCTCTCTTTCTCTCTCTCTCACTCTCTCTCTCTCTCTATCTATCTATCTATCTCTATCTCTCTTTCTCTCTCTCTCTGGTCTTCGGCACACGGTAGAAGAACGGTCGGTGAAGGGAGCCTTTGACCCTTCGGACAGCTTATTTAGGAATTGGAGGATTGTGTATTTATATTTTATATGAATGAATTCTTTCATCCAATCAATTATGCTCTGGAAAAAATTCATTCAGAAAATCATTCAAAAAAAATAAATGGAAGATCGTTATAATAGTAATTTTGTTGATGTTTTGCCTGTACGAACTTGTGATTATAAACACACTGTTGGATCTAAATTAAAATCTATCCAAGACTTTCCACTTTTTCACTCCGTAATATAAAAAATGATTCCTTAACATGACCAAGTGTAATAAATCAATAATTTGTTATAGAATAATGGGAATGATAGAGATTCGATCCCAGAATCTTTAAATCACGAACACTTACTAGTCTCCAGGTAACGTTAGCTGATTTCTAAATGTTTTATACGATATAGATCTATTCAGAAACCCAATTAATTACTGGGGTTTATTTATTCCGACCTTTAAAAATTTCCCTTCCTTACTCAGCAATTCTCAGGAGGATTATGGACAAAGGGAGGACTAGGTTGGAGTTGAAGGTAAAGGTAGGTTGCTCTAATTAAGCCTGATTGTTAATAAACTTGGGTCCCTTCTAGGAAGCGGCTAATAAAGTTAAAAGCTCTTCTATACCGCCGCGGTGGCGGCTGCCGCTCTAGCCGTGGATAAGCGTGGCTTCGTTTTCGTATTCATGGAATATTTAGCGATGGCTTCGGCCAATTGAATTTCAGCTGACCACGCCCACCGGCCAATCATTCTTACGCTCCATCGGCCAATCAAAACAATAGTGTCAGGAAGGTTAAGGCAGTGATGAGAGAGCGATCGATCAATGGTGGCAAGGTTTCGACGATTCTGGACGCTTGAGTTTTATGAGAGGAACAAATTATTTGTACATTACATGATAAAATCGAGACAAAAACAGGTTGTGGGCTTAGAATCCTCTTTTTGTCTTCCCACAAATAATTTCTTCAAACTTGATCAACTTCAAATCAAGATTATTTGAGTAGCAATTCTGAGCTCTTGAGAGGGATAGTAAAGCTTGTGAGCAAGAAATAAATGACTTGTGATAAGACAAAAAAGGACGTTGTTCTCAAAAATTGTCATTGTTCGTACTTTTAAATATTTTGAAATTCGCAAGAGTAGTAAACTTGCTTGCGAAATCCCTTCTGTAGCAATAGCATGAACATTAGCGGTTAAGCCTATTCAAATTTACTTCCGCACGATTTCAGCCTTTTACTGTAAACAGAAAGTATTCATCTCAGAGAAAATAATTTGTGGGAAAGAAAATTTTAAATGTTTCATGGGCTGTATGGCATGTGGCACCATCTTGTTGAAACCACATATTGGCCACATCAATATCATCCAATTTCGGCACAAAGAACTGTGTTTACGACGCCGTATTGATGTTCCTGGATTTTCAACAACACTCTCACGCACTGCGTCGATATTGGCATTTGAACGGCTTGTTTTTGGACGACCAGTGTGTTTAGTGTCTCCAACTGATCCATTCTCCCTAAATTTTTCAATTAATCTCTTCAGAGTTGATGAAGTCAAAACACTATTCCGACCATATTTTGTATGGAATTTTAGGACTGCCGCCGCCAAACTTTCATTATTTTTGAGATAATGTTCAACAATAAAGACACGTTGTTCTATTGTGTAACGCTCCATTTTTACTAACCCTAAACTATCAGATGTCAAATTGTTTTGTTTTTTTAGGGCTGCCAGCACTTAACTGCACAAATGGCAGCAAATTCAAATATTGCTTTAATTCTGGGACACCCTTTATCTGATCTAGGGTTTTTGAATATCTATCTATCATATATCTATACTATCAACTATTTACAAAATAGTAAATCTTCAATAATCTAAAATTATTTCCTATTAAATAAACCTTCTATTATGCTAAATATGAAATTATAGTTTTCTTAACATGAATATGTATATTTGTACGAAATTTAGATAATTTTATTAAATGATGTTTTGCCTTAACCCCTAATAGTGCAAGAGATTTTAAAGTTTGCTTGAAAGTTCCTCTTTATATGTGTGACTAGCAGTTTTTTTTTTTCAGTTTGTCTACTTAGTTCTATACTAAAATGAGTTTATATTTTATTTTTTATTTATAAATCGCTTCCTTGTTTAGTGAGGTGCTTTAGCGGCTGGCAAGTATATGTAATGAACCCATTAATCAGAAAATGGAATAAAGAAATTCTCTCCAATAAAAAATCACATACTTGACGCTAAAAATAATTAAGACCCTCTAATAAATTAATCCTTAAAATTTTCAGCTCCCTAAGATTTGTAAATTTTTGTTATTTTTATAGGTTAATAATTATTATTTTTAAAGGTAGGTGATCTTTCTTTATCAACTGGATGTCAAATTTTCGAACAGAAAATAGGAAAACCTCGACAATACGCGGTGTAGTAACTTAAGAATAATAACAAAATTTATCATTTACCCGACCGCAATTAAAATTTTCAAGGGCAGTGTGGTTTTATATATTCCGTCACGTTTGGTTGGTCGCGTCGTTCATGAATATGCTAGGTATGCCTACATGCTAAACTTACGTCTTTCTCCTATAAACTAACTCATACTGCTAATGAAAATTTGTTATGGAAGGCTGTATAAGGGATGCTTGGTTTAATAATGTATAACATGCGCCTTAAGTGACTATGTGTATGCAAGGGGCTTGTATAGAATGACTTCTGCAAACAGGCATCCATCCTTCAACTGCTGGAGGGTGCTAGCCAGCTCTTGGTTATTAGTCGATTAAAATATCCAGGGGGGGGGGTTGTCTTCTTCCTCGTGAAGAACTTTTATACGGAAATGTTTCCTAACTAGTAGTCTATTAACTTATATGTCATGTAGTTATATTTTCCCAGATCAGTCATCGGATTGTACGCCACAAAGATCTTCAAACTTCCAGATGTGGTCACAGAATTTTATATTCTCCGTATATTTAATAACGTAAAGACGTGATGTGAGCGTGAGAAAAGGGGCTGGACGCCGGACTGTTTATTGAGGTGCTTGGGATTGTAAAGTAATTTTGAATGGAATTCTTTTGTAATAGTTAATTTCAGAGTATGTTTAATTGTTGACATAGTGCCTTTGATCTAAACAGAAGGCCATTCTATTCTTTATGTACCGAAATCGCCTTTATTTTTATAAATAAGTAAAGGTATATATTCATTTTTCTTCATAGTTTAATTCTTGCAGTAGTAATGGCCACATACTCTTGTCTCCAGCCGTTACCTACCGCTAGAGCATGTAAAACAAGGAATATCATGAAGGTTGTATTTATTTGGCGTACTAATACGTTAAAGAGTAACAAGAAATTTTATCTACAAAAATATTACGCACTAACTTTTATTCAAATTGCAACCTGGAAATTGGTTTCTCTAGTATGTTAGGATTCACTATCATACCTCACAAAAGATAACATTAGCCATAAAATGTGAATAATTTACGGTTGAAATACAAAAGAATGTTAATGTTATTTATTTTATTTTTTTAAGTTCATTTTGTTCAGCTCAAGTTTGCTTCGTTGGTCATTCACTGAAGACTGGGGTACGAATTGGGACGCGTTTGTTTGCACCGCCCTATGCAAACGACAATGTTTATGTCGGTTTGAGGGCGTTTCTCATGTGCCTGTCGGTTTGTTTATCATTCTGTCTAGGACAGTGGTCTCTATTGACAAATGTTGCAATCGATATGAACTAGGAAACTAAAGGTCTTAAATTAAAGGTCTTGGCATTAAATCCCTGGAACCAGCCGAGACTCACGAGGCACCCCAGTCCCACATATTAATTGGAGGTAAGATCGGAGGATGTGAATGTAAACCACCTGACTGATCAGTACTATATTTACATTTTCATATGCATGGAAAAGTCTAAATCCTTTCAGTACATTAAAGCTAACACGTTCTATGAGTCCAGCGATTGCTCTAGCGTTGCCCCATATTTCTTGAAAGTGAAATAGGAAAAGTTAAGGAAAAAAATGTTAACTCGCAAAAAATGCCTTGTTCAGGTTGCAATACTAAGAAATACCCTAGAATCCCAACGCAATGGCTTACTTTCCCTAATTATCCTCACTGAATTTTAATTTCTAGTTCACTTATACACCTCCCCTATAGATGTTGTAATACGAATGTAATGATGGATGTTATACGCGCACAGATGTTGTATGCTATGAAGTGGCATCGGTCCATCCGAGAAGAAAGTACAGCGTGACGAGATATTGTTTTGAAGTGTGTCGGCTGGAAAGTTTAGTTTTAGTTATTGTGTCCAGAAGTTTGTTCAACGGGATTAGTTCGGATATAATGTTACATGGAAAATCCTTTGGGGAAGCATGTTTCAAAAAGTTGGCCGGTGTAATATGGAAACTCCATGGCTGGGTGTACCTCCACACTCTTCCTAAGTACTGACTCAAATTATAAGTTTTATACTGTATTTAATATGGTGTGTAATAGCGCTGGTGAAGTTTTCTTAACGGTCTTGTGTGTGTGTGTGTGGGGGGGGGGATGATCGAGTGAGCTTATTTGTTTTCCCATGAAGGGAACCTGGAGGAGCCTCATATTGTTACCGTTATTGCAGAACTCCCTTGTTCTTCTTATGTCATTTTGTAAAAACAAAAGTAATGTTATTAACTTAACTTTATATTATCTACTTTCCAAATTGTATAACTTGAAAGAAATTTGAATAAACTGCGATTTTTTTATTTAACCTTCAAATTTTAATCGTTGAAGTAACATGTGTTTTTACATGCGATGTCAATGGAAGGAACAGTAAAGCCTAACAGTCAGGAAACTTACGTGTTTTTGAGGATTCAAAATTCCATAAAAATTAGGGCAATTGAGTTAGTTGATTGCGACTGGTAAAATATTTTATGCGTTATAGCTTAATGTCTCTTGAATAAAAAAAACAATCCTAATTACTAACAGAACTTAATATTACACAAATAAAGAAAAGAAATAAGCTCAAGCGAAAGGTTTAGTAAAAATACTCCTTAGTAAACCTGAGTAGAGTAGGAAGAAAGTGACATCGTGAGGAACTAGCCCATAGTTTAAGTGGAAGTAAGTTTCTCGTCTTTTTCAATTTCATATATGAACTCTCCTTATTTTAATCATTAAAACAAATTTAATTCACAAACCAATCAAGCCATTTAATTAATAGTGGCAATTACTCATTATTTTGTAATGTTAAACACGATACACCTCCCACGTTTAGACAGGTTGTAAAATTGGCTATAATTAAAGGGTATAATTTATAAAGATTTTGACCACTAATTTCTGGTATAGTCTAGTTGAAAATGGCGTAGTGAAAATCTCGCGTTCTCCCTGTGATGCGTTTCTTCAAATTGTGGCACATAAAATGAATGACAAAAATAAAAAAAACCTGGCCTCACCACTTTACCTTACAAGATATTTATTGTTGATTCTTTTATATATATACTACTACAATATACGATTTATTACTACAAGATACTTATATTGTAATCTTACTGTATATCTTATACAATATAAGATTAAGATACTTATAACATATATATATATATGATATATATATCATCTAAGAATCAACAATAAATATCTTGTAAGGTAAGTATCTTGTAGTAATATATATACATACATCGGTGCCTATTATCTTTTTTCTGGTCGTTGGTATGCCCAATGATTTTTTAAAGACATTTGCCATTGCCATGACCAATGACTAATTTCTTGAAGTGGACTTTATTCTTCAATATTTTCAAAATTACCGATCACTTTGAACGGGAGCACCACCCTCACTCAATGCTAAGCGTAAACTAACCTTTTCCTCTTCAACGCCACCGGCCTTACTCTTATTGGCCAAAGGAGATGTCACATCGGACAGTTCATTCAGTTCGGAAGTTTATTTAAATCTAAATTAAAATTACAGGTGGTAAAATCTGATTTTTGGAAGATCGAAATTCCAGAATATCTTTATATATATATATATATAGATGTTGAATGTGCTGGGTTGCTGAGGTTGTAATACTACCCACTCACCTGAATTTTCCAAAAGGATCTCTAACTAGCACTACCTCGAGTAAACAGCTTAGGCACTTACAGCCTTCTGCTTCTCTTCCCCTATATGTACCTCGTTATGTTACATCTTCGCATAACAGTTTTACGCTCACACGAGGAGCTTCTCAAGTGGGGTAGTTCTCGAGCGACCGCCCTAATGCAGCTGGCCGGACTGGTAATGTCTTCTCCGATAGTGCATTAGTCAGCCATCAGCCTCCTTCCTCTGTCCGATACCCTCCCTCTAATAAACTCAGCTCCTCCATCTTCATCCTTTGACCTTTTTTTTTTTTTTTCTTAAACTACATAAAATTATATACACACTAAATTGATATGATTTGCTTTACATGCAAGCGATATTGTTATTTATATTCGAAATAAAAATTGGAAATATAAAAAAAAGTCGCTTTTTTGCAGTGGATCACGTGGTAGTATCTCAAGTTAGTCTTCCAGATTAATAGTAATCCATAACAAAAAGAGCATGGCAATATTAATAATAAATCAATTATCCTGGGACTATGTCCCTTAGAAACAAACGTTTATTTATGACAAAGCGGGTTCTTTGACAGTATTTAGATATATTGCGGTTGTTGTGAAGGAATTGTGTACTATTGCGGTTCTACTGTAGCAAGGACTTGGGATGGATGTCGGGAGGCGTAAATGAAGGCCGATTTTGGTGCTAATTAGGGAGGTATGAATGGATGGTATGATTAAGGAAGACTTTAGAGAAATGCACTAAGGAACTGTTTGCGACAATGGTGTGGAGCAAGTCATATCAACTGAGAATGTATGTGTCAATCTAGAATTGAGCAGTTGTTTAAGCTAAGGTACATGAAATTCACCTTACTCAAATAGTCTTCTTGAGTAATGCGTATAGGTGATAAGTTCTATTGTATATATAAGCGGCGACGAATTTCATTGAGCTTAAAAATTTGAACTGTGCATAATATAAACCCATAATTCAATCGTTAAATAAGCATTGAACCTATCGTAAACGCTGGAAATTCTTTTAGATATCTGTAAACATGTTTTCAATACTTTTGAAAACAACATATACAAGTACTTTTGGTGATTAGTGAGCTAGTTGATCGCTGTGTGCCGTAACCTCGGAAGAGTTGTATGTGGGTTGGCGAAGTAGTCAGGAGAACGGAAGCTAAAATCCTGAGACCAATTAGCGGCCGGGCTATGATTTATGAGGCAGTGGCCGGAATCAAATATAAATTTCGACATAATGAAAACACAGTTCTACTGCCCTCCGCTTCAACTGTTGTGCCCCTCGTTTATCACTGGTGTCCTCGGGCGATCTCTCTTTTGATGCACCAAACCGCGAAAAGCTTTTAACTGCTCATGTAATATTTAAGCTTAAATTATTTATTCATTTAATTTATTGTGGTAGGGTATATAGATCGCGTATAAACTGTAGAACCTTTTTATATATTTTTTTTAGAAACGCCACTATTTATGTCCTTTCGCCTTTGGGCTCTTCAGGGCGTTTTTGTGAAGCATTTTTAATTCGCCTTAGATTTTGTCTATAACAGCCATAGTGTCAGGCAATGTTTTGTTGTTAAAATTTGTATCGTGGTGAAATTGCGTATATTTTAAGCATTTTTAATTCGCCTTAGATTTTGTCTATAACAGCCATAGTGTCAGGCAATGTTTTGTTGTTGAAAATTCGTATTGTGGTAAAATTGCTTATAATTTATTAAGTTTGCTGACTAATGCATATAGAGTACATTCTAAAGAAAGAATAATGAATATTTAATGAGGTTACCGGGAAATCCTTCACTAAAAGTATACAAAAAACTAATCCGGATCTTTAGAATCTGAAAATGGAAAATATAAGAGGATTAGGGAGAAGAAACGATTTGCAATTTTAAACAATGACGAATGGATGGCTTTCCTAGAGTTTAGGAGTACCTCTGTGCTGCATTTGTCAGGATAAATTGTACGGTTCACTCGGACTGGGTAGGTGCTTTCTCGCCTGTGTTGTAGCCGGCGCCGATGTACACCTGTCCCGCACAGCCGCTAGTCGTCGCAGATTTGAATACCTTCAGCGCCTTTTAGTGAACGAATATATGCACATGGTCTTATAGATACGTCTTGAAAAAATTGACAGGCAGATTAGTAGAAATTCTTATGTTATCCTTAAAGCCAAACTACACATTTATAAACATTTTTGAAAACCAAACTACCATCCAAATCAATTGGTTGTATTGGGACATACACACCATAAGTGTAGGGTACAGCCATACTTTCCATTCTCAAATGAATCTAAACATTCCAATCCGAAGCCTTCAGAACTATGGCTCAATGCCCTATTCTGTATCACAAACTCTTCCCTTAACAGTGAACTCAATGTTACCTAAACTACGTCGAAAGATTTACTGAATCCTTTGATAACTTGTCTCCACATCCAAATCTTTAGTCAACTCTTCGTTATTCAATAACCAATTTTCATCTTCTACGTCCTTTATGTATGTTTAAAAGAAAGACCTGAGAACAATAGTAAATACCCCTTATTACGTCAGAAACAAAAACCTTCATAACGAACTTAATATACATTACATTCTTGAACTCATCCCCTCCAAGCTCCTGAAATTCTATAGTAACCTATCCAACCACCCAAATCCCGTAGCACACTCATTTCACTGTGCCACTCGTCCCTATAAACCTCCTTGGAGACTAATATGGCAGTGGCATCGTGGCCTGTTATAAATAACGTGACCAGTTTCTCCAATCATGTTGTGAGTGTATGTGGCTGCCGCCATCTTGGTCTGCCTCCACTGGCTTGTATACGGCGATGTGGCTGTCGGAGGAGCGTGGGGGGCTTCCCAAGACTCCAGTCCCTCTTTCGCATGCGAGGGAGGTGACAACCATGTGGTTTTGGGAGGTCTCTGGGGTGTTTGTAAATACTGAGTGAGTTAATGAAAATAGTAAATATGGTACGAATGAGAACATTTATCACAATTAATTATTGCCAAATAAGGCGGATTGTAATTTTATAATAATGAAGTTTAAATAAATAAAGGAAAAAAATATGTCAGTAAATGGTAAAGCTATCGATCCTTGGATCCAGTAGCTGTAAATAACTAGTATCATCAGCTATTACCTGGCGATGTATTATGTATTGACTATGCATTGTATGTAACACGTAGGAGTTGTGTTTAGGGAAAACCGGTATCGGGTATGATTTAGCGGGCCGAGGTATTAGGCAGTATTCCTTGGTCGTTCCGGGCACAGAGTCCGGCTTAGTCAGACTATTGGCAGTTGTGCCCCCCCCCTCTCCGCCGCCGGCTTTCCTTCCCTAATCCAAGTGGCTATAAGATTTACTGCCGGATTAGTTGATAGGAACAGCATAAAACTATCTGAAGGGAGGTGGGGACGTATTAATCATAATGATTGCGAGTAGTCTTCCGTTTCGCTGAGGACTGTCTTGGGGATTACTGAATAATTTACTACAGTCAGTTAGGCAGCAGCTTCCCCTCGGTCCTAATCAATTGGGAACACTTAGCATTAATATTGTTGTTATATCTCTCCTAAGCTAAGGTGATCCAGCCCGTCCTCCTCTTAGTGTCTATCAGTTCCGCAAATGGATTAAGCCTCGTTATTGTTTGTAGGCCCGGCTGCTTTTAGTTAGATATCCCATCAGCTAACTTGCATCAATTTATAATCTTTTTACTTTTAACAAATCACATTTTTTCATATTTTGTTTAAAGTTATCGATGGAAAATGTTTTACATGATAAAATGATTCGTTCACATATGTATATTTGTACTATGGGCTGTTCATAAAGATTTAGTTCCTTCAAAATTCTTTTGTTGACACAATATCATTAAACACTCAACGTTTCGCCTGATCAAGCATGACCAAGGACAACAATTTTGAAACAAGAAACATATATATGTAAAGAAAGTATACTCTCTTTAATTTGAATATTTGTATTTGTGGCGCTACTTCTACTGGCCCCCACTAGATGGAGCCATCAGCAATATTCTAAAAAGTGAGATGATATAGAGAAGGTTATATTAAGTAACTAAAGTTGTGAATATAGAAGTGATATTGCTTACAGGTAAGATTGTATAAATCAATATGAATAAGTGTTATAATATAAAATATAGTGAATAAAATTGCTTGCTTTACGTACTGATTTCATACGATACTATGTTTCAGTTTATTCACCCCATCTTCAGTAATACAGTTGTTAAAATTTCAATGAATAACTCCTGAAGTTTGGATTTATGAAGTATAATTTATTATATAAAAAGATTGATTTATTTGCTAAAAACACAATAATTAATCTCAGGTTTGTTGTTGTACTTGGTGGATGTTTCAAAATGGTAGTCCTTGATTGTGCCTGAACAGGAGAAACTTTGTTGACTGTTATGATACCGACTCAATAAAATAATTTCGATTAGACTAAAGTTGATGAACAACTCATTGTACAAATATACAAAACACATTTTTTTTTTTTTAATCGTATTAGATCCTATCCATTTTATAAAACAGAAAGTAATTGGCAGCGATGTTCTTAGTACTGATTAAATAATTAAGTAAATAATACGCAGTACTGATAATGTCAGTATTAATGAAAAATGTTTTTCAAATTTTTGTTTCCCTTTCCAGGGATCGATATCCTATAACGGGATTTCCCCAGGAGCCCGTGAGGTGGACTCGTGGGGGGTTCTTATCCTATGGTGTGCATATTCCAGTGCGAGTGGGATTGTTGCGCCGGTCAGTGCCCCTTAGTTTGTCCTTTAAAACCGTCTTTATTGAGAAAAAAAGTTTGTCCTATACTATTTATAGATTATTTATGTGGATGCTTACAAACTGATTATTGAATATTTACAATTATTGACTCCTCTTCATTAATTAAGTACAACTTGATCTCCTTGTTTACATCCTAATCGTAACTTATAATGCATTTCAATTACTTGCTGTGTGAAGGAGCAAAGGGATTGTTATGTTTTCCATATGTTGATTAGTAAATTGCAGAAAACTGCTCTCTGTTATAGTATAAGAGCAAGGGTGACCTATATCCCTTACCCAAGCAGTACATGTCGAGTGGATACCTCAGCTTGGGTTGACTGATATGAAAAATAAATAAATATAAAGCCAATACGAGTTATTGGAGGATTTAGTAGAAATAATTTAAATTACAGGTAATTCTATGCCTCCAGGTAAAAATCCCTGTTTAAATACTTGTATACGTATTTTATTTAATCATATCGTATCGTGTAACTTGTAAGTAGTTGCATAGATAATTTCGTTGAGTGTTTTGTTGCTTAGTATTTTGAATCATCTTCACTATTTACTTTCTTTATTAAAATTCATTTACTGTCTGATTTGCACCAAATTTTTAATGCAATACTATTTAGTACTTAAAATTATGATATTTTGAAATTAATTACCGTGAAAAATAACGCTGCAGACGCGACCTTGAAATTTGATCCCGCCTCTCCATCCGATTCCTCAGGGAATCGGGTAGTTTACTCCTTTCACTAACGATTATGTCTTGCGGTAAAATACCTGATGTCCAACAGTACAGCATGCAATGAAGGTTGATTTTAATCAGAAATATCATTAGAACTCACGGGGGAAAGAAAGTTGATTCTCTACTTAAACTAGACACTTATACAAGAAATACACTTATTAACTAGAAACTCTTTTTATCATAAGTTAAAAGGCCTGATTAAACTATATTTATTTTCCAAGTCTTCCTTATTTCCTTTCTTATCTGCGAGTTCACTTCATAATCTACTTACAGAATTAAAAACTGGCATAGGTCTACTTTTTTGTTTGTGTGAGTTCTAGGTCATTATATTCCTACATTTTAAGTTTCACCTATTTCCAGCTTACGTTCACTTGTTTAAATAAATGACATTATTTTTCATCCCAGATTACATTACGTTTTCCTAACTAAAAAAAGTTTGCATATGAACCAAATCATACACTCCATTATTTGTGGAAATACCTATTATTATAAATTGGTTTTTTTTTACATTTATGATTTCTTAGTAAGCTTATAATGCTATGTTCTGTTTTCAAGCCGTGTTTCTCATTCTCTGTAATTTTCAAACACGCCTTCTGAAAACACAGCACGACATTTGATGATTCACGTAAGCCATATGTAAATCATCTCTGCTTATCAAACGGCTGTTTTTTATTTGCTGCCAATCAGTATGAAGAACAAGTGTTTGCTTATCAATTTAAAAAGAGGTCATTCGAAAGGCTTACGATGAAGGAAACGACAGTATCTAGCATTTACTAATCATTTGTATTTGCATGTATGTATATATATATATATATATGTATATGTGTGTACTCAAAAATATGACCTAGTATTTTTGTAACCAATGTATTTAAAAGGATTAATAAGGAAATATGAATTAAATCAAAATCAAATGTGTAAATTGTGGGAGATCCATTATTTAATTACACTCATTTAGAGTGCGTTAATGCCCGTTTCGCTCGCCAGAAGAAAGTTTTTGTTTATTTAAAGCCTGTCGCTTGTTTTAAAGGTAAAAAGCCATTATTGTTACATTTAAACATGGTGCATGCAATGTGTGTGGGTTTGTGGTCGGTGGAGACACTTGTAGTTGTTTGGTCCATTGCCGTTTTAGCAAATGTACTTGATCGTTTGCAAACCCTTCCTTGTGCAGCTATTATAATTGTACAATATTACTGTAAAACCTTTCACGAAAATGAATTACTGTACAACTTGTCTCTCTATCATAACAACCTTGTCAAAATGTTGTGAAATGTATAGCTCTATATTTTCACCTCATTTCTGTCATCGTCAAATCAAATTATAATATTATTAATGCTTTACATACAGAAGCTAGTCTGTCTTACTTTATATACCTCTTCTTTTTATTATATATTAATTAATGCTTATTTTCCTTTGAAATTTCCAGTAATTATCCAGTCTATAGTCTGCAATTTTTTAATTTTGAAGAATTCTTTTAATTTTAAACAAATATTTATATATTTAATTTTAGCTGTAAGGAAATAATGAAATCAATTAATTGGGATTTTTTTTGTCTTTTTTAGGTATGCATTATTAATTGGACACGACATTAGAACATCTTTTTAAGTTTTACAGGTTTTTATCTAGTGTTATTTATCATTATTGTCCCAATTCCATGAATCGGTGTTTCATTCTTTGTAAATACACTTACATATTGAGATTACATATATTAGTTATTTTGACGTTTGCTGATTGATGTAATTTTTTTTCCACTAAAATTTTTGAACCACTGCTTTTAAGAAATTGAAAGAGGGGAAAGATTGCAACAAACCGGAGTGGGGAATAAAGTACGTTTTATTAGCACCTGCACTCTGTAAAAGTGTATTATAAAAGAGGAAAGGGCCAAGTGCCGAGGAAATGCGAGTTCCGAGGGAGTTGCCCTTGTAAACCGTATGAATACTGTAGCAAATAGTAAAATGAAATGTGAAACATTACAAGTTCTAATTTTTTTTTTTAACACTGAATTATTTTTATAACATTTTTACATTATGGAAAATTTGGTGTTGTTAGAGTGAGTTATAAAGTCTCTCTCTCTCTCTCTCTCTCTCTCTCTCTCTATATATATATATATATATATATATATATATATATATATATATATATATATAAAATATGTATATATTATTTCTGTATACATATCCCATGGTAAGAGATTTTTAATGCATGTTTAAAAATATACCCATCTTGAATAAAGTCACCTCTGTACAGGAAGTCAGTACAAAGTGGTACGTATAGTTTCGAAATAGTCAAAAAAACAACCACACATTTACATATATATTTCATTGTATCATGATATTCTCAGACTGAACCCTACATTATAATAATACGTAATTCATTCTAAAAGTGTTAATTTCGGATTCGAAATAAGGTGCGGAAGTTAGTTAAGAGGACATATAATATGCTCATATTTTTCGGAATGATTAAAGGACCAAAATATTAGAGTGCCAATGATAGAGAATTATTTATAAAAATTCAATTTAAATGATAATTGATTCGATCAATTTTTGGTCAGACAAATTTAACAAAAAAACTAATACTGGTCACAGGGCGTTGGGGTTCAAACAGCAATATTTTTCTTAAGTGTTATGTCTGGTTATGGGTTGTAATGAAAAAAAAACGCAATCTTTCCACATGTCATAGTCACAGTTAGAAAATAAGTGTATGCATGCGCAAACCCGTACAACTGCTCACGCTGCCGTTTTCCACATCTTCTAATGAATGTAGCTAACAGGTCAGTGTCGGAATTAATTTTCACTTCTCCGTGAAAATTTTAAATTTAATAAGGCTGCTGAAAACAGTGTATAAATTAATTGTCGTGTCCTAACCTTGGGGATACCTTTAACAGGTGACAGCTGGAAAAATTATCAGTAGAAGAAATGTTTTATTGTGCGCTTTTCTATGTATTTAGAATAGCCTCAATTAGAAACTATTTTTAAAGTAATTGTAAAGTAAAGTATTGACTCAATTTCGAATCAAAATGGTCTGGAAATTGAGCGACATGCCTTGCTTTAACGCTCTTTTAGTGTATTCTACTCAGGTAGGAAACTCTGCGGAGCTAAGACAGGCTAGACTTGACGTTAAGTTTCTTTCTGAAGTCAGACCCTGTCCGGTTTTCTTCAGCCAACTGTCTAGGTAGGTTTATAGTAGTTGGGTTGCCGCCTGTCATTGCTCACACCTGTTACACCTTGGGACAGCTACAGCCGTCTTTCATTATCCAAGGCTGTTCTATTTCAGTACTCAATTCAAATGTTAGCTAACTGTAAGAGGTGGCTTGGTCGAATGCAAATGAGGTTAAGTGCGTCAGGAAGTTCATAGGAATTAATCGATTAATGATTATTAAAGCAAACTACATGTTTATAGCTTTGTTGTTATCTAATAGTGTGCCTGTATTTTGGTATTATGTATTATGTGAGTCCCTTTTTCAAGCTATAATCGACTTGATGTTTTACAAAATTTTATAAATGGTCCCATTCGATATTAGATAGAAGTATATGATAAATGTAGCAATTTTAATAATACGTGATTAAGCGTCATCATTTAATTATTCATTTGGTAATAAAAAATGTTTCCTATAATTTTTATTGAGGGGTGAAATCAAAGAGCTGGATGAAAATATAAGTACATAAATCATTAAAACGCCAATTGTTGTTTTTTGAGAAAACTTGTTGATATACATTATGTCTAATTTCAAGATTATGCTTAATCCAGTATATTAGGCCACGTCAAGTACCCGAGGCATGTGTAACGAGGAATTTAAAGATTCGACAAAATGGCGTATATTTAAGTTTTGAATGGTACCACTTCTCAATTCTTCAAGTTTGTAGCATTTTGTCTCACCCTCTTGAAGTAACTTCGGCATTCCTACTCCGGCTGGAAAAGAGTGCTTCTAGAAAACAAATTATATAAAAAAAAATGGACGTGGTTTATTTCCTCATTAGAGTTTACATTTCCTGATGAAAGGTGCAATATTTATTCTTATTAATTGAATTGAAATTGAATGTAAACACATCGTTTTCAGTACTTTGAATATCGCTAATTGGTCCTGTATCCTTTTTCAAAGGCACCGGTGGGACCAATTACCTTGTAAATTGTACACAGCTGTTTTATGCTGGAGAAAACTTGAACATTTATTTTCAAATTAAAAGTTGTCAATTAATTTTACCTAGTCATCTATTAGGTGTAAGGTTCGTGTCTGTCAATATAACTGAAGCACTACGTTTGTTTTTAGAGTTGTGCTATTTTTCTTCCAACCCCTATCTTAGTCCCGGTGCCAACATCCGGTTTTTAAACGTGAGGTGCCCTAATTAGGGCTTGAAATGCATAGGATGTATGCACACTTGCTCTGGCAATGCAGCACGTCCATTTTGCGGAATTTTTTTTTTTTTATGTTGCTATAAATTTATTTTTTGTGCACTAGTTAAACAAGTACAACCCGTTCTGTTCAGTAGATACCAATCGTTGGCATCCGAACGCGTACTAGCTCCAATTCACGGTCACGTGGTCATTCAAGTGCACTGAATTACTGCGGTATCGGGCCCGTACAATTAAAAATCATATGCGAGCACCGGTCCTAATAAAGGAGGAGTGTATTCATAGCTCCGTAACCGTTTTGGCCCCGTACGTCTACCTTGTACGTCGTTTGTTCTAATTATTTTCAATAAATGGATGTACCCAGTATCGTCTATTTGGTTTTTAAATATTTTTTTTTACACAAGAAATAAAACAGGTGTTCATCGATAGGCATCCATAATTGGCATCCTAATTCCAATTAGTATTGCTAAGGTCCCGCGGTGGCACCGTATGAGGGGCACCTGGACCCCCCGATGAAGCTAGGTATAAAAAAGGCCAGTGAAAATTAATTAAAGGTCATTAATTAAATCACTAGTTGTTATATAGTTAAATAAAAGTTTTTTTATCATGCTGGGAAGATATAGACGTCTTAAGTGGACTATGATCACTAAAATCGTTTTCACAACCCTAACGAAACCCTTTATTGTGTTGTTTAAATTAATACTTGAGATAACGTTTAAAGAGCGCCCTTAAGTGCAATTTTGAGCTGGCATTTGTTGATTCGTGACTCAGAATTAATTGGTGGGATATGACATTCGGTAACCTCTTTGCCTACATTAGTGAGCCTTGAGCTGATGTATCCTTTAGCGTCGATCGATGAAATAGACGGAGGTGAGACCGCTTCCTTTATCCTATTATAATAGCTTGACTACTATTGTGCTGTAAAGCTATAATATGAGGAGATAATTTGACGGGAGGCTATGGCCGGTAATGGAAGAGGCTGTTGATTGCTGAGTAATGCTAATCCTTGTTACCCCAAGTTGAGCCTTAATTGTTATTAAGACGGCAGACCCTTTATTCTATTAGGGTCGGTTGGTCCTGCCCCTCCCTTACCACTTAGCCCTGCCATTCTAGAGGGAGCGGATCCTATTTAACGCTTCTGCCAATAAGGGCTACTTTTACATAACGGTTAGGCCGTTGTCTCTTCTACCCTCTAAACCACTGTAGTTATAGCCAGATTCGTACTGCACATTCCATGGTTTGTATAAACAGTGAGCGTTTACTGGGATTTAGTCAATACTAAAAAAATGGCCGGCCATACCATTTCCTGAAATAAAGGGTGGTACGAAATCCCTCTTATTCCAATGAGGAAATAGTTTAGTAAACGCTAGGCTGGTACCATTATGTCTTTTTCTAGATCATTTTCGTTGTTTTTTCCAGTAACTACCGGTAATACATTCCCTCACGAGAATACCCCTGGCCAGATCCGCAACCCCAACCCCCATCCTGACAAAGGGCTTGAAGTAGTCACTAGTTACAGTTGCCTAAGCTCGGCGTAGTAGTACGTCGTATTAGGTACCATGATAACAGAATAAAATAGCAATAGGCTGCAAGATTTGAATCGAGTTGTTTAAACAAAACATTAAAAACAGATTTTGCTATGTTAAACCAAAAAAAAAAAAGATGGTTTTAATTGAGTGTATGTTACGCATTGTTACCCATCATATATAGAGAAAGAGAGATAAGAAGAGTCAATCGATAAGCATATTTTCGCAATATATCGCAACATCTTCGAACTATGACTTTTCTTTGGAATTGTCACTAGTACTGTTTCATTATCACTTTGGAAGTTTTTTTTTGACAAAAGCCAACTAAACTTCTCATAAATGGACTTTTTTCCCTTTTCCTTGAGTTAGTTTGTTTAGGTTCATTAGTTTCAAATATGATATTTAGGGGGCATTATATTTATGGTATGGCTGCGTTGTTAGTATTCATGCTATAATACGAATCATTTTCCACGTTGTGTTGGTGATTGATTATTTTTTTTGTGCCTCTTAGCTAGTCTTTTTTATTTTTTTTAACATATATAATTCCTTTATTGTGCTAAAATTACAATCTGCATTGCTAGGCAATAAGTAATTAAGATATACTATCATTCATACCATATTTACATTTCATCATTCACTCGCTCATTTATTCAGGACATGATTGGAGAAATTGGCCATTGTCAGGACTCCCACTGTCACTTGATTATAGCAGGTCACGGAGCCACTGCCGTTTCAGTCTCCGAGGAGGATTATAGGGATGAGTGCCTGTGCTACAGGGTTAGGGTGGTTGGAAAGGCTACTGTGGAATTTCATAAACTTGGAAGGGATGAGTTCTAGAATGTAGGGTATATTAAGATCGTTATGAAGGGTTTTGTTGCTGACATAATAAGGGGACTTTACTATTGTTCTCAGGACTTTTGATTGAAAGGATTGGATACGCTTGATGTTCGACTTTTTTGCTGTCCCCCATAGCTCTATTCCGTATGTCCAGATTGGTTTAAGTATAACTTTGTAGATTAGTAGTTTATTTTCTATTGAGAGATGGGATGTCCTTTGAAGTAGTCTGTATAGTTGTCCAAAGCGTCTGTTTAGTTCTTGTCTTTTTAGTCTCGTATGTGGGTTCCAGGTCAGTCGGTTGTAGAGATGGAAGGCTAAGTACCATATTGTCTCGGATACAGGGAGAGGAATAGAATTAAAATAAACTAGTGGACAAGACTTGCGACAAAGGGTGAAGGTAATGTTTTTTTATTTTTAAAAAAGTATTTTGAAATGAAATAAAAACAGGAGATTTTTTTTTTTTTATAATAAATAGAATTCTATGAGATTTAATATTTTTTAGGCTCCTCGTTCTGACTCATGACTTCCGTCATTATATTTGGGAAAACGTGAACCATACCACAAGCACCGGCTAGATGCCATCGTAAAAATTTGTTAAGTAATATATGTTTATTAAATATCTCTACGCTATTTGCTTATGTCAACCAATTTTTAGGCAACCTTTGTGTTGCAATGCTTAAATCGCGTGATTACTGAATGCCCCGAATGATAATATTAAACGATCAAATTTATGATACTTCATCTGTCTTTTAAATCGACATAGATTATACATACATAAGATGTTATTAATGTATCTTACTTTGATTTCTTCTAAAATTGTACACTTTCAAAGGCTTCCTCCTACACTGTCTCAGTTAAAATAAATCTCATTGTGCTGTGGTTTATAGGTTTCGAAATAACTTATGAAGCCATACGTTATTACATAATTTTCATAAACCAATTGTCAGCTTTCTAACGCTTTCTTCTCAATATACTACTTATATTTATTTAATACAATCCGGTTGTTGTTAACATATAACACATATAAAAGGTGTATTAATACGGGGTAGAAGAGGATAAAAATTAATTGAGAAATCGACTGAACCTATTGAGAGCTTTTATGTGTAGGAGATGTGTTGGGTAAACAAATTAACAATGTATTATAACAATTAAAGTTATAAACAATTATTCATTTGACTGCCAAATTTGTACAGGTGAATTAAAAGGAAGGTTACCAGATACGAAAAAAATGACATTTGACAAAATTAGGGATTTGCTTTAGTTTTGACGCTAAAGATACAATAGATTCAATAACGACCTAGCAATTACATCCTGGTATTACATAATAAGAAGTTAAAGCCAAATATTGATAAATACGAAACCCTTATGCTATTTAAGGGAAAAGCGATTATAAATAAATTATATTATGATAAATGGTGCACTTAATCGTCAGAATCTCTCCATCAGACAACTGGGAATCTGAATGAATTCAAGAACCGGACGTCCACCAAGCTTGCTAGATACCTGGTTGGCAAAGGGTAACTCTTCGTAAGATTACTTTTTGCCATCTTCATTTGATAATAAACTTTATAGAAATTCTTAAGATTGTAAACTTTTTCCGCTCGCTACATCCAAAATCAGTACATTATACGAGGCTGTTGCTTAGTGAAGTAATTTTTATTAGAGAAAAGATTCAAATGATTTTTTTTTTTCAGATTTTCATGATTTGTCTAGGAAGTAGAAATAACCATATATACAGTATTATAGCAGAGAACTAATGTGTTAAAAGGGTTCATTTAGATTGGGCAGGTGATGGTTTTTTTTTGGTTTTAATTGCTAATAAGATTTTATTAGGCTATGGAAAAACAAATGTGATTTCAGAGGATAAAGTTTATTTGCAACTGTGCCTTTTTTTTTTTCCACACAGTTACTGTCATTGTATACATTTATTAAATAATTTTCTATCTACACATCCCTGTACCTACTTTGATTTATTTAGACACTCTAGGGTGAATTAATTCGATCTGAAGTCATAACGAAGTGATACAAGATCTTGAAGAAGACACCTATTTTTTGCACCGATGATTCTGTTTCCCTCCATTATACTGATTAGTTCTAGTATTAACTCCTACCGCACTATAATCAGTCATCCGGGTTACGTTCCTTTAATAACATTGTTGTGGCCACCTCTTAATTACGAATAATTAAAAGATACCCTCATCTCTTCCCAGAAAATATCTGTTTCCATATTCGTACAAATAAAGATTATGACGTCAGCCGGGGTGGGGAGAACAGCCGCTGGTGGGGATGACTCCCCACTACGGCTAGCCTGCCTATATAAGAAGCGCCCCATAGGGTGAAAATCAGAAGGAAACAAACCGGCACCTTTAACACTTCTCTCTCTCTCTCTCTCTCTCTCTCTCTCTCTCTCTCTCTCTCTCTCTCTCTCTCTCTCTCTCTCTCTCTCTCTCTCTCTCTCTCTCTCTCTCTCTCTCTCTCTCTCTCTCTCTCTCTCTCTCTCTCTCTCTCTCTCTCTGCACTGGCGCTTGCTGCTCTACTGAAACCATGGACATCTCATTTAACTACCTCTGCATTTCTCTCTCCTAACCTCGCTATGTTTTAGTCCGGCGTTGTCACACCCCACACCTTTCTAGTGGGAATCTCTGCCTTCGTCTCGCTAAATCTAGCACCTCCTTGGGAGAGACCTCTCTCTCGCGGACGACGGTTGCCGTGGCCCTACAAATTTACCTCGTAGCGTCTCCCAAGGTAATCTAGTCTGCTTCTCTCACACTCGCCTTTGGGCTCCGGACGGTTTTCGCCTACCCTTAGATACCGAGTGTGAATTTTCCTGTTCCTGTTCCTCTTCTCCTGAACATAGTGCTTTGTCGGGCCACACACCTTCTAAAGAGTCAGATCAAAGCGAACTAGGCTGTCCGCCGACTAGGCCGGCATACAGGGTGAAAGACCACAGGTCCGCCCGCCTTATCTCTTTCTTGGCGCTCGCCGGACGGCGGCTAAGAGGTTGTAGTGACCCTAGCCCGCGGTGGGCGTCTACTCCACACTTTAGGGATACTCGGTTATCTGAGCCCGACAACCATAATTAACGTATATTTGCTGCTTAATACACATTGATAATTATATGGCCACTGGAGGCTTTAGTAAGTTAGTGAAGCCAGTGGTAGTTCCTTCCTTGGCAACAGGTGCCTTATCAGTGTAGTACTTCAGGCTATTCTCTTATCAACATCTGTATCCCTAACTTCCTTCTTATTCTTCTGTAATTAAGGAGTTAATTAATAATTATATCTCTGGTTATCAGCAACAATGACTATCTATTATTCATTAAGGTCCTTTTATGAGTGTACAATTCTCCGTATTATTTGTTATTTCAATGTTTGTTTGCGGGAATAATTACAATGTTCGAATTTCAAATTATTGTTGAATTAAATTAAACCCTTCCTTGAACTCACTTTTATCGAGCAACATTTCTATGGTATAGTCTATCTGAATGGTATGATCACATGAAAAATACAAAACATAAATTACAAGTTGATATTCAGGACATCAAGGTCATTTCACATTCTACTCAAACTTACGAAAAAGAGAAACTTTTATCACCTAAAAATTAATTCATGACAATTAATGGGTTTTTTATTGACATGTTGGCATTTTTTTTTTATCTCTTTGCAACATTATATGGTTATCATGTAATGTTTTATGTCTTCAGGTTGAACATTTGACTAGTAATGACCTGATTAGACATATATATTTATATAAGTTAAGGTTCGGACATCGTAGGCAGCCAGCCTAATCCTCAAGTCATCGGGAGGTAAACATCCCATGAAACAGTCCGAAGGCTTTAAAAGGCTCAATAAAAACAGTCTTGTGACAACTCTCGATCTGTAATTACGTTTAACCTCTTTCCTTTTTCTTCAAGTTTTTCGTTGACGATCATTAACTTATATATATATATATATATATATATATATATATATGTATGTAAGTTTGAACGTTACCGCCAAACTTCGGGGCATATGCTAGATGTCCCTACAGAGCTCGCTAGTATCGCTCCAAGCTGTGTAACCTGCGATATAAGAGCTGTTATAACAGCGATATAAGACAATGATCAAGGCTTATTATCGGCAATAAATCAATACATTCAGGTTAGTTTTAAGTTTTATTTGTTTATTGTAATATTTGTAGCCCGAGCTAATGTGTACATATGTTTAATATTACAGTTCTAAACTACATCTGCAAGTGTTCGATTTATAACCTGACAAACTCCACCTCCTTTAAGTTTCTGAATTCGAAACTTATATATATATATATATATATATTGATCTTATGTGCATTGATAGAAAATTGATTGGATAAATAAACTTAATTGCAAATATTTGATAAAATGAAAGATTTATTTAAATTAAAAGAATGACGAGTAGGTATACATAAGATCACATAAAATAACTAAACCTCAAACCTTAGTTCAAAAAAACTGCAGTATGATATAACAAATTAATTAACACTAATATTTGATGATGTCTTCAATGGTGGTTAGCTGCCTAGTTTTCCTCAGGTATTACATCTGTTTAGGTTTTATGATGTTTAATATTATAAAACATTCAAGAAAGCCAAATTATGAATTTACAATGGCGTCGTCCTTTATAGACGCTATGAGAATGTTTAGAAAATTGAGATATAAAATTTAATTAAAAGAAAATAGGGTGTGTACGGGTCTGGTCTCATTATGGAATACCATTCTAAAAAAAAATAACAGGATTAAGTTTATATCTACAAATATATTCATAATGATGTTTAAAAAGGGGTAGTGATATTAGTCGGGTATATGCAAAGTTAAAGGACAGATGTTTATGTCCGTATGGTGGGAAACAAAGTTAAAACTAAAAATGACTGCTAAAGAACTAACAAAATATTGGCCACATTGCGGAATTAATATACATTAAAATAACAACACTTCATAGCTCTACAGGATTGAGTTCAATTTTTGATTTTTTTTATAATAATAATAAGTTAACATTGGGATCAGCTGAATGACGGTCTGCCCCTATTATTATTATAATTTTTTTTTTTTTTTTCAAAACCCCTTTATTTAACAACATTTTACAACTTATGATCAAAATTCAACGAACAATATTTACAATTTTCTCCTCCTGCTAGGAGGTAATATTTACAAATACATTTTTTTTTTAATTTGAAGTTAAAAAGTCAATAAATAAATATACAGGACTCACCTTCAGTTTAAGGCCCTATTAACGATCGTTACCGGATACTAGTCTTGCAGAAGTCGGATCAGTCCAGAATCAGGTTGTTTTACCCTCCATCGCATCCGGACTACGCTTCATGGAGAAATTCAGTGGTGGGGATGGTTACGCCATCGTTGCCACATCTTCTCTGGAAAGCTCCTGCAGTACCTTCCTGGTACTACTTCCTCTGTATTCCGGCAGCTGATTCTTACTTGTGCGTGATGCCAGATGCCGAGTCAAGAAGGGGTCCAGGAGATGTTTCCACCTGCTAAGTGCAAACTAGATTTGGTGGCTCATAATTCGTGATGTAATAACCGAATACACTCATATTTAGTAATAAACTAAAGTTTCCGAAAGAAAAAAAAAAATTGTTAATAAATTCCAAACTTTTTCCAGAATGGCAACATGTAAGAACTAATAATTTTAGGGCCTAATCCTCAACACCTTATTTGCAATATAAATCTCATTCGAGGCACCACCATATTGGAATGGCCACAACCATGACTGCCCTCAAATTATTTTATTACCTGTTTCGCTACTGGCTCGTTTTTCGTGTGTAAACAAACAGACCCGGAAACCTTTTTCAACAACTATTCTAATAAATATGAAAACGTGAAATATTAAGAAATTCTAAACAAATTCTTGCTCTCAATCCTAATCACCAGACTATCAAATAAGTACTGTACTGTAATAAAAGTTTAATCTTGTTTCTCAATGTATACTATAATCATTGCCACAAAAATTTCGCTATAAGTCCAAACAGTCGGTTTCCCTTCTTTTGTTCAGTGGATTCCTTCGGTGTACATATGTGGGCTACCGATTTGTCCCTGAAATGACGCTTCTCTTTACAACCCCTAGGTGACTCTTAGCGAATGCCGAGACTCCGCTAGGTCTCACTCCTCTCAGAGAGCATGTATTTAATAGAGAGGTGGCCGGTAATAACCCTCCGCCATATTTAATTAAAGGGCTATAGCTTCCCCTTAGCTCTTGGCTATTAGCCCTCCAACTATAAACCTTCTTGGTCCTTGGCTATCTCTCGGGGCTCTTAACCCCCCCTTTTACGCTACTCAAATATTAAATTTCATTTCTGTCCTTCGGACTATTGTTTCTTCTTTTTTTATTATATATTTATCTTTACCGTCGCTGGTTTGAGGTCTCTGTATAAACATAGAATAAGAAAAGATGTATACCTTTGTTACTTTACTTAGTGTGCTTTGATTCAGTTAGTTCACAAATAATTAAGCTAAATTATATTTTTTTTTTGGAATTGAATAGAAAAAAAAAATTATATTCTGGGTCCATTCTCTTGGCAACAAAAAAGAAGTATATCACATATGATGAGGAAATAAAATAATAATAATAATAAAAAAACTAAAAGGTAAATAGTACAATCCATAAAATTCGATTGGATTCATTTAAATAATGCATGTGACTAATACTTGACGCATATTTCTGAGCCCAAAGGTTCTTTCTACAAATATTGATTTTTTTCTCCGGCTAGTACGCTTGTGATATTAGCCTAATAAAAAGATAAAAACACGTAAATCTTAAAGATGTACCTTATATGTTTTGGTAAGATAACAAGAAATATGCCTAAATTAATGAAATTGAATTTAAATCTGGCCGGATCTCAACTTTTAGTAATTCTCAATTAACAGCTGTTCTAAAGTTATTTTTATTGGTTGTCCTGATTTTTTACACGCTGAATACGGCTATTAATCCAAGGATAGTCCATATTTTCAAGGATATGTATATATTATATTTATTACGCTCTGAGCCGGTCTTAATAGGGAGTTTTATGTCAATATTTTAGCATGCTGTTTTTATATTATTTGTCAATAGAATTTTCAGTTGATAAAGTTACTTCGAAGTTCAAGCAGTTTTTATGAGACTAACGCCAAAAACGTTGTTCTATCACTTCCTATATAATTCGGTTTCGTCAAATATATTGGAAAGGAATGATTTATTTTTATTTTATGATTGCTTGAGGAAATGTTATATTCCGTTGGTTAAAAAATCCATAATTCTAGAAAATTAAACCCTTCCGCTTGTATATCAATATTCTAACGAGCTAACTCTCATCTGGCAATCTGTATAACTGGGGATGTACACTTAAGGCCATTCACTGGGAGCATAATTGAATTCACTTAAAGGAACCATTCAAATTGAGTGTACTATTGAGACTTGAAATCCATTCCGTTTTATTTTTATACTGGCCACCCTGCTTCAGAGAAGACGGTATAGAGAAGAAGAGAAGAGAAGTGAATCTTGCCTAAAGTGCGGGGTTGCCTGGGGGCCGACCGTAGGGAGGTCTGTCGGATCCCATTGGCCGCTCCAAGTTAAGCCGCAGAAGTGGAGATAAGATAAGAGAGGTCAGAGGAGGTCGTTAGGGTCCCTCTATCTCTGTCTCTCACCTTGTCTCCTTCCTCTCTCCCTCCTTCTTTCTCCTCATTCTTCATCTCCTGACGGAGCCTACTGTCACTTCTTGTACTTCTTCCTTCTTCTTGTCAAGGGCGCGAAGTCTCCGGATGTTTCTATCTCGGTGGTCTTCCGTTTATGCCGAGTCTGATGTAGTCTAGTATTCTAACGAGCCAGTAATATAAAAAATGTATTTATGTGTGTACACCCATATTTAAAATTACATATTTGTGAAAAACAATTTTTTTTAAAAAGGCGTTAGTTTCTCCAATTATTAATTTTTATTTCCCTCATACATTTCTCCTATTCGTGCATCTTCAAGACTTTTCGCCAACTTTAATTTAACTTCATCTCACTAATAAGTTCCATTTAGAATTTGTCCAGATTGTTCATAATTCTTGAACTCATCGCTTCCAAGTTCATAAAATTACATCGAAACCTATCCAACCCCCCTAATCCCCTAGCACAATCATTACACTGTGTCATACGTCTCCCCTCACCACGGATACTAAAGCGGCTGTGGCCACGTGACCTGATTTAAATAAGTTACAGTGGGAGTCCTAGCAATGGCCAGTTTCTCCAATCAAGTAATGTCTCCACTGGCTCGTACCTGTGACGCAGTTGTTGGAGCAGCGTGGGGGACTTCCCAAGACTCCGCTTCCTCCTTTGCATGTGAGGGAGGTAACAGCCATGTGGATTTAGGAGGTCTCTAGGCTGTGTGTAAATATTGCATGAATGAGCTAGTGAATGAAGAATTGTAAATATTATATGAATGGGAACATTGATCACAATTACTTATTGCCCAATATGCCAGACAATAAAGATTTTGATAATATTAAATTGTTCAAAATTGTGGAAAATCAAGCCCTTCCACTTGCATATAATTTCCTAAAACATGAGCTATGAACACATTTGTTTGCGAGATGAAGTTGGTGACAGTCCTGAAGATGCATGAAAGAGCGAAACGTTGAGTGATGTAAAAATAAAAGATTGGAGAGATTGAAGCCTTTTTTGAAGCATTTGTTTGTTTACATAGTGTTATTACATATTTTCTAATTAACTTTAGGTTTAAAGATGTAATTATTACTTTAGTTGTATTTGTTTTGTGAAACATTAGACAAATGTGATCGAAATCCATCATGTGGTTTTATTGAACCACATGATGTTGCTAATTTGATTTAGCATTGCTCAAGTTAATTCCCAGCGTGTGTCCGTGACATTAATACCAAGCGCTGTGGCTCCACAGCAGATGAAAGATCTCCCTTTCAGTTTAAGCTCTGATTAAAGCGAGTTAGGCGGTAGATTTTAGGCGGGAAGGCAAAAACACAAAGCCAAATCATCCCATTCCATTATGACCCAGCCCTCCCTTGACTCTGGGACCTTTTTTGCCCAAACTACTCTGAATTCAATCTCGACGGAGTTCTACTTAAGGTTAATTGTTTTCTATTGTCGTTGGGCAAAACGTGCTTTAATATTCATATTTTATAAATGGGATTCATTTTCGAAAAGAGTTAATTGAATTTTTAATCCGAATAACGACAAAAAAAAAAGTGAGTTAAAAATACTTTTTCAACTTCCCCAACTTATCTTTCAAGCTCTGCAAACCATCAAATTAAATCATGTTAATTTAATGTGTAATACATATTTATGTACCAGATTTGAATTGCTTAAAAAACGGTGAATATTTCTTTTCTTTAAAGCATTGCGAATTTGGCTTTTGATAAGAAAACTATCTATTCCTATCCTGGCTAGAATACAACAGGGGTGTAGTAGTAATACCTGATTTCTGAATCGATTCAAGAAGTAAAACTTCCTACTTACTATACACAAACCATTTGAGTTAACGTTCAAAATGTATTTTGACAACTGGTGGTTGAGTAGCTGTACGAGTTTTTTCATCAGTTTTTTAATGTTTGTTTATGATCCCTTTCTTAAACTATGTCTATCTCAAGTATTTTTATTAGTAAGAAACCTAAAAACAATAGTAAGTGCCCCTTATAACGTCAGCAACAAAACCCTTCATAACGATAATAATACCTTATTGAACTCATCCCTTCCAGGTTCATGAAATTCCACAGTAACCTATCCATCCACAATTCGCAAGGCAAGGCTCCGCTTCCTGTATTTCGTGCGAGGGGGGTGACATCCATGTGTATTTGGGAGGTCTTTGGCCTTTTTGTAAATACTGTATGAATGAGCGAGTGAATGAAAATTGTAAATGTGGTATAAATGAGATCATGTATCAAAATTACCTATTGTCCAATAAGGCTGATCGTAATTTTATCATAATAAAGTTTTTGAATAATTTGATTTTAGTAGTAAGAAAAGAAAATTAGAAAATGTCTCTACTATTGCGTACGGTCTGCGGAGAATTCTTTCCTGGTGGAAGACACAGCGTTTTCCAGTTCATTAACCGTAGCTAGGTGGAGGTGATGTAGTTAATCAGCGTCTAACGCAAGAACCCTGATGCTTTCAATCAGATCTTTCACGACCAGGTCTACCCTAGTCTCTTAATTTGTTTCCTCAATCTGTCTGCATGGTAAGGCCATAGTTTCGGGTATTGTCCTCTCAGGAACAAACGTTATTACTTATAATGCACAGGCCGTAGAGTCTAGTGTAACTATGTATCTTGAAAGATATTGTTATTTCCGTATAAAAAGATCTGTTGCCGTTTTGCTGCTTGAAAAAAAACGCTGTGCTTATCGATTGAGTCGGGTCGTTTTATGCGGAAGGGGCTTTATAGCTAGAGCTATGCATATCTCGTCAAGTCGTGCCGGACTTGATTTTACAACCGTACGTGACTTGGCTGCTTCATGACATGCCGACTCCTCCTTAATTCTGTATTTATGAGTTTACATTGAAATCCCTGCGATAGCGCTATTAGGTTTCGGTAGCCGCGATTTTATGTGGGGTAATCGTTTTTTTATTCGTCACACTTAGTAAAGTTATTTTTAATTAATTTTTTCTCATATGGAATGGCCAACAGTTTTCGTACTTTTAAAAATCTGGTTAAAACAAAACTGAATACAAAGTTTTGTACTAAACTTAAATCAGAATAGAAATACTCTCCCATACTTACATACCAGGGCAGACGAGGTTGTAATATCTACTGTAATCATAATATCCTTAATCATTTTTTTAACTTGGCTCCCCAATAAGCTTCAGTTTTTTCAACGCATTTATTTCAATGATAGCCAAATAATGTCAACTTTTATGACCTAATAATTAGAATAAAAATACTGTAAACAATCAAATTCATTTCACGTGTAATTTGTAGATATAAATATGACTAACCAACATTATTTTGTTTGTTTGTTTTCTGATCTCAACTTGGGAGGGATATGTTTAGAACAATTAGAAATGCAGACTTCAAAAACATATATATATATTTAAGTGTTATTTATTAGTTGTATTGATTCTACGATTTTTAAATGCATAAATACTAGTCTAGTGAATTTCAAATCTGTATATATTTAATCTGTAATTCCTTTATTGTGCAATATTTACAATCTGCCTTTATAAGGCAATAAGTAATTAAGATATATGCTCTCATTCATACAATATTTACAGTTCATCATTCACTCGCTCATTCATACCTGTATATATTAGTGTTCGTATAAGCCAGATTTAGTGTACCCGACTGGAGATGGAAATGGCCCTGTTATCTAAATCCGGATCTATCAATATTTTTTTTCTTTAGCTAATCGCTGTTTTTAAAAAGTGTACAAGCAGAATGAATTGGAAATTAGATATATATAGTTCTAAAGTTTCATTCCTGCAATTCAATGTTTAGGTGTTTTCATATTAAAGTTAAAAAGTTAAACAGCCGCTCGGGAACTTACATCGCTTGCGATTTTGAATAAAAATAATTGTGTACTGTGGTGTAATTCTTGTTCCTTTATTTATTTCTTCATTGCATAACACCTTACAGTCGCTACTGTAAACAATCAGACTTAGCCAAAACTAACCGTATGTGACACACGTATGCATAATATATCATTATGGATATCTTTGAAAATGCGAGGTACTGAAACAGCAAGAGGTGTTTTCGAATATTGCGTGAAATACTTGTTTTATTTCTTCGTAGCATCAACCTAAGACCGACGAAGGAGACAGGTATAACACAGAGTGCAAGCGCTAGTTGGAGAGTAATTTTGCAATGTATCAATTAAACAATGTAACGAGGCTTAGTCTCCTATACGTTTTAATCATTAAATAGAACGATGTTAACATACAAATAAAATGCGCGATATATATATGAGCAGCAAATGACATTTGTTGGTTTATCCGATACATCTTTGGACTGATATCATCGAAGGCTTCTACCAGTTACAATTTTGCCAAAAAACTACTCTCTGGAAAAAGCAACAGGTTTGAGATGTCGGGGTAGTAACGAAACACGAAGGGTCAGAACTAATGTAGGCGTCTTGAGAAAGCTCTTTAGCCGGTAATGAGCACTCGTATGGAAAATGACCTTCGTGGTTATTTATGCAAATTGAAGACGCCAAGTACACGGAATGCTCGTATTAGGCTAGACCTAAGACCGGCTCGACTATATGGCCTGTTGGGTCGATAGGCTTCAACAACCATTGGCTAGAAGAAGTGGGCAAGCCGAAACACCTATCATTCATTCGATTTTGCATTTTTTCAAAATTTGTATTCGAAATCTTCTGTGTTAAACCTTCATCATACGATTCCATTGAAATAGGATTCTTCATGGCGGAGTAAGGATCAATGTGGGCTGTGTGGAAAGTTAGGGTGGGATACAAATCATGGTAAAACATTTCGAATAAACCAAGCCAGCACAGAATTTTCTCAGGAACAGATTCAACCATTACCAATCATTCTCAGCGAGAGCTGCCTCGAGGAAGGGGATGCGCTGTCCCCTCACTCTACACCAATCCAATAACGAACAAGTGGTTAGAGTAGTATTTAAGGTCAGTGGAGCAATAAGATAACTTGGCTTTATGCAGAACCATAGTACACATAAGAGAGCAATGTAAACACCCTATTTTGCTATCATTGAACTCTTCAGATCAATGATGTAAAGAAGTCAAACTAAATGTTTGGATGTAATGTTCCGGCTCAATTCAATCGATGAAATGAATGCAAGAAAGTAATCCAAATACTATATTGCTCGTGAATACAAAAAAAATACGTTGTACTCCCGCCTGGCCCTGATAATTCCCTATTATCAACCACGGAGGCGATGATACTCCAGAAAGTCTTAGAGGTAGGCCGAAGTGGGGGAAAGATGCAGTGGGGCATCATGGGAGTTTTCTGGAAGCAGTAACCGTCCGACCGGTAGAGTAGAAGTCCTCAAGGCCAGGTGCTTTGTAATAGTATTGTATAACTTTTTTTCTTAGTTATTTCCTACATAACTCTTGGCCAAGGTGAGCTACAACGTTTATAGCAGGTGTTGAATTGTCTTAGATACTCCGCGGTGCTCTCATATATCTAATTTCAACGTCGAGTTAAAGTTAAGGCCCTTTCCTCCTTCCGTTGACAATACTTCCTTGCTTTCCAAACAATTTACTCTCACTCCCCCTATGTATACCGTATCCTAATATTTGATAGGTAGATAGATAGACAACTTTATTATGATAAAATTACAATCTACCTTATTAGGCAATAAGTAATTGAGATAAATGTTCTCATTCATACCATATTTACAATTCATCATTCACTCTCTCAATCATACAATATTTACAAACAGGCTAAATATTAACCCAGAGGCGTCCCAAATCCACATGGTTGTCCCCCTATCGCATGCGAAAGACGAAGCGGAGTTTGGGAAGTGTCCCACGCTAGTCCGTCGGCCGCGTTATCGAATACGTGCCAGTGGAGGCTGATGAAGAGCGCGAGAGCCACATACGCTCAGGACATGATTGGAGAAACTGGCCATTGCCAGGACTCCCACTGTAACGCATTTATAGCAGGTCACGAGGCCACTGCCCTTTCAGTCTCCGAGGAGGATTATTGGGATGAGTGGAGCAGTGCAATGACAGTGCTACGGGATTAGGTTGGTTGGATAGGTTACTATGGAATTTCATGAACTTGAAAGTTATGAGTTCAAGAATGTAGGGTATATTAAGATCGTTATGAAGGGTTTTGTTGCTGACATAATAAGGGACATTTACTACTGTGCTCAGGACTTTTGATTAAAAGGATTGGATACGGTTGATCCTACTATTTAAACAAAAAATAAATTCGCCCTTTAACAATATTTATCAATTACCTTTACTCCATGCTATTGATTCACTGCTCACTCAGAAAATATAGTAATTAAACCTCTTTTGTTAATAATTATTAACCAATTATTAGTAATCACCAATAATTTTTTTGAACTTAATCTTTTATTATGATTTTTCTTTTACTTTTCTATCAATTTATGTGTATATTTATTTACTGGACTGATATATATTTTCTAATTTGTAAAATACAATTTCCCTTAAGTGATGTATTATTTAGTTTTTATTGACGTGGGTGAAAATTATTAATACATTTTCATGCATAAAGGTATTAAGTTCTAGAATTAAGATTTTTTTTTTTATATTCAACCATGGCTAAGGGGTTAATGAAGGAAGCCGTGGCCATGATTACTGGACCGAAGTACGAGGTGCATCCAGGCATAACTTATTCTACTTCAGGATATTACTGTATTATCCCTGATTTCTAGCTCCGATTGGTGATATTCTCTATTTGTGCTCAGCCAGTGCGTTTTCACATCAGCACTGGTAAGACTGCTGTCCCTTACCTCTTCCTGGCTGATGTATTTGAAAGAAATCAAGCGCTCGTGTGGTCAGTGTCGACAGAGTTTGACATTTTGATATTATTTACCTGGATAGGTGACTATCTACAATATATTCCTTAATTAATCCGTATTAAAGTTATTTTGAGTGGTCAGTTGTAATGTCCTCCACCATATTGTTAACCGAAGATGGAGTAATTACATACATATTGTAACATTCATGATATTTGAGAATAAAGATCATGAACCCTGACATATGGTAAGGCTCATTTTCCCTTATACTCCTAGGAGTGGGGATGAGATAAACCAGCCGTCGAGAAGAACGCAGTTAGCAAGCTCCCGAATTGGTGGTTACCATACTATTGAAGAACCAACAGTAGAAAGTAACGTTGGTTAGATTACAGGAAGAGAAGAGAAGAAAAGCAGTTGAACGTTATTGAATACCATGGGGTGTTTAGACAGATGGGCAGATAAGTTGTAGGTTGGTGTTATGAATATTGTTTATTATTATGGATCCATTCAAAAAATTGAGCTCAAATTCATGTTTTGTAATTAGTAGTAGCTATCATAATTTAAAGGATTTGAATATTTTTTTATACATTTTGTCAATACTCTATGTTAATTATAATTATTTGTCATAACCATTTTATTTGAATATTTTTCACAATTCCTAGTTTCTCAATTTATTAATAACCACAACATTAGCCTTGAGATCGGGCGATTCAATCGGAATAAATTCCTATGTCAAAGACATAAAACAATTTGAATTAAAGATCTCATGACGGACCTGCCAAATTAGTTAAGTTAAATTGATCAAATAAAGTAAAAAGAGAAATGGTAAAAAATGAGGTAGGCTACAATATATATGTATAACTATTTTAAATGAATGGTTCGGGAACACGAAATGAGAAATATGCCGTGGCTGTACACATCGCCCTGTGTTTATCAGGTTTATTTTTACATAATTACGAATTATTATGTTAGTTTAACTAAAATTTTGCTCAAAAAACATGCTGCTACAGCTAATTTGGCATGTATCTTTCATGATATTTTAAGATCTATGGAAAAGTTTAAGCAGTATATAGCTTTTATAACTGAAAGCTCACAGGGTATGTATTTTTTAAAAAAAAAATACGTATATATTTTTAAAGGTAAGGGGAATGGTAAGGCCACATGAGTATATTAAAACGTAACCTACACCCCGTCCTTTCATATGGTAATGGCTTATAGGACGCTACCCTTTTCACGGCTTCTCATCGCATACATTTAGGCTTCACTTATTTTATACTTTCATAGACTGTGTAAACTTTCGCTCTATAGATTCTGTTCATATGAATGGTGGTACATAGTTTCGGCTTGTTTTCTTATAGTTGCTTCTTAGTGAATTTTACATTTTTTCTTTTTTATCAGAATAACGAATGCTCCACCTGTAAAAACGATGCAAACTAATAGAGAGAACACATAAAATAAACCTAAAAATGAAGAAGAAAATTAAACTGTGGAAGACAAAAATCTAACACGGAATTGCTTGAATTTATCGACGTTTTGTAGTCATTTATATCGAATGTTGATCCTGATTCATTACCTTTTGCACGAGGAAGTGCAAAAACTTCTGCTTGAAGTACTGAGATCACGTTAGTTAGATCTCCAGTTCTAATTCTTGTTTTAGGTTACTTTTATTTTAAATTATTTATTTAGACCATATTAAATTATATCGCACTTTTTCTTAGATTTACTGATATAAAATATAATCGTTGTAGGACACCGTTTTAACTTAAGGTTCCCTCTTTCCTCTTCTACCGTTTCAGAGATCATTTTTCTGTCATAACCATTTATTTAAAAGCATTTTAGCTTTTATTACTATATGATTTCCCGTTATATTCTCCTGAAATCATAGACCATTCAAGGCAACCTTTAGATCGAGGACTCGGCTAATTGCACTAATATTTTATTTGAAAATACAAGAACATTTTTGTAACGGTGCAAAGAAAATATGTCAGTAATTTCCCCGCAATGCTGTTTACTGTTCCTTCTCATGTCTCAATATTCATTTATGATTTTTCGCCAAGATAGTTGAAGGTTTCTTCTCTTTCTTCTTTCCTCTTCATCTAACATATGACCAAAATATTCCTGTCCTTCAGATTTTTTTACCAACATGCATTCCGTGATCCGTCCATCCCTTATTCTATATAAACCTAGTTTAGTAACTAAATCCACATTGATTAGCGGTTATTCTCTGGAGCAGTTAGCCTTGCTTTTCTCAAAATCCTAGATGTTAGATTATTTATCATTTCCAGTTATTAGTAAAAAAAAAAAAATGGCATCACTTGTCATTTCGCAACTAGGTACTGCTCCTGTTTTCTTCCTAAGTGACCTTAGTTTAAGACCAATTGTAACTTCTACGGAGATTGTTACGTATATTGTACCAAGCCAAATATATGAGGTTATTTTTTTTTTAATTGGAAGTTGCGAGCCGTTGCAGTAGGCTTTTGCCGATTAATTGCTGTGGGCTGACTTCTATTGTACTTAGAAATTTACTGGCCTTTCCGAAGTTGAACTTATTGCCCTATAATAAAGAACTGTTCTCTGAAGTAAGCTGAGAACGCGGTGAGATAGCGTCGGGTTATTGTTTCCTCGGCCGAGACGAACGGAGCCAGCACCTTAATCCTCTGGTCACAAAGAGTTAACAAATTGATGAAAGTTTGCGAGAAAGAAAAGGTTTAATAAGGCTGAGTGTCTACAGAGAAGAGAGTAGACACAATATGGTTGGTAAAAGTTGGTCGGTATGGCTGGAGCTCCCTACAGCAGACCTACCCTACCTCTGCCCCCTTAATAAATGAGATAGGCCCTGCTAAAGTTGTGTTATGAAAGGTAATCCCGACCAGGCAGATAAATCACAACTAGCGCCCCCGCCCGCAATAACCTCCACCGCGCTCTCACTCTTTCTCTCTCTCAGCAAGCGCTCTCACACACTTAGATAATTAAACTATATTTACCGGCCTGTATGTATCTAGCAACTGTTTTTGTATGCATTGCCCTCTGCGGTGGTGTCGTTTGTAATAGTTACTCGGGAACTCATTTCGTATGACCCTCACGTTTATGACCATTTCGCAAATTAATTACAAGATCCTTGAAGCCCTCTCTGAGTGTTTGAGTCCCTCTCTCAAAGTATTTAAGACTGTAACGGTAAATCATATTCCAAAGAGATCGACTGGCAATCTCGTGTTCGGTGTGAGTTTTCTAAATTTGATGACTGTCCCGAAACCCTCAAATATTAAGTGTGAGAGCAAAGCTCTCGAAATCACCATAGGGTGTAATACGTGTTTTTGGCAAAAAATGCTTGATTTTTAATTTACTTTGTTAATACGATTGTTGTTCACAGACGGCGATGAACTCATTTACATGCTAAAAAATAATAAATTTTACTATACCGTCAATCAGCTTTGGGGTAGACGCTCCTGAAAGAGTCCTCTGGAACGATGAGTGAAATAATAGGAAGTACATTAGGCACCCATGAACGAAAATTCACCGAAAAAAACTTTCATGGCTACGAATAGAGATTAAGTTTGACACCACTTGATAGTAATGGTAACGTCAGCTGTCAAAGATGCTTGTTTGTGCAAACATACTAATTCAGAGAGGATAGCAGTTGACATATGTTTTAAAAAAAGGTATTTACATTGCAATCTGCAAGAAACCACACAATAATGTATCGTGAAAAAGATTATTATTAAATGAAATGAATTTAATGGAATTAATCCCTAAAGTAAATATATAATCAATTTTCGATTGGTAATTTTGCGAATTGTAAGTTATAGTTATTTAAAGTAGTAGCGGGTTTGGGTTTTTTCATGCTTACGAAACTTTTTATGGAAAAAATCTTATAGGGTAGAATATATTTCCAATATATTCCGCTGTTTATATGTGTCAAATCCAAGCTTTAATTTTATAATAGTTTAAATTAATTGAAAATTTAGAATTCCTCACTTGGCCGCCCCATCCAATTGAAAGCTATTGCTTCCAACGTATCAACGGGGTTTGCCAGTGCAATATTAAACAGTCTTCGTCTTCAGTCTGACTGCCAAGAACAAAGCATTCCTTTGTCAGTAATCTTCCACGGAGGTTATTCACAGAACGGAATTCCCGATTAGATCTTCAACACGGTTTCTACATTTGCGTCAAAGAATCTTGGAAGAGGTGATTTGAATATTAGTTCTGTTTCTTTGATGTTAATGAGTGTTCAGTGATGAAATTAATGCTATCAACAACGATTGTTTTGTACATACTGATTTTATTGTCTTTCCATAGTGTTGCTTCCTGCTATCCCGGAAATAAACTGGTAAATATGTTCAAACCTTAGGGCAATTTTAAACCTTTTAGGAACTATTTTTCAGCATCATAAAAATCACCATGCACAATTTCAACCTTATTGTTCTTTCTGATCAGTTTCACTGCTACTTGGTCCGCAGCTCATGTTTTGTGGCATCTTTGTCCCGTTCAATACTCGCATTTTTCCAATCATTCTATACCTTATTTGAAGTAATACTTAAATATTCTACACGAACTGCATTTAGGAACAAAACACAATAATAACTAGCTAGACAAATAACTTTTTTTTTTAATGTATTAACTTTACGTTTTGGATAACTGTAAAGACTTCTTCAAAATACATCCCATCTCTCAATAGAAAATAAATTACTAATTTACAAAGTTATACCTAAGCCAATCTTGACGGAATAGAGCTATGGGGGACAGCAAAAAAGTCGAACATCAAGCGCGTCCAATCCTTTCAATCTAAAGTCCTGAGAACAATAGTAAATGCCCCTTATTACGTAAGCAACAAAACCCTTCATAAGGATCTTAATATACCCTACATTCTTGAACTAATCCCTTTCCACTCTCTCGCGCTCTTAGTATGCCTCAAACTTGCTCGTATCCAGTGACGCGGCTGACGGTTGGGTGTTTTCGCAAGCCTCTGCTTCCTCTTTTGCATGCCCCTCTTTGCCCTGAGGGGGGGGGTGACATCCATGTGGATTTGTGAGGTCTCTCATCTGTTAGTTAATACTTGATGAATGAGCGAGTGAATAAGAATTGTAAAGAAGGTATGAATGAGGACGTTGAACACAAATACTCATTGCTCAATAAGGCAGCTCGTAATTTTATCATAATAAAGATTTATGTATTATAACTGCATGATTCGTTAAACAGCCGTCCGACAACTCCACCCTAGATAATATCTCAACAGCCCCACCGATAGCGATAACTCCTCGGCCAGATATCTGTGCTCGGTGAAGTTGGTCCCTAGCTGAGAGCTCCTGCTTTGTTTTTAGACGACAGACGCCTCTAGGCAGCCATAACCAACCTCACATACTCCTTGTCACTATTATTTACGACGTCTTCGTGTTCTCTCTCCCTAGATCTACTTGTTACTCCCTCCTTATCTCGGCGTTGCTGCTTTCTCTAATTGTGCTTCAACTCCTATTCATGTCCTTGTTTTACAACATTGCATGTTCCGATATTTAATAATTCACCTTCTCTATAGCCACATAAAAAAAAAACTTGAATAATTCAATCACTATGAAGCCTTCATGGCGTAAATTTTTTTTCACGATACATTATTGCGTGGTTTCTTGCAGATTGCAATGTAAATGCCTTTTTTTGAAACATATGTCAACTGTTATCCTCTCTCAATTAGTATGTTTGCACGAACAAGCACCTTTGACAGCTCACGTTACCATTATTATCAAGTGGTGTCAAACTTAACAATCAGTTATCAACCCCGAGAAAAAATAAAGTTACAGTGCCGTTAGTAAACACGATATAGTAATAAGACAAAAAAAAAAAATCAAAATTTGTCGGACTTGAAAAGCTGATTAAAAGCTACAGCAAATTCAAATATTCAGAAGTTTCCGCTTGAGTAGTATATACTCGGTGGAAACTCGTAGGTATCTACGACATCCTTATAACACCATATTTGTCTTCATAAATTTAATAAACAGTTGAATTTGATAAAAGTAATTAATACCGAGTAATAAAGACATGTACAGTAATTAATGAGAAAGAAATGGACAACATGTATTCCACCCTCTAACAAAAGAAAAAAATGTTGAGCTGTTTTTTTCCGGGAGTTTCATTGAAACTTAACCTTTGGCAGACATACACGGTATGTGCCATGGCCCTTATACATTGTAGACTTGTTATTATAAAAATCTAACATCCTTTACCATCGTCCCTAAATACTGTCCTCATTAGATGCAATTAACTCAACTTTTAGTTAGAATATTTGGATATTTAATAAACGGAATTGCTGCCTACGTGTTATAATAGATGAATCTGGATCAATTATGCAGGCAGCGAAAATAAAATTACAGATTACCGCCGAGGCGTTTGGTTAAATAAATAAAAATACAATTGTATTATATTTATAATAATAATTGTAATACCAATGTGGCAAGGGTACTAAATGGAGAACGATAAGTAGTAAATACTTGAGCCGATGATGAGTTGCCTCGCATAAAAAAATCGAGGAAGAATATTGAGTCTTGTCCGAATTGCTTCTTCAACTTCTTAAATAGTTCAAACGTATCTTTTTTTGTTTTTTGGGAAACCGTCCGTAATGGGGGGAAAAGGTCGATTATTATTTATTAAATAGGTTCTGAAATTGATAATGCAGCTCCGAACAGCATTCAAATACATTGAAAGATTGTTTCTTTTAATAATGTACTTAAAAAAACTTTACTTGGCAACAACTCACGTCCGATGTTATTACCAATTATAGATTCTCTGTACAACGAGGCAGTTCGTTTAGACGCAATAACAAAGAGACATTTTTCTCACGTAACATTGTTTACAATTGATTGACTAAGTTTCTTGCTTAGTGTTGTATTTGGAGTTATGCTTGAAGATACAGATAACAAACAACGACATAAATATTTTTGTGTTTTATAATTATAAACGTAATTTTACATGATTATTAAAGTCACTAATGTGCATGCCTATGTGTATTGACAAATATTAATTACTAATCCATTTCTTTTTTTATTGAATAGTGAACACATCTTTATAAAAGCTTGATCCTAGATAGGGCATTTCTATAGATTGAATGAATGATTGAGTGAATGCTGAACTGTGATTATAAGATGAATGAAATGACTGCATATTTCGCACAGGGCAGATTGTAATTTTCATTTCAATAATAAGCTCTCTAAAAAAAGGTGCAAAACTTGAACGTCAATGTTCTCTTCGACTGCGGGATTGGCGGCTCATAATTTTTTTAAAATATAGGTTTCATTTCCTGTTTGTTACAGGCTTGTTCATTAAAGCACGGCCACTCTCAAAGCTCATCCTTGCCTGGTTTAATTAAGGGATGATTTTAAAAAAATTTATTTATACGTTTTTTGTTTTTTTTTCCTCATGGCATAAATTACTTTAGAAGCTTAGGCTTATGCCCTAGTGGAGATGAGAAATAATAATTATTCTCCCGTCAAAGGTAAATGAGAGAAGCGGTTTTTCACACACGGCTTTGAGAAAGGGCCCAGCGGAGGGGAAGATGGGATCAGTGGGACGGTGTGAGTCTTATCTTGGCAGAAGATACATCTGGGCTCTTCAATGAAGTCCATGTATCACCTACGTCAATGGAACAAGGGGAGTATTATGTATTGCATGTACTGGGCACACACCTGTTATGTAGGGTCAACTCATGGTCTCCCTATAATCCTAATTGTTAAGGCAGGATTTTATCCTAACTGCTATCAGTGTTATCTTCCACGGGTTCGTCATTATTAGTTTTTAAATATTTTATTATTTTTTAAAAGTTTTTCAAAACAAAAATCTTCTCTTTAATTGAAGTTTATTAAAAAACGACGTTTTTAAGGTGTAAGCTATCGTTTTATTCCTAAAATAAATAGTCACAGGATAAAAATATCTATCGTGCACACGGAGACAAACAAAACCAATTAATAATATCAATAATTAATAACAATCAACAAATAAAACCTGAAATGAAAAATTTAAATGTGCTAAACTGGACCTACATTTTATTGAGTCAGTAACGGTCTGTATAGTATATGTATTATACAGTTGATAAATAAATAAAAACCCGATAACACATGAGGCTATGGCTGTGGACACATAACGGGATATAATTTTAAAACATGGAGTTGTTTTTATGAAACAGAATTGTTTAAAAAGTTTGCTGCTGACTTCAGTCTATGGCTGGCTTTATTTTGGAGGTATGGAAGGAGTGAGTTTTTTTAGCATTCGTGTGTTTCTATTTCCTCTTCTCTATAATTTTGTCCGATTCAAGGACTAATAAACAGTACAGTTACTGACTCAATAAATTGTAGGTGCAGTTTAGCACATTTAAATTTTTTATTTAGTGCTTTTATCTGTTGATTGTTATTAATTATTGCTATTATTGATTGGTTTGTCTCTGAATGCACGATCGATTATTTTATCCTGTAGAATTATTTTAATTCCAATGCTTTCCATGGAGTTTTTTTTTTTTTTTGTCATTTACATTATGAAACAAGTCGACTCTATATGGTACATCATGATACCCTTCCTTCTGTAGTTGTTTCAGATGTTCTGTTATAATTTTCAAACGTCTTGGTCACAAAAGATTTGTTACATTCCCCACAGTCGATTCTAGTTATGCCCGATCTATCTGTACTGTTCCTACAAAAATGTGCATGTTTTCAAATTGTATACCATTAATCGGGTGATAAGCTGTAGGACTAATGTGTTATTTTTGGAATGTTTTATTGCATTATACATCATATAGAAAGCCCATTACTGACAATAAATTTCTTGTGCAGTTTAGCAAACATTTAAGTGTTTTACATACATGTTTTATTTATTGATTGTCGAGGACGTTATTGTTTAATAATACCCTTTATTACGGAGAAACTGAAGGTTTTTTTTTTTTGGCAAAACCGTTTATATTTATATGAATCTCTAAACTAATATTGAGTGAGAATTTTAATTGAGGGTTTATGTTAATTACATACATTATTTCTATTATTCGGTTTGTCTACTTGCTCTAATTTAATAGATTGTATTTTTATAAATAAAAGTAAACACTTTATAAGTTATATAAATATATTATAAATAAAATATATTATAAAATCATTAACCCAATATTTCTCATATATATAGCACCCCTTAGCCCAAGGAGCAATTAACTACTTCTAAACTAGGAATGGAGGGTTCACCGTTTTTATCGCTTTATAAAACTGCTGGAGTTTGAGCTTAGCCAATCAAGGGCCGGTTTTCTTTTTTGATTAATCATTGTAAATCGATTCCTCGCCTGGTGTTATGGAATTTTTCTCTATCGTTTTTGTGTTGTAGTTGTCTTGACATTGTATTTAATGTACCGTTTAACATGTAAAATATTATACTTTAAAAAAACATCTTAACTGTGCTCTGGGAGTACTTAGAAATTAAAGAAATACTCGCCGTTATTATATCATAAACCAAACGTACACAATATATCTTGATAGGATTGCTCTCACGACCGCTATCAGCTACCCGTTGCAAAGACAGAAGAAGAAAGGTTGCTTAGTCGCTGTTTGTAAGTTCAGCCTCTTCCCCCCTCCGGACTTACCCCACTCGTTAATGGTACAAACCAAGCTCGAGAAATGATGAAAAGGATAACACTGATTATGTTTCTATTTCTATGTCTGATAATCATACTCATTTAAATCGGTTGCTTATCCGCTACCAGAAGTACCACTTGAAGAATTTTCCCACTCTCAGTTTCTCTTTAGGGCACACGAGTAACTATTATTTATTATTTCAGTGCTCGTGTAGAGTTGTTAGAAATTTCAACAATACGGTTTTGTAACAATATCTATAAATGTGAGAAATGAATGAATTGCGGAAGTCTAAGACACTACCTGTAAGAAAATTCAATAAGGGCCAAGTGAAGGGTCAGGCAGTTACCTCCATCAATATCCATTAAGGTTAGTCCCAGGGATCGTTTATCAGCGCCCTTCGCTTTATTAGCCTTTTGTCTCCCTCTTGGTCTGCTTCTACCGTTCTGTAACAATACAAAAATGTGTTTGTGTTAAATCAGCAGGGGAGAATACTTTAGCCGCCGTGATGGGGTTGTCAATAAATAGATACTTTTTCAGGCTTAGTTGTTGAAGAATTGATAACAAGTAATATTTCTTAACTTATAATTTGTCATGAATGAGTAAGTTTGAGGAGGTGTGCGTTATCTATTTTAAATTTATTTTTATAGGTTAAGTAAATATACAATTTTTGTATTCATTTAAAATATCTATTTTGAAAAGATAATCAAAATAACTCAAATACTGCTACGAGGGTGGTCTGAAAAGTTTCCGACCTAACAAAGCTTTTATTTCACTAGCTTTCATTTATTTTATTATCATCTTCATGTTGAGGTTGGAAACTTTTCAGACCACCTGTGTGTCTTTGTTTTATTGTCATGTTTTTGTAACGTTTAATACTTTTAGAATATAATATTTAATATCTTTGTCACTATTCCTCTAATATTATAATGCATTTTTACTATTATGAATGCTTTATTCATATCTGTATATATTGATTTGACATTTTCATCTATTTGCCATGATTCACCTTTGGCAAAAGAAAAAGGTACATAATAATGGTAATGGTTTATTTTTATTTCAATTTTATTAATTTAGTATGGATACTTTATAATGCTATAATTATAATATATAATACTGATATAATAATCGATAAAAGTTTGGGTTTAGAGGTAATAACTTGAGGTGGGATCTGTTTTAAATATAATTCTCATTACCTAATAACCTTATAGTTAATTCCTTACGTGATAATTACTTGGCACTACAATTCCCATACTGAGGTAAGTGGATTCTAGAAACGCACCTTTAATTGTGTATCTTTTGATTGCAACACCATGTTTAATTGAGTGGTAGTAAGTATTGATAAATACTTAAGTTAATAATTACTCGTCACCAACCTAGAAATAATACACTTTTACACACTGAAGTCACTTTTATGTAGGATTAACCTAATTTTCTACATTTAATTAGTTAATAAATTTCCTGTTAGTAATTGAATTTCCTCCGCACAATAGTAATACTTGTATTTAGACCTCTACATTAAATTAAAATTTACTTTAGGATTCTGATCTAAATTTTCATGAAGTAAATAGTACAAATATACTAATTATTTTGTTCTTTCAAAATAATTATTGTGGCAAAACCGTAATATAAAAATACCTCTTTATTTCTTTTTATTTGATATTTTTATGGTTATAGATGTATGACCATTTGATTTTCAAAGCAGTTACGTACTTCGACATAAAGTAGTGAAAATAGGTTATTTTTAGGTTTTATTTTTTAGCCAGCTATCTTTCAGGTGAGAATCGAACTCACTCCGTTCCTGACCAATCAAACTATTACGTAGCTTTAACTTACATGTTCACCCCGGTCCCATATGTTCTACATCCTTTTGAATATATATTTATAAAAAAGCTGAATTCTGTATCCATCCCAATCCCGTATTAAAATTGAAGAATAAGTTTATAACGCTAAATAAATTGCTTAACTTCCTGACTAAATTGAACCCAGTACCGTGAAACAGCAGGGGTATACCTGCACATAAATATTTATTAGGCTGAAGAGGGAGGGTGAAAGTTTCTAAAAGTTCATTATTCAACCCAGCATCATTTTATGTATGTATTATCTGTTTTTACAAAGAAAATATTCAAGCTAATCTTTTTTATATTTTTCTCTTCCTTAAAATTTATCGTCACTTGCCCTTTCTGGTTTTAATTGTATTATTCTGTTTTAGTGGTTATCTTAAGCATAATAGTCAATTAATCTGCTTAATGGAAGTGTTTATATTTTTTTATTCAACAGTTTATTTGCAATTTTCGGTTTTTGTTCAATTTTCTTAGGGATTGCTATATTTTCTTTTCATTTTTGAAATCAGTTAACTTTAAAAGTATGCAACGAAGCAGCAGCTACTTATTGTATCCTCTCTATTGTTCTTCAAAACCTCTTCATCCTTGCTAGCGCTACCTACTCAAAGATAGTCCGACAGACTGTCACGGTTGGCCTTAAATCACTAAATACATATGCAAAGCCAAGTACAATCAGTGCTTTGTGTGAAGACGCAGCCTTTAGTGTAATCTGGTTACTTCCTACTAAATTTTAGTCTGCAATAACTGGGGTGAAAAGGTATGGTATATGGTGAGGCTACTTATCTATGGATTTGCACTAATATTTATTTAAGTAACTATACAAACACTATGCCATCTCTGATCCATAAAAACTGACAAGTGCAGATAACATCGTTGTTTAGTCCTAAAAGGGAAAATTAAACCGCAGTTTAAAAAACGGTTAATGTAGTTGCCTTTAAGAGAGGAAGGTTTTAACTTCACATCGCACTAGCTTTTTTTTTTTTTGTAAGGGTTGAAGGGTCATTTTTCTGGACTCATATGCCCAACTGACCCTGTATAATTCTTCATTAGGCCTTTTAGCAGACAAGAAAATCCCATTTAGTACCGCCTTGTTTTTTCTCTTCTTTTCCTCTCTTCCATATTCAGGCCTAATTCGAGTAATTTAATGAATGAATGCATTTCGGACAGGGAGGGTCTTTTTTTCAGTACATTTCGCATTGAGTAAATATAGAAAAAAATAATAAATAGTTATTACTCTAACATATAACAATAAATCTCGAGCCTTACCGGTTATCCTGTAAACGAATACAAGCCAGTTTGAGTCACCAAAATTTTGAAAAAATTTCTCTCACCAAAAAGTATGAAAAGATTCCGTGGTATTCAGAACTCCTTGTTTATAGTTACTCAACATCTGGACCAAGTATTTCTCCATTATCCACCTAAATTTTGCAAAAGGAAATCTGGTTATATTATAGTATTGACAGTATTTATGATGGAAATGACATAAGCAAAGCGAAAGGCAACTCAGTGTACATATTTTGAGTGATAAGCCTTCAGAAACTGTAAATTAACACGTGTCTTTTTTATCACGGGTCGTTAGTTTTGTATTGGAGTTTTGCAACCTTAATTTATCTGCTCTAATTGATCACAATCATGTAATGGTATACTCATATAGATGTTTTTTTATCACAGTTTAAACGAATAAAATATTCAAGTAAAAAATTATTCTTTCTGAATTGCGATTTCGAGATAATGCCAAGGACATATAAACTCAAGAAATTGTCAATCAGGCTTTCAGCAAATTAAATTTCGTTCATCAGGACTTCAATATTTTTTTTTTTTCAACAATTTTTATTAAGATAAAATTGCAATCTGCCTTTTATTAGGCAATAAGTAATTGAGATAAAAGTTATCATTCATACTATATTTACAATTCATCATTCACACTCGCTCATTCATTTAAAATTTACAAACAGCCCAGAGGCCCCCCACGTCCACAAGGTTGTCACCTCCCTCGCATGCGAAGGAGGAAGCGGAGTCTTGGGAAGTCCCCCACGCTCCTACGTCAGCCGCGTCACTTGATAAGAGCCAGCGGAGGCTGACCAAGAGCGCGAGAGCCACAGACGCTCAGGACATGATTAGAGAAACTGGCCATTGCCAGGACTCCCACTAACTATCACTTGATTATAGCAGGCCACTGCCGTTTTAATCTCCGAGGAGGGTTATAGGGGTGAGTGGTGCAGTGCAATGACTGTGCTAGGGATTTAGGGTGGTTGTATAGGTTGCTATGGAATTTTATGAACTTGGAAGGGATGAGTACAAGAATATAGGGTATATTCAGGTCATTGTGAAGGGTTTTGTTGCTGACGTAATAAGGGACATTTACTATTGTTCTCAGGACTTTTGATTGAAAGGATTGGATGCGCTTGGTGTTCGACTTTTTTGCTGTCCCCCATAGCTCTATTCCGTATGTCCAGATTGGCTTAAATATAACTTTGTAAATAAGTAATCTTTTTTCTATTGAGGGATGGGATGTCCTTCGAAGTAGTCTGTACAGTTATCCAAAGCGTCTGTTTAGTTCTTGTCTTTTTAGCCTCGTGTGTGGATTCCATGTCAGTCTTTTGTCGAGATGGAAGCCTAAATACCGTAAGAACTTCAATATTAAAGAAAAATAATAAATAAAATTACCGTGCTTAGTTTGCTAAATCCAAACTTTATTTCATTACCAGCCAAATGCGAACCACCTAGGTAATATTGTGCGGAGTTAGTAGTCAAACGAACACGGTAATTTTATTATGTTGTTCTTGAGATAAAAGTCCTGATGAACGAAATATAATTTTTCGAAAGCTTAATTGAAAATTCTTCTTGAGTGTTTATGTCCTTGGCCTCATTCTGAAATTTTTAATGAAATATTAACACACAAAATAAAATGCTAACTAACTATATATTAAAACGGCCTTAAAACAAAAACTAATTACAAGTTTTGAATTCTTCACATAAATCAGGATCATTTCTTCTTCTTGCTCTCCTTTACCTAGCTGCTTATCTTCTGACCCTTAGCTTTTCTTACTTAGTAATATGTTTTTTTTTGTATACCCATTTTATGCTAAAAAAAGAAAAATTTAATTATCAATGCATTTTTAATATTCTAAGTTTCTGTGAGAAGACTAAGCGACATTTCCATAACCGAAATTGTCATCACCATCACTAAAATCAATTTCAGTAATGATAAATTTCGGCTTCAGAGTTGACATTTGTGGTTTAATGTTTCGGTAGTACTGTCGAAAACAGAGTTAAAGAAAAAAAAGTACTTGAGACAAGGGTTTTAAGGAAATTTATTTTTAATTTTTTAATTCAGGCACTCATCCAATAATTAAGGTTATGGTAATGACAGCATGAAGTGTATTAATCCCAAGTCAACCATCCTCCTCGAGGGATGCAGCCACTCCCTTTAGGACACCCTATTAGCAAAGTGGAAAAGAAGACGACAAGCAAAGAAAGATAGATGGATGTAGGGATGTTCTGGACGAAGGGTAGCAACCAGCCATACATGATATACTTGTACGGTTGTTTTATTAAAAACTGTTTTCATTGGAGAAAATATTCATCAAGATACTATTGACAATAGTAGGAGTTGGCTTCAGTTTGGGAATTTTTAGATGTAATTATTATAGTTGATGTGTGGGTTTTAAACTGACATCAGAAGTACAGAATTTTTTTTTTAATTAAAATTAAATTGAAAAATATTAAATATATTAAAAGGTTGGTTAATGAAAGTTGCTTTTTCCTTAAAGCGTTTTGTTTTGTTTTCTCGCCACTTATACTTTACACTATTCGAACGGCTTCCGTTACTGTGGAAATTGTTTGTTATTATTGGTCTAACAAGGTTCTTAACTTATCAATTTTTAGAAGGCGAATCAAGCCCGAGTCGTTTGTGGTCAGTTGTGTTAGAAATTGAGGAATACTCCGTTACTTACTGATTTTCAATTTTTAATCTATGATGGAATCGTGCACTAATAACATTGACCCTGAATGTATCCCCGTTAGAAAAATAAAGCTAGGCCTCCCCGATATCCAGCCTACTTTCTTTATAATTACAATTTTTCAACAAAACTGTAAGTCCAGAAAAATTCGTCCAGTTTTTCTTAGTTTCTCTAAATCTTGCGGTAAAATATACCACTCAATCCTTCTTTCCAAGTAAAAATCATTCATCTTCTCCAAGATTCATGAATGTCGGATCATTCTTTTGACAAAAATGAATAAACGGAGGTTAAATGCTGCGAAAACTCGGCCCATTGCTACAGACTCCAGTCCCTCCTTAGATCCTGTGCCGACATCCCTGCCTTATTCCTAAATTACCATATTCTGGTCCATCGTCAAAACCTTTTTTATTACTATTGATAATACCCTTCCTGAAAATATATTATTTGAAATACACATATAGTTTTTATTATTATTATATTTCTCCCCCCCCCCCTGTGATGATTTGTATCATTTTGGTTTACCAGAACTATATCTATTTAATTGTGTATTATTCATGAGGGGCATGGTCCTAGAATTCAGAGATTTGTCTGTTCTATACAAATTTTTGTCTTACCACTTTTAATTATATGTTAACTGATTTCCAAAACATTCACCTACCAGAAGAATCTGTTGCGTTTCTGAATAAAGTAAAAACAATCTGAAAGTAGACATCGTGAACAGAAGCCTGTAAGAGACAGCGCTTCCTACATGAGGACATTGGCCACATTCCTATTGGAATATTAATGTATGTCGGAAAGAGAGAGAATGCAGATTATACTTCACCGATCGACAGGACAAATTGGCTCTGGAGTGAATCATTTCCTCCAGCGACCTCTCCGCTTACAGAGCAGGTATAAAAAACTCCATCAGCTACCTGGAGTCGGCTTACACCGTTTTATCTTGGCTGGATGTAACCGGAGCAGCCGCAGTCACAAAGAGCCCCCTAACGCTGTTATGCTCTCAGGCGAGGAGAGAACTTTTTGAAAGTGAGAAACCTACTCAGGAGCTCACGGCTTCCAGTCATGGTCGTCTATACTTATCACCAGCGGGCCGTCATGAGATAGTCTTGCTTCTCGGGTATCGAGTCAGGCGCAAAACGGAGCGTGAAAAATATTTTATAAGGTAATAGCTGTTTTGCACTAACAGAACATTATCCTCTTTTTATGAAATACGATCAAGCGAAAAATACTCTTATCTGTTGCTAGTAATACTCAAATTACAAATTAACTATTGTTAAACTAAATACATGTTAATGAAATTAATGAGGTGAAAAATGAACGAGTAGTATCTAGGCTTGTCTCAATGTAAATTATTTTAGACGAAAACCCTCTCATTTTATTTGTTAAAATATCTTGGGCACTAAACGTTCCATTTTAACAAATTGAAAAAAAATAATATGTAAATAACAGAAATACTGACATTTAAAAACCATCTTAGTTGATTGATGAATTCTCCTTATACTTTTATTATAATTGTATATTATAATAAAACTTGAGATGTAGCAACCTTAGTCAACCAATCGGGAGAGTTGCCATAGGAGTGATGAATAGTTGTGTTTTATGTAGGTTTTTATAATTTTATGATAACTTGTTGACAATTTTAATGGTTACTTGATAGTTTTTGTTTTTTTAATTATTTACTTCATACGTGTTGTGTATTGCTATTTTAATTAATTAATTAAAACTCTTAACTTTACTATGATAAAATTACAATCTGCCTCATTGGGCAACAAGCAATTGTGATAATTGTTTTCATTCATACCATATTTACAATTTTCATTCATTCATACAATATTTACAAACAGCCCAGAGATCTCCCAAATCTACATGGTTGTCACCTCCCTTGCATGCGAAAGAGAAAGCGGAGTCTTGGGAACTCCGTCATGCTTGTCCGTCAGCCGCATCACCGGATACAAGCCAGTGAAGGTAGACGAATAGCCCGAGGTCCACATACGCTCACTACATGCTAGAAGAAACTGGCCATTGCCAGGACTCCCACTGTTACGCATTTATAGCAGTCACGAGGAGGATTATAGGGATGAGTGGTGCAGTGCAATGACTGTGCTTGGGGATTAGGGTGGTTAGGTGAATGATAAGGTTCCCCACCCACAAGGAAACGATGCCCGAGAAAGGAGATGAATTGGGAATCGGAAATGGATTTATTTGGAGGGCAGTACACTGATGCTAGAGTAAAGGGGGAAATGAAGGTGCTGATTGACACTGGAGTGGACTGACGGAAATCATGTGCTACCAAAGGAACTATGTGGTGGAAAATTGCGTTATGTACAATAACAGCGGTACCTGCATGAGCTCTCCTATCTTGGTGATCAGTTCGATAACTCTGCTACTCTCGAACTGTAAATGGTCGACTTTCAAAGGAGAATGGATAAAGAGTCGGAAGGATCCATTTATTGATTTTGTTTAATGGGGATAAGGTAGGAGACAAGATTTGTAAGAAGGGGAAGGGAAATGAGAGGGGTATTTAGGGTTCTGAACTCTGTAAGGAATGAGGTTAATAGGCTTGTGAGATCTGAAGTACTTGAGGGTGGAGGAATATGCGAGATGGGTGGTTGAGGATGGTATTGAGTTTTCGGGTTGACGGGATGGGTGGTGCCTGTGTCTGCTCCTGTTCCGAACTGTATCGGCAAAAGTGACAGAAGGCCTTAAATTTCTTGCTGGGCCGCTTCTGGAGCTACCTGTAGCTTCTTTTTTTTGGCCGACGACTTTGTTCGCTCCTTGAGTTGAGGATTCTGCAAGCGTCGCAGCCTTTGTAGTTAGCCAGATGGCCTTGCTGGTACATTACGCATACTGCAGGCGATTTCAGGGGCTTCTTGCACAATTTACTTTCGTGCTGCCTACTGTACTTTACACACCTGTGCTCATATGCCTGACAGTTATGGCACTGGACGATGTTGCGTTTGGGGTACGGTTTTTCGACCTGTATTCTAGTGTAATACAGGTGTGTTAGATCGTGTGTTTTCTCCACGCCAGGTGTTCGCTCAACATCTTTGAAGAACAAAGGTAACGCCATTTTGATTGATTCCTCTTGTTGCCTGTCCTCGCGTAAGACGTTTCTTATTTGGTGAACTCTGAAGAGTGAAGAGCTGGGAGCTCGTCTTCAATTTCATCAGCTGGTGTGGTTGGATGCAGATTTACGATCACTACTCGTAGCTGTATGTATGTAGTATGTATGGAAGTTGGCTTTAGTTTCTTCCAAATATTTAATAATGGCCCGATATGTGTCGGGAGTGTCCGGAAAAGTTTTCCTGTCCCGAAACCACCGATTGAGGCACGTATATTTTCCGGTACCAACAATATTACTTGTTTGTGATTATAGCAATTTTCAATTGCTTATATTTTAGACAAATATCCCAGGTGGCTGTGTCGGTGTTTTTATTACTTCCATGTCCTCTACTTGGATATTTTTCAGCGCCTCATAGTTTATGCGTGAAGAAAGGGGACTCTTTGACGGTTTATTCTTTGGATGTGCTGACCTGTGGCAGTATTTCTTCCGTCGAGCTAGCTGCAGAGGAGTTTACTTGTACGTTCCTATTTGAACGTCTTGCTTTCGCTTATCAGGCGACTCCGAGGCCCTAGAGACCTTGATTTTTGGGACGATAACTGCTGATGAAATCGAATATTATCATTTTATAATAAATATTTATTAATATTTAACTTAATTTTAGTATTGATATATAATAGGTGGTACCAGGGAGGTTCGAGCTCACGATTTCCCGGGCAGAGGTGCCGGTTTAGCTCTCGGTTAGTGGGGCTAGTTGACAATGTCTATTGCTTGATGTTAACTTGAATCCGGCATAGGCAAGTGCTAGGGCCGTCCAATATGGCCGACTTCTCGGTGTGATATTACCTATTACACTCCCAAAAACATATAACAAGTGATTCACTCACTTCTTGAGGGTTACCTCGTGATTAGCTCACGTAGCAGCCTGCTAAGACAATTTTAAAGCTGAAGTATTAGGTTTTGACATGAAGAACGAAATTGAGACGTGTTAGTATATAATAGCGCATGAGCAGAACTTATCGGAATTTTAAGAATTTTGGACAATTTTGGAAGAGTTGGACAATTTGAGATTACGTAACTATTAGTATAATAATAGTAATTATTTGTTAGTTTGACTCCTAAGGTAAAAGATTTTATAATTTGACAATATTTTTTTTATTGTAGAAATAACTGATGACGACGGCTTAGTCGAAACCGCTATTGCATTAAGGAAGAAGTTATAAGTTGTGAAAAGACAATAAAACTGTTTTATAAGAACTTACTAGGGTTAGTAAAACAACCAGGGACAAAAACTTTCATCCAGCAGCAACCCACTCAACCCCATTACTGAAGTTAAAATTAGATTATCAAGGTCCCTGGCCCCTTAGAAATGTGAATTGACATGCAATTATTACAGGTAGCAAATACTTGACAAATTAAAAAAAAATGTAGCTATTCAAAACGTAGAAAATGATAAAACCAACTTAGAGCTGATTTAACGTATGATTTCCAACGTGGAATTCGAAACTTTGTTTTCTGTTAGTTTTTATTGCGTTACAATCTTTAATGTGTTGTTAACCACCTTGAAAGAAATCAAAAAAGTTTTTCTAGAAAATTCCTTTAATATTTTTGTTCGATTCAATAATGTTTACAGGCGTAGTCGTAGAACATTAGTGCAGACAAACAGACAGACGAAACACAATTTCCCACTTACTCGAGTTAAAGTAAAAGCTCTCGCTTAATTAATAATCATAACTAAAATAGGTATTTCATTCTTTCCTATATTGTAAATGAAATGTTTTTGGAAAAAAAACTTTTCACTCTTATTACGTTAATTAATTATTATTGTATTGCCTTTAGTTCTACAGTATCAAGCAAAACTAGTAGATTTCATAATAATTTCTTCTACAAACAATGTATTACAAATAGTTTTTTTTTTTTCAAAGTATAGCTTTTTAAAAATTGCACATCAGGTTGCAAACTCCCCTCTAGTGAATCTCATATTTAAGATTCCAAACTCGAAGTTGTGACGAAATTGTAAACATATTCTAAAATTAATTTATTTAGCATGGCGCAAAGCCCGGAACGAGACCAGAAACACTTAGCTCTAGTGAATAGTTAATATGCTTTACGGACAGGAGGTACGGCCGTATCGGGCAGCCTCAACTTGGCTTAACCCGGAGAGCTTAAGCTCGCCGGACTTATGACTAAATAATAAGTAGGAGAGTTCCTTTGGTTAGAGTATCATTCTCTGCATCGGGGCCTACCTGGTAAGTAGTTGCTAGCTCTCACTATGTAACAAATACTTTATGCCAAGTTATATTGTACATCTGCTTATACAAATATGTATATTGATTGGTGTCACTATTCCATTAACGCAGAACTATATCTTTTGCGATGTTAGCCAGACGGATATAATTGAGTGGATTTTTCAAACAGACTCATTTTTGAAGCTCACGGGAAACATATATATTTCATGAAAACGTAGCATAAAGTAAAACGACGAGGGGCCCCCTCCCCCCAACTTCCGCCGGGATAAACTCCTATGGACTTTCAAACCAAATGCCCCTTGCGCAACGATGGACAGAGGGTTCACGGATCCCCGCTGATTGCGAGCGGTGATAGTGTCGTCAGACCAAGGAGGATTCCGTGGGAAACTTCACAAGTTGATAACCCTGAAACAGGGCAAAACTTATGCAGAAAACAGGCCTTTGTGAGGAGGATGAATTTGTCTGCTTGCGTTGGTGACAAAAAGGAGAAATCACATAGCCTTCTTCACACACCCTTTTTTTGTCCACGAATAAAATTATTTGCAGGTGCTGGCTTATCCAAACATCTCCGGGAGAGCTGAAGACAATTCGAGAGTGAGGAAGGGTATTGAAGTAAAATCTAGATTGTTCTGTAGAACAGGTTGTTTGTTGAGAACTCATTAATTGTTTTTGCTTTTCTTGTTTCCCAATTTTTCCTCTTAGAATCAATGACACTGGCGATCCTCCCGCAAATTTAGAAAAAAATAGTATCGGCCATTAATCGAAGGAATACTAACAGCCGATTTTTTCGAATTAGAACTATTTTTATTTTTTAAAACAACAGTGGATTTTTTTGTTATGTCTTTTTTATTTTATTTTCTTATTTTCTTCTCATGATAGGAACCTTATCACAACTTTCAAAAGTCCTTTTAACTGACATACAATTTAATACCTCCAACCCCTCCATACGTTTTCAAACTAAACTCACTAATTGAACGTCGGTCCATGGACGTGTATAATCATCTTGTGTGTGTACCATATCCAGTTTTGTCTGCCTACTACGAAAAGAGGAAACAAAATGTGTTTCCCCCCTCACAATTTCTCATTTCTCCATGATACGGCCAAAAAAACAAAAACATTTTTGTTATCTTGGTAGACATTTTCCGCGGAATTTTTCTTTTTCATAAATTGTAATGTATTTTTCTTCTCCTTTCCCCCCCCCCTATTATAAATGTCCTTGTTTTTGTACCAAATGTTTAACTTTGACTTCACTGTTAGCTTTAAGGGTGATTCATTCATCCTCGTCAATGATGTTGATACCTGTGACTCATTAGAATAATCTTTTTCCCATAATATTCAAATTGTAGAATTTCTCTTTTCAGTTTTCGCATTACAAAAAATTATATTTTTGTTTGCTACGTTTATCATAAATTAGTTAGCTAGTTATTAATTGATGTTCATTTGTTTCAGGTAGGATATCGGAAGAAACTTTAGAGACTGGAAGAAGGCCAAAACAAAAAGAATAGTCTCAAGTAAACTATCATTTGTTTTACAAATATATTTTTTATCCTTTCAACATTTTATTTTTAATTTTATAATATTTGAAACCTCTTGTAACATATTATAAGTTATTTACTATTACTACATTTTGCCTTTATTAATAAAGAAGATAAAAAGAAATTCTTAATACTCTATTAATACCCTAAATAGACTATATAATGTAATGCAAATTTCATTATTGTTTAATTATAGTCCATGTATCATATGAGGATTTAAAAACAATGGTGTCAAATTGTACTTTATTTTTAATTCCACTACAACATTAAATCCCGATTTTTTTATAACAAGAAAAGTATTCAAAACTTATTTTACAAATTCAAATTGGCCGCTAATTCATTATTGAAATGAAAAATTCCGAAAACTTTTCACTGTGAAGGAACTGATAAAGAAACATATGGTGAGCCAAAATATGATAATTAACAAAAATATGTATTCATGTTATTAAGGTGGAAAAATAAATTTCTTTTTACAGATGATGTTTTATTTTTTTGTTGGCTAGAACCATTCAATGGGGATTACTTCTGATCAGAAATGGTTTTAAGTCAATTATTTTTTTCATATAGGTTATTTTTGTTAAAATATAAAACCGTATCAGTAATTGTTCACAAGCCGTTCAACTAAAAATAATTTTGCTGAAATTTAAAAAAAATTGAACTGACACCACTTTTGTCCTGTAAACCTCATATAGGTACCCATATAATAGTATCAGTTGATTACGGTTCATTCCGAAATATTCTTAATTAAATCATTAACTCTTCATTTATAGAATTGCCGTAGGATAACCACTGTTGTGTGTGGTGAATGAAGCAAATGATTTGTATCTAGAAAATTATTCGCACACTTCATGGTGGTTCAATGTATTCAGATTGAGTTTGAAGGTGGAATGTTGAAAAATAATTCGAAGGTGAGAGTTAAAGACTTAAGCACAGAGATTATCTGACGAAGAGCTCATAACGGAGTTGACGGCGGTGCGGTTACTCACGCTCGGTAGGCCCACCCGGCAGCTCACAGCCCCTAGCTATAAATATCACGTTATTGCCACACTTCTAATTCACATTCAGTTAATTAAATGATACTTCCCCCCACTCCTGGTGATTTATACTCTCCGATTTAGTGCTCTAAACGATAGCTTCATTTCGATCGTTGCTATTACATGGAGTATAGGAATGTTGTATTCCTTTTATATTGCTATTGATTCATTGTATCATTCACACACATTGCGTTTATGGCCTATTTACAATTTTTTCGACGATTATTATCCAGTCATGATCTAACAATGTATGATATATTCGGACGATTAGTCTACTATTTATTGTAATTGCTTCATGATATTAAGGTTTTAAGTTTGAATCCCCATGCATTCAGCAGATCTATTTTATGTTTATAAATAGAAGAGAGGGTGCATTCATATCTTCGAAATGAAAAGTCTTTCTTTTAACCCTTATACGAAAAATTACAATTGATCCAAGGAATAAGTGGTTTTCACAGGTGTTGCTGATTTCGAGTGCATTGGTCCTAATTGATGCAAAAGAGTTTATTTTTCAGCAAACACTCAACTAACTATCGGGGGAGCTACAATGTTAAAATATTGTTGTCCTGAAAATTGATCTGTATTGACTTACGACATATTGACAGGAGCAATAAAAATAGTAATTTAACTGCCATCTCTTTGAATTTATTACTATAACAAAAATGGTTTCATGATTAAATAAGTCAAAAAAATATATTGGGGCATGGCTGAAAGTTATCACTATTACTCACTTTAAACGGAGTAAAGTACACAAAAAAATACGTCAGTTAATAATTACTAGTACATTTGTGTAGCATTATATGTTATAGAATAATACGTTCTATGGCGAATAAGACAAAACGATTAAAAGCTACCTCCCGCTATGCCAAATTATTAGCGCAATTTTATGTAAGCTAGGAATATTAGATGAAAACTACAAGCTCTTCCTACCGGAACACCCTGCATCCACCATCTTTAAATCTAGGCTACCAGTTCCATCCAATTCTAACAATTATTATGATTATTAATTTTAGTTATTTACTATTTTCATATCCTAGCTATCATTCACGCTGCTTAGTCGTAATTATTCCTATTTTTTCTTCTTTCTTTCTCAATAGAAAATGTTGTTCGCCTCTTCTCATTCGTTTATTTTTTTTCAATCTTATGCTGTTGGTTATTGTTGTCTTATAAGATCATTTTTTTTTCCCCTTTCATAGCCCCTTTAAATTTCCAGATAATTATATAAAATTATAGATCCCCAGGTGAATCTATTTACGAATTATTTTGTATTTCCTGTAGCATCACTACATTATATACAGGTTTTGTTATATAATTTCTATAAAATAACAAAACCTGTATATAATGTAGTGGTGCTACAGGAAATACAAAATAATTCGTAAATAGATTCACCTGAGGATCTATAATTTTATATAATTATCTGGAAATTTAAAGGGGCTATGAAAAAAAAAAAAATTAAAGATCATTGTAATGTTATGTATATGTATCATATATATACATATTTTGTTATATAAAGTGTTTGTTTGTTCATCCATTTCACTGGCAATGTATCACTAGCAACTATAGGCACCAGCCATTTAGTATAATTGCTATAAATTTAATAATTTGACCATGTATAGTTAGCTAACGAGTAGATCCAGCCATTTATATCATTATATATGTTATATTTCATCCCTGATTTGTTTCGTGGATATCATAAGTATACATTATGAAAAAAGTCCGGTTGCGATCGTAAGGAATTGCTTGAGAGGAAGGGAGCGAGAGAGCGGGAGAGAGAGAGTGGATAGGGTGAGAGATCCAGCGGTAGATGTAGCGGCTGTAATCCGGCGGTAATTAGCGTCGTGCGGGCCAAATCCCAGGGGCCGGGATCAGTGCTACAGGCAACTTCGTATGAGGCATTTAGCCTGCTAGCCTCCCCCAGGACCTGGGACAGCCGGGCCCGCCGGCCCCACTCTCCAATTTATTATATATTTAGGCCAATTAGACTGAGTAATGCCAGTTGGATTGTAGGGCCCCATGGGACCTCACCGTAGTCTTCTTGTTTCGAGCCGACTTTACATATGGCTAAAACCGTTCTGTAAACCGCTGTGCTCTTCGGTCCGTATATTTATCATATCCGGCTTAAGGTCTCAACTTACTGAATCGATCTTATACTTGGCTGATGGTTATATTTAGTGGGATATCTTCAATACTCTCTCTCTCACAGCCTTCTCCTTCATTTGGCTCTATCCATCGCTTCCTCTTTCGTCAGCGTACATTCAGCTTCGTTGGGACCGAGCTCTTTCCCCTCACCAGTGATCCATATGACGTCCAACAGTTCTACTGAACGGTACAATCTTTGGCTTGGTTTACATACGGCTTTAAAACGTACGGGATGCGGTAATTCAATGAACACATGACCGTGAATTAACTGATGCTAGTACGCGTTCTTATTCCAACGATGCATTACTACCGAAGAAAACGGGTTGATTTTGCTTACTAAGAGTAAAAAAAATTATATTTGATACAAAAATGGTTTGGAAACGGGCAACGTGATGAACGTACGTCACCGCAACGTTACTGTACTGGTGCACTGCCAATTTAAAATAAATTTACTCCCACAGTACGTTTAAACACCGGATGTGTGCATCGGGCCTAATGCTACGTGTGCCATAGCATTTCAGTGCACACTTGTCCATTTGAATATTACAGTATTTAAACTTGATGTCTATATAGCAAGTCGCTAACTCGCTACCTTAGTGAAACAGTAGGGCATCTCACTTTTTTGGTCAAATTATGAAACAAATAGTACACAAATTGGCAGCACTGTTTGTTCTGTATTACTTATTGATAATTTCAGTGAAAAGAGTACATCAAAAATTCAGGGTAGATTTTCCGAAATGTTGAGATTTCTCGTTGTCTTCCCGTTGCACTGAGGTAGTTATTTGAAAAAACAGGACCATAATTAATAAAATCATAACGTAGAATGGTTAAGTGTGAACTTTGCTCGATAGCAGAGGGAAATGGTTTTGAAAGATTGATAAATTCTGATGGAGAAGCTCTCTAAAATAAATCATCGCGAAGCAGTTGCTCTTTAGAAAATTATTATTTCCCAAACACAGTTAACTTCATTATTAATAATTAAGACCCAAAGAAAAAATTAATTGCTGAATCGAGACTTGAACTCGGGATCTCACCGATATATATTCTTGGGTTCTGACCTGCCCTTTCTGGACCTATCAAAAAAAGGTCTATAAATTATTTGTGGGAGGGTTTACAACCACATTACCCTCCGCTTTTGTGACAGAAAACGATCTGTTATACTGTTTGCTACCAATTTATATTTTAATTCACTTCAAATAAAAGTTTTCTATCCGTCTTTAGAAGTGCACCCCACTAGAGTATATCTTTGATAAATATAATCCTTGATGCTCTTCTGTACATTGTTAATTTTTATTATGTTTACACAAATCCTCCTCCGATCCTTCAAAGCCATATTTACTATAATCCTAATAGCTCCCTATTATATCGGAATTCGACACATCGCAAAGCCACAATATTATTTGTTATTGCATATGAAAAAACATGTTGGCTATACTCGTATATGGATAGGTCAAACTGATCACCTTAGTTCTCTATGGACTAATAACTTAGTATTTGTTAGCATCTTGTTATTTTTACCTCGTATGTAAAAGGTTTTCTAGAAACGCTTCAGAAAATAAAATTTCGGTTAAAGATGATCTTTTCCCCCGATTCACAATGGAGAGTAAAAACCCTAAACCCCTAAGGGCGGAGAGCTAAAGATAGCGTGATTAAAGGGAAGCCTAACAAAAGAGAGCTCTCGCAATAATGACTGACCCCAGACAGACTCATGCACTTGTGCTGTGTATGTGTTCTGTTAGGGAGGACTAAAGAGGAGGGGAGAAATAAGAGATAACGACTTGTAGCCCCCTCTTATCTTAATGAGTGTCAGATCTGGTGGTCTTTAGCCATTCTTCGAGGTGTCTCTACCGCCATTATCTACAGCTTTCTTTAACACCAGAGGGGGGGGGGGGTCTCTCTTTCTGAATATCTGTCAATGAGCCTCATCTTTTTCTTTTTCTCTTTTATTCAAATCTTTTTACCTGACAAAGTTCTCCTTCTCTCTGAAGTTGCTCCTGTTAACTTCGACTGTTATGCTCCGGTTTCCGACTTTTAAAAAGCCTGTTGACGGTCTCGTAATATATTTTCGCAGTCTTATTTTATAAAATTATTCATCTTTTATATACTTGTAAGATAACATTGACATTTTCCCTTCAAAAAGAACTTTTGATACTGGACTTTGGTCCAGGAACGTAGGTCTGTGATATCAATTTGTATACTAATTCTTGGTATTATATATTGATGAGTAATAGTTCGGGCTTTCGTCACTAATATTGGTGCCTATGTTGGCATTTCGTAGTACAAATTAAAAGATATTTCTATTTTTTTGATTCTATTTGTATTACAATGTCTTTCGAACGATGTGTTTATTTTTATCAACTTAAAAGGTAATGAATGTTTTCGTCGTGACCTTGGTAGTTGAAATTATCAGCCCTGAAACATTTATTTGTAGTAATTGTTATAGAGAAATGAAACATGGACTTTTATCTTCTCTAACCTACCGCAGATTGTGTCATGGATTGAAAAGCTTTTCTAAATGTGTAACATAAAAATACAACGGAGGCTTTTTTGGATGCATTGGAGCCAGTCTCTTTACCACAGTAACGCTCATTTACTCAACATAACATGAAACCAAGTTCTCTGTATATATCGTTCAAATACAGAAGCTAGTCATTGTCGAAAACGTTATTTTTGCCGGTGCTAAATTGTAATTTTTTTTGAGAAGTGGATTCTGAGTGTGTAAAGTGTGTGAAATGTCATAACAGATTTGATGAAATCGAAGATTGATGGAAGGTTGGGATATTTAAAAAGAAAAAGGAATTTGATCAGAGCTTAAAATTGTACTGACCGACCAAATACATTGCATAGCAAATAATTTTACAGTATCAACCATCCCTGGAATCCTCCTGGATGATCCTGGAGATAGAAGTAAAAGTGGATTCCAGATATCTTAAATTATCATGTTAAAAGATCATCTGTGGCTATCCCGGTCTTTCTCTGTCTCATTCTGCATGTAGGTAAGATTGATATGGTTATAGGTGTAGTGGAAAGGGGCACCCAACACCAAGATATGCCTGTATACTAAAATTTCTGGCTGACTAACGGGGATGATCGTTTTCTGATATTCAGCTCTCCAATCTAGGGAAAAATGTGAATATGCTCATCTTCCATCAATCAATATCCACCATTTAATTATGGTGATATTTTAGCTAGCACTTTCGCCACTGTGGACGTATTAGGCCACAATACTGCTCAGGATTGTGTTTTGTCCTCGTCTCGCTTGTGTTTGTGCGTTGATCCATTCCCCTAAACACTGGCTCCCCGGCACTGATACTTGAGTATACTATGGGGGGGGGCGTATTTTAATTACTTGAGGACCCCTGGGTGCAAGGGCAGCAGACGGGGTGTACATTAGTACGATTGTGTTGAGAACCCCGGTCGGACAATGGCTGCTGTTTTGTAGGTCTTTGATCTGAACATCTTTTATTCAGTAGGATCTCTGAACGGTGTTCTCATTCTCCCCTCCCCCTTCTCACCAAGCACACTCCCTCTACAGAAAAACTATATCCTCCCCTGCTTATTTTTGATACTTCCTCTAGTGCGTCGCACACTAGTGCCCCCTTCCCCAACTTCGATCACCCATGGGGCACGTGCTCCAGAGTCAAGTGTGATCACACTGTCAAGGGTTTTTATCACACAGCATTGCTGCAAAATTGCAATTTTTATAAATTTTTCAGGTTTAGCCAGTTCGTTGCTGTTTTTTTTATCAACGGCTCTTAGTAAAGTTTCATGCAATTGCAGTCTTTTTCATAGAGTCGGGTCGTTAAATGAACGTTCCCTGTAAAACCTAATGTTTGTAGGTAGAACAAGCGAGAAAACAAAAGGGTTTCTTTTGGTTCTGAGAAAGCAACGGGATCCTACATCCCCGTTTTTCTTGCAAGACATTATGATTTTCTTTTCTTTAAACAATATATACTTCGAAAACTTCATAATTTATACGCAGAAGATACCTTATGAACAGTTTTAAAATTGTTTTAATATATGTTTATCACCTTATCGAAATACGTTGTTTTATTCTTGTTTAAATTTCTTGCTGGTAATTTCATAAGTAAAGTAAAATTATGCACGTACACAATCTGGCAATACCTCGCTTAAAAGCCTCTCTGCAAAAATGAACAGTTTAAATTAGCAAAAGATATTAAGTATGGTGTCAAAAAGGTTCGGTATGGTATAATAAAAACTTTTTCTATAAACTTGATTGATTTACATTATTAACATCCTATACTTGACCCATCATCATCAAAAAGTTATATCATTGCAGTATAAAATAAAAAATAAATTACAAAAAAAAATATTTAAAAGCAACCATGATAAACAATTATAAATAAATGCCTATTTATTGTTAGTTTGTGTAACAACTTCACGATATGAATGTTCTGGGTTCAAATCACTACATATACAGTCATTTTTCCTTTCACTTGCAGATCTGTACATAGTAGAGCTGGATTAATTAATAATCGAGGGACTAGGAAAGCGGGAATAAAGCCCCAGGCACCATTGTAGTTACCTGTTCGCAGACGGCACCTCAGTCCCACCTATTTAGTAGGCAGGGCATGTATTCTCATTATAAGGCCTCAACGACTGATTAGGAGATTTACGTTCCTACTTCATACATTATACACATTATTCTTCAATATTACACTGGGCATAAAGTTATGAAATCTCAAGACTTACGACGACTTAGAAGAATTAAATGAAAGACCGCAAACGGACAATATTATTAACAATCCATCGCTCAAGATGAATTTAGCAATTTGTTTGAGCAATTGTGCTACCTGCATGAATGAATCTGTTTTCAAAGCTTAACGACACATTCACTTTCTGCCTGGTTTTGTTTTGTTTTTCGATTGTTCATTATCAACTCATTACTGATTATCAGTCGATGGTAGTCCTCTATTCAACTCTTACAATGAAGTATTTTGAAACATTATTGTTTGATGTTGTACATTATTCTTCCTGGTCTCAACTCAATAATGGGACCAATATTATTTAATTATAATAATATATAGTGCCTTTATTTTATCTTTCCTTGTTATAAACGGTTGTATATATTTAAAATGTTTAAAACAATAAATACTACCTACGACCTGAAAGAAATAGTAGTATGTCTGATTTACTGTTCAACTGTTTTATATTTTATATTGAATGAGACCTAATGCGACTGTGAAGCTCATGTAAAGAATTAGCCCTTAAATATAAAAAAAATACATTGTACAGAGATGTGTCCTTTGTTTTCCTACGAATAATTATATATGCAACGCAATATACAACAACCATAATCCTATAAATTAAATATTGTTTAAAAAAATAACAGTTCACTGAGTCGTAGCTATAGTTAGCTAATTATAAATAACATATTAAATACTTATCTGTAGATGCTATTATTTTAAATTATAATTTAAACCGGATCCTTGTATTATTAAATAGATATTTGATATTTTATTGTATGATTTCGTTTATGTTGATTAATAATGATGGGTGGATTTAGCTGGCAGAAGGCTGATTAGAGGCAGTCTACTACGCCGTTAATATGAAGTCATTATCGTAATAACCGGTGTTGGATTACGGGATCATCATGCTTTTTATCCATTAGCATTTTAATTTTATCATTGAAGCTTTTATACCGTACAGCGTTATTACTACTTTAGTTGGAGCAGGTTTTTTTTCTCTAAAATTTAATTAAATTCCAAGGGTTACTTTTAGGGTTATTGAGTGTTTACTAATTAATTACTTCTTAATAATTGCTGTTACAACAAAACATACACTAAGTTGCCTTAGGACTCTCAGAGTACTTCATTATCAGTTCCAAGCACCCTATAAGTTCCATGTTCACTGCAGAACTATTGGCAGTGGAACGCGCAGTCAGGCTCATTGACGTGGGAAAACCAGTTCTTTTTAATCATTCAGGCTCCGCTCTAAATTCCGTTTGAAATTTATTCTAAAATGAGAGTTAAAATTTAAGCTAAATTGAAAGAGCGAAAAATGAGAGTTCTAGTACAACTACTTGAGTAGCAAGACAGATACCGCAAAGATTAGTAAGCATTCTGAGAGCTTTTGATAATGAGAGTTCAGGTTGACGAGCGCTTTGATGAAATTGAAAAAAAAAAAACTTGCCGGGAGACAAAATCGGACGTTTATTCTACGTAAATCTATTAGTCAAAGATATGGGTGTATGGTTCTCTTCTTATGGCTTCCAGGACACGCTGGCTTGGACAGCAACATGTCTGACGTAATGGCCCAAACGGCCCCAATCAAGGATGAAGCCAAAACATTTTGGAATAATCTAGATGAAAGATTGATAGAAACACTTCTAAGATGTAAAGTCTACGACCCGCCCAGAAGAATGGAAGTAAAAAATTGTTACTACTACTACTCATTCATCATGTAGTTTATTGCGTTTTCTAACCAACGTGTTTTGAAGTTTGAATATCGATGTTCATAGTGGTTGAAACATGTAAAAAACAACTTGCTGAAAAACAAAGGGCAATGTTTTCTGTCACTTGTTGATAATAATAAATATTTTATGCGTTGTTAAGGGTGGAAATTATGATCTATATTTCCTAGTTGATAACATTATTTGTGTGTTAGGAGTGTACTGTGACTTGATTTTTCATCATTACTATCATACTGCAGCTTTGGAGTTTTCTTGAAAATGTCAACACCTTAGAAATCCGAAACTATTTGGATTACCAAGTAACCTTAAGTTTGATTTACACTATGGCTAATTGTACTTTTTCTACCCTACCGCTGGAATGTCTCTGCAAACTGGAATGTTTGCACAGATACAAGGAGGTGACATGCACCCCAGCTGGCGCCTTGCATCCCTAATCCCGGGTGCAGCTAGCTATATATCTTAATATAAAGGTTAGGTAGCTAGGGCTACACCCATAGGACGGTGGAAACCGGGATTTGTGGCCTCTCCAGCCCTCTATAACTCACCAGTTCCTCGGCCGCCTCTCTTCGCTGGCTGGTCGGGTCCCGGGCATTTTTATCCCTTTAAATGGCGGCCTCCCCTGGGACCTAAGTACCCCGCTCAGGAAATATCGTCCAAGTTTTCGCCAGGGGGGAGGAGACCCGCCAACTTTTGCACCCCCACCCCTCCTTACCACGTATAAATATAATATAAGACAACCTCTAAGTGTGTGGGCGGGGTGGCGGCCGCCTCCATCCTTCTCCATTTTTTTACTAACTCTTGTCAACTCCGTTTTTTCAAAGGATGCTCTTTGTTTATTTAAGATAAAATGGCTTCTTTTGCTCTTGCTTCTCTGTTATGTGTCAGTACTTTTATGTGCGCATATTTATACTAAAAGTATTACTAGTTTCATTTGCATGGTTGCGTTTGTTTTGATTAGTGCGTCTTGCAGCCCTTTACGTAGAATAATCACTTGATTTAAATTACATCTGCACCAAAACACCTCGTAAAATGAAATGGACAAACAAGGTCGGCGTTGTGACAGGTAAAATGTGACGAAGAAGCGTCAGTGTTAGATAACCCTCACAATTTTTATTTCGGCATCCTAGACGCTATTTTCTACTGAACATTACAGTAATTGGTATTTGTTAAAACTAAAATGTACCAATTTTTCCTCACAAGGCTGTGTCGTGACTCCAGTACTTACATACGCTTTCATAAAAATTAACATTAGGTTAAATACCACCTCCTCAGTCCCCATCTCATCTTTTAATTGCTTACACTAGTATTTATGTAATTCAAAATAAAACTGAGACGACTCTCACCGTGTTTTATTCTTTGCATGAAAAAATCGAGAACCTTTAAGTGTGAGTATTCATTGAACTACGATCAGGAATAGTTAACTCAAAATCTTATTTAAAAAAAAAATCTTAAGATAATACTAAGTGAAATGGTACAATTGATGGTTACTTTTGAGCAATTCTGATCTTTAGCATTTATATTCCGTTAAAATTTGCCAGAGTAATATAATTGACGGTAGGTATCCTCATTCAAGGGAATACTCCCCCCCCCCTCCCTACCACCACCACCTCAGTCTCAAAGAATCGTGGGTTTCACCAGACCTCTTGGTGTCTCTAAAGGGACATGGTGGATTTCATGACCATGCTACGCCCAGCATGTTGTCCTTGAAAAGGACCAGGGTGCAGTTTTGTTTGAAGATGAAGATATGTAGTCTATTGAAAGAAGCATGCCTTTTGTGGTCGCTCTCAAGTTTTCTCATCTTTGAAAAAATTCACTAGACCAGGATACCATTCCATTTTAAGCTCATTTGTTCTACGAAGAAGGGCTCGCTTTGTTTTCAGTGAAGGAGAAAAAACAAGAATTTAGGCTTGAAAAGATAACAAGAGTATCATCATGGTAGATATGTATAGCTCAATGATTTATGATAAATTACCATGCTTCAATGGAAAACTACATTTTTATTGACAAACATGCCTTATTTCTGATCGACTTTCGTTTAATAGTAAACCTTTTTGATGAAACGAAATTTCTTTAAAAGAGCTATTAATCTGTATGTTAATTTTTAGAAATTTAGACAATAAATCTGGAATTTTCATGTTGCACACTGTGTGAATGTAGGATATATAAAACCATTGTAGAATGGATACAATGTAGAATTTGCAAACTATAAAATAGTTCAGTGAATCATTCACTTAGCCATTCTTGTATCCTTCTACAGGTATTTATATTATCCATAATGGGGACATTTAACCGTTGCTTCTGATTGGTTATTAACGGGTGACGGCGTACTGAAAGGCTCATTGATCTACTGGAAGCATTTACCGAACTGGCAACAACTCCACTTACGCACTAAGCCCGTACATGCCTGCATGACCGGCATATTAACTCACCTGCATTGCATTAACTCTAATCCATCAGCGGAATTCTCTGCCATCTGACTCAAAGAACTTTTTAAACATTACCAATTATTTTAAATTTAATTTTTACAGGAAGTTGTAAGCATTTATTCATGAGCCCGGTGGAAGAGCATTCAGGCGAGGCTCTACTTTCAAACAGGAACGGGATGGGATTTGAATTCTGTCACCCTTTATGTGGCGTTCGCAAATTTCTTCAATCTATCTGAAATTTTAAAACTTAAGCATTTTTTAGGTCCCGGCTTAAAAATTGTTTATTTACACTTTACGGTTGTAATTGCCTTTCTAGTTGAAGAGAGATTAAAAACTGTAAAAAAACATATATTCCCACAAAACAAACTTTTGGGAACCAACTATAGGAATAAATTATTATATACCATTCGAGCCTGTTTTATGTATCAATGTTTGATATTATGACAAGAATCTTAACTGGCTCTATGCCAGGTGTTTAAAGTTTAAATTCTCGCATTAATGTGTTGTACATAAGTTTCTTCAGTCTATACGTGTGGTTTCTGTGCAATGTTTGGTTGCTTCTGAATGGCTGGTGTTTATTAGTCTTGAATACATTGGTCTGATTTTCAGGCTGTGGTATTATTTTGCTTGTGCGTCTACGTCTTCAAATGTTTGTTCTTGGTAGTTTTGAGTGGCTGTTTAGCACATGTTCACTTATTGCATAAGTGGTGGTAAACGCATGAAGGGGTTTTATATTGGAGTAAGCGCATCGTGGGTTTAAATAATGAAATGAAGTGTATCAAAAAATAATGAGGTTAACACTAACCGTTGAGTATGTTCCTATTTGAAAATTGCTGCATTGTGTAACTCAATAAAATAGCTGTTTTCAGTTATTAACCAAATTAATAGTTAGTTAACCTGGGTGGGTATGCTAGGGTACCGCGGTGCTATTTCGACACACGCCGAAAATTGTTTAAAAATATTAATAAATACTGTTTAATGTTAGCCTGATATTAAATCTTGATAAATTAAGGTTTTTTCAGCTTGTGGAAATTATAGAAACGTTTCGACGCCAATGAATTATTTTAACTAAGCCATTTTAACATCATTATATCTTACTTTAGGGGGTGCTCTTTCTAATCCTTTGCAATAAATAAACACGGGGTCCGCAAAGGATCTAGATTTAATGAATTTTAATTATTCATTCCTAAGCCAAAAATTATTTAGTACTGTCAGGTAGGATCAGAGCACTTTGAGGCCGATAGCGAATAATATATTTAGCCCCCCTCCCTAGTCGTCTGATAAATGGAATTGCCTCCTAATTTATTAATTAGAGTTTATTCGAAGAGAATAATTTAATTAAGTTAAGATTGATTTGGATGATTCTCCCCTTCAATGTAGAGTTTTACCTTTTATTTATAGGTTTCTTTATATTCCTTCCTCGCTGTCTCTTCAAGAACAAATAATTCTGTCATGGTTGTCACCACACAACTATCAGTCCAATACAACACCGTATTTGTTGTAATATTGGTTTAGATTGATAAAATAAATATGTTTTCATCAATTAATTTCTTGAAGGAGTTTCGACAAACCTACTTATGCCTGCATCAGGTCCTTTCTTATATGATGCTGTCCGGGGATGGAATTAATAAGTTTATTTAATAAAAGGTAAGTTCTTTTATTTTTAAAGGGCATGTCAAAGACAAGGCTCATACATAAACGTTTTACTCTTCGTTGATCATCACACATTTGATGTTATGACGTAATTCTGAGATAGGGATCTGATGTATACATACATAGGACGTTGAAATGTTGTCTGAAGTAAATTCTATTAAAACCCAACATCTTTCATTCATCGGCGGAAATCCCAACATAATCTCAAGATTACGTCATGAATTATTAAGTTTCGCACAGCTTATCTTTTGTAATGGGTAAAATTTGATGCCTGAATGAAGTGATGTCATTAGTAGAAAAAAATAGACAAACTAACTTTTTTTAAAGAGATTAGCTCTTGGTCATTCTTCACTGGCTAGTATCCGGCGACGCGGCTGACGGAGGAGCGTGGGGGACTTCCCAAGACTCCGGTTTCTCTTCGCATGTGGATTTGGGAGGTCTCTCGGCTGTCTGTAAATATTGTATGAATGAGCAAGTGAACGATGAATTGTAAATATGGTATGAATGAGAGCGTTTATCGCAATTACTGATTGCCTTGTAAAAGGCAGATTGTAATTATAGCGCAATAAAGAGTATCATATCATAAGTAGAGAATTTTTTGATATAGTACTTCTTAAGACTCATTAAAACTGACTATTTGATGATTTTCATAACCGTAACGAACCCTTAACTGTGTGATAAATTACAATTTTTTTTACTTTACTCATCCTAATAACTGGGTCGTTGGCCATACAGATTCAATCTGCTACTAGATAACATTTACAATTAGTTATTAGATTGAAAGTGGTGGTTAATAAGGTTTTTAATATCACCAATGTTCGTTTCTCTTTTCATTAATTGGCAAATGCATTCGACATCCTGCATCTGTCAACCACCCAGCAATCATTCCACCATTACAAACTTTGAAGAACTGTTCTTAAGAGTAATATTGACCTTATTTAAAACCTAGAAAAGCTCTCACGTGGTTACATACGATGTTCTAAAAGTTACAATTTCAAAAAAAAACCTAATAAACTCAAAATAAACCTAACAAACACAAGTGGAAATTTAATTTAGTTAAAGTACCCAGGACGTCGTGAATACCAAGTAACTAGGCAATAACTTATCGCTCTCTTTCTCCCTAGCTGGTCCCTATTTCAATAGTTTTCCTCTAATGATCAGACTGGTTTATTTGGTTTGACATTGAATGTTAGGTGTGGTGTCAGTGACGCCGACATGCTAGTCAACAGATTGACTCCTAAGCCGGACAGCAGTGTCTGATTAACTGTGCTCAGGCAGCCAACTATATCTCCTTCTGTGCATGTTAAGTCTTCCGTGTATGTCCACAGCTCAATGCAGCCTGCAGCCGTTCTAATACCTTCATATTAATGCGGCTTGGGAGCATTTATTTGATTAATTCACATGATTTTACAATATTTTAGAGAATTAATTATCGCTTTATCGGGTGTTTGGTTAATTTTTACATGTAAGTTTAAGTTTGAAAGGTGTTATTTCACAAACTTAATGAATTTATACGTCGCAGTCCAACTGTAAACTAGCCTATACACAATCTTATTATAACCCATTTTTAGATTTTGAAAATTTACTTCCTCGACTTGAAACAATTATGAATAAATCAGTAAATGAGATACTATTTAGGAAATGTAAAGCACGCACTGATTTTAGACTAATAAACTACTAATCTACAAAGTTATACTTAAACCAATCTGGACATACGGAATAGAGCTATGGGGGACAGCAAAAAAGTCGAACATCAAGCGTATCCAATCCTTTCAATCAAAAGTCCTGAGAACAATAGTAAATGCCCCTTATTATGTCAGCAACAAAACCCCTCATAACGATCTTAATATACCCTACATTCTAGAACTCAGCCCTTCCAAGTTTATGAAATTCCACAGTAGCCTTTCCAACCACCCTAACCCTGTAGCACAGTCACTCATCCCTATAATCCTCCTCGGAGACTGAAACGGCAGTGGCTCCGTGACCTGCTATAATCAAGTGACAGTGGGAGTCCTGGCAATGGCCAGTTTCTCCAATCATGTCCTGAATGAATGAGCGAGTGAATGATGAAATGTAAATATGGTATGAATGATAGTATATCTTAATTACTTATTGCCTAGCAAGGCAGATTGTAATTTTAGCACAATAAAGGAATTATATTATTAGACTGTACACAAAACAAATGTTACTGTAGGGGACACCACTGGATCGCATATTAAAACAACTGTATAAGCTATCAGCATTCCTTTAAATTAGCGAATCTACTGGTTTCTAATGTTTTTCAAAACATTTCTAATATATTCATTTTTGCGTCAACGTAACTGATGACTCAAGAAATATGAAATTTTCAAAAAAATTTCAAGCCGTAGCTTAAAATGTTTCAACGTTTAAAAATAAAATCGAAATAGGGTCGACTTATTTACTCCCCCCACCTTTTTTTTTTATCTTAGCTAGTATTTTATAATTTAACATATAAGATATGGAAAACCCTTCTGAAATTACGTATTCACATATTCCGTTGCTGTCAAAAAATAACAAATCCTTTTTTTTTTTTTATGAAATATTTTATTTATGAAAAGTACAATAATGATATACTTATGGCATACAGTTTAACACGTTGACTTCTTCGCTACCCATATTTGGGTGATGCTCATTTGAATACTTAAAGAAGATTTAATAGATATCTGGAAAGATATTCCCCGAAATATATTATTAATTAAAATAACATTATTATTTTATTAAGTACATAATAGAAAAAAAGAAATAATTTTCGAATCTAACGTGGCACTGGAGTGCAGTCAACGTGTTATGTTATATATTCCTTGAATTTTAGAAGCACTCTACGGAGTTACTGAGCTCATATTTGGGTTTACGATAGTGGTAAAACCTAACCGAGGTTCCCTCAACGTCTACTGAAGGGTGAAATAGACGTGGTGTTGAAGACCAGGTTTGTTGGCTGGTTCATCTTTTACTGGATTAATTTGTGTATGAAAACGTTAAAGCATACCATTCTTGTATTGTAGGCGACATTTAGCTGAGCTTTCAGTCAGCAGACTCGCTACGCACCGTGCAGCACAGTTGAGGGCAGCTCTGTCTGTTTATTACCAGTTTGAGAAGCGATAAAATGAGTGAAGTCAAATGATGTGAATGACAGTAAGACTGCATGCGCACAAGCTTAAGATTCTCACTGAAGTGGTCAGAAACAAGCCGGTTGCCTGGCAAATATTTGCGTCATGAATTACTGAAGAAGACAAACCATTGTTATCCAGCCTAGAATAATACAAATAAATAACACAATACAGTTTCTCCAATATGTATTGGACAGTCAGCAGCTCTAACCGATTCATACTAGGACCTAATGCAGACATTATGTCCTACCTATTACATTACGTCCTCAACATAACATGGTATGCTGAAACGTTAACTATTAATTTCATGAAAATCTGGCATCTCTCTTTCATCGACATAAGCCTATGTCCCAACAAATTCATCCAGCCAGTTATAAATGTTAATGATCCCACACAATAGTATTTATAGAATTTTAGTTCAATTATTGACTAAGCACGTGCTATGGTTACTCCTGAATCCTTGACCACTCCTTGAGGCTAAGCACCAATACAGAACGGATATACCTGGTTAGCATGCCTTCTTTACTTTATCCGAAGGACCGCACACTTCCTCCTTTGTATTCATGTATGGGAAGCTGCGACCTTAGCCGTAACGCCGTGAATAACAAAAGCCTTCTTTTATTCATGTTATCACTTAAATAGCCGGCACACCCTCACAGAACTATTATGCAGAACGGTGCATTGTTAGGGCCACCGAGGGTGAAACGAGGCTGCTTGTGAAATTCCTTTTGAAATGAAAGTTTCAACGACGTAATTATAAGACTGGACACAAAGACTACAGCGGGGTAGTTTTAAAAGGGGTAGGTAACAAGGTGGGGGTCCAAGCAGCCTGCAACAATGCTCTCCAATCTTTATCCCCTCTCGCCCAAATTACTCTCTTCTATTTCTTCTTTCACCCTCGTACGTCACCTATATCATCTTTTATACTGGAGAGTTTTTGTTGTCAACAAGGACACTAGCCTGCAGCTTAGTAGAAGAGGCTGGGCTTGCTTGAAGCTTTAATACTTCTTTAAGTAAATATTCAATGAACCCAACTTTGTCTACCCACAGTGTGTGCTTTCGTCATTGTACTTGCTAGAAGAGTGCTTACTTCTCAGAACTTATCAGAGTTATAAGTTAGACTCTGCTTGATAAAAAGTGTTGATAATGACAGTGTCAACCGATATTGCTTGTTTATACAAGTACGAATTGTGGGCTAGCAATGACTGCATTCATTTGATAACCAAGGGGGCTCTCATGCGTGATAAGGACAGGTCAGCGTAATTGCTTTATCGCTGTCGGATGCTTAGCGGACCGTGAACAACTCAGCCGATGCACTCATCTTCAGCTTACACTACGGTTGATGCAGTTGATATAGTAGCTGGCTGCAACTATATTGATGACCTGCATGACTACGTAAACTCGCATCAATCACTGCGATAGTGGTAACGCTTAATCTACCGTCATCCCCAATATCAAGGTATGCGTGCGCATCATATTTGTTTTTGGTCGTCGCGTCGCAACAACTTCGACAAAGTCGACATTGTTAAATCATTATGTCTTTTCGCACCCAACAGTGAATTCAACTTGTTTTCTTTAGCTCGACTCTCTATAGATAAATATTTAAAACAGAGATAATAGTAGTACAAATAGAATCAGTTAAATTCCGTAATGGTCAACGACCCGATTATTCTGCTAGTCTCTACAGAAAATAGAAACTTGCCTATAAGCAATGCGGTCACTACTACATACATTAATTATTTATCGAAGGAATGTGCACAATAATTTTGCTATGGGCATACGACTTCAAATAAAGTAAACATTAGGATGAAGATTTGCTAACTTAACCTGCACCGGTGATGTTTTAGCTTACAAATATCAAAATAAGTTCAAAACGGAAGCTGTAGGAAATATCGTCTAGATATTAGCCACAGTAAAGGTATGTTCGTAGGAGTTTCTTGACTCAGACATTTCTAAAAAAGGGCATCGATTTATTTGTTATGTGGTGATGAAGCACCCACTTGAATGATATACCTTTGTTTATTTATTTCGAAAGCAGGATAAGTCCGCCTTCTATTGCTTCTCATTTTACGAAATCCATTACTTCTCCGGTGTGAGTTTGATATTGCTTCGCGTTATCATTTTTCTTTGTTTCTAGTAAAGTTTTTCACGTTACATCCTTTAAAAAAACTGTTTTTCCCTCTGTATGCCAAACGGTAATTGTATGTAAATCCACTAACCCATTACCCGAAGATAGCGCTAAGTATACAAGGTATACCTGGAATTAAAACGTATACCTCTGCTTGGTGTTTTAATAGTTCAAACTAAGTAAGGGATAAACCTTATCAAGGGATTAGTATAATAGCTATAGGGGGTGGTGGTGGGGGTGGGGGGCTTAGGGGCCGGTAGGGTCGGAGTTGATAAGCCATTAGAACAAGTTACTGCCCTAACCGATCGGTTGGAATTCGAATGCGGCGAAAACCTCTAATTGGGAACGATTTCAGCTGTAATGTTTAATTGCCATTCACCTTTATCATTAGTCGCGTTTCTCTAATTTACCTTCTTACTCCTGAGCAGAACCAATTCTCATCTCTAAATTACTCTTGCCAGTAACTCAGGAACTTCTTGTGAGGTTGAGTGCGGATTTTCGGTCACATTTCCCATTACAATTAAGTTCTGAAGATTCATGGAAACTATTTAAAACAGGTGCTATATCTATATCTCTTTCCCACGTGAAAGTGATGAGAGTCCACGCCTATGCTTTCTAAATGTTTCAAGGGTGGTAACAAATGTATTGGAATCCTAAAAACGGTTCCTTCCAGTCAACCCTTTTCATATAAAGCTCGTTTATAGGATAGAAATATACTTTTGAAAATATGGAAAATTATTATTGATTCAAGCGTCTTTAGGATTACCTAGTAAACATTTTGCTGTAACAAAAATAAATTAAGAAATACATGAATATTACGAAGCAGACTAAGGATATCTCGCTGTTTGACTCCTCTATGTACATAATAGTAAGGCCTGCTGGTTCTAACAATTCCTTTGGTCCTTTGATGTGCAGACTGAATAGTTTCAATCAGTTCTACCTGGATGCTTTTGTGGCATAGGGGGCCTTTTCAGATCTAGGTCTAGGAACAGTAAGTAAGAAGCCGCGTGTATGCCCAGGGATATGCCAAAAGTACTCTTGCGTCTGATGCTTTTTCTGTGATCGTCCCTTAGGTGGAAATACGGGTATATTCTTGTTTGTCATACAAGGGAAGGGTACAATTTTTCAGCTGTACTCGTGGATGAAGCATCTTTTTATGCAGACATCTACGTACATTTATTCTAATGTGTAAATAAATTGTTATTACTCGCTAAAAATTGTATAATTCTAGTTAAAGTGCTTTCGCCAATTGGATGGCAGACAGCTTACTTTTTATTTAATTATTATTGTATGAATGTGCGAGCGAATGATGAATTGTAAACATGGTATGAATGAAAACACTTATCTCAATTATTTATTGAGTATTAAGTAAAGGCAGATTGTAATTTCATCATAATAAAGTTGTTAACAAGTAAAATAATAAATAATTATTTAATTAATAAAAAAATTACGAACTATTAGTATTGTGTTGATAAATTTATTCTTGTTGTATTAGCGACAACATATACCTACATGGTTTATTCTTAAGCAAAATGTTATAATTTGTATATGACTCTCTACTTATTGTGCCGTAACAATCAACCTCCACCGAGGATTCCCACACTCCTTACTCCTCTCACACCACCTTCAAGCAGGTCCTCCTAGTACAAGGATCCGATCACCCTAAATATTTTATATTTCTCCCTCATCCTAAAATTCTAACTAGAGAGCTTAGGGGGAAAAAAAAAAAAACTATTTATTGTAGAAAAACTTTTAATTAAAGTACACCAATTTTTGGCGGATTCAATTAGAGGAAAGTAGAGGAGAATATAATAGATTTAAAATTTTGATTGACTCATTCAAGGTTTATAAAGCAGTGATCGACTGTTATCAGTGCCTTTCAAAATAAAATCAACTAATGTTTCCCCTCTATCCAACATGATGATATTTCAATAAAAATTATTCGCTGTACGATAGTATGAAATCTGAGGATCGTGGTATTGATCCGATTGCAATAGAGAAGATGGAGCGTCGCTGTAATCCGTAATGATTGCATTGGCCGGCCTGGCGGGAGCTTACACTAAAAGGACTGGTTTAGTGCAGCTGGGACCTCACTTCCATTAAATAGATTGACCCCTCCTTGTAGCCTGAGTTATGCCAGCCGGTATCCCCTCCACTAGTTTGTATTCATATAAATATCCCTTCCCATCCCTCTCTCCCTCTGTATGCATCAGCGTCGAATTTATCTTTGGCAGATGGTTTATTAACTACCATCCAGTAGGGCCGTAAAGGGTGTTTTTTTTTATTCTTTTTTTTTTTTACACATGTATAAGTATTTATTCTTGGGATTTGGTGAAAAACATGTGGATAATATAAATGTTGGGAGAGAAAGGCTAGTCGACTCCTACGGTGGAGTCATAAATGGCAAAAAAAAATTACTTATCTAAAGAATGATTTTAAGAAAACCTTTATATTATATCAAGCCAAAACTTTTATAAGTCGCTCAAATTTCTTAACTTTGACGTAGCTCGGGATCTCGATGAAAAACTAAATGACCTAATGAACTTCTCCCCTGGGTTCATCACGGCCGCGCACGCATTCCTCATCGTTGCTCAATGGACAACAATTCCTTTGGTTGCCCGCTCTTGCAACACTATGTCTATTCTGTGTATTTTTGTAGTTCGCACTGCACAACTCTACAACTCCCAACTATTGCCGTTCCATGTCACACCCACTTTTCAAATCCCGTCTTTCCAACATACAATTTTCTCTTCCTACCTTTATAATTTATTCGTCAATACAATTTTCATTTGTGATTAATTTTTATTGTTATTCTTAGCGGAGGACCTAGGAACCATGAATACATTTTATTTCAAGTATGCCATTGCAGAATGGAAACTTTCCGAAATAGCTGTCATCCTATTTAATTTTTTTATTTATTGTATATGTATATTTATTTGAAATTCTTTACGCCCCATATTCTCGTTATCGATTTTCTTTTCTTATTTCTACATGTTTTTATCACTACTAAACTATTAATTCCTCAATAGTATCTTGATGGTAAACGACTCTTAATAAATTTCACTTAATAAGAGAAATAAGAACTACAATAAAAAGGAAGCTAAAATAAAAGTTTATAGAATAATTGGTCATGGAAATTGTTAAATCGGAAAGTATTAAAACGATAGAAGATTGACGTAGAGAAGGGGTGTACTGCTCCTAAATGTTCAAAAGTTTTCTAAACCCTCACATCTTGTGTCAGAAAGTTTATTTCTCCCCTTCAAGGACTTACAAGCTTAAAAGTCGTCTTCAAGTACAACAAACTGTAACTAGTCCATCTAAGAAGTTCATGAATTTTTAATAGCCAATAGCATTAAATTGGAATCTCAATGACGTTAAGTGAAAATTCTATGGAAGCTATGTTAAGCGCTACGAGTAATTACATCTTTATCGATGGTAATTACAAAAAGAACAAATAAAATAGTATCTATTGATGGCCTAATAGGAGTAAATATATTTCTTAATAGGAACGCATAAAAACCCCAGGTTTTAGAGAAATGTTCCAATATAATATCATAATTCTCAAAAAAAAAAAAAAAAGGAATAATTTTAATTCCTACGAACTACGCTACAGTCAGTGTTTGCCAATATGCCAATCACTAATTCGTAAAATGTTAGTTTCAAGTAATCGAAAAGAGAAAAGATTATTTTCGTTGAATGTCAATTGTAACTTCGGATTTGATTCAGCGACTAATGTCAAAGAAATATCACACAAAAGGTACTCTAGAATCAGATTGATTTTTTTTTTTTTCTCACAAAATATTTAATTAATTGTGAATTCAATTTTTTAATATTTATGGGGTCAATTAATTTCTTAGCAATATTTTAAGCCTCTATTTCAAACAGTGGCTGCAAACATAAAATGAATTCTAATAAAAAAACGATTTTTTAATCAAATTACCAATAAATATGGCATTTTAATTGTCAGGTCGTCCAGACATTTAATTTTATACCGTGCTGTGCGTGAAAAATCGTCGTTTTTTTCGATTAAGTAATTGATTTATTAACAACATTTATTAATTTTTGTGGCTTTGCATTCATTTTTAGCACCAGTGGTCATCAAAAATGTCCTTTCAACATTTCTTGCCTGGCCAAACAAGAGCCACAAAAAAGTACAAACATGGCGTAAACGACTGCTTTAACTATTGCAGTAATTATAGTCGTCTATAGTTTAAAACAAAAAACATAATACATACTCACAATCAAGACCTTGAGGCATTTCATGTTATTGTATGCGGTACTCAATTTTATACGAAAATGGTAAGTACTAAAGCTGCATAAAACCATTCACTATACTAGCTGCTGGATAAGTGTATATTTTGGAATGTATAGATAGGGTTCATTGATGAAACTAATTATCTATTGGCCCTCCTTACACATAATGGAAAAAAAAATTTGTTCCTAGTTCTAAAAACACATTGTTTAACTCAATTATATGAATTAATTGTAGACTAACCCCTTTTTTCATAAATGGGAATGGAGAATAACAAACGAAAAATTGATTACAATGTAGACCGGCAGGTAGCCCTGGAACCAATAACGTAACGCTCCTGCTCTCTAATTAAAGGGCGGATCCTAATGTTTGTGAACTTCGGCGAAGCGTGCCCTTAGCAATCGGAATATGGAAGCTGGTTTTGGAGGACAAAGCCAATGTTTAAAAGGCCCTATAGCGCAGAGATATTCTCCGAGAACTGCGATCTTGATTAGGCAGGTAGGACAAATTAATATGCTAATGCAGGTGTCGGCGCAGCCAGTTTTACAATGGCTATTGATAGTGGATGAATATTCATTGCCGAACCGCACCAAGCCTTCTCAAATCCATTACGTCTTAAGTGAGGGGGAGGATTTCATTAAATTTTACCTTTAGCGGATAAAGGGGCCAGATCACACCCTTCCCCTCGGTCGCTTTCAACAGCGCAGTGGCTTCAGATGCAATGAGAATGGTATCCAAAGAGTGAAAAATTTACGTATCGTTAGCCTAGTAAATATTGTTCTTTATGTGCTTTCGTGTGATTCTGCATGATGCCTTGCATCTACATACGAGAGCGATACCCAAAAGAAACCTAACTATGTTTGTACAAAGTGATTTATTTCATTTATTTTTTTTTCTACAAAAAAAAACTTTAATCTCTTTCATACCACTCCATTCCATTGGAGGCTATAAACTTGTCCAATCTAGCAGCGGCAGTTTGATAACCAAGTTGGATTAAAACTGTAACAGTCAGGAATAATATTTCCGCGTTCGATGTTGGTGAATCCGGTTGTATGACACTTGTTGGAGCTTGTCGACTTTTAGGTCGGTATAATGAACCCCAGTTCGCCTGAGATCTTGTATTTTATCACTGCTTATGTGCCTGCTTGTGCTTGTATGGTAGCCTAGTCACGATGCCCGATACTTTGCAGCGCTCAACAAGCCTTTTATGGGAAGGCTCCTCCGGCATTCTATTGATGCCTCATTTTTTGGATGCTTTGAATGATTAGCCGGTGTTAATATACACAATCAAACTAGAAATAAAAAAATCGAGTTATGAAAGTAACAATGTAATTCGCAATGGGATGATTGAAGCTGGCCATAAGGTCTGCAAGGGCAGGCTCCTGGCACCTCGATAAATAACTTCAGGCCTTACATCATTGGCGAGCTATAATTACAGTTTGAGCGGTAGCACTCGCGTGCCCGACAAAAGGAAGGCGGTAATTGGCGACCCTGGTGGGGGAGGGGGAGTCATTAGAATGACAAAACTAGGGGATTGCCGATGGCTATCAAGCAGACAGATTCCTCGAGCACTCCGCCAAACTAGATCCGCTTGATAAAGATCGGAGATAAGCCCGGCCGAATAGAGCTGTAGTCGGAATATAATTCTCACGGAACATCCTCCCGGCAGAATTACCTTTTATGGCAATGACCAGACAAGGGGCCCGATTTGAATAAACAGGGCCGGATCAAAGAGTAAATGGAACAAATCTGGCGTTCTCCTTCGAAAATGGAGCGTTTGGAAAATTGTAGAGTTGTGGGTGAATTGATCTAAATGAATTTATAACAATTAAGTCGGAAATTCGATGTTATCGAGCAGATATAGTTAAGTGGCTTACATTGCTGCAGAAAAAAATTAGTTTTTTTAACAAATTTTGTCTTGGATATGTTATGTACTTCTATCTAAAATTCGTTTAATTCGTAAATTCGTTGATTAAAAATAATCAATTCAAATAACGACTTTTAACTGAACAAGTTGAAACAATTAATATATCCCCACTACTTATTTGGAATTTTTTATAAAGTTTTTTTTTTAAACAGTATACAAAAATATTAAAGTTATAGTTTCCATGGTAATTTTACTAAAAGCCGATTAATTGTTTTTATTTTTCTATCACGAAACTAAGGGCTCATACTACCACCTTTACGTCCCTAGATTATACCGGAAAGGAGATTGCCCATATTTTAGGCATATCCCCCACAACTTCGACTAACAAAACTTCCAAAGAACCTTAGGTACTCAAGTGCATCTTTGTATTGTTCCTGGCTCAAGTAAGAAATAATATTTTGAAATGAAACAATAATATTTCAATAAAGTATCTTATAGTTAATAGTTTAAACTTAGCAATGGTAATTTCAGCATTGTAATGGAAAACCCTGCATAAGTTTCTCGGTGGAACAATAATAAAATCCGAACAGTGAATGCATGGTGCATACAAAACTTTTGGAATATATTATTAGTGTGTGCGGTTGACTTAGAGGGAGGAACCAGTTTCTTCTCCATCAAGTTGCTAATTAATTGGTGTTGAGTTGCCGTAAGTGGAGTGCCAACTTAATAAGTACTTTCATTAGCGCAATTTAAGTCACAGCTATTATAGAGGTTGGAGTTTTCGTAATAGACTAGTTAAGGTTATAGAAATCTAGCTTAAGGAAAATATGTGCTTTTATGAGCTTATATAAATCACATTGTAAGAAAACATGGTTAAACAACAGTTAATATTAGGTATTTTTTTTCTGGCGCTTAAAATTGTTTTCTTCCAACTAATGAGAGTGTTCCAACAATTTCAACTACGTGCTACAAATCATTAGCTATATCTGTGAGTTCATAATTAACCATGAATTTAGGTATTAGTTGGGCCATTGCCTTAGGTTTATGAATGTAAGACGTCAGATCTTCATCAAATTCATCAATGAAAAAGGTTTGTTATTATTTTCATGGCATAACCTGAGATGGTCGGTAGGGATGAATTGGATGTATAACCGCCCTACACTAGGACCTGATGAGTAGCATGTCAAAACCCCGTTTAAATTTATTCAAATACCTGATGAAATTCCGTCACCATTCTCTCATTAACCAAAGCCGGTATCAATATATACATTAACATATCATATTTCATTATTTTAATCGGTTTAAATAAACCACCAAGCCACTAATTTTAGCTCGCTTAAAATTATGATATGCATTAAAATATTTGAATCATGCAGCCAAATAGTGAAAAACTATAATTATAATGAAATAATTAGCCATTTACAGGTGTGCAAAAAGGAAACACAAATTGTATTACAAAATAAATCTTTTTTAAAAATAATTAATTTTGTTTAAAATATTTATAATATTTTATATTATCTGTTAATTTGATTTTGTCTAAGACTTATATAAATTGTACAACATTTTGAGAATAAATCACTACTCATTCCATCTTCCCATCGTCCATCATCCACTGGCACTGAGGGGTAAACTTTCTATTTATTAATCCTAGATGGGACTTTTAAAAACGTTTTCTTGCTCTTATTAACAAGTATATTTACATTTGGGTGTCTCGATTTTGTTCGTTTGGCTTTAACTCATGGCATGGTTCAGTATTACATCTATGATCGTCGAAAAATGATTCTGGGGATGTGGCACCCCCCCCCCCTTCATTGAGAATATTAGTTAATAAAACAAATCCTCTCTTATCTAAAATTCAAATAAAAATAAATTCATCACAATGCCATACTAATCTTTTGACAACTTGCATTAAAAAAACAACAACGTTGCATTAAAACATTAACAAATTAACTTTACTTGTTATTAAAACTCGACATCTGGGTTTATTTAAAAGGTATTAAAATGGAGTAGTAAATTTAAGAGCATTAATTAATTAATTTTTCGTCAACAACACATTGTAGTAATCACTCGATTGGTGGGGGGATTCTGATGTTCTTTTCGATGAAGTTGGTTCTAGAAATGAAATGTTTTTGTTTTACATGTTCTTTACATCTCGTTACAAAGTTGTTTGTAACCTAATCTAGATAACTACGATTTTCATTGGATTCTGGATTTTCATTTAAGCAATACAGACAAACCTAATCATTGATGACGTTGCAATGCAGTTTGTTATCTGTCAAATATAATTTCCTTCGTTTGGGTTTGAGACAAGTATTATTGTATAGAAAGCTCACAGGTTTCCTTTAGCATTAATTACATTTTCCCCTATATACTTCAGCGATAAATAACCGGAATTCATTTTATTGAAATGTCAATTATCTTGCAAATATCTTGGGAAAAATATTATTAGTTTATTAGTTTGATTAGACTTTTTGACGTGAACTAATTGCCCTTTTCTGGAAAAATATATTATTTAATTGTAATGTTTGTTATATTAATTATGCTTGTTCTACGATAACGAGGTTAAAAAAAATCTCAAAATAAACAAAAAAATTATATTGAACACTTTTTGAAGGAAACTTTTGATCGAAAACTTGATGAAACTACGTGTTTTTTTTTTACTTATTTAGTTACTTATTTATTCAATTTTCCTCATTTCCGTATTTCTCTTCGCCGAATCGTCTTAATTTAAGCGATGAAAATATATAAAAAAAGAGACTTTTAATTCCAAGACAAACTTGTTCTGAAGAGCCTTCCATCTTAAACGTGTGCCATTCTTGAAGACGTGCATGCTCTCCAACACGGTACCCTTAGAACTCTCCCAGTCCCTTCCACTCCCGCATTCGTACCGTACAAGCGGGACTTATTCATCCTGTCGCTCCCCCCCCCACCTCCCCGTACAGTGTTATTTAACGATTGTGCCTTACAACTACAACGCGAAAATGAGGTGTGTTGCTTAATTCTAGAAACATGTCTACTGAAGGTGATGGTTCTGGCTGTTTGTTTCTGAGGGAAAATTATGTTCTTCTTGAATAAAAATGCAGTGAATTCGGCCACTTAAATCAAAAAAAGAGGTGTATATGTGCATATCCTAGCGTTGACTTTGATATCCTTCATATCTTTCTATCTTTCAACTATGGTAAGCTTTATCTCTTCTAAGAGGCCGAAACGCGGATTTTACTTCTGCAATCAATTTTTGCCAGTTCAAAGGAAGAGGAAAGAGCCTCTAATTGCTAAGTTTATTGCTAGTATTAGTATACGCAAAATATGAGCAGATTAAACCCAATGGCTTTGGAGGTTTATCCAGCCTATTGTTGGCTCTGTCATCTTGTCGTTAAAGTACCTGCAGAACTGAACGCCTAACTCCTGCACAGAACTAACTTCAGTGCAGTGGAACACTTATACAAAGTGCTAATTCCTGACAGTGAGGTAATTAAGTTCACTACCTGGGGCTATACTTACTTAGACAAAGACTTACTTAGCTACCTACACACTAAGTTAAAGCGACCGAAACTTTTAGACTTTTCCACAATGAGTAGCTTTCCACAAGTTAATCGTCAGGCAGGCTGCCATTCAAAAGATTTCATACATGACCAGTAATGTTTCCTTAATGGTATTTATACTAGCGTTGACTCGCCTGCTAAACACTATAATACGCTGGTTAGATAATTAATGCTAATAACTAAGGCATTAGCTTTGATGTATTGTACACTTTCAATTATTATACTACCCTGCGGATACGCTATCCGTGTTAAATTTTAGTTACACCTTATTCCTAGAATAATCTATGCTACTGTGTACATTGCTTTATTAGAAGATACAAACATATACATATACGAAATGAAAAAAAAAATCATTTGTGGGTAATAACAAAAATGTACAATTAACAACGCCTAGCTGGCAAAATAAAATATAAAAGGGATCACTCTGGCGTGGTTAGATTCTTTATAATAACTCAAGTAAGTATTTAAAGGGGTGAAACTAATTACATAAAAGTTTATGTTGATGCATCAACAAGAGATGGTATTAAGAAAGACGTATATATTTTAATTAGTCGTGTTATATTATCCCGTTACTATAAAATTGTAAGCTCTCTCTTGCCATAATGAACAATGATACTTTCTACAAAAATGTATTAAAGTTTACACACATCGTATCCATCTATTGATAGTTTCAATGGCATTTTATTGTAATCAACTTTGTAAAAATAAAAAATAAAATAAAGCCTTTCATCTATTACAAGCTGTTTAGAGACATAAACACGAATTTGAAATTTTCAGAATAATAGTAATAATTATTTATACAAATAGAAAATAATGATGTATTCTAATAACCTTAAATACTATATTAATTGTAAATGTGGTGCTTCACGTTACAATGTTTGACTAAAATCACCAGATGAAGCATATAACCATACCTATTAAGAAGGAACATAACCCTGTGGAGTAGCCAGTTATGGATAGCTCAATTGGATGAACAGCTGGACGGAGCTCTGCTGGTCGCTGGTTTGAATCCCGATCTTAAGGCTACTATTTATCTTTCGCCAATAATTTTTGCTCGAGTAAACACCGAGAGGCTTAGACCAATTTGTCTGTTCATTCGTATGTTTAGCTTTCCTCTCTCCATCTTATGGTGCTAATACAAGTCACATCCTTCATGAGATAGAAGATGCGTTAGCTCCAGGCTAATTCGACGGTTAAGCAACTGAAAATATTGACCTGTGTTAACAACAGCTCGATAAATCCGGATTCATTCATCTCGATATCTTTAATTATTCTTTATTAATATTCAACAGCCATTAGTGGTGCTTTGTTTCTTAATCAATTAATATTTAATTGAAGTAAACTAAGAGACAACAAAATGAAAAATAAAAAACTTTGACAGGGAGATCCAATTTATACTGGAGGGGAAAGTATAAAAATGAAAAAGCTGAGTTTGCCCCGAGGCTTCCAATAAGGGTTGAGCTAATATCAGTGTAGCTGGCTCATTACTGATTCTTCAATTATACTTAAACCCCCCCCCATCCACCCCTCTCCCACTATTTGCTCCCACAACCTTGCTCCTTTCCCCATAGCTACCTCCTCACAGTGCCTGAATATATACACATATATATTAAATTAATGCTGAAAATTTAATTAGTGGAAGTGGTAAGATAAAACCTTAAAATAATGTAGAAAAAAGAAACTAATGACCACAGAAAAGTAATATGTGCCCAAGGAATTACAATACATTTTACTGTTTGAACCATTAAACATTACTGGTGTAAATCTCCACACGATAAGAATAGATTAAAGAATACACGAATGTAGTCTATACTATATTGTGTTAGAGTTAGTTTTGCAAAAAGAAAAAAAAAACTTGAAGTCTAACCCAAAGCATCTATTTTTATTTATACGGCATAATCAGTCAACTACAATTCAGAACATTAGTATTATTGGAAACAATAAAAAATAAATTTGAATCATATTATCTTTAAATCGATGTCATATGTATAACATGATATAAAACATGGTATAAAAATGATATGACAACAAACTTATATAAAAATCTTTTTAATTTAATTGTTTTTTTAAAACTAATTCCAACACAATTTAATTATAAATATACAATTTATGTTTGAGTGCTATCTCTGAATGATGAGATTAAATAGATAAGTATAATGTGATTATCCGAAGTTGACAAGGTATCTTATTATTTCGTGCGTATTTATTAGGCATCCTAGGAAGAGCTTAAACCTACAAATAAGTGTCAGTAGTACTGCGTTAGCGTTTATGAAAATTTTACAATCGGTCTGCAAACATTTGAGTATATGAAATACGACAATAGCCAGGATACTGTTTCGTTTTCGAGCGAAAAAAAAATTTTCATGTAGAAAATTTTTGGAAATGAATGCAAGCATTTTAGTTTAAAGATGCCGAGACGTATATGCTGGAAAAGTAATGCAGAATCCCCAAGCCCATACTCTTTATTTTTATAATATATATATATATATGTATGTATGTATAGAATGGGCGTTCAGTGCGTAGTGCCATTGTTGTAAAAAAAAGAAATTCTAGAATGTTCTACAATCGTTTAGAAATTTTGGAAGTACACCACTCCTCGTGCATCTATACTGTTGGGAAAGGTTGAACAATTGTAGGAGGTGAACAATTGTCGGAAAAGGTGAACAATTGTCGGAGGTCAACAATTGTCGGATTGTTGTAGTTAATAACATGGACCATGTTCCATGTAGGTGTTAATATCTGACTCCATTTATTGATAGGAATGTGTCCCGACAAGACACTGTGTTCAGGATGAGGTTCAGAGGTTCATAAAGAATAAAACCAGTTTTCAGAGTTCGGGCGAGAGATCGGCAGCGTAATAAGTACAAGTCAGAGGTCTGCTAGAGGCTGTGAGGCAAAGGGCCGTCGTAGAGGTGTGGCATATCGAGAGTAGATTAGCGGAAGGCTGAGTAGGTGTATCGCGACGAGTGATAGCGGCTATCGGTATGTAGAGACTAGAAAAGAGTGAAGCGTGAGCCTACCAGGGCCATGGTGGCCCTGGTGTAAAGTGACAAGAAGGGCATCTCAGGAGACTAGGAAAGACTAGCGGTCGCTAAAGTACATTTTTTCCAACGATCCTTCTAGATTTCACGGCGTACCGTGTGCGCTCTGGAACGCCTCGGCTACAACCTCGTTCGTAGCGGTCGTTATGGCGTCTGTAATTTAATCGTCTCAATACCGTCAAACTGTGTCCTTTAAAGAAGTTCTTAATTCTCATAAACAATAATGAGTATGACGGATTCCTTTCGGGACTGTAAGGAGGCTGGGCCAGCTTTACCCTGTTGCGCTTTCCCACGAATTCATGGACGTGCAGATCGGCGTGGCTGGAAGCATTGCCATGATGGGGCATACAGGTAGTGGTGAGCTCCATATGCTCGTGGAGGACCATTTTCCTTAATTTTCATTTTAACTAACTTAATGGAGAACATCTACGTAGTGGACAGTGTTGACTAACCTGGAGGTACGAACTCCTTGTGGACAATACTAAATTATTGTTGAAAATTACAACCAGCATTTTGAAATGCCTCACGACTTACCATACCATTCTGCGCTCGTTCGTCAGTTCCTGGCGTTACTCAGGGTAGCAACGCTACCCTTTACAGTCCCAACTTGGGTCCGGCCGATTTCTTTTTGTTTCCGAGAATCAAGACGCCATTACGGAATTGGGATAACTATTATCGTGTAGCGGGGGGGGGGGGGGGGGTTAGTACTTTAAAGATTTCTAAACGTTTGTAACAATATCTTGTTTTGTTTTTTTATGAATACACTTATATTGCGTTTTGAACACCCCCTGTATCTATTTACCTAAATACTAAATAAATTAAATAAAATAAATAAATTCGTATATAAATTAAATTAGTACGATTAATGTTCATAGAACACGAGTAACAACAATATGTTATGAGGTGAGGCTACTTCCTGAGCATTGACTAGCACTTACTGCAGACAAACTTAAACAAATCCGCCATGTAAACAATGTGCTCTTCAGGGTAAGCACATATAACGAGAAACGAGGCATCCCCATGTGCCTAAATTGCCAAGAATATGGCCATACTAGGCGATATTGTTTTAAATCCCCAAAATGCGTGAGGTGTGCCCAGCCTCACGAAACAAAGGAATGCCCACGTGACCACGCGGTGCCCCTACGCTGTGCTAACTCCGGGGAGGGGCTTGTTGCTTCGTTTCAACAATGCCCCTACAGACTAAAACTAATGCTGGCAATGGAGGTTAGACGTCAGGCACAGCATAAAACAATTGCATCACCTAGGGACGCTAGATACGCTACGGCACCCACACCTCCAAGACAAACGGCTTCTTACTCTCAGGTGGCCTCTGGGCAGCACCTAATAACGGAAGGGTTTCCTGCGCCCTCGGCCCCACCCAATTCAAACATGGACGCCATGTTCAACATGTTAGGTGCCATGATCACATCCATAAACCAGCTGACTGGTCTCATTGAAAGAGTTCTGGCTAGACTCGAAAGAACAGCAACTCCATGATTGGGCACAATATTCTCAATTATAACGTCTGTGGCCTTAGGCCCAAACAAGGCGATGTCGAAGCTATCTTACGTTGTCATAACCCGGATGTAGCACTTCTAACAGATACCAGACTGAAGAAGGTCTGCTACTGTCGTTTCCCAGGCTACTTTACCTACCGGCAGGACACAGAAACAATCTCAGGGGGTGTGGCTATTCTAGTCAGGCAAGGAGTGCTATGCAAACGTTTAGACCCAGTGGTGCCACCTGACGGGAACCACTACGTAGTCACCCTCCAACTCCGATTGACTAGCAATATCGTTGTAACTGGGATTTACAGAAGGCCAAGAACAAATCTGACGACAGCCAAGCTCTTAATCACCCAGATCAGCAAAGACAAATGGTAGGTCATTATTAGAGACGTCAATGCCAATCGCAGCTGGTGGAGTGGAACGAAATCTAACGCCCTCGGCAGCCATATCATCAAGACGCCGTTCACAGTGATCCACCCAGGCTTACCGACATTTAGATAATATGGAAACCCAGATAGAACCTCCACACCGGACTTATTTCTAACCCAACAACCTCATCGGGTTACCGGCTGCTCTGCGCTCGACTTTGAATCTTCGGATCATCGGCCTATTCTCTACGAGCTAGAAGGTAATATTCCAGAACCACCTGCTACAAGATATGAGTACTGAGAGGACAATCGGGCCCAATATAAGCATCTCATTAGTGCCGAATTGCCCCCAATGGCGCCTCTGAGATATACTTGGGATATTGACAGCGCCATCTATCAGTTGCAGGCCGCCATAGTCCGAGCAGCTGATGCCTTCATACTGAAGTTTGCCACATTACCGACTTCCCTGAGGAGTCCACCGACACACATCATGCAACTGATACGACAGCGTAATAATATCAAAAGCAGGTGGTTCCGGACGAAAAACAAAGACCTGAGGCGTGTGCTAAACGCTCTAACTTCCCTGATTACATCTCCGATGATCCAGTGGAAGAGCTCTATATGGAGTGACCTTCTCCGCAGTTTACACAGTGACTACAAAGTATTCTGGCGGGTGATAAAAACCAATGTAACCAAGAAAAATGCAGTTAGACTGGTAGACAACAGGCAGTTCATCTCGGTTGCAAAGCAGGCAGACATACTAGCCGATCACTTGAGAGAGGATAGTGACAGCAAGCCAATCACAGCGCCCAACTGGCAGCCCTCTATCCTCACCAATATACATACCTCCTACCATCAGGTTACAGCAATCATTCGTCGCACCAGAGACAACAAAGCACCAGGGGATGATGACATCCAAAACTTCTGAAGCAGCCGCCACGGAAAAGGATATCTCACATAGTGAACATCCCCTCGTGGAAGCATGCCGTCGTCGTCCCACTTCTGAAGCCGGCCAAAAGTGAATATGAGCCAGCTCACTACAGGCCCGTCAGTCTGCTGACCCAATTGTCAAAGATCTACGAGGGGATTCTGTACAACCACCTCACCAGACACAGTGACTCACAAGACATTATCCCACCTCAACAGACCGGCTTCAGTAAAGAACTCAGTTCGGACTGCAATCTGGTGAAACTACAGCAGCATGTTACAACGAACATGCGAAACGACAGAGTCACTGCGATGGTCTCCCTTGATTGCTTGAAAGCTTTCGACTCTGTAGATCCTACGACGCCTGAAAGAGCACGAATTTCCTGCGCAACAACAGAACATAATGGCTTCCTATCTCGCAGGAAGAACCTTTTCTGTGCGAATAGGAGCCATATCAACCACTAGAAGAAATCTCATCGTCGGAGTTCCTCAAGGGTCGGTGCTGGGACCCCTACTCTTCAATATCTACACCACGCACATAGTAGGAGCATCATACTCCAACTGTGAGGTAGTGGTGTATGCGGACGACATAGGAGTGTACAGCACCAGCCCCAACCTAGCGAAAGCTCTAAAGGCTGCAGAGGGCGCCAGTCAGTTGATCACCGACAGGCTACGAGCTGTACACATTCAGGTCAACCCAGCCAAAACGCAAAGGATCGTTTTCTCGTCCCAGTACGAGAAAAGAAAGCTTCCACCCAGCTTAACCATAGACGGGACTGATTGCAAACTTGCTAATAGCATATGCTACCTAGGCATCAACCTAGACAGACACATGACGTTCGGCACACACCTGCAGAAGCTTAAAAGTGTACGTAGGACTTACTACTCTATCCAGCATCTCATAACAAGCCCGGCTATATCCCTGAGGCTTAAACTGCTCATATATCAGAGGGTCCTGAGGAACTCCGCTTTTCTGTTTTCTCCACACCAGCACAATAACTGGACTCCAGAGCTTCCAGAACAACATCCTGCGCACGGCACTATGGCATACTCCTTTTCGTGAAACGAAGACTCCTGACATCCACTAAAAGTTTGAGGTCCCCACCATCTCTGAAGCCATCAGAAGAAGACACAACAAATTCTTCAACTCGATGAAACATTGCCAAAACCCCCTATTCCAAGACCTGACACCCCCACCACTTCCGGCAAGATGGCAACTCTCTAGATCTGGGAAAGCAGACCAAATGTTGGACATTACGGCCCTTGACCAACCAACAACAAGCCTCTGACGGGCACCCATCACTGCTATCCAACTGAATCAGCTTGCACTACATGCCTAGAGAGAATCTAGGCCCAGCCTTCAGTGGACTCTCACCACTGCACCGCAACATTTCCACCTCTACCGAGGCTTCCCACACTCCTTAATTCCCTCACTCCACCTTGAAACAGGCACTCCTAGTAAAAGGATCCGCTCACCGTAAATAAATTCCTTTATTTTTCCCTTATCCATAATCTTAAAAATTTGATAGCTAAGGGAAAAAATTTTTTTTTTTTTTGAATTAGTATGTAAGTTAGTTTTAAGGTTGATCAAAAAGGTGAGTCCCATCACCTTTATTAGTCAGTTTAGTCCAGTCACGTATAATGTATATGATTATACTTGTTTATTCATTATATAATTTCTATAAAATAACAAAACCTGTATATAATGTAGTGATGATACAGGAAATACAAAAATAATTTGTAAATGGATTTGCCTGAGGATCTATAATTATATATGATTATCTGTAAATTTAAAGGGGCTATGAAACAAAAAAAAAACAAAAAAAACTTCAGAGTAGTATCAACATTTGTTAAAATAAGGAACCACTTTTAAAATTGCATGTCAACGCAAAACAGAAATATGAATTTTTCAGAAATATCAAAATCTGCAACATAGACACAGATTTGTTTAATTCAACTAATGTGTTGCTTTTGTATTTTTCAGAAGCTGGTAGCAGTTTCTTCAGTGGTAAGTTTAGTTATAATTATTTAATTATGCGTGTTGTGGATTATTTTATCAATATACGTGCTGTTCATTTTCCATTGTAATTAGTAGACTTGGAATTTTGTTTGGATTTCACTCAGGTGTTTTCCATATGCTTAAAATAAATTAAATTTTTCAAGATAAGTTTGAATTCAAAAGGGATTATAATTACGATATATTTATGATCGCGATTATTTCTGTGTAGTTATTTGTTTTAGAAATGTATTGTATGAGTTGACATTTAAAGAGGTAAATCCCTGTTATTATCTCACTAAGTAACGTGTAAACATGTGATATTTAATCAACCTTATAAATTTGTCTATATGCACAAGATTAACAGCTGTACAAAGAGTAATTGCTTAAAAACTGTTGATATAAAGGAGATTTGATTTTTTTTTTTTTTTTTTTTTTTTTTGTTTTGAAGTGTTTGATGTGAAATGTTTTGACAATTTAGAAGCTTTTGAAAATGAAGTGAAACCTATTCATTCGGAACCATTTGTGCTCTAATATTTTTATTGTGGATAGACAAAGTTTATCTTTCATTAAATAATCCACAACCAGCACCCATCATGTAAAATATTTGTTATTTATCTTTTGTATTTATTTATTTTATTTGTATATCGCAAGGTCAATAGAGGCTGGACTGCCTGATGCTCCAATTCTCTTCTGTTGTCCCATTTATCCTGAAACCTCCTAGAATTTAATGTTTTTCATTATATGTAGTATTTTGTTATCACTTAAACGATTTATCGATTCAACAGCTCTTCATTTTTAACTGTTCTAACCTATTTCGAGATGTTATTTTGTTATGTATTTTATTTTTTTTTTAAATAATTGTTCTACAAGAATTAGTGTTTTGTATCTATTAAATATTTTCGGATATGCCAACGGAGCGGTTTTATTTATAACTGCCTTAGCTGGTGAAAAGAACATTTAAAGATAACTCATTCGGAAATCTGCAATTTATATGAACCTAGACATGGTAATCTACATTATTAGACTACCAACAACGATTACTAAATTACACAACATGTAATTAAACGTTGGTTGCATTTAAACTTTTATTTTATTGCGACCCTACTTCAAATCAAGCTTCCGTTCACACCTAGCCTGACTTACTAAGACTGCCTGACACAAACCCTAACGCCCAACTATTCCTCGTACTTAACTAATTTTAAAGCCTACCTCACGTGTTACACATATGTGTAATATACGTAAAAATAAACTTAACTAGTCTTATGATTAAAAAATAGATGATTTCCCTTCACTATATTTATATTTGATTGCACTCCACATCACCTTCACCCTCCCCCTACACAGTCTTAGGTATTCATTATTGGCCTAATAGTATCCCACAAGAACTGAATACTGTCTTGTATCCTATTCCACGAATTATCTCCACGCGAGCATTATCTGTACTATTATACATCACCCTTGAGATTCAGCTATATCAAAGCTGCCTGTGAAACCTCGATATATTTATTATTTTGGTCACAATATGAGGTACATATCGTTCTGGTATATACGCCCAACCTTCCCTCCCCTAGCTTATTTATGTATATAACCCCAAATTTCAGATCTTTCACCCCCTTACTTTAAATTCTTTTACATTCACACCTTACCGACTGATATCAACCAGCACAATTTAGCCACTCTGAGGCATATCGGATAATGTTTCAATAATAATCAATGACTACAATTTAAGAGCTCATCTCCCTTCTATTAATCCAATACCTTCCGCAATAAACCGCTTTATAAATGAATTTACCTAACGTTTATCAATTATTTATCCATTTTTTAAATTTAAACAATTGCCGCAAATTGCTTATCACCTCTACAGTTACTCCCACCGCACATTTTTCAGCTAATAAAACGGAAGTACAACACGTCGCCCTTTTGCTGTGATTTCTTACTAAGCAGACTAATCAATTTATAATAAATGGAAAAATGGCATTTGGAAAAATAACATGTTAGTTACATTAAACATGTTTTACCAAATTATCTCAAATTGAGCTGATCAGCCTATTTTACAATAGAGTATATTATCAACTAAGCCTTATTATTACCGCACTACTCAACCATCACATAACTTTTCTTCTCATTTTCCTATTATCTGTAACTTTTATATTGTCGACCATCTCATTACCCCAGTTTTATTAAATTTTCCTGAGTAGTAAATAACATACATATGGCCCAGATAACATTGTACCAATACTTTTTAGACAACGTCCGAGGATATATACTAAAATGCCTGACCGAGGATACACTAATAACTGCATTCAAGCCTCACACTTCTTCACAATATTTCCTTTTACATAGCCTAAGAAAACAGGCAAACTATTGACGATTACCACCATATTAGCATACCATCACTACTTAGTAAACTTTAAAAAAACTAACCCTTCCCCAATCACTAGAACAATGTGCCTTCTTCAATACCGTACGAACAATATGAATTTCAGCCCCGTATATTCCAATGCTCCTCTACATTACACCTAGTAAAAAGCTATGCTATTGAATTTAGCAGTGAAGTATCGTTCCATTGCATAAAATCTTTAAATATGACTCCCTAACTTATTTCACTTTCATTTTGCAAAAACAGCATATTTTCCTACAAAATGAGAACCATCATCTGAACCACTTCAAAACCGCAACTACTCGACTGCATTTTCTCTTTATTCTCAACTCCCTTTACATTTCTTCTGCATTGCACCATATATCATGTCGTATTTAAAGAATGGCTTATGCAGACAGCATTGCCCTCAACACCTCTTCACTTCAAAACTGAATTTACTAACAAGCACAGCAATTAGTTAAAAAACTTCAACATATTCGCATGTCAATTAATACATCCAAGACCAATACCATAGTTATGTCATTTCATCGGTGGACTCAAATGAACGGATTCAAACCAATATTTGTCTCAACACACACACACCGACTTATCCGTCTTCTATCTTATCTTATCGTCTTAAAATATAAATATACGAATTTCTGTTATACTTTACCATGAACTACTTATAAGCCTACCATGAGCTCAGAATAATCAGAAAAACCGATGCTTTATGAGCATGAAAAAGACTTACCCGTGAAGAGTTAATTTTTTTTTGCTGCTAGATTAAGTACACAAACACCAGCCAGTCATATATCCCGGTAAACATAAAATTTTACGACAATAATCTATTATATTAATACTTTCTTTCATCACAGGGTATCGAAAAACCTTGTGGTCGAAATGAAAGTCCTCTTAAAAAAAAAATCGCATTTAAGACCCACTTCATCGAATTGAAAAAAAGACCATCGAATATCTTGCAGTATTAATGGTACAATATACCTTTTTATAATGTTACAAAGTATAATTATATAAGTGTAATTTATACGGGTTTTCTTTATTTTTTTTTACATTGTACACACCACCTTATGCCATATTTTTGTTCCCATTAGAATAAAGTTAGTTCCTACAATCATACTACGTATGTATTTGCAACTCAAGCGGTAGAACAGAATACTTTTTCATTATTTCTATCTATTTACAAGAATTAAAGTAAATATTGAAAGTGATTTGATGACTGACGACATATTGGCACACTTTGTATGTATTCATTATGTCCTGGAGATGGTTTTTGATGACCTGATGCAAACATACATGGTTATGTTGAAATGTCGTCTATTTAGAAACTTGATGAAACCCTAACATATTTATTTTAAAAGCTAAGAAGAAATTACAACTAGCTTATCCACTCTAGAGGCCCCCCCCCCTGAGAGTAATGAAGTAGTTTTGTTCGCACGCGCCTGACTGATTGCAAATAATGAGCCTGGAATAACTGGAAGTGATTGTGAATAACAATATATAATTTTGTTAATTTAATATCGTATGTTTGGATTTACATAATCACCCCTGTTTGGACGCAATTTTTTTAACTGTCCGATGTGTCTCGATTTATTAATTTCGGGTCCATCGATTTTGTTTCTGAGCGTGACTTTGTAATTGCGTATGATAAAACATTATTAGTCTAGCAATTAATGGACACTTAGCTTCTATAATCTACGTTTACATTAGAGCTCAATTGAATAGTTCAAGCATAGCAAAAGATATTTTTAGGCATACGTTCCTTTTTAATTTTACATTTTATCCTTTCTTATGGCTTTTGACAAGAAATGAACGCTGGTTGCTCGTGAGTGTTGTTTTCGAGGTGTTGTCATCCTCATCTATCTGCTCTCTGTTGCCTGCTTATCTCAATCTTGGAAATTAGTTCAACTTCCGGTATATCGACCAGTATGAATATAGGATGCTAGGTAGTATCTGTATTCTCTATGTATCTGACGTTAAGATTTGACAAATGCCTAAACTCACGTTTATTCCACATTTCAATTATGTTTTATTTACATTTTCATTTGAGTTAAAGGTCGTTGTTGCAGTTCATGGTGACTATAAAACTGTTTCTTTTACGTGGGAATCTACATAGAAGGACACGCTACATACTTTCCCGGCCGCATGCCAGATCACTCTCGTAGATTGTAGCTGACACGTAGTTCTTCTCTATTCGATAGCTTAAAATCATTTACTGTGACGCAACCCTGATATAGCTATGGTTCACGTACTGGTAAAGATCATTTGGGGGCAAATACCATAAATAATTACTAATTCATGGGGACAATTAAAAAAAAATAATCGTATATTAAGAAATTCGAATATGTTTATAAATATGTTTCGTGTCAATAAATATGGTTCACGAAAAATCATTATTGTTTGTCTCTGCTATTCTTGACAAGCCAGTTGCATAAGTTTAATTGATTTCAGTATTTATATATTTTTGTCTAAAATGTAAAAATATAATGATAATCTTAATATGAAATCGGTTCGTTTTTGTTCACGCGTGATAAGATGATTCAAAGTAAGTGATGTATAACAAAGTGATAGTGGATGAGATATACATTATATTTCGCCTCTATTTTCAATGAAATCTAAATCAGTAAGCATTAAAAAAATGGTGTTTGTGAAAACATTTAACTGAATATTGACTGTGTATTTATTAATAAATTTAGTGAATTTGAATGAAATAATAGGTTAGGTTCAACTTTGTCAAGACTGATTAAAATTATCTCTTTTTAATGTAGATAATTCTTATTTAAAAAAAAAATATTTTACACAACTTGGCTAGTAATGTAAACTTTTTTTTATATTTAACCTAATTGTATTTTCTATCTCAAATATTAATAAAAAACCTATGTAAAAATCATACTTTTAAAAAAAAAAAATGTTACATATTATTCAATAATATTAGAAATTCATCCATCAAACATAATTATCTTGCTTCTGGATCACCGTGAAAAGAACACCCCCCCCACACACACACACACAAAAAAAACAACATAAAATGTTACCAATAGGTTTTATGATATTTTTGATAGGGTAACTGTGTTCGTTAGAACAGCAACAAAATAATATAGGTATCTCCAATTGTACTAAACTCTCCAATTATGAATATATGCTATATTGAAGAATGTGAATGTTGATAATATTTTCAAATTTGCATAATACGTTTTTCTAAAAATGTATTTAATAATTTCTTAATGTGACGTTTTGGACTGCCATTCGTCCTTCATCCGAAAACAACGTTAATTTTAAAAGATATGTAAAGGTTATATGTGGATATAATAATATTTTTTTTCAATAAGACAACAGTTACTATATTTATTTATGATTAAACCTATTAATTAGCACATTTCCCACATAAACCCAAAATTATTTAAAACATTTAATGATTTAAAAAGAACCAAAATTATTACTTAGTGTGACAGTATCAAGGATTTTTTTCTCTGGTTATGTAGCCGTTGAAGATCATAGACTAATAACAGTCCCAAACGTCGTGACAAGCAATGGATAAAAACCGTTTTAGCGAATGGTATTATGCACTTTTTTTAAACATCATTAGTCATACGCCTTCTCAAAATGAAACGAACATATATTTTTTTCGGAAAACATTTACCCTTGATTAGGTTTAAATCAAAATACTCGAGACTTGTTAAGTAAGGCTATCTATAATTGAGTGACTTACTTCGTGCCGTGGTCGGAGACGATCAAAGACAGAGCCCGCCTGCGAAGTGCCCGAGGACCCGCCGAAGAGTGTTCCCTCACAGACCCTGGGGCCCTTATATAGGCGGGGGCAGACTGGGGGGTGGGAGCCCCCCCGCAGACCGCCCCCAGTCAGTTTGCTCCCGACCGAGGCCCAGGGTGGACCGTTCCAATTCGCGGCTCCGCTGTCCATTGCCCAAGTCCGCATATATCCCAAACATCGGAGAAGTGATTCTTTTTTGTTTTTAGTTTCTTCTTGTGAATATTGTGGCGTTTTTATACTGTTGTTTTTTTTTTTCTTTCTGTTTCTATTTTGTTTTGCTCTGAAAAGGATTCTTTACCATTACGTAAGATTAAAATGTTTTATACCATGTTCATACCTGTGAGTTCCTTGGGTTTGCCTTCAGGTTACCTTCTTAAACCTTTTTTTACTTGTGAGTTCACTTTGATGCAGCATTTCAAAATAAAACCTTTCATAGATTTTAGTTAATCTATTAAAGAAATGTAATAGTTTCCCTAAAATAAATAATAAAAATACCTCTTACAATGCGTATATAAAATAATAATGCAGTGCAACCATACAAAAACAACTGTTGTAGGGAAACATCCAACAAGAATATTTTCATTTTGAAAGGACATTATCCATAATTAGTGAAGGTTTACATACAATTAGGTAAATGTTAGCTTTCAATGAAATTCTATTTGTATTGCAATTACTTTGATTGGGTCACCGATAAATATTATCAGATTTCGTTCCAAATTCATTTTTTTCAAAGAGTAGATTTTATATTGAACATCAAATATTTTTTATTTAAAAAATGAAGTATTATTTGTATATTGAAAAGTACCTTCTATTTGAAACATATGTGACATCAAGAAATAAGTGCTAAATAATTGTTCAATTTAATATGCCTCAACTTCAGAATTATAAAAATTTTTTGATTTGGTACGTTCTTGCTCTTTGTTATTTGTGAACATACTTCTATTTGCCTTTTATGTAATTTTAAGAGAATATTTTTTTTTTTAATCGGGAAAAAATTTATTGCTTACCAATATCCCAAATAAATTAAATGCATAAAAAAACTACGTTTTTTAAACATTTGGAAAAGAAATGTTGAAGATAATAAAGTGCTGATAGCTTTTCGTTTCGTTTTCCACAAATTTTCCGAAATCGTTATGTTTAGAAATCATAAGTGTCAAACAACCTATAAAACGGTGTTTCTATAAAGCTCTTGCAAGGGTTCTGGTTGATCCCAGGCTTCTACAGGGCGATGAGCAACATTGTAGTGTCCTTTTGGATTGCTGTACCGTATCTATCTCTCAAAGATTTATTTTCTTATTCAGCATCTCTTGGTTTTGCAGCTATGTCCGTATGCGTTCATAATTGAAATTAAAACAAACACATGCATGTATGTATAAATATATATATATATACGTTTACTTATAAATCGTTTTTTTTTTAAGAAATGATTTCTTAACGCCTTTATTTGAAAAAATAGTGAAAAGAAAAACTCTTAACAGCTAAAAATTCGGCCGCTCGAAGATAATTTGCATAAGGAAGAAAAAAATGAAGTTTTCCAAAGAGCTACGAGAAAAGCGTTTTGCGAAGAGGAATTCTCCGTTTGGGGGGGGGGATTCGCTGTGCGGGACGATTTAAAGTTTGCCCCCTTCCTCCTTTGCCCCCCCCCCCGGTCCGATTCTCTCGTACACCGTGGAGAAGTTGAAAAGTACCTTGGACGAGGGAGGCTTGATGTTTTTCTTGTTAATGAGGGAACTGGCCGGTGAAAGGTGACCGCTGGCTGATCGATAGGGCGAGCACGGAAAGGTAAGGAGAGCACGTAACAGTGTAGTTTGTGTTGCTGGGGATCTGGCCAACGTGGCGGCCACTCCGTGGTGCCGCGGGCAGGGGAGTCTTCAGCGCTACCGGTTCATGAGTACTTACCGCGAGTCAACCAACTTCATGAGGGGTCAATAATAATTAAGAATATACTACGCACGGCAAGTTGTTGGCCAATTAACGTAACTGTTTGACTACAAGATTAGTCGCCTGCCTCTTTTAATACTTGTGTTTAGTTTATATACTAAATTATTTTATCGATGAATGTTTCGAGTTGATTGGTCGTTCTAGTTCCAATGATATACGAAATAAACGCGTTAAGTTTATTTTTAAGGTTTACCTATTATACTCGTGTATATATATATAATTATATAATTGAGCAAACGGAATTAGAACTAAGATGAGTTCAGCATGGACAGATGATGTCGTCTATTTTAATCATGAGATACGTCATGTCTGATATGCTTGTTTTTAAAGAAATTATGTACGATGTTACATTCTAAAGTTAAAACGACTAGTATGATTAGTATCGAGAAATTATTACCGTCCTAAGCTTGTCTCAATCTGTAAAAAGTCAGGAATGAGTCCCTCATGAAACACAAGTTGAAAGTGAGCTGTGAGCTCTTCGCCAAATCCTCAATATATGCGAATTCACTTCTTCTGTCAACACAGTCTAATTATGTTACCAGTACAGTTACAGCGATGTAGTTTTCGTGCCGGATTTTCCGTTCTTTTATTTGAATGCATTCTCATGTAAATTCTTTATATATAACATGAACATATAAGAAAAAAAGAAATACCTAGTATGTTTTTATATTATTTCTTTAGGGTCTACATTTCTTTGCTTTCAAACGCTATGATACTTTCTGGTTACTATACTCGTAGCACTGAGAATAAACATATATCTAATATACTATATACAAATATACCTATTGAACAACCACTAGCTTACCCCAAACCCAGTCAGATCTGTTGTTGGCAAAGTCCGTTTTCGATGTTGCATTCCCAGGGCTTAAATTAGATGAAATAAATTCTGTGCTAAGACAGTTACGGGGAAATATTCAACGATAATTTTAAAGTAATTCCTGTTCGATTGGTACAGTGCAATCTGGAAACACCCGCCAAAATATTGGGTCATTCATTCAATTTATTATTGAAAGTAGTGTTTTGATTTCATTTTGTTTCGAACTATTCTACGATTAAATTATTTTTGTTGATTCCCCATTTGTTAGATTTTATGGACAATTCTTTTCTACAAGTATGTTGCTGATCGTTTTGTAACAAAGCGTATTTTTATATTTTTAATTTTTAACTTTAGCTGCAATAATTTTCTCGACGTTTACTGTAGGTGTAAAATACCATTTTTCAAGATTGTGAATTACTTTTATTCTGTATATTAAAATTATAGATTGTACATTCCCTTGAGGTTTTTAGAAGAAGTTTTTTAGCTCTGTAACAGTAAAATTTCTCATAAAAATATATATAAAATTTTAACTTTTAAACGAGATTAATTTGCACAGATAAAGGTTTTTCCTTTAGTTTTCTAGAATAATGAATTACGGGTGGGTCATATTTAATTTGCAGTATATAAAAACAGTTATGGGCCGAGTTTGCTTTATATTCTTTATTAATATTGTAATGAAAAGAATTTTATTACATCCTTATTCCTGGGCAACTTGGCTAGTTTCGAGAAGGAATAATTAACGAGTAAAAGTTTTTAGTGTTGATACTTTTGTCCTTTTGAACTTTTGACCCCCCCTCTGCTCGTATGTGACCCTCTGACCCCTGTATATTAGCATTTGCTTATTTTTAGACGTTAACACGCTTTAGACCATACTATGACCTGTATGCAATACAATAGATTATCGTTTTAATGTCAAGAGCAAGAGGAGCTGTTTAAATAGTCATGTTCCTTTTTTTGCCCTTGTTTTTTTTTTTAAAGACTATTTTAGCTCGAAGTTCCTACAACTTTTAAGATACGAACTTCCTTAATCTCCTTCAAACGATTCTGCTATTCTTCAAAGTTTTTTTTTTTCCCCCCCGGAGTCTGAAGAAAGTCAAACTTTTCCTAAGATTTTTTTTTTCAATACATAATTAATGATTACTGTTATTAAAGTTTAGTAATCGTCTTTAAAAGATATTTTTTAAAAGCAAACATTATCCGTTATCCGGAATGTTTCTTTATCATTTATCGAATCATTTAGTCGTCTACAAATTATTATATGTAAAAATTATTCATTGCAAAGTTGTATCAGATCGTATCATTATCGACTATTGACGATCAATAGTCTTTATTATGGTTTTAGTTTATCTTACGTTAATTAAACAAACCTTTCCTTTGTTATTTTAAATTAAATAAATTTTCAACTTGCTGCTTTATTCTTTCATTTATAAAAAAAAATTCCAATTCGTTTGTATTGTAACTTATCGGTAAGAATTCATTCATAAATTAGTATTAAAATAGTAAGAAATAATTATTGTTCATAATGATCTTGATCTATTGAAGGGAGTGTGCTCTACAATCTTCAACATATCATGTTGATCATAGTTGTGCTAAGGGGCCGAATAGCGCAATATAATTTATTTACACAATACATGAGACATAGGTATTTAAAACAGTACGCATACACTCAAAACTGAACCCTTGAACACATGCCAGGTGTGTCGTAACACACTGTTATTTATAACAGTTAACCAAACTTATAGTTATTTATAACGGTTTTACTACAATCATCATATGGATATGAAACTAAATATATACAACGAAGTTAAAAAGAAACTAGAAATTGAAAGAAAACAATTCAGAGTGAATACGAGCTTGTCTTCTAAACATGTAATTATTTTGTAAAATTTTAAAATAATATCTTTTTTTGATTAAAAAACAACATTGCATTCGAGATTTATATTTTTTTCCTAGAGTTGCCGTTTGTGTTACTTTATAGTTTCTTAACCACGGGGAAAATTCAGAATTTCTGTATAGAATGTTTATAGTCAAGCGTGACCTACTTTGTTTCGTTATAGTAGTTAAACAAGCACATAATCATATTTGTTATAACTTTAAAATTTCACATCAATGACCTCTATCCACGAACATACATAAAGTGGAGCCTCTCTATTCGTGCAATACATATATAAATAAAAAGAAAACCTAAAGGCACTCCCGAGTGACGATTCCTCCTAAACCCCCTACCTATACCTAACAGAAGTGAATTGTTGTGCGCAGCTTGACAGGATGCGAGCGGCAGATCCAGCCTCGGAGCTAGCTCACCTGCGGTGATGATGTTGATGATGATGATGTTGATGGTGGGTATTGTGTTTTCCTTTTAGGCGACCCCGATGGGGAAGATGGGTGGACCTATCGTTCTCCTCGCTGTCGCTATACTTCTTAAAGATGTTCAAGCCCAGAACGGTAAGTCACATTTCATTTTAAAATAGTCACTACTACCTATGAAATTAAATGAAAACCATGCAACGCCTCTCTCACATACCAACAGGTAATATTTTTTTTTTCCTATATATTTTGTCTTATGTTTTTTTTGTTTTATTATAATATGACACTAGCGGGACATCCAGGTACATTATTTCTTCGTTATGGTTGTTTAGGTGGCGTAGCTCCCAGGGTAATCGTTAGAGTTTACTTATATTATAAGAAAACCTATTGGTTTTGTATTCAACTTCAGCAATAATAAAACATATAAAAATTATTAATGTAAAAACATATTTCCCATAGTATCTGGGAAGGGTCTGTGCGTGAGTTGACAAAATCTCAACATGCGAATCCTATAAATTCATGACTTTGTTGTAGGTAGACACTTGGCAAAAGTTAGCCAGTCGGTGATCTTGGTCCATTTTTAGATGGTGAATGGCACTACTTGCTTCAGGAAACAAATATTTTGTTGATGCAGGTGAAAGATAAATTTCGCGCTAACTTCGTTAGCTCTGATTTATCGTTATTCCAGAGGGCATTGGAACAGAGTGGTGGAACATTAACCTATGTTTGAGTGAACTTAATTATAGATTGACTGGCAATCGCGATTATCATCCAATATCTGGCCGAAGAAACTCAACCTGGGGTGATAGGGAGGGGGGACAAGAGTTCTAACATCACTGCACTGAACACAAACAACACAATTTTCTCATAAACCAATAGTGCATAAAACTAATTTTATTTGAAGTGTGCTCCCTGAAGAAGAAGTAGGTCAGGGCACGTTTATCGTTTTTTTATGACTGCTGGTATGTCGGGCTATTAACAAATAAATTGAGTAGCTATAAGGTACACACAAATCATCATCACCGCCAATTGCCTAAAAAGCGTTGCTGTAAAAAGTATCGCCACTATTTTATTCTTCTTTACTCGATTAGGTCCCGGCTTGATTTATTTTGGGGATACTATCCGACTAGTAATCGAAGTCTGTTTGGCACTTGTTAGAATTTATCGTGTTTACGGTCCCCCCTCCCTTCCGGGGCGCTCTCTCCGACATTCAAAGCAGTAAAGAAGAAATAAGGGAAACATTTAAGAATCTAGTAAGATTTAACTAAGGCCATAAGACGGCTATGTAAGACAGTAAACCGGCCAGTAAAGAGTTCCGAGGGCTGAATATTTCAGTGGCATCTAGTGGAAGGGGGTGTTCGTGAGCCAGTGATATAAATCCGTTTGCCAGCACGCCCCTTTAGCTTTGCTGGCCCCTCTACTTTGTAGATACGGGTGGACGACAGCTTCTGCCAATCGGAGTGTCGTCACCACGATGAGTTCTCCGTAATGAGTAATTCCAGACTCCCGACTGATGATATTGGTCCCATCATTGAATCCATTACTCACAGTATCAAATAGATGACTATTTCAAATAGGCAACAAGTGGTGACACTAAGACCCTTCAAACCCACGGGCACAGCCTGATAGAAAAATGACTCTACAACCTTGAAGGTGAGCTACAAATGATGTTCTAAAAAACTTGCCAATCACTAAAGTGTGTTTTCATTTAAAAAAAAAAAATGCGCAGTGTAATCTACTATAAAACAATTGTAAATACACAAAAAAGAAGTGTTCAAGATATAAATTTATATTTGATTCAAAGAAAGTGACTGATCAATACCTTTTATCGAATTATAAAAACGTGAAAATTACACAATAAAATAATGAATATATCACCTTAATCTGGATGAGGTTTCAAGAGTGTGAATGATCGACTGAGCGATAGAACATTAGTTGACTACTGAACGGCAGGGTACGTTATGGACTGATAGGTCAACGATACTAACCAACTACTCTGCCTCGCTGTAACAACAATCAAAATGCTATTTTTATTTAGGTCATTAGGTCCTTCGCAAAATTAAGAAAAAACATAAAAGGAGTAAAATTAATGTTGCTTTAAAAAATTTCATTTGGCATATCCGCCTATCACATGCATGTGTTACTTATCGTAACAACAATAATTGGGCCTTGTCATTTACATACTGCAAAATTGCATGTAATCAGCTCCCACTGTCCTAGCTCTCTCATAAGAAACCTATTGATTTGGTTTTGTACTAATACCTAGTATTATTATGGATTTAACAATTAATACATTGTGCCCTCTCCCCGTGTCTGAGACAGTACGGTATTTAGGCTTCCATCTAGACAAAAGACTTACATGGAACCCACACACGAGGCTAAAAAGACAAGAACTAAACAGACGCTTTGGACTACTGTACAGGCTACTTCGAAGGACATCCCATCTCTCAATAGAAAATAAACTACTTATTTACAAAGTTACACTTAAGCCAATCTGGACATACGGAATAGAGCTATGGGGGACAGCAAAAAAGTCGAACATCAAGCGCATCCAATCCTTTCAATCAAAAGTCCTGAGAACAATAGTAAATGCCCCCTATTACGTCACCAACAAAACCCTTCATAATGATCTTAATATACCCTACATTCTTGAACTCATCCCTTCCAAATTCATGAAATTCCATAGTAACCTATCAAACCACCCTAATCCCGTAGCACAGTCATTGCACTGCTCCACTTATCCCTATAATCCTCCCCGGAGACTGAAACGGCAGTGGCCTTGTGACCTACTATAAATGCGCACAGTGGGAGTCCTGGCAATGGCCAGTTTCTCCAATCATGTCCTGAGCGTATGTGGCTCTCGCGCTCTTCGTCAGCCTCCGCTGGCTCGTATCCGGTGACGTCGCTGGTGGGGAGCGTGGCGGACTTCCCGAGACTCCGCTTCCTCTTTCGCTTGCGAGGGAGGCAACAGCCGTGGACTTGGGGGGCCCCTGGGCTGTTTGTAAATATTGTATGAATGTGCGAACGAATGGTGACTTGTAAATATGGTATGAATGAAAACACTTATCTCAATTATTTATTGCCTATTAAGTAAAGGCAGATTGTAATTTCATCATAATAAAGTTGTTGTTATATATATATATATATATATATATATATATATATATATATATATATATATATATATATATATATAAAATACATTGTGCAATGTTATTACGTCCCATTAACTTGATTACTGGCAATCTTCTGCTAGTACCTTACTTAATTAATAAGAATTTATTAGTAATCGTTTGGTTTCTGTGGTAATGACAGTTAGAGAATACCGAGTCGAGATAAGTAAAACTATTCACGTCTCCGATTTATTAATCACCTAACGGCATTTTAATGAGAACGTTGACACATTCTTTTTGAAGAGTATATTAAAAAACCAATATTTTTGTAGCTAGAGCTTTAACGTATTATGTAGTATGTGTGTAAATTACAATTTTTGTGTCGGATCTGTTTTGTGATATCTCCCTCCCGCGTAGCCACACTATTTTTACTTAGAATAACACATGAACTAAACTTTTCTTTATTCAATCAATTTTATTAAGATAAAATTACAATCTGCCTTTTATTAGGCAATGAGTAATTGAGATAAAAGTTATCATTCATACCATATTTACAATTTATCATTTACTCGCTCATTCATACAATGTTTACAAACAGCCCAGAGGCCCCCCAAGTTCACAAGGTTGTCACCTCCCTCGCATGCGAAGAAGGAAGCGGAGTCTTGGGGAGTCCCCCACGCTCCTACGGCTGCCGCGTGACTGGATAAGAGCCAGCGGAGGCTGACCAAGAGCGTGAGAGCCACAGACGCTCAGGACATGATTAGAGAAACTGGCCATTGCCAGAACTCCCACTATTACTTAGTTATAGCAGGTCACGAGGTCACTGCCGTTTTAATCTCCGAAGAGGAGTGCAGTGGTGCAGTGCAATGACTGTGCTAGGGAATTAGGGTGGTTGGATAGGTTACTATGGAATTTTATCCGCATCACCGGATACGAGCCAGTGGAGGTAGACGAATAGCCCGAGGTCCACATACGCTCACTACATGCTAGAAGAAACTGGCCATTGCCAGGACTCCCACTGTTACGCATTTATAGCAGTCACGAGGAGGATTATAGGGATGAGTGGTGCAGTGCAATGACTGTGCTTGGGGATTAGGGTGGTTAGGTAGGTTACTATGGAATTTTATGAACTTGGAAGGGATGAGTTCAAGAATATAGGGTATATTTAGATCATTGTGAATGGTTTTGTTGCTGACGTAATAAGGGGCATTTACTATTGTTCTCAGGACTTTTGATTGAAAGGATTGGATGCGCTTGATGTTCGACTTTTTTGCTGTCCCCCAGAGCTCTATTCTGTATGTCCAGATTGGCTTAAGTATAACCTTGTAAATAAGTAGTTTGTTTTATTGAAAGGTGGGATGTCCTTTGAAGTAGTACAGTTGTCCAAAGCGTCTGTTTAGTTCTTGTCTTTTTAGCCTCGTGTGTGGTTCCATGTCAGTCTTTTGTCGAGATGGAAGCCTAAATACCGTAATCGTGAACTAAACTAATAAATAATACCAGCTCTCTTTGTGTATTTATACCAGCATACATGTATGCATGTACACCACATATTGGAGAAAATTGGTTTATTTCTAAAATTGTATACAATGACAATAATAGTGTGATAAAACAAAAAACACAGTTACAAATAAACGTTATGCTTGCTACCGAATTTAATATCTAGCCTAATTAAATCTCATAGTAATGAAGGAAAAATTAACAAAAAACCCCAGCACATGACCGACCAGATTGAATGAAACATATATTAACACATTTATTATTTTTAAGTAATTTATATTTAAAGTCTAGTAAAACTAAAATAGAGGATACAATTTCGATTTTAAAAATCTCCATAGGCTCAGCTGAGATATTATTGATAACGCAATTCGTACTTCCCTGATAAGAACGAAAAACCAATAAATGAAGTCATATGAATTATTGTGTAAGAATAAAATCCTTGTATAATATTATTTTTTCAGATAAAGATCTAGGACTTTTTTGGGTTGATTTAGCAGAGCGCTGTGTGAATACCAAGGGACTCATTAGCCAATAGTACACCATAATTCCCGACCCCCGGAACTAAGTGGAACTACAGGGATCCCTACTTTAGTCAATGACTCGTGGGCACCTTAAATTATACAACCGTCCAATTATCTCATTTTTCTTATAACGCAACTTGGCTATTGATTTATGTGGCACTGTACCTCCTAGTAAATGTCTGAATGAGCCCTACCACAGCGGTCGTAAAATAATCTAATTAAACGGTCGTTCTAAAGGTATGCTCAACAACACCCCAGATTTCATCTTTTTGTTACCATATAATTAAGTAAAAAATAAAAATGTTTAAAAATAAAGACTATCAATTTAGTTTCGTAGGCTTTAATTTGATCTCCTTGGATTAATTGTCATTGTTTCTAGAAGACAGCCCCTTAAGAAAGTTTTTGGTCATCATAGTGTCTATCCTTAGGTTCTTATCTTTGTGTTGTGTTTCATTTCCAACACACAAACGAAGTCAAAATTAATTTTTGAAATTAAAAATAAATAAATCATATAAAAAAGGTTTTGAAATGTCTTTATTTTAGTTCTATATAATGTGGGTCAGCTGAAAATAATTCGAATTCTACTCAAAATTAAAAAAAGAAATAGTTTTTGTTTTATTGTTTCTCCTTCAGGTTCAGATGGCACCATATTTAAATAAAAATTTTCTAAGATTTAGAACGAATGTAACGGGATTATTTCCTCCCCACTCTGGTTCTCTTTGTAAATCAACTGTCTTTTAAAACCGCTAGCAGAAGGAAGGTCCCCCCCCCCATCCTGAGCCCTATTTTCCCCTTTCGTTCGGACACTAGAGGATTATAAGTCTAATCCAATAAATTATGTTTTAAAGAGGGAGAAACTCCGTTTGTGATATAAAAAGGGGGGAGGGTGCGTTGGTGCCCGTTGTCCAGGTTAAATACAAATTATAATTGTATATAAATCAGACGGGCGTTCCGTGACTTGCGTGTGTGACAGTTTTTTAATAACAGTAGCGCTACAGTAGAGTACTGTTGCCAGATCAATATGCAAATATGTAGGCGTAGCCTGGGCCCTGGGATAGGAACCCAGCAAGCTCCCCATTCATAAATTATTTCTAGTTGTTTATAGGTTTTGCCCTTACTTTTATACAAGCGCCTTTTTTTTTTATCGCCTCTCTTTCATACTGGTATGTTTTACGGTCGGGAATTTACCGTCCTTTTTTTATTTTATTTCTTATTTGGAAAAAAAACAATATTTATTTGCGAAAACTACAAGAACACTGTGTTTCTATATCTGGTCATTCTGTTATTTGTATTTTTTGGTTTGCTTGAATTGAACAGCCCGGGAATTTACGTCATTACTGTAGCATAGCAGTTCCAGATGCACATTCATTTTTGCTTTCTTGTCCTTAATGTTTGCAATATATATTCTGCATCGAAGTACCGTAACGTTTAGTTTATGCATGCTTGGAACTGCCTTTAACTGGAACATTGAATCCGCGTACTTAACCCATTTGGACATGAGTTGCACTTCTGCAGGAAGGGAAGACTTAGTCCTATCCTAGACTTATCGCGTACAAACTTACATTAACAGGTTATGCACCTTCATGACTGACTACCTTGTCACTCGAGCCCACTGATGCAAGCAAGCACTTTCCACCTGACAATACTCCACGAAGAAGTTTGTCCACAGTTTGTCTGTCGCAATTGTATTTGGCTTCGGATTCTTTGGACTAGTATTATTTTTGATTTTGTATATTTATTTTCTATGATTGATATACATAAATTGGATTTTATGATCCCTGCTCCTTTTTTAACTTCGTTTCGTCTTTGCGTCATTTTAATGTTTCAGTAGCAACCTTAACCGCTAAAGTGTTATAAAACACTATTGTTGTTGAAATATTTTCCGTGCAGGTAACTGTTCAATTTAGTTTAATTTCTACGCTCCATACTTGGAAATACGCACCTTCTTACTTCTAAATAGCTGTTAAGGATTCGTAAATATTTAATCAAAAATTATAAATAAATGCATAATTGATTGTAAAATAATTAAGTGATTTGAGACCCCTCTCTCATCGTGTCTTCAAGCTGTTGGTTTAATTCTCTCATGTTAAATGTTTTGTTCATTTTTAGGTTCATAAATGTCTTGGCATCACTTTTCCAGCTGGTGTTGGGTATGTAACGATCTAACGAGAAAAAAATGAAGAAGGAACTTTCTTGAATCTGATAATGGACGACCACCTCTCGTGATCATTCGGCTTCAATATTCCTAATGTTGGTTTGCTGATATCGTTGGGCTATTATGTTGCCTATATATATTGACTATATGCAAAACCCGCCCAAACATCCTTCAGCATCCTGGTGGGCATTTTTCAAAACATTACGTCCTGTTTCTTGAACCAGTGCCCGAGCCTGTTGGAGCCGTGCCAGAGAGGGTCAGGCCCTATTTCATGGTCTGAGAGCCCCTCCCATGATTTGTGGCACTTTTTCATCTTCTTTTGGCCCTACCGTAACTACATGTCTCAAATTGGCGTGGGCCCTTCTTCGCCAGAAATTGCATATGACAAACGCTTTCTGATCGTATACATCACTACTTTATTCCAACGATCTACTGGCTGTATTTTTTAAGCTTTTAGGAATATATTAAACCTTCGAACTCACATTTAAAGCTTTAATCTGCATCAAACAAGAGGGGGTTAAGGCAAGAGAGAGCTTACCGTGCCGTGCTCGACCTGTCCGGTAGGTTGGTTTATGCTCAAGACATTAAAATAAAGAAATCTGATCTGATCGGAGGATTGTGAGTAAATACTCTTTAGATGCCATTATATTATTCAGTATTTCATTATGATTGTTTCAATACTCGTTCTGATATTTTCGTAATTATTAAATGAAAATTCAACAAGAGAAAAGCTAAATCCCGAACAATTTTCGGTAGCTTTTTTAGTTTAGGTTAGCAACATTACCTCAACTCTCTAGTTTCCGGAGAGGACTTAAGGACCATTCAAAATTATAACAAAGTATCATTATTTGAAATGCTTGGCTGGGGAATAGAGACAAGTTTACAACTTCGTGATGCTTCCTGTGTGACGCAAGTATTTAATAATACCTATTACCTTTCATTTATATTGTCCCATGATTATGCCCCTTATGAACAATTATTTATTTGAAGCAGTGTGTTATTTTTATAGTACTAGGTCTCCTAAATTTACTACGTACAAATTAAATGTAAAAAATAAGTACACTAAAATAATAAAAGATACAAAAAATAATGTATACATAAAAGATAAATATTTATCGGAAATCACAAACATGAAAATAAATATTAGTAAACGAAAACTTCATTTACTCATTAAAAACAAAACCAAACGTTGATATGTACAACTGCGTTATAGCAACCTTCATTGTGCAATAAGTTATATTAATCAACTCTCTTTCATTAGTTTCACTTGATGCGTCTGAATCTGGTTTTAAACACATTTAATGAATGATCTTGGAGAATAGAGGTGGGAAGGGAGTTCCATAGGGATATTGTTGGATATGACGAAGAAGAACTTAAAAATTGGTCTTAGATTTCCTAACTAAATATAGTAGGTCAGGTGGCCATTAAATCACATATAAATATTTGAGGATTCTTTTATAATAAAGTAAGATTGAACAGGATCCCTCAAAACATTGAAATTCATCCAGCTAGATCTATGATCGGGAGACAATAGGTCTTTGTGGCGTGGGCCAGGTCTCGCCGCCCCACACTGGTTCCTAACGACGAAAAACGGGACAAAAGTCCATTTTTGACACCTTCGTGGCCATAAAATGGCATTATAATTCAGTTAGAGAGGTACCTAAGGTATTCAGAACCGATGGTTTCTAAGCTCTGGTCGTTATATTGTAAGCTCATCTACTTGAAGAAAGAGTAAGGGGTTAAGAATAAACGGGAAAATCGCGAGGAAAAGCCAAGTTTTGTAATGACGGGTAAAAGATATTTCAAGCTTATTTTAAAATTGTCTTTTAGTGGCTTTCTTTTACAGGGCAAAAAATGAAGCTAGCACGTTATTCACACTCGGGAAAATGTAACGATAACGTGCGGTTAGGTCGTTTAATATAAGAAAAATTCTAGTTTTTATACATTATTTACGCTTTTAGAAGCTTATGAATCTTCCGCTTCCACCCGCTTCTGAAAATCAAGTTGATTCGTGTTCATACAAGTATGGAGAAGCGATTAAAACACAAATTAGCTGCGACCGAGTGCGACCCTTGATTTTAGATCCTTATTAGTGGAGACAAACGCGTCTGTTTATTTACATTCTGAGTATTTGACTCGCTATTAAAATTGAAAGAAATATACCAATGTGGTCCATTCCTTGTTGATCTTCTGACTCAGTTGTTACCACCATCCTAAAGATAATAATCATGGTTTCTGCCATAAAAGTGCCGTATTCGGAGTTCGAACAAACGCGAACATCAATATGCAATGAAGTATAGTTTGACAAAAAACGGGCTCACACATCTTTCAAAAAAATTTCAGAGCTTATGAGCAATGTAGGAAGCCTGACGAAAAGCGTAGAATGAAAACTACAAAAGAACATATCCAGCACAGCTTGAAAGAGAAAATTGGTATTTTAGTGGATGTGCCGAAACAAGGATCTGGTACAACCAACGATGGAAACAGCGCGCGACGTTTTTTCAGAGATTGGAAAACTGTTGCTGAGATTACCGAAATTAACGAAAACTTGATCCACAAATTTTATGCGATTCTTCAAGTGATTTCTTCTGGTGCTTCTGTGGACTCCTCCAAGTTTGAAAAATACTGCCACGAAACTGCAGAGCTATATGTTTCTTTGTATGAATGGTACTACATGCCATCCTCTCTTCATAAAATTTTGATCCACGGAAAAGCGATTCTGGATTCTACTGTTTTACCGATTGGTTGGATATCAGAGGAAGCTCAAGAAAGTAAAAACAAGGATTTTAAACGATTTACGCTGAACCATTCCCGCAAAATATCGAGGACATCAACAAGCGAAGACATCATACGTAATTTAATTATTTCTTCTGATCCACTCCTTTCAAGATTGAGACGAAATTGGCAAAAACCTCCAATTGAACTTGAGGAAGAGGCTGAAAATCTCCTTACAAACTTTCATCCAACACATAGTCACGAAGACTCTGGATTTCTGGACGAAGACAAAATTGAAAACTGATGTTTACCAACTTTACTACTTCACTCATCATGTTTTTTTTTTTCAAATATAGCCATTAATCGGGGTAATAGTTTTATTGTAGCTTCATTATAGCTACCTATGCTTATGTGCTGTGTACCTACATGTATTTATTTACCAATACATTTTTTCACACTAAAAACAATGATGACTATGTGGAAAACTTACCTAATATTTTCTTGGTTGTTGAATAAGTCGCGTAAACTAACACCATTGCATTCAGCGTAAAAAAAAACTTTGAAATTCATGGGTCACACTTGATTTTTGTGAAAGTTTTTTGTGTTTCTATTTTCGGACTATTTTTGCGCTATTTTTGGAAAATTTATCACCAGTTTTCCATCAAGGGCAATCTATACCTTCATTAAAAATGTGCGAAAAAAATTTTCAGGCGAACTTTACTGTTTTGCAGACTTTTGTCCCGTTTTTCGTCGTTAGGAACCAGTGTGCGCCCTAGTGTTGACGTTGATGGCATTATTGCTTTTCACCTTGGGCTTCGCTCAATTCATTCCGCAAGCTGACAGCTCCGAACTGCTGTCAAAAATTCAATGTATTCATGCATTAGGGGAGAGAACAAAAATGTTACATCCGTTTTATAGTTGGGTTTTTTTATTCATGGCATTTCTATTGCGTGCGATACTCGCACTTTTAGGGGTTCCTTTACTTTAATTTTTTTTTTACTTTCATATGTAAACTTTATTATGATAAAATTACTATCTGCCTTATTGGGAAAAAATTAATTGTGATAAATGTTCTCATCCATACCATATTTACAGTTTTCATTCACTCGCTCATTCATACAGTATTTACAAACAGCCCAGAGACCACCCAAATCTGCTTGGTTCTTACCATGAGAAAGAGAAAGCGAAGTCTTGGGAAGATCCCTACGCTTCTCCGTCAGCCACGTCACTGGATACGAACTAGTGGAGGCTGACCTAGAGATCGAGAGCCACAGACGCTCAGGACATGGTTAAAGAAACTGGCTATTGCCAGGACTCCCGCTGTCACGTATTTATAGCAGGTCACGAGTCCACTGCCGTTTAGACTCCGAGGAAGATTATAGGGATTATTAACCTAGGGTTTATCGCGCATATTATTGCGCAGTTGCATTATTGTAACCGATGAAGTTTTTTTTTACTTTTAAAGCTCTCAATTTGATATATAGAATTGGGGAATAAAATGGAAATTATTGGAGTGTAAGGGATCCTTTTACTATTTAAATGTTGGGTGAAGAAATTGGGGAGTGTTGGAAACCTCGACTGAGGTGTAGCTGATCTCGGCGCAGTCTTAATAATAATAATAATATCGTTATATTCATTTATGTAGTCTATACTGATTTTCATAGTTTACATTAACAATGGGATATAAAGAGGGACAAAAGTATCAAGCGCGTCATCTAAGGAGTGTTTCTCGACGTTGAAAAAATATTTGAGTATGATTGGTGTACAAATTAAAAACTATGCCGCCATTTAATGGAATATATTTGGTTGTGGGTTTGATTCTTGAAGATCTGATTATGTGCAATGAAATACTTCCTTCTCTCAGTTTTTACCGATTACAAAACATTTTTTTTTTCAATATCAATAATGTGATCTCGTATTTTCCATAAGTTATGGATGGATTAATATATATAATTAAGTGAATAATTGAGTAAAATTTGAAATAACATCGATGATACCTTTCGCCTCATATACGAGTGTTTATTATATAACTTACGAATTTTTCCTATAATGCATATATGATTAAATATTGAGCTTAAATACGTTTATTTTGAAAGGATTTCTTTTGAAATTAATAATTTATTTATAATAATCTATTTAACATGTAGTCGGAGACAAAGTATGGGCAAAAGTTTTTATATATTTTTTTTTATTTCGATTCCGTAGCGAGTACATGTATTAGCCGCTCGGTAGAGCTAATAGATTCAGTGAGCTAAAAGGATCGGGCGCCAGTGATACACAGACGGTAGAACATCGGCCCCTTATTGCAGATAACAGGAAAGTTAGTTGTAATAACCCCTCCATCCCCACTTCCCCCCCCAGAGGGTTATACTCTGTTATAACTTTGAGTATTGATATCAATTTAAACTCGGACGGGTTTGAATAAAAGTTGTGCCTGGAGTTGATCCGGGGGAAGCCTCTAGGCTACAAAAACCTCCCTCCTACATATATGACCCCTCCTTCCCCTATCCTCCTAGCCTATATAATACCTTTCTCCATTTCCTTCATATCTGCCTATGTTTTCCACAAGGGCCGGGCCATTTTCCGACCGCTTTCCCTCCGTGTGACTTACAAGTAGTGTGTCCAGGTAGTTTCTTCACCTGCTTCCTTCCTTTCAAGCTTTCTTATTTCTCTTGACATCAGGACATTGGAATTTTGCCTGTTTGATTTCACAATCGTATATATCCTATAAGTTATATTGCTATTTTCTAATTTTTGCATTGTTTGTATTTTTCTGTACGTTTAATAAATTTGAACTAGGCCGAAAGGTGTTGTGGTATTGATGCTTTCAAACACACTTTTTTATTTATTTATTACTATTCGACATCGATTAATACTCACTCTGTGAATCGGAACTCAACTGTAATACATCAAGTGTACCCTACCCTGTAGTTAATTGTTCACTGTTTCTAGACGTCGAGAATGTTTTTTTTATAAGATCGGCCAGCAGCATGGAAAACAATATGCTTAAAACATATTATTAGGCTACTGAATAATTTCTTGCTAATATAGAGGGGCAGGCCCCCTTTCTCGTAGCCCCCCTATACTAAGCTGTACATATATACATGAAAATAGTAAAGTGAGATACGCTTAAAAAAAACAATATACAGTATATATCATGAGGAGAAAAGATGCTGAAGGGGGGGGGGTAAATCTAAACTTGAAAATTGAGCTTCATTTCATTTTAAGACTGAGAAACAGGAATTTATTGATCCCCTTCTGAAACTATGACCAAACATAAGATTGGATATTGTACGTTTTGAGGGGTAAGCATATACCACCTTAAGGAGGACACTGAACAGTAAGAAAACAGTCTCATATATATATATAGGTTTTTTTTAAGTATCTTATTACGCCGGATAACTTATTATTTGAAGTTAAAGAAAATTATTTGTTATCAAGTAAAGACCAAAGATATTGCATTATGCTTATGTTACACATTTTGGTTTTTGGTGTCCGTTTCCTTTGAATGTTTTCACACTTTTTTTTTTATGTTTTTCACACGATAAATTGTACACATAGTTTTTGCAAAAAAATTTTATACGCACCAGTAGTGGTCTATTTATACTGAATAGATAGTCTCTACTTCACCTTTGGTTTCTTTTTATCGCGTATCATATCTTTGCATATAAATAATTTTTTATTTGCAGATATCCACCCTATGCTCCGAAAGGTGTATCAACGAAAAGCCAGTGAGTATTAATCCCCTGAATGCATTCCTTCTGTATCCAAGCCTGTAACTTTCTCGTTAGATTGGACTTTCAGAGTTTTACCTGAATATTCTCTTTTGCACTACAACCTCATTTTTTCGTTTATGATCAATTTTTTCCATAGATTTTTTTATTACATATACATTTTTGTTAATGTTTTATAAATTTATATCATGTAAGGTTTCTAACATATTATATATTTTTGTATGTTTTTTGTTCTCCTTAGCCATATCATTTTATAGGATTCACCATTATAAGATCTACCCGGGTAATTGTAATGTTTGATTATTTCTGTTCATGTTTTTGCTACAAATATTCATAGTAATCAAATGATAAAAAATTAGTTTTTTTTTTTTATCATGAGCTGCTTATATTATAAGTAGATAAAGGGGTGGTAGGTAATGTGGAACCCCACTTTCATTTTGACTTCACAAGTACCAGCATTTAAAAAATTTGACCCCAACGGGAATCTTATTTACTTTAATACTAACAATAATTAATGTTACTCTTAAATTCTTTAAAATACGTTTCGGATTGCCCCCCCTACATTAAATACATCAACAAAATAATTGTAAATTGCGGTGTTCCTGCCTGTTTTCATTGAGCAGTTGGCCCACAAATCGAAAAAAATCTGTCCTAGTGATCATGATTTTGGTAGCTGCAAAATAAAAATTTACAGCCTCGTTGCAAAAAAAGTATGGTGTTCGATGCGTTTGATGCTTTTGAGTCTAATGAATTCGAATATTGATAAAGAAACAATTAAAATATTAAACATTTAGGCATAAAAATTTAACGGCGTACTTTTTATCTGGAACTTCATGAAAAAATACAAAATTACCTAAACTCGAACGGTCCATAATAACAGAAGGTGTGGACTGTTGCGTATTCAACATGACGATTAAAGTGACGGATGGGAAACAAATCATCGTTATCTCTCTGCATGTTTGAAGAATATTCTGCAGCTCATTGGACCACCTTAGGTAAACAAGAGCCGTTAAATGAAGATTATATTTACTCCACAGCTCCCTCCCAGTATGAAAATATAATGTTTAGGCTAACTTGAAAATTTTATTTGTTTCCACCTAATTTGTGCATCAGTCCCAATGTGAGCCGTGGTGGGAACTAATACCCTCTCCCTTGGGACCTAACACTCCTTACACCAATACTCTCTTGTGAAATAAATGAGGCAATTACAGATACCTCATTGTCCTGTCCTTCCCCGCCAAGATAGATAAATTTTTTTTTATTGTTAAATTGTTTCTTTATTGTGCTATAATTTAATCTTCCTTATAAGGCAATAAGTAATTAAGATAAATGCTCTCATTCATACCATATTTACAATTCATCATTCACTCGCTCATTCATACAATATTTACAGACAGTCCAGAGACCTCCCAAGTCCACATGCGAAGAGAAAGCGGAGTCTTGGAAGGTCCCCCACGCTCCTTCGTCAGCCACGTCACCGGATACTAGCCAGTGGAGGCCGAACAAGAGCGCGAGAGCCACAGACGTTCAGGACATGATTGATGAAACTGGCCATTGCCAGGACCCCCGCTGTCACGCGTTTATAGCAGGTCACGAGGCCACTCCCGTTTAGTCTCCGCGGAGAATTATAGGGATGAGTGGCGCAGTGCAATGACTGTGCTACAGGATTAGGGTGGTTGGAAAGGCTACTGTGGAATTTCATAAACTTGGAAGGGATGAGTTCTAGAATGTAGGGTATATTAAGATCGTTATGAAGGGTTTTGTTAATGACATAATAAGGGGCATTTACTATTGTTCTCAGGACTTTTGATTGAAAGGATTGGATACGCTTGATGTTCGACTCTTTTGCTTTCCCCCATAGCTCTATTCCGTATGTCCAGATTGGCTTAAGTATAACCTTGTAAATAAGTAGTTTGTTTTCTATTGAGAGGTGGGATGTCCTTCGAAGTAGTCTGTACATTTGTCCAAAGCGTCTGTTTAGTTCTTGTCTTTTTAGTCTCGTATGTGGGTTCCATGTCAGTCGTTAGTCGAGATGGAAGCCTAAGTACCGTACCGTCTCGGATACAGGGAGAGGAATAGAATTAAAATAAACTAGTATACAAGACTTGCGACAAAGGGTGAAGGTATTGTGGGAACATTTTGCTTCATTAACTTTGATCCGCCATTGATTGCACCAATACTCGATCTCGTCAAGGTGTTTTTGAAGGTTATAGGATGCTATGTCTGAGATAGTAACGGGTTTCATATACCTTCCCCTCTATTATTAGGGAAACTACACAAAAGAACTATTAATAATAAGTATCACAAATTTGCGTAATATCCTTCTGTATCGATTTTATTATATCTTCATACAATAATTGCGATGATTTGGAATCATTCAGTAGTACATCATTAAACAATCCCTACATATTCAGAAGACGGATGCTAATACGATTAAACTTAGTAAAATTCTTTTTTATGTTAAAACTATATAATAGGTAATTTTACACGGTTAATTTTTTTTTTATACATTCTCTTCACTTCTATCCTATTGTAAATATTTCATATATTTTGATTGTAGAGCGACCAACTCGTGAATCTTGTCAAATATCTTAAAGGCAACAGCTGTCTTTAAAAATTAAATGTTTTTTCTCGGCATGACGTTTAATTAATTTGGTTAGGTTTGCGATGAGTCACATGGCTAGTAACCAATTGTTTAACAATAAAATCCCTCAAGATAAGTTGCTGTTTAACATATAAGTATTTTTCTTTTGAGAATTTTTATTAATACGCAAAAAAAAAGTCTGCAAACATTAAATCTCTTTGGCTATTTGACTCTTTAGCGTGTTACATCTTTCCTGAAACTCAGTCCTCTATTATTATTTTTTTTAAATTGGCTGATGGTTATTGAAAATAGCAGCATCAAATAATAATTATTAATACAAATTATAACTTAAAAAATAAACGAATCAGTTAATGATGAAATATAAATCTTCAATCTTGTTATTTTAAGAATATCGTAATCTACAAATAACCATCATTTAATGGGTGGCAGTGGGTCTCAATTAAGTCCAATTTCGTTTTCCCAGAAGTCTTCAGTTCTAGTTCACGAGAGTCTTCAACAGCCTGCATTTCCATTCTCGAGGGGTTTGTATAACTCCACCATCCTTTGCCAAATCTCATGGAATTCGACGAGCTTCATGGCAGAAAGGCGAATGCACATATTTTTCAAAAATTTGGGAGAATATTGTCTGTCACTCGACGAAGTTTGTGCATGCTGTAGTTTCAGCTGTGTGTGAATAGTTCACTGTTTCATATTTTCACATGGATTTCGTAAAGAAGTTATTGGTCACTTTCATCTTTGTTTGTCAATATGGTGTTTACAATTTAGTAAATTGTGTTACCTCGACCCTAGTAGCTGGGAGTTACCGGATTGAGATCATCAGCTTCCAGAGGACACCGAATACCAGAAGCATTGATCCCTTGCGCTTGCAGGAATGCACTGTGTCACTTCAGACCCGTTAATCATGCACGCGCTGTTAGCCTTGCAACATACAACGGGCATTTTAGATCCACATCCATTTTATTGTCGATCGTTAAATTAACCGTTAATGCCTTCCTCGTATGAAACTTAAGTCTTATCCCCGAAGGCATTTTATTATATTGTATAAGTCGTAAAAATATTTAATTTTCCCCAGACTGAAACGGTATAACTAACTATTTTCGTTAAAGTTATGGAGTGACGCCCAATGCCACTTTATGGTTTCGCTGATGAAAAGTCCCGTAATATCAACTTTTATCCATCGGAGTGATAAAAATATTACGACTTTTACTTTTCATTTTGTATTAGCGTAACGTTCTGAATGGTTTCTGGTTCTATTAAATGTCTCCTTTGCAAATATGGAATACGGAAGGTGTGAAGAGAGTATATTATGAGCAACTTGATCTTCATTCATTCATGGATACCTATTTTTATGGATTTATGTGATATACATATAGAAAGGAATTGCCCCTCTTTAAAGACCCAGGGTCAATTGATCAAATTTAATTAAAAACGTAAAACGTTCTCGTAAATGATTAAAAGGAAATATTGGTTGTAAAGTATAGTGCATTTTCAATGGAAAAGAGACCGAAAAGAGTTTGAAAATATGGGAGGGGGAGATGCGTGGTTCTATTGTTAGACAAAACTATAAATTGGAAATCGTCTAATAGTGGAACAGTCGCGTTGTTTCAAATTATAGGAAGAAGTGGCTATGATCAGTACACCTTTAGAAAAACAGGCTCTGAACATTCTGGTGCTAACAACTATTCATTATGTATAATATACGGTATGGTATAATATTGAAAAATACACCATTTTTTTTTTAAATCTTACTATCACGAATAATATTTAAAAAGTTTTGTCAGCTACTCAGTGACTAACAATTTACAAGTTGCATTTTTGCCGAGTTTTCATTCTGTCAATGATAAAAATTATAATTCGGGGAGTCGTTGAGTAATTAGTATAACTAAATCCTTCATACCAAAATAAAAAACCTTAAAGGACTTGGTTATTGAACCCGAAATTCAGTATTTAGAGTAACATCACACGATGGATATGTTCAAATGAATTTCGAAATATATATTGGTGTGACCAATGCACCAAGGAACTATATTGGTGATAATAACCTTAGCATCCGATCGCACTAAATTACTGCAACCCTAGCGTCCTAGGCATAGAAAAAGCGATTAAAAGCACAGTGGAAATTTCTGTGCAAATGTTTTAAAATACCATGTAGCAAATAGTCTCTGTACCACTTCAACCATATAAGTGTCTCGAATCATGTTGTTTAGTTAAAATATTTTGAAAGTATTGCTTGTTTTATGGAAATTAAAAACAAAAAAAAATGGTTTAACTCCGAAACTTCTCAATGAAAAGGGGCCGAGAACGGTTATGAAATTCGTTGAATCGACTTACCTCTCTTAGTTGAGTGCAACCTCAAAAGTTCACCCACTCCTGTGTACTTTGCTCTCAAGTATCAAAATACACAGAGCCAACATTAACTAAGTTTACTTCTAACACAAGTGAAAGTACTTGAAAAGAATTATATGGCTGGTACAGCGTCTACTGCTTGGCTGTGAACTAGAGTTCCGCAGAGGAAACTTCCTCCAGTGCCCTATGGAAATGCTGTTATTTTTACATTTTCTACATAAATTACTTTTATGAAGGTAATTGGCGTATGTTGGCTCGTATCCGGTTACGAGCATGATAGAGAAGCGTTCGGAACCTTACAAGGCTCCGTTTTCTCTCTCGTACGGGGGTTTGTTAGAGCTCTGGGCTGTTTGGAAATACTATATGAATGAAGAACTGTAAATATCGTGTCGATAATTATAACTTTGCTAATCAAGACTTCTAAAAAAAACTTTTATTTGTTATAAATCACAATATGTACAATTATACATATGGTTACAGTTGAGGGCTTACAGAACTACGTGAAGGGATCTACAAAGTTCTTAAGACTACGGCATTATATATATAATAATAGAAAATAATAATAATACAGATATCACTGAAAGGTCGTGGGGGACAAATATTCAGAATGATAATAGTATAGATATTAATAAGAGGTCGTGGGGAAGGAAAATATGTTATTGATAATTACAATAGAGCTGATAAGGGTAATATATACAGTTATTAGGATGTTATTGATAAACGTATCATTTGTTAGTGATACGATTATACATATTACATAACTGATGAGAATATTTATCATAATTACATATTTCCCAAAAAGGCAGATTGTAATTTTACCCCAATAAGAAAAAAAAAATATATTTATAAAAAAATACTTTTAAGGGTTCAATTCGGCAGCTCTGTAATTGCTCGGCATAAAGAGTTGATGAGAATATAAAATGCGTTTGCTGTATCTTTTTTCAGAATGATTAATTTTTGTCGCCGTAGAATATTATTGCTTTTGAACTAAAAAAATAAAACAGGCTGTGTCTTTCTTTATATCTCATGATGACATCAAATTTAAACTAGGGCATATATTTGAGAAAAAGTTAGTTTTAATCATTAACAAAATGTGTTACATATGTGGATTTTCGTCATCTCACGCGTTAGTCTCATAGTCGCTATTAAATGTAAGGATAGAAAACATGATGTTTCCCCGTTATCCATGCGGTACGCCAGCCCTACCCCTTCCTGCCTGGTAGACTTGTTCATATTTAAAAATATTATGTGCATGCTGCTCACCAGAAATAACGTACAATCTAGAAGCCAGAGCGAGAGACTGATCACTCACTGGAAGGGAATTTATGTAGCCCTGACCTGAAGCTGTTGTTAGGCCGTTATCTTCGAGCGTTCGAACTGATAGTTGCTACCCTACATGCGGCTATGGAGACAAAGCTCTTCGTTCGGCTAAATGAACTATCGGTATAATGTTAGTGGCCCTCTCCTCTTTCTAAATGGATCTTTGAACTTCTATAGATGATATTACTGATGGCTTAAGCTTGGAATCAGAACAAGCTGTGAATCCGTGTACTGAACATGGTGTACTGACCAGCTCATTAGGGCCATGGATGGCTGACGCGAGGATATCGACGAGGACAGAGGCCGACCGCACAAAGGCCATAAGAGTCGATCGCCGGCCGACAAAGATGAGATAGAGCGTTGCATACACGGCCCACTGTGCATTAGTGCCCTCGTTAGGTTAATTACCGAGCCGGCTCACCAAGTTAGGCTGCGGTCGGCTCTCTGCCCAACTTGCTCCCTACAGCCTCTATGCGGTATCCATCTTATAGCTTCTTATCGGATAATACCTGCTTCTTAATAGCCTTGGTATGTATCTCTACATATCTCTTGTTTATGGTTTAGTTCAACTTTGCACAAAGGCATTCATCTCACATTAAAATATGAACAATTTTTTTTTAAGGTAGATGATAATTTGGCTTAATAGTTATTCTGCCTTCTGAATAGTAAGGACCCTGATACAGTGCAGAGGCTTGAAATAGGGAAATACGCCAGTTGAAATCCTTATACCTGTGTGATGAACCGCATCTAACATGGCGTGATATTTTGCAGACACTTATACAATGCTTCCGTAATAGCTTAGAGAAGCTTTTAGAATCTGCTGCCCATTTTGTTCCACCAAGCATTCTTTGGATCCGGAATTTTAGCATTCATTCTCATTCAGAGGCCTCAAATGTGAGTTCTCCATGTCAGACACCCACCAAAAAAAAGCCGTTGAACCACCCTAAAACACCATAACGTGATAATTTTTCAAACATTTAAACGATGCTTCCGTAATAGCTTACATCAGTTTTCTTATCCTTTTTATCCCACTAAGCAGTCTGAGGATCCGTAATTTCAGCCCAAATGTGGCTTCCATGTCTGACACCGACCAAAAACAAGGCCATCAAGTCTTGAATTTTCAGCAAACCGCAGAAAATCATGGAAAAGAAAATCACATGGTTCTTAAATGTACATAAACAGGTTACGTATTTTATTAAGAAACACAAAACTCTTATCGCGATTCATTTTATCTGTTTAATTACCAAAAATATCCATGCCGTACCCACAAGTTGAGGCCTATGAAAGTTCATACACTCATTACAGTCACTAATTGAAGGGTTTGTTGCAAGAAGAAGGTTGCTCCAGCTCTATCTTTTTGAGTTACATGTCACATGATACGCAAAAAAAATAGTTCTTGCATTCGGTGCAACGCAGCTTCGGATGGTAGTTCCCTCTTTTTCAGAACCGATAAAGCTGCTAATACACCTGGGGCAAAAAACAGACCTCTCATGGAGATTTGTTTTTTGGTTTTTCAGCCTTAGAGTTCTCTTCATGCTGAGAAATGAAACAACGTTCTTTATTGGACCAAGCATTAACTGGCATACCGTGGTTTACACGGTACTACGGGCTTAATTTTAATGGGAATAAATGACTGATTTCAATTTATGAATTGTCGCATACAGTTAAGCGTTCAAATTAATTATAATTGTGCAGAATTCATACTGTTTTACAAGCATTGAAGTATGTATGTACATGCCAGTATAGGATTGAGATTAAACCCTGTTCCGAGTAATCAGTATGGACGTAATTAATATACTACCCTATTGAACCGCTGCCGGAACATATAAGTTGACTCCGATATAGGAGCTATTAATATTTGCCAAAGCCACTTATAAAGCTTATATTACCGCACCCTCTACATTATTATTAGTACAAAATAACTTAAGCCGAAATAAGCTGCTCAATATATTTGAAATATAGCTCCTGCAATATGAGAAGAGCATAGTTATAACTATCGGTTATAGACTCAGCCTTTTTTATAATATCAACACAGCCTGTAATCGAATTTTTCCATCCAAAAAAATCGTATAAATAATACAGAACAATCAAAAAAAAAATTCAAACAGCTTAATAGTAAAAATTCTGACACCACAAACGATAAAAGAGGGTATGATCTGTGAAATAAAGGCACATAAGCTAAAAAGGTTAACTATTCGAAGATGTGTAGATTTTCCCTAGTTCGTGGACCTTTAAAAGTCAGTACATGCAGAGTCATCGCGTGTCCTCGAAGCAATTAAATATCAACACCACGTGTTTTAGTTATATGTTCTGGAGTGCACCATGTCCGAAAAATCTCTAGGTATGTCATCAGATCTGGGCGAGAGCCCCTTCTAATAAGAGAAAGGATATTTTTTTCAGTGTAATCATATACAGTATAAGTTATGAAGTATACAGCACAAGTTCAGTAGCAGTCTTTTCAACCTTATATTCTGTTCTTTAACAATTATAAAGGTAATAATTAAATAGCCCGTCTTTAATGCCAACGTTTAAATTTCTACGTCCAGTCTTCGAGTTTTCGGTATCATTGTTTTCGTTCTATGGGCCTCATCTATTAAATCACTACTTGAAACATTAAACAGTTGGTATTGTTTATAAACAAGACGCAATAGAGGTGGACGGGATCCAGTTATGAAAAAAGTTCTGCTATCAGTGAGGGAAGCTGCCCGCACTCATTAGTGTTAAAAGAAGTTGTCATTTGCATAAGTCCCCTTGAGAGGGGAAGGGGCAGGGAAAAAAAAGAAGAAGATAAAGAGGGAGAACAAAAATCAATTCTAACATTCCAAGCTTAAGCGGTGGATGTTTTAAATTAGAATACTCATTAAATGTTCACTATTATCTTTTCTCTCAAATTTTCTTCTTCGAACTACGTACGTTTAGACACAACATGATGGTGTAGGATGGTTAATTGTGGTATATTATGGTCCACGATAGGTTTAGGAGGCGATGTTTACTTTGGAGTTTTAGATATTGTTTTTGCCATGGAAAAGTAGAATATTTGTATTCTGACTCAAACAAGTTAAAATCACACTCGCTCAGACCACAAAGTAGAATAAATTAATATCAGTATATATTTCTCATTAGCATTTCGGTCTTATAAGTTCCATCTTTCTTTCTCATAATCTGTTTAACTAAGGTTCTCTTAATCAGTTTAGCCAAAAAATTTTTTTTTGATAATTTCCGATATACTCAGTAATAATTTCATCTTGCGTACCTTATCTTTCAGTTGTCCCTGTATTAACTTTAGCCCTGTCAATACGGCGTTATGTGTATTATATTTTCCACACTAAATATTGAGCTATACCAGCTATATATTATCAATTATTAGTTTTATCCAACTTCTGATGATTCATAATAATACGTAGAAGGCCTTGGGCCATTTTTTAAACAGTTATCTCATTTTAACTGTTTTTGTCGGGATTCTTCACCCGTCGGTTGGTCGGTAGGTCAAAATAGAAATTATTAATAAAACACCCACTTTTCTCTTGGTTTTTTTTTTTCTTTCATACCCCCTTTTAATTTCCAGATAATTATATATAATTATAGATCCTCAGGTGAATCTATTTACAAATTATTTTGTATTTCCTGTAGCATCACTGCATTATATACAGGTTTTGTTATTTTATAGAAATTATATAATGAATAAACAAGTATAATGATATACATTATAGGAAAAACAAAAATATATATATATTTAGCTTTTTTCTCTTGGTTTTTTTTTTTTTTTTTTTTTCTAAGCTCTCTAGTTAGAATTTTAGGATGAGGGAGAAATATAAAATATTTAGGGTGACCGGATCCTTGTACTAGGAGGACCTGCTTAAAGGTGGTGTGCCTTTTTCTCTTGGCTACCCAAAATTTATTATTAAATTAAGTTAATTGAACATAACGAGAGCAACATACTAGAAATCACTGAACGTACTAAAAGAAAAATCAATAAACTTCAAATAACATACTTAAAAAAAACAAAAACAAAAAACCGTGTCATTAAAACGTAAACTCCCTGGTAAACGTAAAATAAAGAAAATAAAAAAATGAAGACAGAGGAAGGAGAAGCATTATTTAAAAATAAATCAGTTTCTCTGGCGCAGAAAGGACGGAGAAGTTTCTATAAGAAATAATTGCATAGAACAAAAAGTCTGGAGAAAAGCGGGCAACTTTCCACCAACCCCTTGATACTTTGCATAATTCAATTGTGAAAATTCTCTAACCCCCGCCCGGGAGCTTCGGAGTAATTTTCTTTTAATTCGCTTTTAATTTGCTCTCCTTGGGTTAGGGGGGGGGGGTACGTGACCGTGAGAACTCTCTTCACTTTCACATCAGTCGACCTATTTAGTTTTGTCTCCCTTTCCAATTCCTTCTTCTCTCATTGGCTATAATCTTTGTTAATAGATACTCTTCGTCTTCTACATCGGAGACCTGATGTACTAGATGAAGATTTTTTATGTCTTTTATTGTCATAAGTATGCTTTTTAGTTAAAGTTGTTTGTATTTGCTGTAATGGGATGTACGTACATTTCACGAGGCCTCCTCTGGATTCAAACTCAGAATCATCACATCAAGCAGGCCACTGCACCTACATTTATCATTAGGCAAATACTTTTCTTGTGGAACGCCGGTGAAATCCGAAGGAGATCAAAATCCTCCTAAGAACTATACCAGTAATCTCAGGTAGAATACACTCCTAGCTTGTAGGTTTTCCCGACCGTAGCAAGTAGAAGGTTCAGCACCCCTCTAGAGTGGGTGAGCCTTGAAACTCCACAAAATATTTCCCTGGGATTTTACTTCTAGATTCCCTGCTTGTATGCCACGTTTACATCCTTGGCAACACTAAGCGAAAACACCTGGAGATGTATCTAGATGACCTGTAATACTGAATTATTGTTCGTATGTTAGTCTTTGTTTGTCTTCAATGTGCACGCTTCATCATAAAGTAACGTGTTAGCATAAGCGTACTTTCATCTCATTTAACTTTAAAAAGCAATCTATGCTCATGCAATGGTAGGCCTACGCCATAATCTAAACACATCCTTTCCTTACCTACACTTGGAAAATTGAAGAATCATTGGTAGAATTGGGAGGGACTATGATAGTGTAATTAGACTATTTTTGGTTTCTGGCCGGAGTTGATACATTTTTCTTTGAGTGCCTATTTTGTGCACAGCCAGAAGGTGGCTAACCACAAGGCAATACTCATAGCCTCTATTAAAATAAAATAGCCATAGTGCTTGACTATATAAAAACCTTCCGTTCTTATGCAATGAAACGGATTAAGCATGGCTACTACGAGGCTCCCCGAGGAAGTGATTCATGAGATATAGCATTGTGGACAGTGGGGCTACAAGCTACAATAGGTGAGCCCCTGCATTATCAGTTTGTACACAGAGCTAACGACGGAGCATTGTAGGCGGCCCTTAGCCATGGTATTGTCCGCAGGGGGATAACAACCTCTCTCGTAACCTATCCTCAGGTCTCTTCTCACAGCGATCTATCTGTGGGCCCACTACGGCCTCTGCCATTTTGTGTGTAAGTTGGAGTGATTTATAGTTCTTAAAATGATGGTGGTATCATTAAAAAACCAAAAACTAACGCTTGCTTTAGAGCGTGGTATATTTTTCTAATACGAGTCAGTTAATGCCAAACTGTAGTCATATAAACTTCATCTTAGAAAAAGATTGCCCGATTTGTTGAACCAAAACGACAAGCAAATCAGAGAGCTAAACGGCGTAACAAAGGGTACTTTTGGAATGTTCTTAAAAATAACTAATACTCCAGATAATCCGGTGGTTCTTACTGAGTTTTCAGCATCCTTTTATGCCAATGTTGTTATGTGGGTTAATTAATTGGGTTTGAATTCCAGGAGAAAAGACTGGTCTTATTGCAAAGCTATCGAGTTATTGTCGATCAAAATACCTAAAAGCATTTTTTTCTCCCTCAAGGTCAGCAAATCTGGTTTTGAAGGAGCGAAGTAGAGTTGAAACTTGAATTTATATTTTTCTATGTCAGGAGCCGCTTCAGTTTAATTAGCGTCTTATTGAGGGCAAGCGATGGCTTGAACGATGTAACATGAGGCATTAGTATCGGTAAATGATTGAACTTACCTTGCAATCGAATGTTCAACAAGTTTAGATGTGAAGTCATGTCCCAGAGGAAAGCCATACCCCAAGGACGTTTATTTTATTCACGGAGGTGAGAATTTAGGTTCCTAGAACCTTTCTTTATACTTTCCTCTTGAGAGCCCATGAACATCGCAATATAGAACCTCCTTTCTATCATCTACAATATTCTTTTTAAAGATTTCCGGGCATTTTCCGAGATCAAGGGTACTAGCCCGTCCTTTGTTGGTAAAGTTGGCCGCTGGCTTTTAGAGAGAATGTAATTCCGGTTTTTTGGTACAAAGCATACATGATGCTGTGTTATTTTCTAAGAGATATTTTCAAATAATTTGTCCAATAGTGCAAACGATTATGTAGACCCACCTTAGCAACGCTGCTGTTTTTGCCGGCCCAAGTTATTTCCTTCAGCAGTGATTTTAAGCTTTTCTAACAAATATCCTCTAGTCGTTTGCAGTTGACGGGGGTGAAGGAGTTCTTCAGGTGTTTCAAGATTCTCGATACGAACGTAAACACACAGTTCAACAGATGCTTTGATGACAAAACTTTTGCGCAAGTGCTACTCAAAAGCATAGAAATTGCCTTTAACCTTTACCATTTCGCCATTTCCGTATTTCGGGCATTAGCTTAGTAAGGTTCGGATCACTTGCCTGTTTTGCAAGTATTTTTAAGCTGGGATTGATAAATTGCTCTCCTTCTCAATTCACAAAGGTATTGTGCTAGTAGCAAAGAGATTTCTTAGGCAGCTGTTACCATTAAAGAAAAGCTCATTACACTGTGATTTGTCTTTTCAAATCACATTTTTAGGCACTAAAATATTTCTCTATCATATCTGTAATTTGTTATCAAACTACCCCCTACACCTTTCATCTCTTGTTGACTCTTGGAAAGACGTGATTGTGTCCTTAATATGTGTTGATTAGATAAACATAATAAAACAATTTATATTCCTGGACGAGCTGGCCGTGTCTACCCGAAAAGTCGTCGCAGGATGGCAACCGCTCCTTTAGAGTAAGTCAGGTAGTCCTGATTAACTTGATTTATGTTTCCCATACATAATTTTTTAATATTCAAATAGCCAAGATGTTTTCTCAGACATTCATACAGATTGGCCTTAAGATTATTCAGAATATGTTGCCTGTAGAGAATTTCGATCCATGTTTAAAAAGCTATAATATTGAATCAGTCAATTTAAGGCTTCTTTAGTGACCTTAAATATCTGCGCGTACCAAGGCTAATAATAATAAAAATAAATAAATAAAAAGGCTAGCAAGAATAATAATTGCTGGTAGTGGTCTTAAATTACGTGAATAACGCCCAGTCGCTCTAGTGGGTACTGAGCACTTGAGAATGGCAGTATTGGCTGCCAAAAGCGATTGTGAAATATGTATAAAAAACTAAGAAACAAAATTTGACGTTATCTTTAATAACTTTTTTTTTGGATTGCCAAACATTCCATCTTCTCAATTAAACCACCGTGCTATAGGTCATCTATACCTAGTCCGGCAACCTCTAGTCCGGCGAGCGCCTAAAAATATATAAGGCGGGTGGACCTGTGGTCTTTTATCCTAGCTGCCGGCCTAGTCGGCTGGCAGCTTAATTCGCTTTGATCTGATCCCAAAAGATCTTAAAAGGTGTGCCCCGACAGTGCACTATGTTCAGGAGAAGAGGAACAGGGTAGGTGTATAGGTAGTTTATGTGGTTTGGAATGACCACGAATTCATACTCGGTGTCTAAGGGGTAGGTGAAAACCGTCCGGAAGTGTGAACTGGAGAGAGGCAGACTGGATTACCCTAGGAAACGCTACTCGGTAAGTTTGTAGGGCCACGGCAACCGTCGTCCGCGAAGGAGAGGTCTCTCCCAAGGAGGTGCTAGATTTAGCGAGACGAAGGCAGAGATTCCCACTAGGAAGGTGTGGGGTGTGACAACGCCGGACTAAAACATAGCGAGGTTAGGAGAGAGAGATGCAGAGGTAGTTGAATGAGAAGACCATGGTTTAAGTAAGAGAGAGGAGTAGTGTTCCAAGTGACGGTCTTGTTCGTTATGCTAACTCGTGCTAATCCCGTTCGTTATATAGGCGGCCAGCCGTGGTGGGGAGGGGTCCCCACCTGCGGCTGTTTCCCTGAATAGCTTCTCCCCCCACTCTCACTGACGTCGTAACCTTTAATAAATACATATGGAAACATGGATAGATATTTTCTGATCCGAGAAGAGAGGAACTTTAGGAGTAATTATTCTTAATTAAGAGGTGACCACAACAGTCAGTAATTGTAGAATGTCTCTGGAGTAAAACAGGTGTGTTAGCTACCGTCAGATAACGAGGGGGCCTTCAAGTAAAAACATGAGGATATCTAGAAACTAAAAATAAAAATCGTTGTTAAAAGCGTAATCCTCCGGTCAACTCATGCAATTTTTAAATGAATTTGTAAAACTTAGCACCCGCATGAATGGAGCTCAATGAAGGAGCTCCTACTCATCTCGGCATTATTTTGATGATGATGAGCTCAAGTAAATGATTGGGCAGCTATAATCCCCGCTCACTTCATCTACCCCTACCACTCCCCCGGTTTATTGAGCACTCAATATACTGACGACCGAGGAAATAATTGAAATTTATCTCATCAAAGTTATTGCGTATTAAACGGCCCTTTATTGCTTCGATTAGCGATAAATTTAGTCCTATCGACGCTGGATGACGGTCAATGATTCGTCTAACTCCCCTTCTCCAAAATCTTGTTACATTCGTGTTCGTCTGTGTTTACAAATGAGTTTGTATTGGTGTTAGGTTTGACGGACCGTTTCCGAATTATTTCGGCACGGTGTCTGGTTATCACAATTCGGAACCAAATCCAACCAGCCAAACTTATTGGTTTTGCTTTTTTTAGTTCTGAAAAAAGTGGCATCATAACAATGCGCCATTCTTAAAGAATAAGACTCAAGCTGTCCCACTGTGCCCAAGTATTTGTAGTTGTGTATGCGCTAGTTCTGGAGTAGTTTTTAGTTTAAAATTTAACAGTGCAACAATAATAGTAGGCATTGTTATGTTAATCTGCTCGCCTTCGTGCCTGAATCTCTAGCCTAATATCCTTGCTGTGGTCATCATTAGATAGAGAGACGCTTATGAAGCAAGGTGGTGAGTATTTAATGAGGGTTTGGAGCTTCTGTTTTCCGAAATCCACTCTAAAATAAAACACTAAATTTTAATTTGTACTCAGAATACGCATTGTAGGCGAATACCTGCAGTGATCTCCTTGTCTGGCCAATCTGAGATTTACTGGCACATACGCCTACCATAATATGTGGTATATAAGAGGCGTCCCCAAATGGTCCAATGGTGACCCCTTGGTTTGAATAAAAGCTTGAACTATATCAAGAAAGGCGGCAGTACAATATTGTTTGGTTTCAAGGGCTGAGCAGATCTAATCAACAACACGAAGGCCTTGTTGAGCAGTGTAATGTCGTTGACGGAAACCAAACTGGTGTGTAGGAAAAAGGTTTTGGATTCAACAATTGGAATTAGACGTTTTAATAGGAATATCTCAAATATTTTTGAGAGGATAGGGAGTAGGCTAATTGGACGGTAAGATGAGTCATTGGGAGGTTTACCGGGTTGGGCGAATAGGACAATAATGGAATGTTTCCAGAGGAGAGAAAAGTGCGTCGTTCGGATAATACAATTATAAATGTAGGTTAGGAAGATTATGGCTTTAGGGGAAAGAGTAAGGAGATCATATCCAGGGGATTTTCGGTAATGTAAGTTTTTCAGAAGGTATTTGACCTCAGAGGGGTTAACGGCTTTTGGTGGAAGAGAGAGAGGAATAGGTGAAGTGAGGAAATCTTCAACAGTTGTGCTGTGAGTATGCTTTTGTTGAGAAAGTTGAGGTGTGAAAGTATGGGTAAGATGCAGAGCAAATTCCTCCGACCTATCCCCATCTGAAGCCGCCCAGGACCCATCATCACGACGGAGTGGGTGTGACAACTTAGGATTTTTTTGGTTACATTCCACAAGGAGTTATCCCTGGTAGACAGAGAGGAGAGGTGGGAATTGAAAAAATCAGAACGGAAGGATATCCGCTATACCAATTGGCAGTACTAATTGTACTAGCGGCGATCAGCAGAATGCCGGATCTTTGCCAAACTGTTCTGGAGTGGCGTTTGGATTGGATTAAGTCTTGCTGAGGTAAACGATTATGATGTGAATTTTTGGATGACTATGCCTCCCAACCCGACCTCTGGACCAGAGTAGTGAAAGAATGCACTGCATCGTCTGGGTCTTGGGATGTTTTCAGGGACTCTTTGAGGTCTACGGAATCTGGAAGAAGCTAGCGGAAGTGGTCCCAGTCAACTGGGCCCCTAATAAATGAAGGAGTAGGCAGTTTGTGAATTGGTCTTAGGAAAATGAATCATAATAAAGGACTATGATCGGAGGAGAGGTCATTGAGGCGCGTGAAGGAATAGTTTAGTGTCGCCAAAATATTTTAGAAGAAAAAGTCTGCTAATTCATAGTATAATTTACCAAGTTGTTAATCACTAAGTAATGTAAATTCAATACTGCATATTGTAAAAGAATGCTTTTTTTAAAATTAAATCATTTACTTATATATAGAAAAAGCAGTACCTACCTCAAAAGTTTGTAACTAAATTTTATGTTATATGACGATCGGTGCGATTTATTAATGATCCTAAGAAAACCTAGGAACTTTATTGAGCTTAAAAGTTTGACACTTTGTATGACAAGTAAATATAATACTCTTATTTAAACATGAAACAGTTAAAATGGAAAAGAAAGGATAAAAAAAGTAACATAATTAAATTAACAATATACACATGATTTATTTTTTTATATTCAACAATCAACAACAATTGAATTATATACCTTATAAAATTAAACAAAATACAATATAAACATGACTAAAATATGATTATTTATCATTTTTTTCTAATGCCTGTAACATCCTCAATTCTGCTCTTTTCCTGTTCTCAGCAACTGCTTGTTCCATCATTTCTCTATGGCGCTTATTATCTGGCGGATACAATTCTTGCTTAACTTTGGTAACCCACTCTGCATAATATTCAGGCTGATTGAAATAATGGAACAAACCAACAGGGAAAGCCATATAAACGACCATTTTGCCAACTTCTAATTTCCATCCTCCCATATTGAAGTCAATAATATAGCATACTTCTAGACTTCTAGACCGAGATCTGGATTTCGGTAGGGATCTGATGGCCAGTAGGTGGCTGTGTTAGGACCACAATACCTACATGAGCTCTTTCATCTGGGTGATCAGTTCGATAAGTCTGGTACTGTCAAACTGTAAATGGTCGTTTACTTGGAAGTCTTGTTTCAGTAATAAGAGCTACGTCGTCAGGTTGCATATTTCTTAGAACTTCAAAGCTGTTAGGAATAAAGAACGGAAATTAGTCAACTGTTTCTTCCTTGAAGTGCTGTGGTGGTTGGTCTTCCATCGGGCTGGCGGCAGATGAATTTATTGGAGGAACGTTCCTGCTTGATATGCTTGGCTTTCGCTTAATAGGCGATGGATTCGGAGTTGACCCTAAAGACATCAGCTGGTGATAAAGTCTTATTATACATAATTCTAAATATTTATTATTTTATAAATTAATTTTAATTTAAATAAAATCTTCTGCGTGTTCTTATCTTTAATCCACGAGAACCACGAGCAGGGACTGGCCAATATGGCCAACTTCTCTGTGTGTTATATTCTAAAACACACACTGAGGGAGTATGTTAAGTAATTACTCACTTATTGAGGGCTCCCTCGTGAACAGCTCACATAAGTTCACGGGCTCCCTCGTGAACAGCTCACATAAGTTCACACAGTCTATGAACTGTTGTTAATATGTTAATAATGAAACAGACAGGTGTTATAATGATAGCGCATGCTCAGAAAACTTGATGAAATTAAAAAATGCTTTCTTGAGTTGCGTACAAGCCTTGATTAATTGCCCTGGGTGGGATTGGTTGTGCTCAGGTGTGAGATGATTGGAGTCGGTATCTCCTTGATTCGGCCTATTGAGCCGAGCACTGGTGGACAGAGGCTCGTTAACACCTCATTCAGGGGCTATTAATTCATTAACGGTATATCCTTAGTTAGGGAGGTGGGGTGGGTAGCAGTCTTGTCCAACGCTTCTTGTGCTAACTATATCTTTTCACTGATTCTGTAATTTGTGTATTTTATCCCCTGATCGGATTATCATCAAATTTATGAGATACTGTATTTACTATATAAAAATGTCTTGATCGATAAAACAAAATAATAAATGTTGCTACACAAAGAGAATCAATAATAAACCTTTCCTTTTTTTGAAAAATCTATAAAGTATACGAAGGACGTATGATGTAATAAAACAATATCAAGATGCTTATTAGACTTCGCTTTGAATATCTTAAATATTTAAACATTGTGAAAAATTTGCTTTGTATTTTTATTTAATAATACTTCAGTTTTTGTATTTTATATTTTATATTCTTGTTCTAAACTGTAGCCTGAGGATGCCTTAATATGAAAAACGTCCACTAATGATGTAATTTTTTTGAACATGATATACATTCCAACATATAAGGACAACTATTTCATTTTTTCTGTCAAACCATGCCGTTCAATTAATGGGTATTAAAGTTATTGGGGTATACGCCATTTCTTCTTAGCCATTATATATTTGTAACTTCTTTTTAAAATTCTTGAAATGTTACACTCTGTAATGATTCTTTAATATTTCGAAAAATCAGAACTTTAAATCTTCCATAGTCTCATATTTGAGAAAGTTTAGTTTTAATTTTCATATTTCAGCTTATTTGGAGTTTGTGCTGAAAATCTCTTTCAAAATTTTAGAACGATTAAATCATCTAACATACAGACATGCTTCACCTTCGAACATGCAATGGCCAAGATTAAACCGTGTTTGACTCTAAAATGCTCACAAAGTGCTTCTTTTTTTTAAATTTTGACCGAAACTATAACAAAATTTTAATTTTCTCACTTTGCTTAAAAATGCTTATAAAATTCTTAGCCAGCACTCATAATTGTCGAACCTCAAATTTTTCTCCGCACCCCCCTCAATTTTGTAAGCCATGTGTATTATGTCAACTTCTTCGTCGTTGGTTAGCATATCGGAGGGAGAAAGGGAGAGAAGGCAGAGAGACAGCAATAAGGCTAGAAGGTATGATTTACGATTGGCTTTGTGATGCAGAGTGACGCCCATGTTGACAATAGACCCAGAGATCTGAGGCTGGCTACCACCACAGGCGTTTCCTTCCGACTGGAGTCTCCTCTCTTCTCTCTATGTCCTTGTTCTGTTCCCTTTCTTGCAATTTTTATATTTTTTCTGTCTTCTCGGTTGGTGATGTATGCATTGAAATAATGTCATTTTTTGTCTCAAGGAATATAGTTAATGCTATGCATTTTCAGACAGAGGTCTAAAGTAATGGTTCCCAACTTCATTTGACATATCGCCCTGTCTTCAAAATAATGAAACAAACACGCTTAATCCCGTTCTTAATATCACTAGCAACTCATAACCTTTTGAGTTATGTCCCACTTTTTTTAAACATGGCACGATGGTGTGGTATACCATAATATATATTGAAAAACAAGGACAGAGTTTAAAATAACTTTATTAAAATATGCTCACTCTTAATTAGCTGACTTCTTTCAACTCCTCTTGCAGTGATAACTTTGCTATTTCAAGGTTCGAGATAGGTTCTAGTAATAAATTTGGTGCTTCAAATGCTTTAGGTTAACATTTGCTCTGAAGGAACTTTAAAACATTTTCGTTTGTGTAAAAAGCCTAGGTATTCATAGTAATGTCTAATAAACTAGCAATACCTGTGCAAACTTAACAATTAAATCTTTGTTAATTCGAGCCTAAGGATACATACTGTGGTGAACTGCGCGTGCTGTGACTCGCTCATGTACTAGTAAAACTAAATGTTAAGCACAAGGCATCAGTGTGGAAATACCTACATTTAAAACGAATTCATTTTGCTTTAGATGCATTTGCGATTATTTCTTAAATCGTTCGATGATTTCTCTTCTTAACAATACTTTTCAGTTCATTCTTTTGAGCATTGTCGAGTGGGGTGGCAGATGGTCCTCAACGCCCCCTAAATTTGCTTTTGACCAAAATCGCATCTTAGAACTCTTCAATGCCCATCGTACCAAGTACTTATGTCATCGGACACCAGTAGTGTAAAGGTGCATTCTAATTATATCATATTTTGGGGAGGTGTGCACCATGCTCTTATTTAGCTATTTTGGGACTACTTCTAAAATAATCCATGTTAATAAAATAGATCTATATAATAGAAATAACGTTTATAAATTCAGGTCTTTTTTTATAAAATTTGAACATGACAAGTATAGCCCATGGTCGGTCTCTATTAAAGTGTGTAATATTATTTTGAAGCGTCTGAGAGACGAGGTGAGATAAAACCTCATTATATTCACAATTATTACCCGGCCCGGTAGATCTTTTGAATAATTAACCTCCTAAGAAGAGTGGCCGGGAGGGAGGAAAGTGGGGAAACTTAAGCCGAGGATTGAAAAAGGAAAAATGGAAAGAGGAAGAAGAGGGCTGAGAAGTTTTTAACTTGATTAGAAGGCCAACACAGTGGGGATTTCTCTCTTTCTTATTCATCGGTCTTGGACCGCCTCTCCCTATTGCAGACCCACCGCTGGCTCCTAGCCAGATTGGCAAACTTACTAGAGTCGGAGTCATTAGCATCTCTTGTCTTCCTCCGACCAATGGCTTCGTGGAGGAAGTTATAACCTCCGTCCTCTCCAAGTCCAGCAGAAGAGGGATTTAATAGCTCGATATGTTTCAATTTGTAGTGTATGCGCCTCAGGTAGCCCTCCTATTTGGTTCGTTAGCTTCCAGGTAGTAAAGGTACATTATTGAAATTCCCAATTTCGTCTGGGTGTTATTATCACGATTTCATATACTATATAAAAGGCACTTGACTTAGCCCAACCATTGACAAAGAGCTGCTGCAGTTTCTGTTAAAGAAGAATGAAAAGGCCATACCGAAATAAGTACTCTTTTTATATGTATTAACAATACTAATTAACCTATATGTAAAAGCTCCCTTCAATGGTAAGATCGATTTAGATGAAAGAAGCTGCTGAAAAACTCGCAGACACTCCTGGTTATGATGTAGAAGAATTTATGATTAGCCATGGACTTGTTGAAGATTCTAGTTACCGGCATTTAGCTCGAGGAAACCCACTAAAAAGTGAAAAGTTGTTGACATTAGAGTACCAGAATAGGAAGTTAAATCATTTTGAGATTCTTTAAGCAATCTAATGCTGCCAAAGGGCCAATGAACTACCGAGACTGTGACAATGAGCTTGAAAAAGTTAGGCGAAGCCCATTTTTTTTCTCTCAAAAATGCTCATCATGAGCGTAGGCTCTGTGTTGGACATTATTGCCCCCAGAACAGGCATAGGTCCGCTCTCGTCCTGCCTTAGTCCATAGCTCACCACTGATTCGGACAGTTCTTTCCAGTGATGGGCCGTTAGGTTAAATGGACTGGAGCTATTAGGATCAGGACGAGAACACAGAAACGAAAAGAGGCTCGGGCGGATCGACGAAGTCGAAAGGCCGATGGACCGAGGCTATTAGGACAGAACGATGGCCGAGGAACGAAAAAGAGAGCCGGGTGGATTGAGAAACGAGTTGAAAGGCCGATGAAACGGAGCTGTTAAGACCGAAACGAAAACTATGTGAACAAAATAAGAGACGTGCGGATTGAGGAACGAAAACAAGTCGAAAGGCCGATAGATGGAGCTATTAGAAACAAAACGAAAATGGGGAGACAAAAGAGGACGGAAAAATCCAGGCCGTGTACTGTTCCTTCCTTCCTTTGTACCTCCAGTAACATTTCATCCCTAGCTCTCTCACTAGCTTTATTGGCGATTCATTGTTCAATGTCATATTTTAAGCGCCGATAGTGTATTATTTTCTAAAATTGACTATATTTTGTGCCCATGACGCCTACAGTTTCGAAACATTACGTTTTTCAACACATCTTGCTCTCTTGTCCTCTTTGTTGTAAGTGTTCTGCCGCTCAGGAGAAACAGCTTTTAGAGAAGTAATTTATTAAATGTGCCAAAAAGAAAAAAGAAGACCTAATATACCGTAGATGTAAATACTGCCTAATATGATGACAATACCGCATTTAATAATACTTTACTGCAGTTTTTATGTTATTGTAATAAATGGTGCTTTTTCTAACTATTTCCAAACGAATCGTGATCTAATAACTGTTAACGTTTGATTAATTTTAAATGCCTCTAAATCTTATCAGCTACTTCTACGAACTCAATTGCCGGTCATTAACTTTCCAACACTCAATGAACCCCTTTTAAACGGCCTTTAATTTTACGAGCAGCCGAGATACTTGTAAAGTTGATACCAAACCGTAGACAATTTAAATTAATCCGTTTAAATAGGACCGTTCGGTGTATAATAAACCTATAAAGCGATCACTATAGTAGCAAAGCACTAGTTATCGGTTATAAAAAAAATATATGTTATCTTTTTGACTGGAAATATTGTTGCAGAATATCGCTACATGCTTTCATTCTCTCTAAAAGTGTCGCTTGCAGGCATGAGGGGAAAATAACACTTTGATATCTATTCGATCAATTCTCTTTCCTACCGATTTTTTTTTACCCTTTTATATGTATGTATTTATATCCACGGAACTTACAGGTATTGAAAAATGTGTTTTGTTTAAAAAATGTTTCTGACAGCTGTAGCTGTTGTGTTAAAGTTTTTGAAAATCATAAATTTGTGCGTGATTAGGAAATAATATATACCATTGTACAGCTGTATTATATGTAAACAAGACAAAAAAAAAAAGTCTACCTACATTTAATAATAAGTCGTGGAAAGTACATAAGTGTGTGACAAGTGAATATTGAATTGGTATGTAACCTTACAAAAGTAGTACGAATCGTAGGATTACGCATTTCCGTTATTATTAATTTTATGAGATATAATGTTCATCAAACTTCATAGGTATCACAGACAGATACACTTCAAAGAATCTCCCAAGCCTTAACTAACAGCATCTTCTGGTGTAACGTGAGTAATGGAGTTGACGGAACGTGTATGAACAAAGAAATTGTTGGTCTCTTGACTGTCCTGACCTGGGGCACATTCAGCCGAGTAACACAAATCGACCTCTATGCTGTTGAAACCTCAAGATGACGCGCTCAATTCGTTGGAAATTAAAGTTGACAGTTGTCCAGCATTATCAAATCAATTTATATCACCTGTTTACATGATAAAAGAAATAGTCTTATGCCTGTGCAATATATCGATACTAAAAACAAAAGACTAACTGTCAATAACTCTTGATTATTAATAAAGTCTTCACTGAATAACATGTAAATTTTAATTTAGGATAAATATAAATTTAAAAAAAAAAACCTTGAGAACAATTTTACTTGATTAGAAATTTAGTCTATCTTTATCTAAAATCGTTTATAGTTTTTTTTTTTGTTTTGCTATGTTGGTTCTTCAGTGTCAAAATCAGCAAAACCCTCTAAAACTTGCTTATTTTCGTAAGTTCCTTGAACCAGCTGTATCTCAAAAAGTATCAGGTCAACAGAAACCAATGAGGTTTCATTTTGTTGAATGTTCGGTTTAATTTAAACAAAATACATAATCACTTTTACTGAAAATTAGTCCTTGGGGATCAAAATTGAAAAAAAAAAGATTAATTTAAACAAAATACATAATCACTTTTACAGAAAAATTAGTCCTTGGGGATCAAATTTGGGGGGAAAAAAAAAAAAAAACTTTAGCGATTTTTTAAGTATTTAAAAATGATCCAGAGGTCGGTAAAGGTGAAAAACGTATATTTATAATTGGACATCCATCATACACAACATACCAAAAAATCAGAACCAGCTTATCTGATACAAGGCAATCCCCCTCTTTTCTGACAACGGTTTTACAGGGCTATTAGGGAGGCACAGATTCTACATTATATGGAAATAAAATATTTCAGTTGACCGTTCAGTTAGAAGTCAAGTAAATTTACAATACTACTCATAACTTGCCTATCGTATTATCTTTATTAATCGTTATTTTCTTTACAATGGACATAAGAGATATTAAAATCATTCCAAAATATGCGTACAGACAACCCCTTCCCCCCTCCATGGAGTGGACCATCACAGTGGCAGAATATCGAGACAGACCAGGAGTAGTTGATTGAAGAGATTCAATTTGAAGTATGGTGGATTTAGTGCTGGCCCTAAAGCAGCTTTAGTGCACCGTAAAATGCGGACGTTAACTGCGCCGTGTGCATAATAACTGCAGCTCAAGTGGTGCGCTCTGAGACTACTACCCCCAAGTCTGTCTCCCTTCATTTCCACCCTTTACCTTCATTTCAACTGTCGGAGTAATCTCTTTTTTTTTACAGTTATTTCGCTAATTAATTTATAATAAGATGAATTTCCATTTAGGTTTTCTTATATTATATATGCGTCGCATAAACTAATTTACATAATATTTACGTATTTCATAGATAGGATATACAAATTATCTCTTTCAACGTATGAGGTTTTTTTTATCTAGGCATGTGTAAAACTGCCCACTTTTATTATGCGACTAATCGAGATTAAATATGGTTCTTTGTCAACTTCATCAATCAGCTATCATCACTTTAAAAACTTTTATTATGCTTTTTTAATACCTTAAATCACTTATAGTACAGGGGATCGTTTCCCGAACATGTGATAAGGTCGGAGGAAAATATAATGGCAATATATCATACTAAAAAACATTTTTATGTCTTTTGAAAATTAGACCCTATGACGTTTTATTTTTCTGAGCGTAACGAGGTCAGCCTAAAGAGATTATAAATCACTAGGACAACGGTTCGATGGGGTAGCTCGTTAGGAAAAGTGGCTGGCCAGAAATCAGGAGTTCTTAAGTTTGCATGTGATCTTTTTCTAATGTAAACATTATTGGATTGTACTTATGTATCTAAGTTAGGTATTTAAATGGTTTTCCATCTACATCCTCAGATCATAGTTCGTGTCCTATAAAACACTATCTACAACCAGTGACATGTGGGCTGTTATACCTGGTGCACTACTTTCGTCCTGGTACTGCCTTGGGCTCGCATCGGTTAGCTCTCTAAATGAGTTTAAAAATACAAACAACGATCTTGATGCCGTGAGGGTATTTTACTACAATAAATCCCGAAAAACGAACAACCAAACTATCTCGAACCTTTTTGTGGTTTAAAAATATGATTCGTAAGAGTCTTTGCATCGTGTATGTATTATTGGCGCGGGTAGAGCCTTAGGTAGGGCTAAGCGCTTCATTCATTGTTTTTAAGTTTTATCTCTGATTTATGTACATATCACAATCGGGTCTTGTTTTAAGAAAACGTATTATACTTGGTTGATTATAAATTCTGTATATGTGCGCTCGGTATCATACATTTTGAAAATGTGTCTAACTGTAATGTAATCATGTTGACATTTAAAATTATCAACAAAGCATATCACAAAAGTCGTAGATATTAATCTTATTCATATCTATTTATTACAAAACTGGTCCGTGGTTTTCTTTGTTATTATTTTATTGTGTAGGCGTCATGTAGGCTTTCTTTATTGTCGAAGTTCCGAGGTTGTTACTCCTGTATGTTCCCCATCTGCTATTGCTTGGGTGAATTGCTGTGAGTAAAATGCTAATTATTTTTTCGCAAGTTCACCCTTTTTTAAGCGCATCCGCTGTGGTCTATCGTTGAGCTCATGTTATAAATCTAGTTCTCGATTTAAGGCTTTAGCATAAAAACGTCTATTGTCCTTCTCTCACCAACGGGAGATAGTGATTGCCAGCTGGTAGCCAGCAGGTAGGTAGGGGTTTTAACGGCAGGTATTGTTTAGAACCAGACCGCACGGACCTGATTAACTAACACTATTTGTAATTCTAGATAAATCCCTCCAATCCTTTCTTTCCTTTTCTAATCCTGCCCTGGGCCTTTTTTTTCCCCCCATCGCTTTCTCTCATTTTTTTTCCTTTTATATATATAGGAACCGTATTCAAGCTTCCAGTTCCTGTATCCGCACAATAGACCCCTTTAATTAATATTATTCTGTAAAATAGCTCCTGACCCTTTGGTCTTTGGTTCTCCTGGACCCTCGATCTACACAAAGTTCTAGTTTCAGAATGGTATTAGTTTCCTTCATTTGTCTGCCTCCAAATGTTTGTATTGTATACGTTGATGTCGTTATGGCGATCTATCCGAAATTTTATAGGTATATTTAAGAACTAATAAGGATATAATGTTATGATTTTTTTTTTGTTTATGGCTAAGGGAACATTGAAGCCTATTATTAAAAAATAAGAAAATAATATTCAAATAAAGTTATACTGTGTTGTTCTAAATTGTATGTCTTTTATCGATATATAAATTGAGGAATTAGAGAGGCGTACATTGGGTTGTCGTGTTCGAAGAGAATAGCTTGGTTGTTTTTGTAGGTGTTTGTGGGGTGTTGCATCGTGAATGTAAAACAAATGGGATCAGTATTGACCCCGGCGGAACATCAACTTTTACTAGGTGAGTGATATATTAGTGGAGATTAATAAACCCAAGTTTGGTTGTTTTTCGCTGTTTATAAACTTTTTATGGTTTTATTGTGTGAAGATTTCTTAGACTTTCAGCGTTTATTCCAAAAGGTGGAAATAAACTTTAATTGATGAGATCTAGAGCGAAAGCAAGGAGGTGAGTGCGGGTGAAGTAACCGCACCCGCTTATGAGCGACCGAGAAACCTCCCAGGATCATCCCTCCGGAACATTAAGTAAATCCAGAAGGCGGAGGTTTTTTATGAGGGGAAAGGAGGAAAACCTTGGGTATTAAAGGGCGGAGGAAATATTAAAATCCGAGGAGGCGAGCCCTGCTTTATAAGGACATAACGCTGCTCCATTAGGGTTAAGTAATACGGATGGCCCCGAGCGGACCCCCACAGCGAAGTGTAATAAACAGCTCTCGTCGGCCCCAAGCTGTTCATCTATCTGTCAAAGATGGTCTCCGGTGGTCTGTGGTCTGTCGAGGGTTTATAGAGATGGCCCTGTGTACTCGTCTAGTGGGTTGAATACTCATAGGATACCTTATACATTAATTTCATCAGTCTTTAATCAATCAAGTTTGATTCAGGGCTATATTTAATCCTAATAATATATGTCCCTTGTGGTGTACGAAATGGTTAGGAGTTAATAAATTTTCTTTATGATTAAAATTATATTACGTATGTTCTTGCTTATACTTGCCTATTAACAACTGTTAATGGTTTTAGATCGGCTTGTTTATTTATACACAATAGTGCTTTCAATTGTGGCAAGACACCTTTGACCTTCCATGTTTAAGTTATCTAGGGGTTTGATACTCACAAATAAAAACTTTGTGGAGATGGTAACTGGAGTGTATAATTAACATGAACACTGATGATTGAGTTATACGTTGTAATTTATTTATTGTTTAAATTAAGCAAATGAACGTCATAGGCTGGATTATATTTACAAAAAACAAAACAAATACCTTGAAAACTAAACTATAGTGAATCATAGCTGTTCATGAATTGCTACGGTTTGTTGGTTCCTGGCCTCAGGTATCTTTCCCCTCTGCTCTCTGTCAATTCTTCTCTACCTTAGTTCGTGTTCCCTTGCGCCCATCCGCGCTATGTTCCCTCAACTAACTCATTAGTAATTAGTGAGTGAAGCAGAAAATTGAGGCTGCTTCTAATGAAGCTGTAGTAGTCTCGCACTCCTTAAAACCACGTTCTCCTGTTTTTCCAGCCGGCTTGTGAATGTGCAACTTTTTAAATATTTTAATCAGTATTGCCACTATTAAGCGTGCTTGGTAAAGTTTATGGATAATTACAAATATCTACATTGTTTCGTTCTGTCAGTGGTAACGCTTGACACTGTCCTCAAAAGCAGAATTATTAGCACTTGAGAATTGCGTGGTGGCGGGAACTGCTGAGGTCGTGTGCATAAATAGATATGCCTATTTGTACCCGATCGGGTTTGTTGATAAATGGTAATAAAATCAATGAAATTTCTTCCTAATTGACTTGCCCTTAAATAATGAATAATGTATTTTTAAATGCTTACTACTGTTTTAATTATAAAATTAATAAAGACGTGGATTATTTGTAGTGTAAACTGCGTTCCTATGTGGTAGGGTTACTGCGTTGAATATGTTTTTTTTTTCATAGTTTATGGTTAGCAATAATGTAGAAATAATTAGCAAGATGTACCATTTAATGCAAATGAATTACCCTTTAGGAAGAATAGCTCTGCTAGGATGAATACAACTACAATTTGGAATGATGAAGTTTGATAGTTGTGATAGAAACATGAATATAATCAGATCTAACTGATTTCGCTTTGTACAAACAGAGATGCGGCAGGGAATATGTAAAGGTATAGCCAGTTAAGATCGACCGGAGGGAGCTGCGCGGACAGGGCCCTGGATATAAAATTAAGAAAGATCACTGTGAATAGGAGAGCGATTGTCGAAGGAACGGGGTTCGAGTCGGCCGACGGTAATATGAATCCAGGTCCGGATGCTTTCTATTCAGCCGGCGAACAGCGAGGTAAGGGCTGTTATTACCTGTCGTTATCTTTAGAAATATATCTCTGTCGGATTACTGTGGGTTCCACGGGCACATATCGGAGGCCCGCTCTAATAATTTCAAACCTCCATGCTTGCCCTGCTAGACCCCCCCCCCTGGCTCCCTCCCTTAGGGCTCTTTTGAATCAATTCCATTATCCCTTATGACCAATAGGCCCTACAGGACCATCTTCATAGGACGCTTTCTTCTCTACAAACATATTTCCATAAAAGAATCGCTTTCAATCCAACAGAAAAAACGTGGATCAACGATTACATCGAAGTTCCTTTTTTATTTTATTTATCATAGAAAAAGAAATTTAATAAAAGTATTAGTAATTTACTAGTATAACATTTTATAATCGATGCTTGAATATAAATCGATAAATTTAAAGTAATTAAAAAAACTTTATAATCTTGACTGCTGATGAGGCACTTAACATTATTCATGCCAAATTCAGAGTAAATTAACCACTGGTTTAGATTAAGGGGAATGGTTTAAGTATTTAGGTTTCCATCACTAAATCGAGACCTGTACTTTATTGATTTAGTTGATCCTGGAGTTGTATGGGTTATGGTAAAGCGTCAAATTCTAATCGCGCCTTCTAACACTAAATAAGCAGTAGATATGATTTGTTTTATTTTTATATTTATTTACAATATCAATCTGCCCTCCTGCAATAAATGATTGTTCTGAATGATCGGCTTCTATTAGATGTAGTGTATAAAATAAATCTCCGAACTAATGATGTTTACTTCGTAAAACAGGAAACAATTTATTAATTCTTCAACTTTTCAGTCTGTGCGTTCAACTATTTTTTTTATTGAACAATAAGGATAATATCCTCCACTAGGATAATAATCTTTCACATAGTATCTTCATTATTCATTATTCAAATAAATTAGCTCTTATTAAGAACTTAGTGTTTTAAACTCTTCTCAAAAAGAACTGCTCAGATTTCAATTTATGAAAATTATTTAAAAAAAAAAATCTGCTTGCTCAATCTGTCGAGTTGTATCTGCGCAGATGTATTCTGAAACGTTAGTCTGAGTTGTGACGTGACATTTAATTCATCAGCTGTCATTATTATATTACTCATTGTTATAATAATAAATCGTTTTGACAGTAGATATGATTTTGACTTAGCCTAGTTTGACTTTAATTGACTAGCCAGTGGGTGGGGGACACTATCTGACTGATCCACTATTACGATTGCTATTTCGTTCGATACAGTGTAGGCTGTGAACGGACCTGACTTGCACCGTGGTAATAGCTATCATGTAATGCAATTCCGATGGCTTGAGCGAGATAACCCATGTTAATTGTACACCGGTTAATGGTATGTCCATCTATCCCCATGTATGTTGGTGCCGGGATCGATACCATCTCAGGACGGTCGATATGACGGGTGGAAAATTCAGTGAATTTCGGCGTATCGTGCAATCAACGATTTCCTAAGTTAGATCAATCTTAACTTGAAAATTACAAATAATTAATAACTACAATTTAGTAATTTCTTTTGATCGCTTTCTTTTAATATACATCATGTGGAACTTTTATGCGAAATAGCCTGTTAAAGGCAATGCAAAATGTTTTACCGCCATAATACTATCCGAAAATAAAGGAACTACTAATAAAAATATCAAGTTGCTAAAGATGTTTTTGGATTAATTAAGTATTCTTTAGTCTCTCCACAAATTTTTATTCAGTGGACTTTTCTTAGCGGTCGAAAATTGTCATCACATGACATCATATAGAACGGATTAAATCTTTTTAACAAATAAAACGATAAAAAAAATCATCCCTATTCAACCCATATTAATATACTATTTATAAATGTCTGATTGCATATTAAAGAACAATCTAGCGTAAGTTAATAAATAAAGCATATCAGAACAATAAAATTAATATGAATTAAGTATTTAAGCATTTTAACCATATGGCTGCTTTACTTTTCACAAATAAAGTAGTAAACAGTGTAGAATTTCCATAAAACTAGCAAACGATATACGTCTCAATTCTATTCCCTTTAGGTGGCCACGAATTATATTTAGAAGAATGAGGTTGACTTCTTTTTTATTTAATTTATTAACTGTAAGAAAATTATGTTTAATCGCGATACTCCTCAGAATGCTTAGCAATCCATAAACATTGGTGGAACCTAGATCACACTTTGTTATTTATATCTGTATTTTAAACACGGTGGAGTCCTTATGGACTCCGCCAGCAAAGTTTTTCTTTTCCATTTGGCTCAGAGGATGATAGTAATAAAATCATTGAAAACTAACAATGTTATACAAGAAAAAAATGTTAGTAAGGCTACTGGAATAGACGCTAATCCGTGAGAAGCTGACATAGGCTATTCTTCCTTTAAGTGTAGATTATAGAGATGGCTGTGGGAGGACATGGAGGTTGAAGGGAAACCCTTAATCCGAAAGGCTAGGCCCCGGTTTATCTTGGTCTTAGTGGCGGATCCTTTTTCCTGTGTTCAAACATCCGTTATGTTAACGTCTCCGCCGTTTCTGACCGTGGGCCTCTTCTTTCTGTCTATTCCTGTTATCATTTTATTTTTATGGCACCCCTTCGTTTTAAGTATAAATGTTCTAGTAATTAAATTATTATATTTCTAGACACGCTTACATTTTTTATTTCTCAATTCTGTGCTTGGTGGTCGTTTCTTTTTTCTACCTCGAGGTTATTTTGTCGATTTTCGATTATTAGATTTGTCATTTCGTGATTATTTTCTAATTCATACTTTTATCGTTTAAGGAGTGCATCGTGTGTGTGGCAGGCCGACGTACTCCGGCTTGGTCACCGAACCATGGTGAGAGAAGAATACAAATTAAAAAAAAAAAAAAAAGCTTTGTTATTTTTAATTTTATTATTTACAACATACTGTTGCTTCTGAACAAGAAGTAGCTCTTAAGCAAATGAAGAATTTTGGCTGAGAGCTTGGCCAACTCTGACGAGGTCGAAATCTTGACGGTCGATGTAATTGGCTAGTGGAGACTGTAGCATGCAACAGAGTCCTACTCAACCTAATCACTTTCGCCATCCGAATCCTCTTCAACTTCATATCACCGGGGGATCTTAGTAGTAATTCATCATTGTTCATCTTATACTTAAGTGCTGTTATTCATGAATCATAATTTTTATAAATCGATAGATCTTTCTCTTTTTAAATGAAAGATGGTAGGTAATAGTCGATGTAAGTATATATATTTTTTTAGGTGTGTACATTTTTGCTAGCATTTTCTGGATTTTAGTTTTACAACATTGTTTTTTGTAATTATTTGACCGCTTATTATTTAGAAAACGATAATTAAATATCTGAGTGAACACATTGCGAGAATGCACCCCTGAGGCCGATCGCGGCGAAGCGGCACCCTAGCCCTACCTGTTTGGTAATCTTTTATATTAGGAATATAGAATTAAAAGGGGAAAAATGGCGCCGTAACTAATTGTCTGGTTATTGTTGGATCAGTAAGTTATCCAGCACTTAATTATCTCATACATCATGAAATGCCTTGTAAGAATAATGAGACATAAGAGGAGAATACAAGAGAGTAGAGAAGAGAAGAAGCTAAAGAAGATGGTTAATAATGCAGGAGACTACAAGCAACCTGTGGAGCAGTGACGTGAGACATTTCAATAGAATGTGTGCTCCCGGCTGTGCTGTGGATCCTACAGTAATTTGATTAGGGGGCGGTCACGCCACTGCGCTGTCTTGTAGCCCTTCTGCTCCCTTTGTGCTATCTTGTTCTCTTCGCTAATGAGATCTACAGTGGATAATCTTTGATCTGTTTCCCCGCTGTATTAATGGGGCCGCTTTTTCGAGGGCATTTATGTTATCGTGGGTTGTTATAAACTCATAAGATATAAGATTTAACTATACCCAAAACGTCCCTTAGAACTATTTTACCTATTTCCTGTAGGCTAGTTGTTTTTTTAAATATATTAAACCCGGCGTCGCGGCTGATGGAGGAGCGTGGGGATCTTCCCAAGACTACGCTTCCTCTTTCGCATGAGGGAGGCGACAACCATGTGGATTGGGGAGGTCTCTGAGCTGTTTGTAAATACAGTATGAATGAGCGAGTGAAGAAGAATTGTAAATATGGTATGAATGAGATCATTGATCGTAATTACTTATTACCCAATAAGGCAGATTGTTATTTTATCACAAATATTTTTGATTGGAAAAATGTATATATAAATTTTCTTTTGTTTAATGGAAGAATAAGTTAAGTTGCTATATCGAGATATGATCCGGGCGAGCCTTTCTTTAATAATTATGTTTCGTAAATTTATTAATGTCGCTTAAGAATACTTTCTGTTTTATTTTAGGGCATGTCAACCTCAAGGGACATTGATGCATGCATATTAACGATAATTTTCTTGATTATTTTACAGTCTTTAGAAATAAATTTACTAGCGTGCTTTGGTGTTTTAATACAGTGAAACATAGTGGCTGTATATCTTATGGATCCGATACGTAAACTATTCCCCAAGTCGACCGGGGGCAAGTCCCATCTTGAAGGATCTGTTTGTTCACCTACGAGGATGTGGGTTAAATCATTGGATCGTGTTGCCTATCAATATTTAACCATCAGCACAATCCACCGATGTTCACACAGTCACAAAATCTCAAACCCCCCCCAAGTCCCCCAAGGAGCCAAACGTTCTCTTTTATCTCCGATTGGCGTACCCCGAGAAGCCTGTAAGCCGAGCTGTGAAAAGCTACCTTAATAATTAATCTATTGAAACATTTTTATGGTACAATATATAAAGAGATATGTACATACAAATAAGCGGACACGGATGGGTATGATGATTGTGCTCTAAATGCTTTAAATGTAAAGTCTCTTTCCATTTTTTTTGTTGTGGTATAGGACCCACTATTATTTATAATTTACAGGCAAAGAATAAATATACTCAAAGGATTAGGACTTGAGCCCTAGACCTTTTCGATAAGTTGATAAATTAATTCGAAATTTCGTAAATAGTTATAAAGTATTATATTGAAGGTTTTGTGTAGCTTTAATCCGGAAATATAATTGTAATTCCGTCACTTGGAAAACAAAGTTAAGCCTAAAGATTTTGTGATATTTGTTATCTAATATTTGGTCCCTCGACAGAAATTGATGGTTTTATTATGGAGACCTACGCTTCGTTTTTGCTGTATGTTTTAACTGGAGTACGGGTCATAAAGGAGCACGCAAGCTCGATGTGTCCACGGATGGCTCAGAAGAATTTTTAATGCTTGAGCAACTAAAATGTTCCTTTAGTGCAATATTATTTGTAAATCTTTGAAGGTCAGTTGTTTATAACCAGCTATTGATTAGAAGTATGACCTTTTATATCAGGAAGGCATCCCCCCCCCCACGAAGTCGATTCTTTTTTTTTTATAAAACACACGATAAAGAGATTTGAATAGATCTTGTAAATTTCATTTAAATTGGATTATTTTTCACAGCCGCTATTGTTCTGTCGCTCTGGAGTTGGTAATAATAAGCCAAACAAATAAAAACTATGCACTCAAATCAAAAATTTTATAAACAAACCTCTCTCCTTGTGCTGATTGTTTCTTTTTATTTTCATTTTCGGCTAGGATGTTAGGACAGGAGCTACTACCAGTGAAAGTAAAACAAATAAATTATGAAGAGTGACTTTTCAGTATAAAATTAAATGTTACATCAATCAATATTTATACTATGTAAAATTTACGCGCTTACTATAGTATGAAAGATCTAGCTTAATCTCCTACTTGTGGTAGTCATTGGAAAGATAGAATGATGGCCTAAGAGCAAGGAAGTAAACAGACGAGGATAAAATGTTTCTGATGTCTGAAAACTATCTAAAATACACTTCAGTCTAACTTGCACTGAGAGAAGGCACATGTTGTTCGAGTGAATTGCTGAAGGTGGCCTATCCATTTGATGACTGTATTGATACTATCATTTGAAGGTACTGAAAGCTGAAAGCCAAAGAAGGGGGGGGATTCGGGAAAATAAAACCCCTTTATAATTTGTTATGTTATAAATAAGTGAATTATTGAAGAGACAAACACATTTATAGCGAGCGGGTTTGGGATCTCTGGTATCGAACGGTAGGATAGGAGGTCGGCACGGTTTAATTTCGGGCCAGGCCCGGGCAGTATCTCGTCATTTATCTTAATGGAAGAATAGTGCATTATTGTGTACTTCTAAACGGCTTTGTCCTTTCTGAAAGCTTCCTTTCGCAGTATCTGTCTTTATTTTTGTACCTTCCTATTTTGTTTGATACAATTTAAACGTTGATAATCATTTGTTGAACGTTACAGTATTTTTTGATGATTATGTATCTATATTTCATATTTACGTACAGACATATTAGATATTTTAGATAAATATATTTGACAGGCTCCAGAGTACCTCTAGAGGCTATAACTAAAATATCCACTTATTCATAGCTAGGAAAACGGAAACAAAAATCCCTATAGCTAAAAAATCAGAATCAGATCATGGAGAATAACCAGGAATAAGTACTACTCTCACTCAGAACACGTTGTATTATTGAAAATTATTCCGTACCCTCCTCGTATATCCCCTACTAATCGCTGAACTTTTTCACTTAGGCTCAGCGAAGTGGGTCACACATCCTGAGAGAGGTGCGGGTAAATAAAGGGAGAGAGAGACCTAGGCTAGAGGTAGCTTATCACCGACTTATAAATCTAACCAGAAAGTTCTCACCTTCTCCTGCCATTATTTTAGGGAACCCCTTGGGAGAAACAAGCTTTTTCCTTTTACCTGGGAAATTCAATTGCTAAATCTTAATTTTATCTTCTCTTTTTTTTTTTTTTTTTTTTTTTCATTTCTTTTAGTGGTATATCTTTTTAGCGAAATATATCCCATTCAGAACCAGTTTCGAAACTAAGGTTTCTCTTGTTTATACATCGTTTTCGTCGTTTATTCCTTAAATCAAATTGAGTATTCTCACAACTTTACAAAAATAGTATTAACAAATAAATACCCTTATATAAAACTAAATTACGCGAAACAACACAACTTTTAACATTAAGGGTCTTTGAGTCACTGCAATTATTTATTCTTATTTTTGCATAAGTTTCGGCTATTCAGCCATCTTCAGAGCTATGAATAATAATTTTTAACTATTCTATTATATACATAGGTACATTTCCCGGTATTTATAAGCCTTTTTAAAAATTTCAATAAGAAAAAACATTTCTATCCAACAATAAACCAGGTAATACTGTTTTATATGCATTAGGACTTTACCAATTCGGTTTATGATGGTAGAATATGAAGAACGATTGTGAAAAATTATATCATTCTTAGTTAGTTAATAAAAATAAATAACTTAATAGAAATAATGAGTTAGTAAAAATAATAACATCATTAGATCGGGAAATTATTATGTTAATCATAATATCTAAAAAAAAAAAAAATTGTGAGAAATTACTATCGAGACACATTTGCTATATGTGATGTTCTTATCGCTGATTAATTTGACCGTCACTGCTTATATTCAGTTGGAACGGCACACAAGCCATAAGATGTCATTCGTTAATAAATACTGCCCAACCTCATCAAATTAATAATATATCGCTAATTATGGAATCACATGATAAATTGTTATTTTTATAATATTTAAGAAGACTTTAAAGTAATAAATCTGATTATTATTGAAACTTTGGTGAATCACAATTAAGCATCAAGAGGTAAAGTTGTCAATAATATCCCGTTAACTTTTTCACTACCCCTGCTTTTCAACTCGTGGGATGTAACTTTGTCTCGAATTTCGAAGGTCCTTCTTCATCGTCAAACTAAGTGAAAAACTATGTGCAGTAAATGTATTAATTAATTAATTTATTGAACATTTTCTCAACTAGGAGTCCGACTAATAGACTACGAGTACGGATAATGTGACTTGAATGGTTAGCACCTCCCGTATCTCGATTTTTATTTGACTCTGCCTTGCTTATCGGTACTTATTACGTATCAATAACTTTTATTTTTTTTAAACCACTTAATTATTATGTAGATCTTCGTGTTATTTCAAGGCTTTTTCAACTAATCCTCCCAATAACCTATATAGTAATAGAATGCCTATTATCCTCTTTTATTATATTGAATCGTCGAATTGTTTATTAACGAAAATCAACAAGTCGTTTATAATTAACAGGCGTACAAATAATGTGTGTTTTTGAACGGCAAAAGTATCCCTAGAAGGAAAAAAAAAACTCCTAAACATATTGAAGTTATGAATACAAATTAAGAGCGATAAGATCAGTTGCCTGGTCCCTGAAAGCCCATCACCGGGTGCGTGTGTAAGCCTAATACACGTCCTATCTATAATTATTGTTCATTAGTTGCTTTTATCGTCTCATTTCGCTTTATTATTTTTTCTTTTTTTTTTTCATTCTGTTGGCTTCTATCGCATGGAACGCAGAACACTCATGTTATTAAGGCCAGTCTGAATAGAAATGTAAAGATACGGCGATCACATAAATTTCATCTTTTATGCCCACATGTACTCTATCGTATCAATTCCACGGGGAAGGAGAAAATACTGAGAAACTGTAAACCGTATTTGATAGTAACACCATAGGCTATTAAAAAAGAGATGTCAACTTAATCAATAACAAAATATTATTTGATCCACGGTTCAGTGTACTTGTCTTAATTAATTCTGGAATGCTACAAAGTTTTGTATTGTATTGTAGTTTTGTTAGTTAACAACGACTTGGGTCCCGGTATACCCCAAAAGAAAATGACAATAAATATTTTTGAATAATTGTTTTTTTTAATTAATACAGAAAACGTATAGTACACTCATTTGTATATAAAAATTACACCTCATTGAAAAACATTAATTGATAGGTAGGAAAAACTTGATTTTTTTTATATGCGTTGCATTTAACCCTCGGTTTCTGTTGTTGGTCTTAGCACAGAAGGCACATACTGCTATTGATGGTTTTTGTGTTTTGAATCTATTTTTTATTTTTTATATTGGTGAGACAAAGTTAGAATTGTCAACAGGGTCTTTACTTGTGATTTTACCTAGGCCATGGCAAGATTTTTTTAAGATGAACACCTACTCTCTATCATTTGCTTCTCTGCTGCGCTTAAAGCTCTCAGGAAAATCATAGGGTTGGTTCTAATAATATCAAGCACTTGTATAACATACATAATTAGCAACTGGGTATCACAACTGTACCACAGTATCAACACCCCTTTTAGTATAATATATATAAAAACTAAAAAGTAAAAGTTTCATTTCATTAATAACATTACAATGTGATAAAAATAGCCTTAAAATAGTGAAAATATTTAAGCGATTTAATCCCCCTGTGGTTTTGACGTACTCATCTGTACATTGTATACTATCACACGAATCCGAAGAACGAAGGTCGAATCAAAACTAGCTACCTGTCTTATGAAACTACCTGGCAGACGAACCCGTTCTGATACCTAGTGATAATAGGTCGAACCTAATCCCCCTCTGGGGTTCAGGTGTACCCCGAACCATTACTGCGTTAAAAAACATAATAAAAGTAGAAAACGAGGAAGCATCGGTAAGATTTAAACGTCGTTAATACTTTTCATGAAATCGTGGCTTTGTGACTGGTAAACGATCTTTACTACCTAATCAGTATAGCACGTTAAGGAAAGGTTTGTATTATGAAATATTTTCTACTGTGAACTTTCGCAGTCGTTTCTAATGTCGGAGATGTGGCTTTATCCGCAGAAATTTGTATAATTCCGAAGTAAGATATCCTTTCGACAGTTTTTTAAGGTTGTTTCAATTTCTCTTCTTCTGAACAAATTATGTTTTGTGGTAGCAAGACAATATCCCGGAAAGCTCTAAAAGTAGAATTGATGATTAAAATCCGTAGATAGCCAACGGCTGCCGTATGGGATGACTATGTTAGGTGTGAGTACCCTGGTGAACCGTTGCATATTTCCCCTCAGTAATTCTTGGCCGTGAAATCCCCCCGGGCCTAAGACAAAACTCAGTATATCCCGCAGTTTACATTCAGTGGAGGTGCCGGCCAGGTACATTTTAGAGCAGCCAGCTGCATCTCATCCGTAGTGGATCGTCGCTGGACGTGCGTTGGCTCCTAAAGCCCCGCCGATTGCGGCCGCTCGAGGCTGAATAATGTATGAAAAGAGTGTTTTCCACCCCACCTATTTATCCTCCGATATCATTTCCATTCATTTCCCAACATTTAAAATTTATAACTCTTCTACTTCCACCATTCCTTCTACCGCAAAACTATTTCCCCACTACTCTCGCCTCTGAAAATAAACACAAAACGTAGGTATATAAAAAAAGTTTGTGACCGATTGTGAGCTCTGCTATACGGTGCCACGTTATATACTCACTTGACTGGATATGCAGCTAAAAATCTCTAGAAATTTCAGAATGGGATAATGGGAAATGTCATACCCGTTGGTTGGTGTACCGTAAGTTGGTGAGTTCAACCACCGGAGACCCATCACGTTTTTTGACTCGTTGCAGCACCTGACTAATCCAGTATTTAACACTATGACCCCGCATCGACGGCAACAGACTGTCGGAGAAAATCAGGTTAATATTTTGTTTGTTAGATCCATGTTAGTTTTAAGTTTTATAATTCATAAGATGAGCCCCATCACTTATTAAACATGTATAGACAGTGGATGTATAATGTACATTATACTTATGTGACAATCGCAAATCAAAGTGTGGAATCGTTAGAAATTGTCTAAAATGTAGCCAAGTTACAGGACATTTAATATTGACCTATTGTAAATAGATTCATCTATATTGAACTCCGTAATTTTTAATGACAAGGGGATACGAAGGAAAGGTGAGGGCTATTGGGAGAAAGAGAGAGACGGGTATCATAGATACGTGGATTGTGGGTGTTGGTTTATTAACTATAGGAAAGACCCTTGTTATTTTAGACATTCTACCATGAGATCTCATTCATCTATTCCTGCTCTAATGATAATCGGAGCATCATTAGATGTTGTAAAATTGTAGGATATAGGATTGTTGTTTATAGAGGACTATTCCTAGAAACAAATGTTGATGGTGGTTAGCTTAGAAAAAAATCTTGGAGTGTCTTCCGTGTCTTTTTCGTTCGTATCCTCAGTCGACGTTCCACCTGTTAAGGTATCCTCAGGACTACAATTCAGAAAATTGTACACACATTTTTACATATTTAGTATAACAATTACCTATTAACACTTGTGTTCTATGTTCTTGTGAATATTATATTTTCCGTTTTTATTAATAAATTGTCATTCAGAATTAACTTAATAAATCGTCTTGCAAATACAATTCTGGAAAACAAAAAAAAATTATTTAAAATATCGTCATAATATATGAGTGCTGAGGTCTCCACCTCTCATTGCATGAGCTGCGATTATATTAAATTTGATTATTCCTGTTAAAATAATAAGCGTATTTTACAAGGGGCACATGCACGGTTAGATAAGCCGGTGTAAGATGGTAGGTAGTACAGAGAGGATAGCAGGCCATTTGCTGTTAGAGTGCATTTAGCGAGCTGACAATAAAGTAACGTTAGCGGAAGAGGCCGCCCCTGGCTTGATGATTTACCGCTCTGGAAGCTTTTAGGCCCCGCAAGCTCCGGATGGCGCCTAAAAGGGGAGGTGTGTGTGCGGGCCTAGCAGCATCAACCCAGTCCCAGTCCCGGTAATCCGGCTATGATAGTCTCCTTTCCAAAACAGGATTAGTCCGCCCGGTCTGTGTACCCTGTGGTACCTCCCTCCGGGCTGTTGTCGTCTGCCTATTGCCAATTATACCGACGGGGGCAAGGCCGTGTGCTGCTGTGATGTTACCCAAACTGTTTCAAAACATTCCCGCGGCATTTTCATCATCATATACATGCTCCTCTTCTCTGTTCTTGGCTTACGAACCATCAATTATTTAAAATACGTGGAGTGGAAACTTGTGTTTTAATTACTATTTGTGGGTTAAATAACGCCTTTTTTTACTTAGTTTATTTTTATATTTTGCATGTGCTTTTAGCAGTGACATTCTCAGTTCCTCAGAATGTTTTCATTGATAGCGGCGCTTAACTAGCTACTCTGAGTACTACCATTTACAATTTACAAAACCTTAGAAAATAATTAATTCAGAATGCTTGTGAAATAGAAATAAAAACTGTGTAAAGACGAAACTTCATATGGCAGAACCCATAGAAAAAACAAATGAAGTACATTTTTCCATTCTTTATAGACAAATGATCTTATTAATCAACGTTACCAGATAGGAATAAGTAAGGGATAAGTGTGAAAAACCAAGTAATAGTAATTTATAGTGGAAACAAATTACTAATCATATTTGTGTTTGAAAGTGCTGCAGATATTAGCCTGATTAATTTAGATTGAAATCTCTGCATTGTCGAGCTTTGTGATATTTTTGCTTGTCATCATGTCCGTGATCCTTATGTGTGAATGGCTTTCAATTAGTAAGTTTATGTCTTCAACGTTTCTGTTATCGGGAGTTTCGTGTATTGGTTATTGAAATGGTATAGTAGTTGGGTTGTGGTGATGATTAAGATTTATCCGTTTAAGTGTTGTGTGATGTCGATTGTTCGTTGAGTGTAAGTCTACACGTGGAGATACTCATAAGAAACTAAACAATTTTTTGATCGAAATTACTAATCGGTTACTAAAGTATTGTAGACTCCGATCCACACAAGTTTACTCAAAAGTGGTTCAAACATATTTAGCCAACTATTTTCGATATCCTCGAGCGTCTCTGCCTAGGCAATAGAAATATTGATTAACTTTGCTAATAATTTTATAATAATAATAATAATATTGTATTCATCGGTCAGCTATAATTTCAATATTTATCGTATTTTTAGCAATAAATTGTAGTAGTAGAGTAGAGTAGTACGGTAGAGTCTAAAAAATTTGTTTTGGGGGGTATTTATTAAAAGAACCATTTGAAATGTTTTCCCAAGAAAAACTTTATTCGTGATGAAAAAAAAATTATCATTACAGCGTGTTTTTAAAAATTAGTTAGTTTCAATAGCAAAATATTGTTCACGAAAATCAGTATTAGCCTTTGGATGGACGAGAAACTCGGAACTTATCACTAATGCGTTACTGTCCAATCTTCTGACCAGTCAAAATCTTCTTTTTTTTTGCGATTAATTATTAAAAGGATTTGGATAAAAAGCATAAGTAATAATTCACAACATGAAGGTAAGCGTTTAATATATAATATTATTAGATATTATTAATGACTTGAAGGGTACACTAGTGGGTAAATTTGTACTAATGGAGTTCATGGTAGTACTATACCCACTATAGGTGTCCTTCTAATGTTTTGAAATATTTTGATTTGATTCCAAAGTTTGATGTTGTTAAGGCTGTTGGGGTTGCAGAGATATCTAAGAGATGAATTCGGTGGTCGGAGAAGGGCCCTGTCAAATTCTTCAGATGGGTTTCGTTCTACTGTGGAAAATCGTACAGGCCCAGTTCAGTTTACCTAAAATCGTAGTGGCAATAGATACTACATCCTAATCAAATCAAATAAGTTTACGCTATCCTGCATATTTCCTTACTTGAAGTACTTCACCACATTTCCATAATAGAGGCTATTAATAGGTTTGTTTGAGCGGCCAACTGGATTTTGGCAGATTCAAACAAGTCTGTCCTCGGAGCTGAACTAAAAGCAGTTAATAGTTGACTATGGGGGCCATTCTCTTGCCGACAGCTGTATGCATATTCATGCCTGCCTGATATTTGTCCCGGTCTGTAGGCAAGACCCCCCCCCCTTCCAGGCCCTTCACCAACCAGCCTACCATGATATATATCTCCATAAACATGCCTATTAATGGTTTTCTTAATCCAGTCAGATCAGCTCGGTCTCTAATACTTACTCTTGTTCTGTGCTTTGTCTGCCAACTTGGGATTACTTAGGCCCAACCCTCCATAAATTCACTCGTTAACAACTCCACAGTGTTTGTATACGTTTTGGATCCTAGCTTTGGATCCTCTACCCCCCCCCCCTGTGTGATCCCGGGACCCTAGCGTTCCATCGTTAACATAACTGTCAATTGACGCCATTTCCTTGATTATCCCTATTGCCGAATCAGAATACAGTAGTACATAGCTACCGTGTATTACATGACTGTATCAAATTTCTTAAAAACTCCTTGTTGTAATATATCTTCATTACGTTCACTATGGCAGTAATTTAAGTTTTAAGGGAAAACGTATACAACGGCTCAATTTGCAAATTTAACGAAACTCCAGTAGAGAAGATTGCCCTTATGAAAACTAGGTGATGACCGAGTCGCACAGGAGAGCTTCAGAAACTAGAAGTTACCTAGTTCGAGCCTTGGTCGTGTGAAGGTTTTTTCATGTTGTTTTGTTTTACTTGCTGATGTAACACAGTATAAGGCTTGTGGGCTGTGTAGGAGTGGTTCACGATACGCTTGCGCTACGAAATCGACTGTTGCATTAGAGCGAGTCAGAGCCCGCCCCGGTAGCTAATAAATAAAGTTTTAAACGGGACGACAATAACGTACTGACCAGTGAGAGAGTCGGCTTTTGAAAGGGTCGTGCCCGAACGAGCGAGGCAAGCTTCAGCCTCTAATAAATTGCCGACCCCGGGTCACAAAACGATGATCGATAACTGTCATGTGTCGCTACGAGTGCATGAAAAACGATCTCTTTCGCCCCTCACTCACTACAGCTCAAATCGTAGTGATGGCAACATAGAGGCACGCACTGTTTTGCTGTTTCACAACAGAATCTGTGCCTAAGTCGGTGTTGGAGAGGTCCTGTTCACTGTTCTACCTATATATATATACATGTAAATGATTCGTACACAAATCCTGTATTGTAATTAACAATATAAAGCTATTATTCTCTGAAATAAAGCACACAGTTTGACAACGCATAACGTAAACTTTAGAATTCTTTTTAATTGAGGTTGACAGTAGTTTTAAAAGGAGTTTTTCCTCACTATGTCATATAGTTTGCGACTTCCAATCTCATGGTTTGTTATAATTGTTAAGTTATATTATTTCCTTTGTATTTTTTTTTTAGGTCTAAAAAAAACAAAAAATCTTGCGACCTATTTTTTGACTAATTTGAATGAAATGTTCATTTTAGTTTACCGTCTGTAAGCTTTTACCGAGTGCTGCTAATTCTGTACTTTGTCGTTTATAAATTTTTTTATTAATGATGACAGTATAAAAACATGTTAATTGTCTTTGTTACCTCATATTATTGTTTGAACATAAGTGCTTGCTTATTAAGTATTGGTCAAAAGAATGTGCTACTTTTAAGGTGACGAAATTGTTTTCTGTTCACATTTTCTTGCAAAGCTCGTTCCAAACTTTTATATTTATTTTTCTTGGTAATTATACTGTTGGAAATTTTAATTGGTGGGTGTAAGCGATTCCATCCACCACTTACTCCTTTCCATTATTCAGTTCCCAGAGTCGCAGGTCCAATACAAAGAGAATCATTTTAATCTGATCATCCATTGGTGGGTAATTTTTTCGCGTCCGACTCATAAGAGTTTTGCTACTGCTCACGGTTTCGCTACAAGCTTTATTTATTTATTTGTTTACAGGACAGTTTCAACCACATAACTTCATTAGTGTTTTTACACCTTCCTTTAGTTGATATGATACCAGCTTTCTCATTTTCTTATCTCTGCAATACTTGTTGCTTGTTGCTGTAAGTGAGACAGCTTCAAAGTTTCTAGTATCTTGTTGTACAATTTAGTATTTTTTCCGGTAAAACTGAACAATTTTTAGCTTAACTCTATATACAATAATTTCTTTACACGATCCGTAAAAAATAAATAGTTTAGATATTACAACGAGCAACGAAAATAAACCGCAATAAATAAAATCATTAGTATACGATAGACAAAATGACAGTTATAAATAAATGGAAGTATCTTTAAAGACTACCAATTTAAATAAACTATGTTTTTGAAAAAGTTAAATTTATTTTTTCATTCAGAATTTTGGATAAATGATCCTTAAGTGCTTATTTGCCAGCTAATGTTTCCGTATCCCATCAGGATATTTTTATGTCATTACGGGAACATAAAGACAAAAAAATCGAATTTAGGAACAAATTTCCCCAAAAATATAAGTTTTAAAATTTATAATTCTGGTACAATCTGTTGGGCCCAGCATAGAAGGTCTCGTTTCCACCCTTTCCTAACTGGTGTTCCACTTCGAAGTAATTTTTATCATGAAGTAATATCAACTCCTGGACTTCAACCCACACATCTATGTCTTGTGGGTCAGGCATTCAAGTATCCAATTGAAATGTAATGGGCAATTTATCCAGTAACGTGACAAATATAACAACTTCATAAAGTAGAGTGGTCTATCTTTTCTGACTCAATTTTATTCTACAATAAAAATATGTAAATATATTCAATTACCTACTAGTTTCGTTGGGTATTCTTAATGGCTTGGCAATCCCTCTCCTTTCAATCTGTTTAGTGCTGTGAGAAGATATATATCAGTTTTTAAGTCATTGAGTTATACTTTATTTACTTTTATTAATTCTATTTTGTTTTACTTTTCCTGCATTTTTTTTTTTTTCGGCAGTAGGGAATGGGATTTAAAATTTAATTTCCCTAACAGCTTTGAGCGAAAAGACTTGTCATGAAAATGGATGTTGCGACCATATTTCGTTTTATTAGTGAATTACTTTTCACAGCCCAAAGAGGTTATTTTCACGGTTCATTTGTGAAATTGTTGTGTTTTTTCTCTATTTTTATTTATTCGGCATCATAATAATTTAATTAAAATTGTCATTATTTCCTTGCTTTATAAATTTCATAAAGTAAAAAAGGAGAAATAAAAAAAGTGTTTTTTTTAACAATTCATATGTATTTTTCATGTGATTTTTTTTTTCTTAGCTCTTTAATTATAAGATTAAGGACGAGGGAAAAATGAAGGGATATTTGGGTTGAGCGGATCCTTTCATATGTGATGAAAGTATAATTTTAGATATTAATTATTCCTTAATTAAGTTCGTTGGGTATTACGAGATCTTGGAAAACTGGGTGAAAAATTTAGTTGTTACATTTACAATGGCAGCTCTCGCTTGCCCATTTATGTTAATAAATGTTAATCCATTCAGTTTGCTTAACATGTTAAAATAACCTGGAATTATCATTCAAATTGCTGTCGTAATTCCCATGCAGTATCAATAAGTTAAATAGACAGGCGTAGTCACATTTAGTCTCAATGTGATTCCTTATAGAGATCCAGTGTAAATGACTGACTGGCTAAAATGTTAGAAATTGCGTTTATTTACTCAATTTAATAAACTAATGTACTCAAGGGTTAATGACCTTTCTCGGGGTATATATATATATATATATATATATATATATATATATATATATATATATATATATATGTTTTCACAAGCTATAGCCATCATCATGAATCATGATTGACATTAATAACTGGTTACTAGAAAAAGATTTATATTATTGCCTACATAATTGTCTCATTCAAGACCTAAACATCTTGATTAACAATATATTGTTTATGTTGCAATGTTATGGCATTAAAAGTTTGATTTACAGCCTTTTTGAAAGTTAAAGTCAACCAGTGATTTCCTTTAGAGTAATTATGTTTTCCATACTTGACTAGTTTTTGCCCCGTTGATTCTAAAAATCGAATGAAAAATTATGAATGGCGATCTTCATGTTGCTTAGTAATTAAAGCAACAACCTCGATCTCAGTTGGGTATCAATCAAAAAAAATTTAACGTTCTGATTAATGATATGTGTATACGTATACTTATATACTTTAGTGGACTATAATTTTTAAAACTTTTATTAAAATCGTTTTTATTGTTACTTAATTACAACACAGGTGTAAGTCAGTATGTTAGTAAATGTTAATTCATTCAGTTTGCTTAACATGTTAAAATAACCTGGAATTATCATTCAAATTGCTGTCGTAATCCCCATGCAGTATCAAGTTAATAGTCAGACTTATTCACATTTAGTGTCAATGTAATTACGTAGAGATCCAGTCTAAATGACTGGCTGGCTAAAATGTTAGAAATTGGATACAAAAAAACATACATAATGAGGTACGTTGTTCGTTAATGACCTTGATGGAAACCTAACAACTCTCTTTCATCAACCTAAGCCGAACTCCAAACAAACTCTTCAACTCATTTGTATACTCATGGCTAACAATTAGCCCACAGTTTTCGTAGCCGCAGCAGTGACAACAATTTTGAAATTTCATGAATACATTTTTGTATTCAAGGATTTTTCGTTTAATTTTGACCAGATTAAAAATTGTCACATCAACTATAGAATAAACTGTATTGTTAGAAAATAATATATATGAAAGAGGAAGTAGAAACTAGTGGAATAAGCTCGATAGTCTAGATGACTGTGGGGGAGTGTCTTAAAAAGAACCGTGTCCAGTCACTTTCCGAAAATCCCTTTAAAAATTTATTAATTTCCTTACCAAAACTAAATATTAGATTAAATTTGCGATTCCTCTCCCTAGCTCTCTATATCTATTTTATTTTAAATAAAGTTTTTTGTAATTTGTTCGTAATAGAAGTATAATAAAAATTTTGAATCATAAATTCAGTGTATCTTTTATTTGTCTACTTTCTAGTATTTTATCTTAAGCAAAAAGTACGCTTTCACCGGGGTTTTTGCGGAGTACACTCCGTAATAAAATGTCAGGTCAATTTGATCATTCCAACGGTGGCTTATTTAGGACACGCATACGGAAAGACTCCCCCCCCCCTCGGTTTACGTTTAAATGTATATCTTCCCCATTTGGGTTCAGCAATAAGTGATATATCGTCTCTAAAATATAAGTTTAATGCCAATATGAAGTCGTATGAGTGCTATCAATTGCAGATCGTTGCCAGTCGTAGATAATAACGAAGGTGGGAGGGGGGGTGGTTCCGGAGACATGTGCCTAAGTTAGAACGGCGATCAATAACCCGATGGAGAAGTCTGTAATATCATTAATTCGTGTTCATGGTTCTTGAACGGAACAAGCCATTTGACGTCCCGCTTATTTTACTGCCTAAATGAAACATCTTCAGTGATGTAAGAACGCTGTGTCATCAATGGAGTAATTTTCACTATTGTCGACAAGTAACGTATGTTGTATTACGGATTAAGTGGTAATTCTATTAATTTGACCCCACCCTCTACAAAAAAATACATTTGGCTTGAATCCAATGATGACATAAAGCCCCATCCGATTATTGTCGGTATACTTTTAGCTACTAAGTATGATCCTATTTTACAAACAATTTTGAATCTTTACTATATACTTGCATATCTCTGCCCCCCCCCCTCTCTCTGGAAGGGTATAGCATGTTAGTATTATTAAATTCTGAGGAAAAAAAATCATTCGAGAACTTGTAAGTTATTGTTTTCTTTATTGTATGTGTAAGATTCTAATCATATGTGTTTAGAAGCATTGTCAACTCTCCGTACTCAATTACAACCTCATCACTTAACAGTAATCTCCATGTTCCAATTACCCTTGTTACCCTCAATATTTTTATAAATAATAAAAAAACGTACCAACTCATCCAAATCCGCTTGTTGGACTCTTAGTCCAGTAACAGTCTTCGTTACAAGCCTCTTCGTCGCCTAAAACGGCGTAGGTCTCGCGATCTATTGTAAATAGAAATGTATGCAATACAGTTATTACACTGGCATTCATCCTCACTGACGAGGACTGATGTGATGAGCGTCTGTGGCTCTTTTGACCTCTTTCTGATCTTCGTGATCTGACGAAACGGTAGGTCTGAGAGGCGTGTGTATGAATGTTGGGTGGGATGTGAATTTACATAAGCATGAATGAATTCCTACATCCCAATTAATAATGCTGTACAGTCTACCGGAATTTTTCACGTTTTTTTTAAATAAAGATTTTTGTTTCAAATATATATATATATATATATATATATATATATATATATATTAATGTACCATTAAGAGTTACTTATTTACTGAACTAGAGAATAAACTAATTATTCTGGAAAATATTCATACTGTTTCTAATAACCTAATATATTGTGAAACATATATTAGTATTTATTAAAACAATTAGTAATCAGTAAAGAAATGTTATGGACTAAATAAATAGTGTACCGACTTATTTATTTAAGGCAAAACCAAAGTAAAAATTAGTATTCTGTTTCATCCTCAAACATAATGTGCAGGTCTAGTTATGAAAATTCCTGTAATTGCATTATACATTCAGGCTGATGTTGGCCTCTGCGGTTGCCAACCTTGGACTGTTATTTCCCTAACAACATCTTGTTAAAGGAATTGAATATCCCCTTGTTCCTACTTCTGCTGTCCCGTTACCATCTTAAATAGGGTGTCATCTTATTGAAAACACACCCTTGCTAGGTGCTGGGTTTAATTTGATCATGGTCTTATTTAAATGGTTCGAAATTCGTTAATCGTTGTTAGTAATCGTCAGTATCTCATCGCTGTTTGGCCGTTTTTTTGTTACAAGATGTTCATTATCACAACTTGCTAAAGAATGGAAGATAATTAACCCATAAATGACAATTCTCTCTTTGAGTCACTATCACATTTATGGGAGCTTGTTATTAATTTTATTTATTGCATTTTTTTATCATCACTAGCAGTGTTAATTTTCAATATTGCTTTTACAAACGATGCTGTGTTTGTAGCCACCCAAATAGTTGGTCTAACAAAGTGTTTCTTTCTCTCCATCACTGTCCAATCCCCTTTACTTTTCCCTTGAAAGAATTAAATCGTTATAATTTCTTTAATATATTATATTATAGTATCCTTTCTCATCTATCTGTATGCAATATCACTGCTCACTTTTTGGTTTGGCTATTAGGTACTCTTCAAACACCTAACTCCTAACCATATGCTATATAGATTTGGTAACGTCTGCAACGTCTTGCCTCTTATTCTTCCAAAACGTTCCACATACTTCAAATATGGCTTCCTTAGCTTTCTTGTTGATAGGAAATCCAATCTAAGACGATAGTCGTCTCTCGTGCAGAGAGAAAAGAAAAACCTCCTCTTATACGTTTTCCCTTTCCATATCCATTCCCTCTATGTTATTAAGATTATTATTATTTATTTAAGATTGTTATTATTTTTTGGGCAAGTGAAATCTCTAAAAATTGAATCCTTATCTATTCTTACTTACTACTTACTACCTCAGCAATTGATGACACATACTACATTTGCACAAGTGCTAAAGTTACGGGTCCGATTGGGTGCCGAGTGCCAAGTGTAGACTGTTATTAAAAGGATGAAAGAATGACCACCTTCGGTCCTGTGGATGTTAAATACCCGAAATAAAGTATGTTGATTGACATCAAATCGGCTGTTGTCTCCTAAACTGTTTCTCACTATTCATGCCTTGTCAGCCCTAAACATGAAACTAATTTATCTATTCGCACGTCCATTGATACTGAGTAATGTCTTTCTAGTTCTTAAGGTATATTGTGACGATACTATCAATGTAATTAAGTAGATCTGCGCATCGACGAGCTTCTTCCATCAGTCAAAGGAAGCCCTCTTGAGGAAAAAAAAAAGTGGGGGGCACACATAATATAGGTGGCGAGTGTGCTGGGGTTGGTAAAGACCCCCTCCTGAATAATGCACAGGTGAAGGTGTTAGGGCATTTACATATTTCTTGCCTAACCCCTGCGGGCTTGACTATTGCTCCCGGGGGCTAAGTCGGTTAATTAAACAAAACACCACCGTGCTTCGCAATTTATCTTGTATACATACATTTATGTATTTATATAGCGGTTAGGTTAGTGGGGGGGAAGCATGTGGGGGGGGGGTTAAAGTCCGCCTTATATCTTTCTCGTTCACTTAATCCTACGAAAGGATTTCTCTCGAGTGCGCGCGATTCAGGGAGTATTCGTTATTATTATTATCAAGTATTATGTTGTTTTTTTTGTTTATTTATTCGTTCGTTCACTTCAATGGCCAATACATTTCGTTAACCCACTTTTAATCAGAACTCAGGTATATTTTATTCAAACCTCTCCTTGTGAAACATTTTATTCTAGCAAGCAAATACTTTCTCTAGACACAATCTGTTGTCTAAGGGTTTCTACCCAACCAAACATTCCTTGCCCTACACCCAACAAAGGGTATGACTGGGGTCCATTTACGACCGTGAAATAGACAAATCTGCTATTCAAACTCATAAGAAGGCTGTCTATAGACATGCGACTATGAATCACTCTTATTCCTCCCTTATTATTCATTCACTGTGTGTTAGCCTAGTAAAAGTTGCATAAAAGGCTTATTGCTGATTTGATAATTTAACTGACAATGTTTGGAATTTCGTGATTTCCATTCTAAAGTAGTTATTTTTATATTAAATTTAATTGAACGTGGGGATTCACGATCAGGTATAGATCCAGTTTGTGTCAAGAATTTGGATTTTATTCACTAAACTTAACTGTGGGTCCTCTCCCTTTATATTGGAAATTTCAAACGATTAAATTGTTATCAATTTGGTTTTTAGATCATGGAATACTGGAATGATCCGTGCTATGACAATGAGAACCATTTTATTGTAAGTAATACTCGTAAAGCTTAGAATCGAGCGAGCTGACTCTCATAAGACACACAGAATCAACTTGCCTTAAGAAATCAACCTGTTGAGAAATAATTGGAACTGCCGGCCCGCTGTTGATTCACCCACCTGGTGGTAGCTCGGAAGGAGACTAAAATGCCGCTACCATTGCTGATTGATCGGTGCCATTGCAAATACCGTTGCCGGATATCCGGTAAACTGTTGGCTAATACTCGGCCCAGGGAACCCCGCCCGGATGTTTGCCCTGCGGATAGTCAGATAAATAATGTCAACAGTTTTTAATTACATTTCCCTTCGCCCCATCCCCTCTCACAGTTCTGTTCACGTAAATATTTGAGCGGGGTAAATTGCTCTTTGTTGTTGTCTATTCTTTCCGACTCAAAGGTGACAGGGATTCGGTGGTGTATTCTCTATCGATATGACAGTTAGTAGGTTATAGTAGTCATAGTAAAGTATTTACTATTGGAGGAATTGTAAGCACTATTTTTCCTTAGGGATTCATTCATAAAGGATTGCGGGATAATCCTATGACGTAGGTCTGTTTTTGCTATCTGTTGCCGAACCCGAAGGTATCAAATTTACTTTGAAACGGCGGGGGGGAGTGACTTTAAGGGCTTCAATTTGTTGATAATATATCCTCAGCACTTCAGCAAACATTTCAAGGTTGGCTTTCTCAACAGAGCTCAGGCATTTGACCGAGTATGGCACACTGCAAGCTTAAATCCGTTTTATAATCACAGACCTTTCTCCTTCGTCCAATCCTCCAAGCCTGTCTATCTATCTATGAAAATGCTTCTTTTGAGTCCATTGTGGCTCTCACTATTCCAATCATTATCCTATTCAACCCAGAGTTCCTCAAGATATCTTCATGGAACCTTTACTTTATACCATGTATACCACTTATATTCCTGTTACTCCTGGTGTATTTCTCGCCGCCATTGCTGTTGAGACAGCAATCCTTTTGCCTCACCGTGATCTCCTAACTGCATCTGACATCCAAAATCACCTGACCAGAGATAAACTGCTGCAACCAACCAATGTCTCATCAAGGTCAATGAAGGCAAATGCGTTCACACCACATTAACCATTCAAATAGTATCCTGTCCATATGTCCATCTTTGCAATAAATTATATATTTTACATCATAATAATTAATAATCATAATTTAATTGAAATATTGTTGATAGATTTTGTAATATTGATTTTAATTGATCAGTTGTGAAGGCACTTGATAACAAGACTTAGCCTTTTCACCTTGTTTAGTTGCTCCATGTGGTGTTAATTCCAATTGTATTTTCTTGTCAATTAACTCTACTCTTTGGTCTTCAAATTCGTTTTATTCTTACTCTCATAGCAATCTATTCTCTAACAACCATTAATCTGGTACTAACTCCCGTGTTCAATACTGTTTGCTGTGAGTCTTCAGTAAGATAAAAGTGGAACACTCACGCAAGACTTATTCAGACATCTTCGACACAAATTTGGATACTAAACACCAATTTGGATTTAAAGACAAGAACTGAGAGGGGCAGCAAAACCTTGAACATCAGACGAATCCAAATATGCCAATCCTAAATCCTTAGAAAAACAACTAATCCATTCGTCAACATTAAAAACCTACCACTTCATAACGATCTTATGTATCTACAGCCAGTGTCTTAATAAGGTCATATGCCCTTCAAAACAAGTGTCCTTTCTTCAGTGACAAATATTTGCTAATGCTAATTAGAGTCTAGTAAAACAGTTCATGAGTGGTAAATGAAAATTATTTTTTTTAAATAAAGTTATGATGAAGAATAATCTTATATCTTTCTCACTCACTTAATTCTACGAAAGGATTTTTCGCGATTCAGGGAGCATTCATAAATTAATGTGATTTACTATTTATTTTTCATTGAAGTACTTTTTTTTTTATTCAAATTTTTCATTTGAGTCAGTTGTCTTACGGGAATTTCTTTATTTTATTTTTATTTATACCACCCATTTTTAATTATTTCCTTGTGTTCCTGAAGAAATCTGACACATCCCTGAGTGAATGCAGAGCGCTGGGAAATCGACGAGGGTTGAAAATTAATTTTTTTTTATGACGTTTTGGTTGGTGGATACTTGGCTAAGGGAATCCGCACAGATGTTTGCCCTGCGGATAGTCCGATAAATAATGTCAACAGTTTTTAATTACGTTTCCCTTGGCCCCATCCCTTCTCACATTTCAATCCACGTTAATATTTGAGTGGGGTAAATATCTCTTTGTTGTTGTCTATTCATTCCGACTCAAAGGTGAAAGAAATCGACAGTTAGTTCATTATAGTGGTCTTTGGAAATTTATAATATTTACTACCGGAGGGATCAACCTCAAACATAGTTCTGCCTTTATTTTCTGTTGCTGAAGTTGTATACAATTTACTTTGGAACTTCTTTTTGTAGTTGTTTACTGTATAATATTTCGTAATCGTTTATTGTATATATTATACGTATATAATGTATAAAGGATGGGCAGTTCCATTTATACTGTTATCTGTACATATATTAAGTCATTGTCAAAAATTTTTTTAAAATTATTATGGTCTGATTTTTATCTAGTAATTAAGATTTCATTAAATAATGTAATCGGAAAAACCCTTATACTTCGATATCCCTCAAAAATACATTTTTTTGTGGCAAATAATGTACATTGTGTATTTAATACCGTATGAACCTTTAAACTTTGAACGTATTGATCTTTGGAACTTAAATTAAATAATACCAGATTACATCGCAAAGGGTGAAACGTTGTCTACCTAGAGGTATGAGTATTTGAATAATAAATAATAAAATAGGCACGACAACTTATGCTACAATTTGTAGTACAACAAGTCTCTGCTTTTGGCCTATCTTTCATACGAATTTGAAGTGCTTTTCACCTATTAATCAATTATATACTTTCACTTTGATGTGGAGTGACGGAAGTTTTACTAACCAATTGGTCATATAACCTTCTAAATTAGGCACTATGTTAAAGAGTTTATATTGAGCTATTTTATTAATAATATTCCCTTGTTTTTTTTTTATGAAAAATAATTTTATTTTATTTTTTTTTTATATATTTGTCATTCTTCTGATTATTTTTAAATAAATTTTATTAACGAAAATGCAAGGGAAAACAACGTTGAAAGTGTTCGCATATAAATTAAAGGTTCCTTCAGTAGCATTTCCTATTTTACTGTTGTAGTTAATGTTATAAAAGATTGTGTTGCCCTTCAAAATGTTTTGGCATCTCGTTTCTTTTGTCTTGTATATTGATAGCATCGCCAAAATATATGTCCCAGATCATTTTCATCACTTAGATTTTAATTGTTTGAAGTGTTAAAAACATTTTATTTCGTGATTTACCGCCTTATTTTAGCTTTAAATTATTCGTATATCGAAAATGGTGCAAGATGCACCCCCCCCCCAGTATAATATTGGTCACTTACTTCCAACAAAATACCAAACACTCAAAAGTACTTTAACGTGAGTTAATTTCTGAACTAAGAAGGTCACTCCTTGAGCTCGCGGGCTCCAAATGAGCATCTGGCTATGTAGGTCAGATGCTAAGTACAGGAATGGCTAGCGTGATGGCCGACAAACATCAACTAACTGCCACGCACTGGCCCAATCACTATTTACCAACGAACACTTAACTTCAACAGCTCATATTCTCCTATCAACTCTACCAAAACACACGGCCCTCTGGGCTTAATCCATGTGGTGTTCGTCCATAAAACATGTGCGTTATTTAAATTTAAATTATAATGGCACCAGCACGTGAGCAAAGGCTAATTTTTATTTTGTTTTAAATTTGAAAGATACACATCATTGCGGGGGGGAAAGGGGTCCACAAACTAATTGTATACTGCCTGAAATTAAATAAAGAATTTCCTGCTTACGTACCCACAATCTCCACAAACAATATTTCGCGAGTTATATACTATCTGTGTCTATTTAAATTTCGTCAAATGACTTCATAAGCCGACCCACTCGACGGATGCGTCTGGGGTGTTGTAAAAGTCTTGGGTAGTGACACTCAGGTTTTTTTTTTTTAAATCTAATGTTCCTAATAAACTCTTTTGAATATGTTATTTCTCCGTTGATCTACACTCTGTTACCTTAATTTTACGCCGCTTTTTTAGAGTGCTTCTTCTGATACGTCTAATATTTAGCAAAAAAAAACAAAACTTAACTCTCTTTGTGAAAGAGCCAAATAAAAGGAAAATGGTTTGATTTCCAAGGAAAGAAATTTGCGGTAAAATATTTGATAGTATTTTTGTGTCATTACACGTTTATTTTGGCATATTATGATTTAGAACTGTAAGGTGCTAAATTAACTAAAATCGCCGATGCTTCTATATCTTCTTTAGATACCCCGCATTTTATAGAGTATACAAAGCTATGCCACTGCATTCTTATGTAATGCAAGTATTTTGAAATTTTATGATGTAGGATGTAATAATAAAATAATATGTATGATATTTGGGTATGTTGCCATCAAGGAGTATTTGACATGACATGTTTTATCCTTTTAGTGTCGCACGGAAAAATTGTACGGGATGGATTAATACGTGTAGAAATCTGTCATAACACTCTAAAGAAAAGTAGAGAATTTTTACCTCATAGACCTAGAGTATACACAAGTTTAGCGTCACTCATAAGGGAATATAACATTAAGGGAAACTTACAATCATTATGTTTTTTTGTACCTAGGGACATCTCCCATGATATATCTTAAAAAGAAATTCATATACCAAACCAAAATAACTTCTGATTATGAACTTATTTTGCTGAAGTTCTCTCGTGTCATCGATAGTTAGGCACCGTCGTATATGCAACGCAACGTTATGTCGTCATATATCGTTATTGTCACTTTGTATTTTTTAATTTTTTTTTTTAGGTAGGCCACGTCAACCAACCATAAGGGTCGTTGATGCTCCCCAGGATGTACGTTTATTTCATTGCTTTTGATTTTACAATTTGCTAATTAAATTGCCTTTCATGATTACTTTACAATGCAAGAAATTTGTGAACACTTTGGGGTTCAATACAAGTACAATAGCGAGAACTAAGCACCAGGCATCCCTGAGATTGACTAGGAGTACAGGTGGCGCCCCAGATGACAAAGTGAGAACAAGTTACATGTAAAATAGCATATAATTAATTCGAATTTTTTTTTTAATGTATACTAAAATCTTGCAAAATACCACCCCTCTATGTATTTAAAACTGGGATCGCTTAAAAAAATGAGGATACACTTTTGAGGACAGTTTTAATGGTTTTACATATAAATCACTTTAGTCCTAGCTAAATAAATTATAGATAAATAACTCTATAAAAATTAAAACGGCAAAAGCAAAGGTTTCTGGTAGGCTCAGATTACAGTACTGAGCTAATAAAACAGGAATTAAAATAAAAAAGGCTTACCTTTATGAAACGAGTAAGGCTGGGGTAAAACTAAGGGGTCGATGCCGTTCTTAACACAACAAAAAACAAAAAAATGTTTACTAATTATATATTATTCAAAAACTTTATTATGATAAAATTACAATATACCTATTGGTTAATAAGTAATTGTAATGAGTGTTCTCATTCATTCCCATTTTTACAATTTTCATTCACACGGTATTTACGAACAGCCCTGAGATCTCCCAAATCCACATGGTTGTCAGCTCCCTCGCATGCGAAAAAGGAATCGGTCTAGGGAAGTCCCCCACGCTCCTCCGTTACCCGCGTCCCTGGATACGAGCCAGTGGAGCCTGAGATGAGTGCGAGGGGACATGATTGGAGAAACTGGCCATTGCCAGGACTCCCACTGTCACGTATTTATAGCAGGCCACGAGGCCACTGCCAGTTTAGTCTCCAAGGAGGATTATAGGGATGAGTGGAGCAGTGAAATGACTGTGCTAGGGGATTAGGGTAGTTGGATAGGTTACTATGGAATTTCATGAACTTGGAAAGGATGAGCTCAAGAAGATAAGATATATTAAGATCGTTGCTGACGTAATAAGGGGCATGTACTATTGTTCTCGGGACTTTTGAAATGATTTTAAAAACAATTAATTTTTATAATCAGCCTTAATTATTGTTCAATTGAATATATTCACTATTAGTAGCATGGGGTCTATGAATGGATCCCATAAAAAATATCATGACTTTAAAATGACGCATATATCGGTTGACAAATGCAGTTAATGTTTGTAGATGAAGCCCCGTTTGAAGTATGCCCCCTCAGGCACTCACTGGACCGGGGCAAATTCATTTAGTAGCCTGGTAGGAGGTAAGAGAAATGATATTTTTGGCCGGAGGCGGAGGTGGCTGTAGAGAAAGGAAGCGAAGGGGACACATAAAGAGAGAGAGAGAGAGATTCGATATCTGTGAAATTACTGTCGCCTCAGGAGCCAGGGAAGGTGAGAGTTTATTATATTGTCATATTCGGTGTGAGCCGTCAAGGCGTAGAATACATATTGCTTCTTTCACGGTCTCTTCCCTTCATCCCTTCTAAGCCTTCACGCACACTCCGCGTCTCAGCTCTTTCTCTATATCCATTCAGTCCCTCTTATTCCCTCCTATTTCTTCTTCGGCTTCTTGTTCCTTCCTCTTCTCGGTTTCTCTTTCATTTTCATCTCTAGCACCTTCCAATAACCAACTGCAGCAGTGTTTGTCTTCCGTTCAGCAGTTATATACAAATGTTGTATGCCTGTAATTCTTATAAGGAATTCATACTTTCTTGTTGGTGGAGGTAATATAACTTAAACAAAGTATTTAAATAGCTTTATTGAAATGATTAGATGCTTAAAACGTCTGTTTTACACGCCTTGTTGATTTTTTTAGAGAAAAACAAAACCTATTAGCCAAAACCGCTTAACCGATCTCTTTATCATGCAGAGCGCTATATACAAAACGCGTGGAGATTGTATATATGAAAAAATAAAACACCTTTTAGTAACTTTTTACAATCGTAGCCATTCCAAGACGTTATGCCCTTCGGAGTTGTTAAACCATTACATGTCTTTGCGTCATTAATGAAACTTCCATGTAATATTTGTATTTATTATACCGTTATAATGACTCGTTGCAGCACCTAACTAACCCACTGTTTAACACCCACCACCCCTCCCTCATCGACGGCAACAGACTGTCGGGGAAAAATTAGTTTAAGAATTAGTATGTAAGTATGTTCTAAGTTTGATCAAAAAGGTGAGCCACATCACCTTTATTAGTCAGTTCAGTCCAGTCGCGATAATGTGTATCATTATACTTGTTTATTCCATTATATAATAATAATTTCCAGCTATAACTTATTCCCTGAGAATATTTAATTACATAGATGGGCTGTTTGAATCACAATGACGATTTCCAGTTCAAGGAATAATTATAATTGACGATTCTTTCCTATTTCTGTGTTTAAATATTGTTTTTGTTTTGTTGAACGACACAACGCATATAGGCTCGTTTTTACTGGAACTGCCTGTAGTAGTGTGTTTGGTGGCGCTACAAAAAATAAATTGTAAATAGATTCGCCTGAGGATCTATAATTGTATACAATTATCTGTGAATTTAAGGAGGCTAGGAAGAAAAGAAAAAATATATATGTATTAGATTGCTACAGCCCAATCAGGAAATCATCAAAGACCTGAACAGAAATACTAACACAAGGCCTAAAACTAATGGTATCTGGTGTTGAAAAAAAAAACCCAATGAAAATCTGGAAAGTAGGAAGTGATTTGAATTCACGCGACTTTGTGATTAACTAGTCATCATTAGCATTAAGAAAATAGTGCTTGACATAAAAACAGGCGACACTTCTTGTGGAGAAGTAACTGCTTGGGATATTAATATATTTAAAGTACTTGCTTTGTTATTTTTTTTTTTTTATATCACATAACTAATCTGATAAAGTAATATATAAATAGTACATCAAATTTATTTATAGATTAATAGAAAAAAAAAATATTTAGATTTAAATTGATTCGAGTAGTCCCCCAACGGCTTTGTATGTATATATTTTTTTTTTTTGTAGGTACTAAATTCTTACTTTTTTGTGGGGGTAAATTATTAATAATTAAAAATAATTGTGAAACCTAAACCACAGCAAAAAATTTTCATCTGGATGAATAATAGTTGTGTTGAAAACTGTATCCAAAAATAAAAACTACCATCAACAAACTATCAGGACAATCATTCAACAAAGATAACGCAATCAAATAATAAATTCCAAACATCCATGATCGGAAGTGCCAACATACATGCGAGCATGCATATAAACAATGCAACATGCACTGGACGATCCGTTCTCGCTCCAGCCAGCCTGACCCTGTGCGAAAATGGTGAACCCCCACCCCCCCCTCCGCTCTCCCCTCCTTTCCCCCCTTCCAAAGCTAGCTGTCAGAAAGCTGTCAGAGATAAATTTTACAGGAACCAGTACGCTCTCTACAGCCAGTAATTGGCATATTCCCATCCATACGCATTAGGATTTTCACAGTCAACCATTTATCTTTTATTCGCAGAGTCGCTGACTTCTACATATATTTATTTCTGCTCTCTGTTTTTTTCTTTTTTTTTTTTTTTTTTTTATCTCTGCCTCCGATGTATCATTTGCAGACACGGTCCTGAATAAACGAGACGTCCTCTTGGAGATCATTACTGCACAATCCCTCTTTGTGGTTTTGTCATCTTTTTTAGGTTTTACCCCTGTCCTGTGACATATAGACCATGTTAAACAAATATTTTCTATGTTCCTTTCTCTGACCGGGATCCTTTCTGATTTTGATCTTTTTGCCTGTGTTGATTGTGCATTTGTTACCGAGCCACAAAATGTAATGCCCTTTACATACGCTAGATCATATTTATTGGTTAAGCATAATAATGAGAAGTTTGCAAGATAAAAAAATGTAGAAATATTTTGATTTAAGCGATTACAAGCAATCAATTCATAGTATTTTAAGCAGTGCTCAGGGGTTTATTTTATTTACGTATTTTTAATAAAGGGGAAAATGCATTTTAACCAAAAACACTTTGGCCCCACCGTAAACAGAATGTTCATTGTTTTGGAGGAGGTCGCGAGGCCACCTCCACCGCTCTAGAGTGGTTTAGGATGACCAGGGAGGTGAAATAGAAGTTTTGGTACTGGGAGGTCTTCAATGAATAGGATCAGCGTGAAGGATTCTTGATTCAGAAGGGGGAGAAATTGGCTATCTTTCAGAGGATTCTGGATTGCAAGGAGTGGATTTGAAGATACTTGGAGGGCCTGACACTCCCCCATACTTCTGTTCCCTACTAGAGGAAGGTTGAAGGGTGCCATATGATAGTATGTAATACAATAGAACCGGATATAGTATGTCTAAACTTCATCAATGAACTAATTTGATCATTCAAACAACAACTCATGATGGCCTACTGCTGACAATATTTTTCTTTCCCTCCTGTTCCTGTAAACATCCAAAACTGATACTGATTAATTTATAATAACACTGAGTAGCGACCGCTAACTACATAAGATAAATCACTTTATACTCTATTATATATATGTATTGTAAATTAATTTAAACAAATGTAAATAACATAAATAAGTCATTGTAAATGTGGTAAACAATAAAAAGCGCAGCTGCAAGTTAATTAGTCAGGGACTGGGAGGGCTCGCCCTCTACCCAGAAGCAGGTAGTAAGTAGCGACCCGAACCAGGCCTGAGTCACTACGAGGACAAAGGGCCACCGCATACTGAGCTGTTATTGGGTACAATAACGAGGCAGATGATTGGGTCTATAGACCCATCACTGACTAAGTAGGGCCAAATCTTGGACTGTAAATCATTCTCCTGACGACTCTCTAACTGTTGACTTGCGGCTGCACTGATGTTCTAGACTTGGCCTTCTCATTTATGAAACCCTCTGGACCTCACTTCCTAACCTCGCTATGTTTTTATTTACCCTCTCCTAGTGAGATTCTCTGCCTTCGTTTCGCTATAACTAGCAGCTCCTTAGGAGAGTCCTCTCCATAGTGGACAACGGTTGTCGTGGCCCTACAAATTTACCGAGTAGTGTCTTCCGCGGCGATCCAGTCTGCCTCTCTCCGGTTCACACTCGCCTTTGGAAACCGGACGGATTTCGCCTACCCTCAGATACCGAGTGTGAATTCGTGATCATTCCAAGGCCGCACAAACTACCTACTCTATACCTCTTCTCCTGAACCTAGTGCATTGTCGGGGCACATGCCTATCAAATACGGAGTCAGATAGTAAGACCGTCATGAAACGACTGTCCAGGTCATAACCTAATCAACCCTCACTTCGTCACCAGGGCTAGGGTAACTATGCACCACCCTCGTGACGACCCGACACACTGTTTTTAGTTTGATAAACCGATAATTGAAAAAGTGTATCCGATTATCACTCATTAAATAAAAACGAACAAATAATCTAGTGGGCCCACTGAGCTATATATAAAATCAAATATGCTGAATGCGAAATAATAAGAGCGGTAAATATGACGGCCTGGTTGTAGATGGGATATTTCGATGAGAATTAAAACATATGAGAAAGAATTAATTAAATACATATTCGCTATAAACCGCTCGAGCGGCAAGTTCATCGCAGTTTGGCATCCAACATAAAAAAAAATATATATATATATATATATACTTGTACGAACGCCCAGACACGACCAGTAAGTGGAAAAAGATATTGGGGATCAAAATATATTGATATAAAAATAAAATAAAAATTCGACCTCTTTTGTTCATAAACTATTTTACATTTCATTATAGTAGAAAAGAAATGTTTCATAATATGAATATGTGGGTATATATATACATATTGTTAGACATTTGTTAATTATATTGTTAAAGTTATTATATTCTTATATAATTCATTGTAAATAATCTTTCATTAAGCGTTTCCTATCTTCAAATTTAAATAAAACAAAGTGTGTGTGAGTTATCATCGAATTTTTTTTTCGTTTCAAAGGCCTATCGATGCTATTATGTATGGAATATAACATCGTGCAAATGTCCACTGCGGCTTCGCTGGGTGGCGCGCATCCGAAATGTCCTATTTCCCATGACTCTGGCGCATAAATCAGGCTGAATTTGACCGATGGCATGGGTTATGTTGGCTTTGAGGGCCACTGTGATTTGTGGCTTATTCGCATGGACCTGCGACTTAAGGAAACCCCACAGTAAAAAGTCTAACGTGGTCAAATCTCACGATCTCGATGGCCAGTTCACATCACCTCCATGTGAGATGAACATGCCCTCAAATGCAGATTGTCCAATGTGACATGAACTGTGTGGCACGTAGCGCCTTCTTGTTGAAACCACATGTCGTTGGTGTCCATATCATCTAATTTAGGCTCAAAGAAGTTGGAAATGATCGACCTATAGCGCTCGCCGCTGACGGTGAAGGCCTGGCCAACGTCGTTCTCAAAGAAATATGGGCCGATGACGCCGCCAAACCAAAATCCACACCAAACAGTGACTTTTTCGGGATGAATTGGACGCTGTTGGAGCTCATGAGGATGTATCCGTCCCAAATGCGACAATTTTGTTTGTTGACGTACCCTATTTATCCAGAAATGGGCCTCATTTCTGAAGATGATTTTTCGATGAAAATTAGGGTTAGCTTCCAGGGCCCATTTAGCGAACACACGTCGTTTACCTTCAGGTCCTGGGTTAGTTGAATTTTTCCCGGATGCAGACCCAAGTCACGACGCAAAATTCGCCAAGTTGTGGTCTGCGAAAGGCCAAGCTCTTGTGAGCGACGCGCAATCGACTTCCTCGGATTCTCCTGCACACTCTCACGGACAGTAGCGATGTTTTCGGCAGATCTTGCGTTTCTTCGATGTACGGGTGTTGTTGGATTGTTTACTGAACCAGTGGACCAGTGGACTTAAATGTATTCACCACACTGCGAATAGTCCTCTCGGTAGGACGGTAAAATGGGCCAAGTGCGTGGAACGTTGCCCGAACAGAACACCCATATTGATAAAACAATTTTATCATTTTCACGTGTTGTTAAACGCTATATCCGTCCATGGCGATTTGGCAAAACAGACTGAATTAATGACAGCCAATTCGACAGATGCAGCTTCGACAATATGGCCGCTATCAACTGTTAAAGTTTGGAAGTCCCTATTGGAAGACGCTTTAGTATTCAATAGTAACCTGAATTGATCCCTGGTTCTTTTTCTTTTTTAGATTTTCCTGGCCTAAGTTCACGCTGTCTCATGATGGGACTTGAGTTGCTAGCTATTTGCATTATTAACTGGCAAATTCTGCTTAAAAAGCTGAAATAGAGATGGCTTGATAATAAATTAGTACTGACCATGTTCATTATCGTTACTAAATGCTTTGATTTCATCCCTTGCATTTTCGATTTTTTTTATGTTATATATATTTGAAAATACATATACACGTAAATTGAAATATACATATGTGTGTCATTAAATGGAAATTAAACTTCCATGGATTCCCATCTTTAGTGGCATCACTTACCGCATGAAGGTGCATTGATTTCGAACACGAATTTGATCTGAATGGTAAACCTTCACTGGTATCTGTTTCCCGTTTTACCATTTTAGATTTTTTTTTTTCCGGTGTTTTAAACATCAGCTGCTTGTAAATTATTTTCTTTATTGAGAATAAAAAAGAAAAGCTTATTTTGAGAAAATTTATAATTTTTTTGTTTCCGTCCTCTGGAGGTTTAGGTTACTACACAACAGTCGGTTGCTATCCTATTCACTCATTACAAAAATTAAATTGTATTTGTGTTTGGGGGGGGGGGCTGGGTGCTTTGTCAAAGCAGCTTCCCTAAACTGGGATTGCATTAAGCCCCGTAAACTTGTTCCTATTTTTTCCAAACATTAGCGTCATATAATGGGCGGTTTCTAAGGACGGCGGGTCCCGTATTAACCCCGGCCTCACGGGGTGATATTAAAAAACATAAATACAAATCCTATTACAGTAATGAAACAAGGGAGTTAGCCTAATCCATAATGTAAAGCACCCAGGCTGGCTTTATGAAGGGGTAGGGGGTAGGTCTAGATTGTAATTAAAAAACGCCTGGATTAATTAATATGAGTGTTAGTCCCAACTAGCTTAATTACAAAAACAAAGGAATAAAAAAAAATCTCGGAGGTTAATTGGATAGTCAGATTTTGACCTTAGCCGGTTTTCGGTTTACTATTACCTAGAGAGGCTGTTATCTTCTAACAAACAATAACGAAGAAAAATGAGTTATGCTAGATTCTTTTAAAAATTATAGCAAGATTTCAAGTTTCCTTTCGCTGCCCTAGACGGGTCTGTAAACTAGTGTATAAGCCGGATAGGTTTCTGTTGTATTTTAGTTTCGGACACTCCCTGGACTGCATAGCTTACTCTTTCTATTCTCTACAAGTTGATTTGTGTTGCCAATCCTCAGTCTACGCTACTTCACCTCCTTGTCTCGACTTTTTTTTCTTTTTCTGAGATTTTTCTTTACGTGGTTTCCTTTTAGTTATCTACAGATTCTTGGACAGCCTTTGCCATTTTTAATTTTGTACTGCTTCCACTCCACAACTCCGACTCCCCTCCCACCCTTGACCGGCAGTATAAGGGGCCAGTAGAAGCACTAATTAACCCCAAGCAGAGAGGGAGGGAGGGAGGCAGGAGCGATAAGATAGGAGCAATATGGGGTAGACCGCCTAACTACTTCCTCTCTCTCGGAGCATTGTCGCGAGCCAAGGCTTCCTGTAATTTCCACTCTTCCGCCCTTTAAGTACTTCTGCTCCGCTTGATCCCCTTGAGAAATTCTACTTTTTATAATTTCTCATTCACTTTTTTTTCCCCCCTGTGTTCGTATTTAATGTTTTATTCATTTTCTCATCTAGATTTTGTCGAAATATAAATTATGCAACGCTATGTTTGTAAAATGTCCTTCGGAGATACTTGGTGGTTCTGAGTGTTAAAAAGTGAAGGCCTCAGTTGTTTTAAATGTCATCATTGTTTTAGTAAGTTTTTACATTAAAAACTACTTTAGTTTATCATTTGCAGTTGTGTGTGGATATTGAAAATGCCTATACATACCAAACATTGAAAGCGTATTAATTTCAGAATAATGCATTTCATTTGGTTACGATTATACTGCTTTGTTGTACAACCCTTCCTTTATGCTACCGCATCCACCGTTATAGACCGCAAAATCACTCTCTTAATCCTTATATAGCCTCATTAAACTCAACTACTGTACTAAATTCCATTAACGATTCATTTTTAGACTTCTTTATTTGTTTAAAAATTAGAAACCTATACGTTTATGTATGTATGTTTGTGTACGATTATAAAAAGCCATTAAAACTGTCAGTATGTTTTTCACATCCTCAATAAAATACTTAACTATGAGATGTACTGTAGCACATTTGAATTGAATTTAATTTAAGTTACTATCCAAACCGGAAAATGTTGTCAATTTAAGTTGTTATTATTGCATATTACATTCTGAAACACACATTACTCTTATAGTGCTGTCAAAAGTAATTTTTAGTTGAAACCATTTGAAAAAAATAACGTAATTGTTCTTATAAAATCTATTTCAAGTGTGACTAGGGAAAAACAACTGTAGGGAAGTATAAAAGGAGTACATCTCTTTTCTGAAAACCCTCCCATCTGGAACCTTTCAGTTCCTAAAATGGAGCTGTAAAGAAGAAAGGAAAAGGGGACAAGTTAATAAAGTGCAGACTCTCTTTCATTATCAGTTGTGGGGTTTGAGACACCGTACACCCCGTGTTCGCCCCTAAAGGCCCTCCATCTTCCCTTATGTTTGGCTTTTGCTGTACCTTCATTCGTTTGTAATCCAGTTATTTATTTGTATAGTTACCTTCCTATGAGGGTATCCTTTCTTCGATTATTGGACAAAATGCTATAACAGGAGTCGCCAAACTACGGCATTCTTCATACATATACATACTGTTATCTATGTAACAAAATATACAGGGACCTAGGCCTTGTGGTGACTGCGAATACCTGTGTTTGATCCCCGACTCGTCATAGGAATTTTATTTCGTGGGGGTCAAGTCAGCCTCGTTAGTATAAATGAGTAACTATTTGAATGAAGGCCTTAGGCTAAAACTTTTAAATGCCCTTGCTCTATAGTGCAGGGGGAAAGCTCATGTAGAAGAGCAACCCGACCGGAGACCTGGTCTGGGAGCCCTTTTCACTATTCATTATTTTTCCTAACAATTACAAAATATTAGGATTGAGTGGCACAGCTAATAATTAATAAATTAAACTCCTCGACTGAAAAATTTACAGTTCTTGTTTCTTCAGTGGACTCTTATAAGCTATATTTTCGAAACACTAGAACATGCTTGGGGTCCTGTTAGTAAAGGAAACGCCAATATTTCTGCCTCAGCCGTCTGCCAACAGCTCAATATACAAAGGCTCAGACATTAGACCAATGAATGTGTAACCGCTCCTACGCATCCTCTTCAGGGTTCATCCATTATTCAGGGCTCTGTTTAATTTCAAACTCATCCCCCCTGCCACCTGTGCTACGCCCCTGTGATGTCTCACTGGATCCTGTCAATGATGACGTTGCTGTAGCACTCTTGTCTACAACTCTTCATTCCTGCATGATCGAATATTTACTTATACATCTTCGTGTAGTGTTACATGCAAACTTACTTACTTTTTACGCAATTTTTATTTTAACTGCCTACTTTACATGGGAACTTCGAGATTTGAGTTCTTATTCTCAAAAGTATGGTTTAAACCCTCGCGGGATAGTCATATTGTATTTTTATCTACCACTATTTTAAACTTCTTTTAACTTCTTTCAACAGTTTGCTTAGGCTAATCTTTACTTACATACTTTCATTGCATGAAGTTTTGTTCTTTTCGTGTTGATCTAGTATCCTGACACTTCATAACAAAAATACCGGTGCCCCGAGATTCCTTTCGCGATTCGCAAAAGAAATCAACCTCGTCGTCCTTTTTTCATGCACTACGCATTCATCAGCGAAATATAAATAATTTTCGGCCGAGTGCTGTTCCACAGCCCTGTCCCTCCCTATCTTAGAATTTGCCTCGCAAATGTCAAATTTTGGCTCCGTTCTCGCAAACATTGGGATTTTTAATATAAATCACAATGTATTTATACATTATTAATGCGAATTTCTATTCTAGCTCATTTAATCAAAACTAGTTGTGTGGCGTTTAGTTTCAACTATTTTTTTGTGCGATTTTCCTCACACTTCATAACATTTATTTTATACTATGTTAATGTTACTGGAATGTTGCCTTCTATACAAATATTTCGTTTGCTTTTTGTACTGTTTAATAGTAATTGGATGTTGAATGGATGAAAGAAATCAAATTACTATGATGCGTGACGATCTTCATGAACATGTAACATGGCAGGAACAACAGGAGATTAAATAGTAGTTAAGTCTGATATTGTTGGAGCCAGTACGTAGAGGCTTAGGTGTCTCAGTGTAACACTTCCTGATATTTAATTGGTGCAAATCAGTGTCTAATTGAAACCGGTCCACGTGAGTTACGAGGCACACATCCCGTCAAACCGAATCAGGGAGCTGATCAACTAAAGAGCCGAAACACACTTTTAGAGCAAGCCCAGGCGCATCCGAAATAAACATTAGCAACAAAATCATCATGTTATCATCAGGCCGGCCGGTCGGGGCCGGATTAAATTTTTATTTTTCTCTTATCACTGCCCTTTTTAGTACAGCGTAGAAATTGATCTCTCAATAACAATAATTACACCCCACTCCCCTCAGCGTTAGCAATCAGAATTCACTTGTGGACTCTAAATGTGTGTGTTTGTTTCCATGTGGAGGCCAGCTGTTGTCGCGTGATCCGATTGGCCGCCGTGATTAAAGTCCGCTGTGCTGGGCTTTAACAACGTTAGGGCCAGACCTCCTAGATTAATTTTTAAACTCTAATTAAACTTGTATAATTAAATATTATGCTTCCTCCACACGAATCGACTCCCATACAAACTAGCTGTTTACGTCTCTCACCCTTATTTTATATGTATATTATCTTTATACCCTCTACAGCCTTCCCACATTTTCTTTCACGAGTTTACATTTAAGTAGTTTATATCAGTAGTTATATTTCATTTAAGTTGTATTGTATACTACCTTTATTCATTTTTCTAACAAACCCATGAAGAAGATGTGATCAACTTGAAAATTATGGTTACAAAGAAATTGTAAATTTTTTTTAATGATTAGATAGGCAGGGGGTTGAAGTTCGGGTAAACTATATAGTAGAGAAGAAAATGGGTCTTTTTAGAAAAATGTTCTAGAATTATTTTAACCTAATAAAGTGCCTTGGGGCACAATTGCGGTTATTCTTAGGAATTAATTTATTTTACCGCTTTGCTTTTTTCCTCTTTTCTCTCAAGTTCTCAAAATATACACATTGGTTTATACAAAATTTATTCTCAATTTCTTAAACCATTATTCACAACGTTTTATGACCATAAAGAATGATATCCAGGTAATATACTGCCCGTCAAATTTTAGATCCTCCTCGCTGGCAACGAAATCCTGTGTTTGTTTTTCATGACCTGTCCATCCTTTGCTATTTTCCAAGACGTACCATTTTTGTTAGGTGGATTTTTTATTAAAATATTGCCTCAGGTTGTGATAAAAAGATCCTATAGTTTTTTGAATATGTCTTAAGCAGCCAACATCTTACTTCTACCCGCCAACTGATTATCTTACCCTAGGACCTAATGCAGACTATTATAATGTTGAATATTTAGAGTGACAATACGTTGTCCTCTAATGAGTTATATAAGATCTTTAAATATTTATTTCATCAAACTAAGAGTATTCAAAAAAATAATCTACTCATGATGAAATTTACTGCTAACTTTGTACTGTCAGATTAACATTTGTGTTATTTTGCTCATTAGTTTGTACATCGATTTCCTTTATGATTACTAGTTGTAGTATGTGAGCTCAAAAATTGTACAATAATCATATCTTCTGAAATGAGAAATTAAGGATAGAATCATTTTTGTAGTAAATAGAATGTTGAAAAAAAAAAATCATAATTATTTATAAACGTTTATAGTTACACTGGAGCTAGAAATTTTATCGTTAATACTTTTTTGTCTATTTTTTATTGATTGTTTAGTGTATGTTATAATTTCGAAGAAGAATCTATGTTCGTAATGAAATAAACCCCTTCAGTATCTCCTCAGGTTTTTTAGCACACACCGGTGGAGTAAAAGTTCAAAATAAAATTATTTGTTTTATGTGTACTACTATGTAGAATTTGTTTATTACTACAGTTCTTTGGCTTGCCGAGTAAATGTTATTGTGGCCATTAACAGCTGACAATACAAAAACAACAGTCAACCACAATGCTCTGCCACACCGCATTCCCAGGCTGACTGGTCTATCTACTGTAATGAGCGAAATACCAGACCGGGGCACGCTTGAGTTTGTCATTTCAAATTAGTTCCTTGATGTTCAGTAACGCAAATTAATTACAGTTGACATATCATGGAAGTTTTAGTTTTTACATCCGGCTTGGAACGAAACACTAAAGGTGCTGCGTGATAAGACCGCCATGCAGGAATGAGGTCGCAAAATATGGCCATTAGAAAAATACGTCATTCCCCTTTCCAACAGTGCGTCTGTTGTACAATTTTCCCTTTTTGGGAACTTATTTTAGGAAAGAAGATGGTTTTTTTTAATTTTCTAACCATTGTTTTAGGTACTTCTACAGCTATAAAGAAATATAGTGTATTTTTATAAACTTGTGTCGATATTCCAACGGATACATCCACTCAAATCTGTATTATTTATCATGAATGATGTAGGCAATGAGCTTATTTTTATACAATTTAAGTGAAAATAATGTATGCAAAACTGTTCACAAATCAAATACTTTATCAGCCGTCGGTGTATTACTCAAGAAATAGGAAGGGGTGGACTTGATATATCCGAAATACCCCGAAGTGAAGAGGGGTGTACAAAAGGACTTGGCCAGGCCGGGCCGGGCTTTGCCAACTGGACTTGATAACTATCTGCTGTACTTTGCCAACTTATCTACAATCTAGGCACCGGACCAACTCTGCTTCCCCCGTAGCCACTCACTTCCGCCGGCCATTATGTTATCCGCATAGGCAACGGCACTCCTCTGCGGCTAACTCGTCCACGGATCTAAGGTAGGTTGGGAGGCTGTGGAGGTTGTGTGTTAGGTCTCACAGGTGAGGGAGGATCAGATACTGTTGGTTACTGTCTCCCTCTGTGCTGCTCTTGATAATTTAATGGGCATTGGTTTGGTCAAAGAATACCGAGCGAACCAGGAACTGTAAATGTGTGCAAGAATCTGTCTACCTAGGTCTCCCTAAAATAAAATGATGGTTGGTTGGTCCTTCATCTCTCTCTCTCTCTCTCTCTCTCTCTCTATATATATATATATATATATATATATATATATATATATATATATATATATATATATATATATATATATGTGTGTGTGTGTGTGTGCATACAGGCAGTGGTTATAGATAGTACATTCCTTGGATTGTAGAATGTGGATAAAAAAAAATACAAGTAAACCATCTTACATAGATACTTTCCCTAAAAAGAGTGGCACTTCTTGTGCGCATGTCTTAATTGACAAGAACAGTTTCCTTACATTCATTAACACTGGAGCCGATTCTTCTTTTGCTTGTATGCCCACAGGTCAGAATGTTTATCTTTATACACTAGCGCTTTACCTGAAGCAACTATTTCTGCCTTCAAACTCCCATTGAGATCTTGATCTTTAGCCAGAAGCCGTTTTCGTATTTAATAAAAGTAATATTTCCATGATTAGGATTGATGTACACAGAGAACCTCCTAAGATTGTTTGCAGTTCTTACAACATTAATAAATCCACTTTAATGAAAGGCCAGTGAGGTGCTGATAAATAAAAGAAAAGAAGGCTGGGTGGCACCCCAGCTCCTCCTTTCGGGTGGCACTGCTGACAAGCCTTTGTCCTCTCGTTCATTTTCCCTATCATCATCTTCTTTGAGCATATCAATTATATCGTAAAATATCCTGATGATTCAAGTTCACTTTTTTTTTATTACAGCCTACATTTAATTACCGGTATGACTCTGCGAATCAATCATTCAACTAGTTTCGTTCACTCTGCACTAAGCTTTTGTATCTTTGTGGAGTAGGGGCTAAAACTAGTGTTCATTTTAGAGTGGTTTTGGGTTGTGGAGATCTGCCTCGAAAACATTGATAGTTCTTGCCTTGTTTGGTATTCGAACGATGGCAGTTTATTTATAGATTCGTTACAGTGTGCTAAGTATGTTTCTTGCGAAATTCCTACTTTGAAATGTTTTCAATAGATTCGAGGAAATAGTTTTTTACAGAGGGTTCCACTCCGGTGCTCACTTATTCAGAGTAAAGAAATGCTTGTTTCTTACGGACTTAAGCGCCATAAGCAAATGTTGTCTAATATTGGCTTATAATCAATACATCAGGATCCAGTTTCTCCATGAGGAATAAGTTCGATCAGCCATCTCCGAACATCCGATCGAGCACGGCCTGATTACGGTCAGTCCACTGTCCACAACAGCTGCGGTGCTCTTGATGGCTGCTAGTGTGCTATAGGCTAATTGCACTATTGCTCATTAGGCTGTCAGGCAGTAGTTATAGGCAGCTTGTGGTCACTACCTTCTCTCTCGCAACACTAACCCCACCGTATTGATATCTACGCCTGAGTTCAGGATTCCCGGGTTCGAATCCACATTTTACATTCTACCTTGAAAAATCAGTGCTTCATTTGACGTGAATGTCATCACCGGTTATTATGGAAGTAACATGTCATATGAAATTACTTACTTATTAATGCTACTTAGAAATTATTTCTATCAAACAACGTTAAATACATTTATTTGTTCCTATAGGGGATTATACTCGCATATTATTTATGTATTAGTCTGGCTGCTCAGTGATTGTTTTGATTGGAATATTTATTACAACTGCCTAGGAAAACACAATGAAAATTCGTTAGGTTAACCTAAGTTAATTACATCCATTAAACCTGAATCCGGAATTTAAAGTAACTAGTCCTAAGACTATCACGCATAGCTTAGATATAATAGTTGATCTGTGCATCAGTCACCTCTTTTTTTTTCATTGTTAAAAAATAATAAGTGCACTAATGAATTATTTTATCTCCTATGGGAGGGATATAGGGAGGACAAGCGTGTTGGAAAAATCGTCACACGGAAAAGATCAATAGGGGGCACGTGACTGAGGAACCTTTGTCAGAATTGAGTTGTCGACTATTGGTTAAATTCAGTGCGTTGCGTTCAATAAAATTGATATATCGCCTGATCGTAATAGAAAAGCGTTGGCAGACATCATTTTTTCGCTTAATTCTCATTAATGACTTTCCCACGAAGAGACATAGTTATTAAGTATTTTACAGAGCTGTGTTCGATGTCTGTCTTGCGAAGTTTATGGTTCCGCAGTTCCATCAGCTGGCTTCCGGCTGCTTGTTCCCTTAAGGTAATTTCCGAAGTGTCATTGGATAGCATTCGGGCACTTATCTGGTTTGAAACAGAAGCGCGCTCAATTCCCCTTCACGTTTTACGAGGTGCCTCATTTTTCTCAGTGGGGCTGGGGCCAATAAATTTTTACGTCTCTTCACAAGTTTCACGGCCAATCCACAAGACCTTTATATGCGGAGGATAAGCTATCCCACTCATTCAAATATATATCTATAAAGTTTTTTTTTTTAAAATAAGGTTTTTACTGAAGTACTCGAAGCCAAGGTCGATAAGTAAGAAATGCCTGGGCTTTGCGACTCCCCTCACCTCATTCTCTCTTTGTTGTATTCCCGACCCTCACGTAGCAGACATTTCATCTTCCTAGGAGCATCCACTCCATATTAAATTCTATCTCAACGGTGACTTGTATGCATCACTCATCAACTTACCTTTTCAATAGTCGCGATCACCGGTAGATCGATCATATATTTGATTCAATTCCTCAACATTTTATTGATAACTAAACTTTTGTTTTATAAACGATATTTTTCATAATTTAAATAGAGCTAAACTACTGTCTGACGTAACTGGAATGATAAAAAGAAATCTGCACAAAAAAGGATTGTCTTCGAATATGAATGGAAAAAAACAACTACAATAATAACAAACAGGAAGAAAAGAATTAAAGAAAATAAAGAAACTATTACAAAAGGGAAAAGAGCGTGAAATGTCCCTGGGATGTATTAAAATACGAAATAAATAAAATTAATACAAAATGAATGAAGAAAAAAAATATCAAAGGCGGATTATGAATTTATAAATTGCTGAGTGATAAGAAATATGTTAAGGATATTGATGAATAAATGTTGTTTGACCAACTGACTAAACGATGGCGGAAGTTAAATGTTTAGGTGTTTGATGAAGTGTTTACGCACTAGAGCAAACGTCTCGTCACATGGTCAAAGCATTGCACTTAAGCCATGGGACTAATCATTTGAGCAAATGACGGATTTGACGACCTGCGTGAGGTATAAACGAGATTGAGGGAATAGAAAGTGAAGGATCACTGTCAAGACATCACTTGGTTTTAGGCTGAAGTGCTGCTTAAATAGTTAATAATTTACTGGTAATAACAACTTATGATGTTTGACTAAAAATAATTTTAGTTGCCTATAAACTGTGGAGCTACCTGGAATTAGGTTTATCCTCAAAATTAAACACTTCCTCCTGTCATATCTCCTTTTGTGTCCGCCATTCCATGTTCTTTTTCCCCTGACACGCTTCCTTCTTTATTTCGTGTATTTGTAGTGAATTACTGATCTCTTGTGTTTCTAGAGTTCTTCCTCACTATAGTCATTAGATGTCTGTAGCATTTTAAATTTTTTGTTTTAACTTTTTGGTTTACATATTATACAAAATGTTTCATTGGAACTTATTTTGGTTCTGATAGCACTATTTGCTATTTGTTCCTCGATATCTCACAACTTCTTCCATACAACACAACATATTAAGGCCTGTTAGGTATCTGTTTAAAAATGAAGTATTTTCTGTCGCACTTTAAATTAACTGTTCAAATAACTAAACAGACGCTTTTATCAGTTGAAAAGTGGTGTATTACGAAAGGGTAATTAGATTCCTACTACGTAGACTGTATCTGTTGTCGGCACTTAATAAACTATGCCTGGCATTAGCTTGTATCTAGATCCATTTTCCTTTTATCGCATTATAACAGAAGGTCGATAAATGGACAAACGAGTCTCCGTTGAGTATGCGTAGCACAGAGCATGGTCGGCCGGATAATCCAAATTAACTCTGCCTTTCCATGTGCAGATTACTACTGACCATATGCGGATTAAACAGGTTGAATGTTAATCCAGCCACTGGAGATATGTGATTCTCTTTTGGTGGGGGCGACTGTACAGAGTCCACCGTATACATCCTTTGATAGTAGCAAGAGATGACATGGAATAGTCAACTATCGTTCAAAAATATTCATTCCTGATCAAACCTAGGTCACAGGTGTGATGGCATAGCCGACTCATTACAAATGACTATAAAATCTGATACGCGGAAAGTCTACTTTTTGTAGTCATGAACGCAGTTGATAAAGATTAGAATCGTACATGGTACCTTTTTGGTTGACTCTACTAAAAATCATAATAAAAATATTAGATATTTTATGGCTAAATGATGATCTTAAAGGCATTTTATGTCCTCTTCTCCGAAAAAAAGATGCTTAGTAGTAAAACTGATATATTAAGCGTACTGATATAATCAATCATTCAAGCTATAACGTTCTTACTTGTTCTATATAAAAGAAAGAATTTCTTTATTACATTGCATGTAGATGGGTTCATTACGTACAGTAGCCAGAAACCACCGCGCCCCTAAACTAAAACTTAAAAACATATCTCTATTTGCATCGTAAACTAAACATCACGATATGTTCTGTAACTCAACCTCTTTTTATATTTCCCTCACTATTCGATAAAGTTCTAAACGGAAGTTATCCAGAAAACCAATAAGGGACAATACATCAGTGAAGCCGTGAAACGCTTAGGAAAGAGCCGCTTATTCGCAGCATTTCTCAGATGGCCGCCTTCCTAAGGCATGTATTTTATGATACGCAACTAGTTAAAGTGAGATAAAGAATTTCAATGATGGGTCAAATGTCATTACCGACCTACCAAGCACACTTCATTGCAGTCATGTATTTTGTGTTATAAAGAAGGAAGGGTGGTGCAGGGGGGATTTAAAAAAAAAATGTGGTATGTAATTATTATCGCAGAAATATGTAACAACGTTCACATATCAGTATTAAATGTTATTGAAAGTAAAGTTACAAGGCAGGCATCTAGGACTCTTGTTTTCACCGAAACTTTTTCCATTGTTCTCCAACAATATTTTCATGTTAACTACTCAAGAAATAGGAAGGGGTGGACTTGATATATCCGAAATACCCCGAAGTGAAGAGGGGGTGTACAAAAGGACTTTTCATTCCCCTTTTCAACAGTGCGTCTGTTGTACAATTTTCCCTTTTTGGGAACTTATTTTAGGAAAGAATATGGTTTTTTTTAATTTTCTAACCATTGTTTTAGGTACTTCTACAGCTATAAAGAAATATAGTGTATTTTTATAAACTTGTGTCGATATTCCAACGGATACATCCACTCAAATCTGTATTATTTATCATGAATGAATGTAGGCAATGAGCTTATTTTTATACAATTTAGTGAAAATGTAAATGTGAAAGTGAAAATAATGTATGCAAAACTGTTCACAAATCAAATACTTTATCAGCCGTCGGTGTATTACTCAAGAAATAGGAAGGGGTGGACTTGATATATCCGAAATACCCCGAAGTGAAGAGGGGGTGTACAAAAGGACTTGGCCGGGCCGGGCCGGGCTTTGCCAACTGGACTTGATAACTATCTGCTGTACTTTGCCAACTTATCTACAATCTAGGCACCGGACCAACTCTGCTTCCCCCGTAGCCACTCACTTCCGCCGGCCATTATGTTATCCGCATAGGCAACGGCGCTCCTCTGCGGCTAACTCGTCCACGGATCTAAGGTAGGTTGGGAGGCTGTGGAGGTTGGGTGTTAGGTCTCACAGGTGAGGGAGGATCAGATACTGTTGGTTACTGTCTCCCTCTGCGCTGCTCTTGATAATTTAATGGGCATTGGTTTGGTCAAAGAATACCGAGCGAACCAGGAACTGTAAATGTGTGCAAGAATCTGTCTACCTAGGTCTCCCTAAAATAAAATGATGGTTGGTTGGTCCTTCATCTCTCTCTCTCTCTCTCTCTCTATATATATATATATATATATATATATATATATGTGTGTGTGTGCATGTAGGCAGTGGTTATAGATAGTACATTCCTTGGATTGTAGAATGTGGATAAAAAAAAATACAAGTAAACCATCTTACATATATACTTTCCCTAAAAAGAGTGGCACTTCTTGTGCGCATGTCTTAATTGACAAGAACCGTTTCCTTACATTCATTAACACTGGATCCGATTCTTCTTTTGCTTGTATGCCCACAGGTTAGAATGTTTATCTTTATACACTAGCGCTTTACCTGAAGCAACTATTTCTGCCTTCAAACTCCCATTGAGATCTTGATCTTTAGCCCATAATAACACTTGAATAATTACTACTTGAACTGAATAGACAGATTGATTTAAATAATGTTTGTTAATATAAGGTAGTAAGGTACTCTATGAGTATAGAAAAGTCTCAGTCTCAAAAAACAATACGAAAAAAAAACAGAATCTGACAAGCAGATTAACTGTTCTTAAATATTTTCATCTTTTGAACTCCTTAAGCTAGACGTAACGTAATATTAAAAATAATGTAGTTTTACTAAAATATGTAATATATGCAAAATAAAATCAACCTAAATTTTCTTAAAATGGCTCAGAAAGGAATGTACTCCATGGTATAGCAATAGTTTGCTCTGTGAAAAATCAGTTAATACCTTAGTTATGTACATTATTGTTGCATATTTATTGTCATGTTATAAAAGATCTAACACGAAACGATTCAAATTGGCTTAATAATTCAACAAATACAGCCCAGGATCTGAAGGAGTTTCCATAACAAAGAGTATTTTCTGGACAAAAAAAGGAGAAGGGCTGGGGCCCGCACCCTCCGGCTGGAAGTCCTCGCGCCGAGGAGAATATGGAAACATTATGAAAAGTTCCATTCTTATGCTGCTGCAGCCTACAGGTTGTTCCATATGGAGCCCGTGACAGGCCTACACGATTTATTCACATAAATAGAAAAGTTAACTCTTCTGACGCTGTCATATGCATATTATCTGTTATCAAATTGGTACTGGTTTTTAATTGGTACTTTTTATGACTTTTATTCCAGTTTTAGATTAATAATGCAAATATTATGATTAGTTTTAAGATTATTAGTAATAATATAAAGGCTTTCCATAAGTAAATCGAAAAGCTGAATAAAGTTATATGTTAAAGGGTGAATCTAGGCACTTCCCACAAGGAAGAAAAAAACAAACATTTGTGTTTTCTAAAGTTTTTTTAATAGTTTTTATTTAATTTGTTTACATGGGAAACGAATGAATGAAAAAACAACCTTATTTGTGAACTAAGTCCACTTAGAATGATTATATGAACCTATTATTACGTTTTATTTGGACATTTAAAATAATAAAACAAATCTTAACGAGGAGGTACATTATTATATAGTAAGATATATGTAAGATAATATTACAATTTCACTAAATGACGTGTGCTTAAAGGGATAAAGAGCTGAGGAAAGAGACGGGCTTTGAAATTAGGAAGTGAAGGAGTATTTCAATTGAAAGTGGGGAGGGAATTTCAGATGTTTGTGTCTTGAGCGATGAAGGACTTTTCGGAAGATGCCCTCTTTTGATGAGAAATATAAAGATCAGAGGGGTGGGCCCTGGTGGTTCGTGACTGGATGGAGAAACCCCTCAACAGGGGAGCATTACACGAAAAACAATATGTTTTTAAAATGAAATAGATATACATTTATTAAACACAAATCGTTATAAATAATTTACAATAAAATTATAATTGGATCTAAAATTTGTAGATAAAACATTAATTATAAATTTCAAAAGTTAACTTTTGGTGGTAACCAATGACCTCGCTTGAAAAGAAAATGGACATTGACATTAATTGCAGCAGTTACAGTTTATTACAAAAAATTATATAAATTTCCATTCTTTTGTGATTACCTCTTCTGTTAGAGCCCATCCTTCATATTATTAAGAAGTTAACACTTTTCAGTTCCGAATGAGTGCACCATTTTTTATTTATTTTAGTCATATTGTATTTAATACAGCCAAGCTATTTTTCACGCTCTTTATTTCCTGCTTTTATTAATTCTTTTATGTTTTTTATTTGGTTAGATGCTATTGTCATCGAATGTTATTCACCTTTATTCAATTTTTTTTTTATTTTAATCTTATGCTGTTGTTAGGCTGTAGTTATTATCAATTGACATAGTCCCATTATTATTTAATGAATAATTACATCAGTGTAATTTTATGGGTTTTTTTTATTTACATTTCATTCCATTTATAATTTTTCCTTCGCAAAATATTTGAAATGTATACGATTACTTTTCAAACACCCCGTGTCTACATTGCACAATGAAGAGTGAAATGGGGTGGGAAAATAAGCAGAATTAAGAACCCTGATTGTGAGACTTCTCAAACGGAAAATGCCCATAGGGGCTAAAAGCAGCGCCTACTTCATTTTCCAATATCGAGAAGATTAAAAAGGTTTGTTAGAGGAGGCCTGTTACCGCTCTCTCATTAGAGGAGCGATTCATCTTTGAGTCGATATTGCGGACCGGATGCAGGCATGGGCTCTCTCTTGCTTCCTGAAGGTAAGGTTTATCACCGTAAACCTTGATTTGTAACAGAACAGGCTAATGCTTTGAAAAAATTAGATCGTTGAAACTACCCGTTACTTTCTCAAGCAGTACATTTTTCACAGAATGTAATTTCAACCAGTTTTTTTATGATGATGTCAGCTTGAGACCAGCGATGTCCTAAAGAAATGAGCAGCAGAAGCTAGTATTAAAAAAATTATGAATCACAATTGACATATAGTCAATGCAAACAATTGACCAGATACACCCTTTTCCGCATAACAATGGAAATTATATAACATAAAATGTAGTATATACTGCCTTAAAGATGTTGAGGAAGAAAGTACATGTGATCGAGTGATTGACGGATCGGGAGCAAAATGTTGCTTGCGAAGTGGGCGTGGATTGTTGACTCTATCCCAAAACAACTATAATTGTTACTGTAGCTATAGGGTACAAAGTTGTGGTAATGTGGGTAACAACAAAAACAGTACCTATCAGTTACTTAATAATTATACCTAAAATTTCCATACCTCGTTCTGATTCCCACCGACCAAAAGTCACAACCAGAGCATAATGCTGACGTCCGATATATACGTATTTTTTTTATATGTCTGATTACCTACGGTTGATTAAGGGATGTGCCGAACAGGATCGACAAATTGTAACTTGTTACTATGACAACTGTTGACTATAGCTTCTCAGTTAAGCGTATGCCTCCTGAACTTTTTCTCGGCAGTCAAATGCGATAGAAACCAATTCGATCGCTCGTCAATCAATCAATCGTATTTGATATATTTTGATACAATTTGATACATATATTAACATGCTCAAAAATTACTTGATTTTTCAATAGCTTGAAATTGATACAAAATATAAAAACATGTATAAATTGTTATTGGGATTAGTTATTATTACTTTACCCATATTTATAATAGTGAGCATAATTGTTTAGTTTTTAATTATTTATTTCATAATTGCTAGTCAGAACCCCTATATGGAATGATCGCCATTAAATATTCTGGAATGTAACATCACCTAGTACGTATGAAATTAGTTAAAAAACTATTAGAAAATTGGTCTTGGAGTCAATTTATAATCTTTTTTCTCTATCCCCTTGTTATTAAAATTATGGAATTCAATAAATATTCTAAATAAATGAATCTATTCACAAAAGGTCATATGTAATGTAGTTTGGCTACATATTATACAATTTTTAATAATGTTACCTTGTGATCTGTGTTTGTTACAAAGGTATAGTATATTCACTGTTGTTATATGTTTAAAAAGTGATAGGGCTCACCTTATGAATCATACACTGGAAATGGAATATTTTTTTTGGCCCTTATATAATAAGTTTCTTGTTAACATAGCAGATCGAAGTTTTTCTTTTGCATGCATTATATTAATTCATTTTTATTTACTAAAATATAATAGTATTATACTGTTCTAGTAACTATCATTACATTTAATCCTTTTTTTTTTCATAGCCCCTTTAAATTTCCAGATAATTATATAACTATACATCGTCAGGTGAATCTAAATTTAATCCATCGTCCTAATGCATTGTTTTAAGAACGAACTATGATTAATCTTCACGGGATCAGCACGAAAACACTTTTCCGAAGAAAGGGGACAGAAGTTTAAATAGTGGTGATTGTATATTTTCTTGCACATGCCCTACAATCGAGTATTACAAAAATAAATCTGCTGTAAATGGTATTTTGTGTTGGCGTCTCGTTATAATTGGATTATTTTCTACATATATCTCAATACCAGTGGAAGTTATGACAGGACTGCTGACGATGCGAGTGCGCGTGCACTATTGCAAGACTGTACAAATCCTTCCAATTAGAATCTCTTTCTCTCTCTTCACGCCTTGTTCATTCCGTGGCGTTAGTCTGTCTGTTAATATAAAATTATATTTCATCGTCTATTGTCCAAATATAAGTTTTTAAAAAGACTTCTTGGTGCTTTTATCGTTTAACTGGCGTTGTTTGGTGTGAGTATGTTAAGTAAGGATTGTTAACCTTTTGTCGTAAATAAGACATCATAACTAATGTTCTAGATGGTTAGAATTTCCATACGTAAAGGTTAACATCAAGACATTGTAAAGACACTTTCATGATGAACTTTCTTGCTCGAATCCACATCTCGTTTCCACAAGAACTTTCCGCACTTATCTTACCTGACGATACTCGACGACGACTTAAATGGAGCTAAGATACAGAGAACTGCTGAGCTTAGTTATGAGTTCCTTTATCTTCTCAACTCCTCTATGTATATGTTTTTTGTTTCAATATTTTTCTGCTGGTTCATTTTAGTCATCACATGTGTACATAGCACCTTTATTATTTATAAGCTAAACACATCAGAGTAATGTAATTTATTTGTTCTTATTTTTTATTTTTTATTGTATTTTTACACAAAGTAGTAAAAAGGTAGCCAGAAATGTTTTTTCTTTAAATGCTATTTAATGTGAGTCATAAAAAATGATTTTTTTTTAAGGGACGGATTTTTTTTTAAGGAAATTTTTTAAAGGTATTTGGTTCTTTTTTGTTATCTTTAGGGTCCATGTCCGGGAATAATGTTTTTTAATTAATTTCTTTATTATTCATTCATAACGATGAATATAATATGAAAAGGTATCATTGGGAGTGGCCTTCACTGTCGTAGCATTTGTTGCGATTCTATTCCACAGTTTTAGTGTAGTATCTCATCTAGATTTCGTTCTTTTTATTCGTTAACAATTTAAAATTTCTAATATTTTATATTGACTCAGCGTCAAATTTCATCCAGATTAACTATTATCACCACTATAAAGGCGAGGCTTGAATTGATAAGACTGCTTGGTATAAGTTGAACTATTTCCATGCAGTAATAGAAGAGACGTGACAGAGCAAATAGGGGCTGTTTGTGGATGTAGGCCAGCGTCTTTGCAGAAGGAATCGAAACATGCATAATTGATGAATGCGTAGCAGGAGCAAAGGAAGATAGAACACATAAGAACCAAGTGTATTATCTCCCCCGGTATAGAAATATTTTGATTTTCCTTTGTGCGTGAGGGTGTTTGCAGAGGTGGTATGGGAGCGTCACATTCTCTGTCCCGGCCCTTTATTCGCCATTACTTCCACATTCTTCGGTGGAGGGCTGTTCTTCAGAGAATAATCCATGCTCAAAGCGCAGGAACACATTGGGTGCTTTAGTATTCCCCTTAGGGCTATGAAAGAAAGAAAAAAATAAGTTAAATATTTATTATTCGTAAGCACGAATGAAAATGCTGCAGTTTCATTATGATGCGGATCGATCATCTTAGGTCGGTCTGTCTGCCTTGTAAAAATTTGAACGATATATTCCAGAACACCTTAACATAAAATTATTTTTAAAGAAGAAAAAAAAATCATTTTTTATGACTCACATTAAATAGCATTTAAAGAAAAAACATTTCTGGCTACCTAATAAAACTGTCTTAACACTTAGATTATCAATTATAACATTTTTTTAAATTGTTTAAATACATTAAACAATGTCGCATCCAAGTGCAGAACCAACCTGATGTATTATCTATCAGATGAATGTCTGCTCAAAGATGATATAAATTTCTATTCTTATTACGTTTCCTATTTTGTTCACTGCATTTAGATACAATGCTATGATTTTGAGATCACCTCTTCTATTTGAGTCCAGAGCCTTAATATTATCAGGCATAAACGCTTTTCAGTACCATTTTTTATTAACATATATTCCAGAAACCCTCGCACCGTACTGATTAGTCATCGTGTTTAAAATGCTATAACGAGAAAAGTATGACAAAATATAAGTTAACAAAAATAGCCCCTGTTCAGAAAAAGTTTTTTTGTTTTAAAACCCCTTAATTTTGATTTACAATATTTAGAATTTTTAATGAGCTGAATTATCACCTGGTGCTTGTATATTTTCTGTAGCTATGCTATGTTTTATACAGTTATACGTTTTATATAGTCATTCGTTATAGTATCATAGAAGTTGTATAACTGACTAACTTATTTAATGCATTTATATAATGCAATTATTTTGAAAATTTAATGTGATAGTCATCACCCTTTGTCACAATGACTATATGACAAGTAAAGGAATTGGAAAGATCATTCGTCTAGACTACACGACGCTCTTGGTAGTTATTTAGTTAGTGGGAAGAACTCAGGTTCGAATCCCGATCATTTTGGTAAATTATAAATATTAGTTGGGAACTTCACCTAAAAAAAAATTAAATTTTGAGAGTGAATAATAACCTAAATCGGTGTATTCGTATACAAATTTAACTTTATCTAAACGTTCACCTAGGCCATCTTTTTATGGATTCAAAACCAAACTATCCCTTGACGTTCCTAAACTAAATTATGTACTAATTTTTAACTACTTACCGCGTGCAGATTTAGCCAACTTTCAATTAACTAACCATTAGCATTAGCTTGAGCGACACGCTAGGATGCGTGCGTGAGCTGGCGATCCAGCTTGGCTTGTTGGTAGAGCTTCGGTTTTGTGTTCGACAAGTTAGAGGACTCGAGCTTGTGCCACGATCAGGTGAACCCAAACTGGTAAATGGGCAAACAATGTACCAAACCGACCTACGTTTTTTGAAAGTTCAAGTCTTTAGGAAAAACTTATAAAGATTCAAACCGCATTTATTGTATTATTAATTTGTATTATTAATTTGATGTTATTAATACAAGCACATACCTTCTACAAAAAAAAATGGCAAAATAGTCAAAACGTAAAGTTTCATTATTTTACTAATGGCGCCTCTGAACTCCAAGCCGACAACAATTCGGACTTCCTACTTCTAAATCAAATTGAGATCCTTATTGCAAGGATTTGTATAGTCTTGCAATAGTGTACCCGCATCGTCAGCAGTCCTGTCATAACCTCCACTGGTATTGAGATATATATAATTATAATGATAATTACAAATTATTTCTAAATCACAGTTAGGAAACAAATATAGAAATAAGCCTTTTAGAGAGTATTGTTTTTTTTTAGAGAAACACATAGTGTCCAGGGATTATTTGACTTGCCTAGGCCAGGGGTAAGAGTCTCTAATCCGCAATAATAATGTCACATATTCGAATCGTGACTAATTTTTATAACTATTTTTACTTTTAATAATAATTATTAGAATACTTAACAGAATTTATATCTCGTTATGAGTCATCATTTATTACTATCCTTTGTTAAGTTATACTGTTGTATTATCTGATATTTCTGTATCAGGTTAATATTCTTATTTCTTCTGTGATCCTGCAGTAATCTGATCCTTATAAAAATTTGAATTGACTAAAATTAAAGAAATTCCGGAGTTTATTGAATGTTAGTTATAGGCAACTGTGCCAAGCAACAATTTGTTTTAGTTACACCAGTCCTTTGCTATTCTTCACTGCAGTGTTTGTAGATTATTAAGTTATGAGAAACGCGAGGCTCAAAGTGATTTCATTTTAATTAACTTCAATTTTTTCTTTTTAATCTTGTAAGGTACGAGTAAAAAAAATCACCCCTCCTTTCATCTTTCCAACGTTTCTTTATTAGTGTTATTTATCAGTAATTAGAGTAATGAGTCAATAAAGTTTATGAAATCTCATTACTGGAGGTATCTTAATAAAGTTATATCAGGCTAAGAAAAACTGAGGAGTTCGCTGTATTAAAAATAAACCAAGATTTATTTAAAATTCAAAATTAAATATTTTTTTTTTTGGAAATCAGAGATGCAATATTTAGCTTGCGGAGTTTACAATCCGTTATAGGTTTTAATATGCTGAGTACCCGAATATGAGTAGAGGTCGTTTTGACGTAGCAGGCCATTATTGTAAGTGATAGCTGCCCTATTCATTCTTTATCTTTTACAAACATATCGTCTTACTATATATTGAATGATAACCTTCCAGCCTTGCGATATATATATCAATACTGGGAGTTTGAATTTAGAAATGCATATGTGTGTTGTTTGGAATTTTGCCATAGATTGATGAAAGTAAGTTTTACATGGCCTGATGGAACACTGTTTGTAGGTTGCTGATTTTCCTATCTTTTTGAATTATTTTGATGTATTTCTCTTCTTTTTTTTTTTTTTATTGATGGGTATTTTTTCCTTTAAATTGTCTTACTTAATTGATTAATTTTATGTTATGATGATTAAAAAAAACTCTTTAAAAAAACCATCTGAATACGAGCACTCATAGCTTTATATTTTAAATCTATCTCCTTGGAGATGGAAGCGAAAGTAGTCCAGTGATCTTTCGTAAATATTCACCACGCTGCTACCTAGTGGTGATGTGGCTGCAGGAGAAGCGTGATCTAAATCTTTTTCTCCTTCTCCACAGACGGGAAGGTGTCATTGCTGCTGCAGGATCGGGGGATCCCTGAGCTACTCATATAATATTATATTGCGTGCAATATATTGTAAATACGTATGAATAAGAGAGAAAATGTAAGTTAGTAAGTAAATTATGAATGCGATATTTTATCGGCAGATGGTAATTTTCGTCAAAAAAAATATATATAAATAAAAATGTCAAGAAATAGCTTCTGGGCTACAATTTGAGAAACACCAAAAAAAAATAAGAATCAGCTCCTTTTCTCAAGTTTATTTTGTTTTTTCATAATTCTTGTTCTTACGAAGGCAGCATATTGAGAGCGATATGGAAAAGTCAACATTTTTCATCAATTTGATTTTTTTACATCCACAAGCGTTTAGCATGCATATTTAAGCACGCGCATAAATACAGACACACGAGTGATAGAAGTATTTATAACCTCACCCTTCAGGCTTGACAAGCAGTTTATTACTAGAGTTAGCAAATATTTACAATATACATATATACTGCTCGTTTGATGGCTGTTCAAGTAGACTGACTTGTAGATTCAGATGTAGCGCTCCCTGTAGTAGAGCCTTGTTAAAACGGGATTTGGTTTATAAAAGGTGAAGTAATCGGATATTGAGAACCATCAATTGGTCCAACCACTCCTTCTTTGGACTGCTTTCTTTAGTTCACTGGCTCCATTCACAAATAATATAGATTACTGAGAAAAATACATATACATAGAGAGAACATCCAATACATTTTTTTTTATACACTTTTTTTACATTCTTTATAGAATCCATTAGCTGGTTATTCCTGCTAGACTAGTATTTTTTTTTTTGTTGTTTTCCTTAACACCGACTGAGAAAACCAATTTGATATTTTGTATAGGGAACCGTAATCGCGATAATAAATCATTATTTAATACTTTCTTGCTAGACAGGTCAAGATCTAGTCTTGAGGATATCTTCAATCGTTATCCGCAACGTATGAAAAAGTTAACGAAAACACAGGAATAATATATAGTGATTGGGCCTGGAGACTTCAGGGATAGTCAGGAATGATAATCAATCATACTAAGGCACTCCTCCCCCGTTTGAATCTGGACTTTTTTTTTCTCATCGGTAACGTTTAAACAAAAGTTTAGGGAGTGCATCAGAATATTCTCAAAATCTGTGGTTTGGTATGAAGTTGAATATTTGTGCTACTCCCAATGACTAACGTTTTATTGACATATCTACCGTAGGATAATACTTACATATTGTCTACCTCATCGACTAAATCATAAAACTTAAGTTACCACATCAATTAATACAAAATTTAATAGATGGGAGGATTTTCTTTTCTTAATTTTTAATTAGTGTTTTATTTATATAGTTTTGTAATGTATTTATCACTACGATCATCATCTGTTTAATCAGTTATAAAAGAGCTATGTAAATCTTCCGCGAAGTCGCTACGACAAAATGTTTAAAATGCGGCCAAAGCTAAGCTCTTTGGCAAACTTTTATTGCATCCTTTTTTTTCCCCTTCTACCCTTTATAGCACTATAGCTAATTATGTTTTTTAATCCTCCAGAACCGAGTTGGCTGGGCCAGCCTTATCTAGTAATTTAGCTTGCTGTTTAGTTCTAACCCGAGTTGCCTTTAACGACCTCCACTTCCCCCATCTTCAAAACTCCAAAACAGAGTATCTATCTCCTCGAGGAAATAGCCATTTAAAACTTTTTTACTTATCATCTGTGAAGGTTTCTTTTTTTCAGTTCATTAGTGCAATTAAATTAATTGGGCCTATCTTAAATGTGATGAATTGGGTGAATGTTATCTTTATCTAGTATTAGAATTAAGGCTTTTACAAACCTCTACTAGATTTCCTGTACGTAAAGTGGCAATAACTAGTCATCATTACTTGTACTTGTTACTTGCATTACCTATTTGATTACTTGATAGTTGTTCATTATTCACTACTCCACAGCCTCGAGATTAGTAATATAGCTAACATGTGGTTTCCGGAGTGCTCGGTCTCGTACCTCTGGACTATTGGCACCCTAGCCTACCCGTGGTAGAGTAGCTACAAGGTACAAGAGATGTGTCAAGAGTAATACTGCAAAGGATGATGTAAGGGAAGGGCATTACTAACGGTTAAAATAAGAGTTGAAGAAACCAAGAGCTTGCATGGATAGAGTTTTAGGTCCCTTATGCTGAGCATTATTGCTAGGAACATAAACTGTATCAACAAGCTGCGTTATTTTATAATTTTTTTTTAATAAAACGTTTTATTTTATAACTGCCAATTGTTATTATTTAAACAGTTTGATTACATAAAATTCTAACTTATTTCCTTTCCATTAGCATTTCATAGTTACAAGGGACTTCTTCGGAGAGTTGAACTGAAAGCTGTGTTAAACGGTGTGTTGAAATACCTCACCGACGATGAATCATGTATGGGATACCGATCCCATGAACAAGTGAAAAAAGCTTCTGAAGAATCCCCTTTAATGGTGGACGAATATGTAGCAAGAAACTTGGTCATACATTTAAGACAAAAATCAGATTTCATCTAATTTAAGTGGAGGAGAAATTAAAAAAACAAAAAACTGTTACAGATAATAATGATGTTCCATATCTCCAGCATATTTTTTCGAGTTTAGTCTGTCGTCCCAGATTAAGTTTTTGGCCGCTCATTTTCCCTTAAGAGAATAAGTACACCTCGTTCAGTTAGGAAAAATATTGTAACGCGAACCGACAATCAAAAACCATCCCAAAACCGAAATCCAACCTATAGTTTGTCGTCAGGGGTGCTAGCTCAAATATCCCAAAAAATCGTATTGTTATTTCTAATTAAAAGTTGATTGTTAAAGAAGATGATATGGTCTACAATTTGTTAGAAGATTGCTAATTAGTTGGGGAATGCGGGGTTCTAATGAGGGCCCATAAAAGAAAAGGCGGTCCTCGCTGTTTCAGATTAAAGTTAGGCCTCAGTGGATCTTATCTGTAAGGCTGATGGAAGAGTGAGTGGTTTTTTTAAGGAGGCTCTTTAACCACCATCTCTCTCTCTCTCTCTCTTTTCCGCCATTATTTTGGAAAAGCTGTTCTCCTGTTGTGTCCTTAAACTTTTCCTCGTTCCTTTAAGATCTTGGCATGCTTGTGCTTAATTTTGAACAAGAAACGCCATCTTGAGTAGTTTGTCTTAATAAGGCAAAGGAAATCGTTAATTTCAGATGTTCACTGGCTTAATCCTAATCTTGGCCGAACCTGTCATTGATAGGTTGACGTTAATTAATTATTATCCCCCATAAAAATGTTTAAATTTTGTAATTAACCTTGGTTGTTACATGTAGCAATGCCTCCTTTAAGAGATTATTGGAGTATTATTATGATATAGTTTTGAATTGATAAAATTATTACACTTTGTGAAATAAAAATGAAATCTTTAAACGTTTCTATGTCTCTCCACAGCCTCGAGATTAGTAATATAGCTAACATGTGGTTTCCGGAGTGCTCGGTCTCGTACCTCTGGACTATTGGCACCCTAGCCTACCCGTGGTAGAGTAGCTACAAGGTACAAGAGATGTGTCAAGAGTAATACTGCAAAGGATGATGTAAGGGAAGGGCATTACTAACGGTTAAAATAAGAGTTGAAGAAACCAAGAGCTTGCATGGATAGAGTTTTAGGTCCCTTATGCTGAGCATTATTGCTAGGAACATAAACTGTATCAACAAGCTGCGTTATTTTATAATTTTTTTTTAATAAAACGTTTTATTTTATAACTGCCAATTGTTATTATTTAAACAGTTTGATTACATAAAATTCTAACTTATTTCCTTTCCATTAGCATTTCATAGTTACAAGGGACTTCTTCGGAGAGTTGAACTGAAAGCTGTGTTAAACGGTGTGTTGAAATACCTCACCGACGATGAATCATGTATGGGATACCGATCCCATGAACAAGTGAAAAAAGCTCTCTTTTCCGCCATTATTTTGGAAAAGCTGTTCTCCTGTTGTGTCCTTAAACTTTTCCTCGTTCCTTTAAGATCTTGGCATGCTTGTGCTTAATTTTGAACAAGAAACGCCATCTTGAGTAGTTTGTCTTAATAAGGCAAAGGAAATCGTTAATTTCAGATGTTCACTGGCTTAATCCTAATCTTGGCCGAACCTGTCATTGATAGGTTGACGTTAATTAATTATTATCCCCCATAAAAATGTTTAAATTTTGTAATTAACCTTGGTTGTTACATGTAGCAATGCCTCCTTTAAGAGATTATTGGAGTATTATTATGATATAGTTTTGAATTGATAAAATTATTACACTTTGTGAAATAAAAATGAAATCTTTAAACGTTTCTATGTCTCTCCACAGCCTCGAGATTAGTAATATAGCTAACATGTGGTTTCCGGAGTGCTCGGTCTCGTACCTCTGGACTATTGGCACCCTAGCCTACCCGTGGTAGAGTAGCTACAAGGTACAAGAGATGTGTCAAGAGTAATACTGCAAAGGATGATGTAAGGGAAGGGCATTACTAACGGTTAAAATAAGAGTTGAAGAAACCAAGAGCTTGCATGGATAGAGTTTTAGGTCCCTTATGCTGAGCATTATTGCTAGGAACATAAACTGTATCAACAAGCTGCGTTATTTTATAATTTTTTTTTAATAAAACGTTTTATTTTATAACTGCCAATTGTTATTATTTAAACAGTTTGATTACATAAAATTCTAACTTATTTCCTTTCCATTAGCATTTCATAGTTACAAGGGACTTCTTCGGAGAGTTGAACTGAAAGCTGTGTTAAACGGTGTGTTGAAATACCTCACCGACGATGAATCATGTATGGGATACCGATCCCATGAACAAGTGAAAAAAGCTTCTGAAGAATCCCCTTTAATGGTGGACGAATATGTAGCAAGAAACTTGGTCATACATTTAAGACAAAAATCAGATTTCATCTAATTTAAGTGGAGGAGAAATTAAAAAAACAAAAAACTGTTACAGATAATAATGATGTTCCATATCTCCAGCATATTTTTTCGAGTTTAGTCTGTCGTCCCAGATTAAGTTTTTGGCCGCTCATTTTCCCTTAAGAGAATAAGTACACCTCGTTCAGTTAGGAAAAATATTGTAACGCGAACCGACAATCAAAAACCATCCCAAAACCGAAATCCAACCTATAGTTTGTCGTCAGGGGTGCTAGCTCAAATATCCCAAAAAATCGTATTGTTATTTCTAATTAAAAGTTGATTGTTAAAGAAGATGATATGGTCTACAATTTGTTAGAAGATTGCTAATTAGTTGGGGAATGCGGGGTTCTAATGAGGGCCCATAAAAGAAAAGGCGGTCCTCGCTGTTTCAGATTAAAGTTAGGCCTCAGTGGATCTTATCTGTAAGGCTGATGGAAGAGTGAGTGGTTTTTTTAAGGAGGCTCTTTAACCACCATCTCTCTCTCTCTCTCTCTTTTCCGCCATTATTTTGGAAAAGCTGTTCTCCTGTTGTGTCCTTAAACTTTTCCTCGTTCCTTTAAGATCTTGGCATGCTTGTGCTTAATTTTGAACAAGAAACGCCATCTTGAGTAGTTTGTCTTAATAAGGCAAAGGAAATCGTTAATTTCAGATGTTCACTGGCTTAATCCTAATCTTGGCCGAACCTGTCATTGATAGGTTGACGTTAATTAATTATTATCCCCCATAAAAATGTTTAAATTTTGTAATTAACCTTGGTTGTTACATGTAGCAATGCCTCCTTTAAGAGATTATTGGAGTATTATTATGATATAGTTTTGAATTGATAAAATTATTACACTTTGTGAAATAAAAATGAAATCTTTAAACGTTTCTATGTTTGACCACATGACTTGTCGAGACATCTTCTGAACTATCACAGTATTGCTTCTTATCTTGTTTGATTGAGAGTAAAAAATGTTTTTATTCCGTTTTTGAAAGAATTTTTTATATATCTTGGAGATATCATCAATTCGGTATGCAATAATGGAATAGGGATACAATGTTTTAAAAAAGTTATATCATTCATGGCCGAAGATTCCTGAATAGATACAACAACTTTATTATGATAAAATTACAATCTGCCTGGATTCCTGAATAAGCGAAACGTTAATTGGTGATGTAAACATATAAAAATCATTTTTAAGAGACTTTCTTGAAAAAATTGTGGTTTTCGCATTGTCTAAATTAGTTTTAGTTTTATTTAGATCGACTCCTATTAATATATTTGTTTTTATGTTTGAGCGCCCGGTAGAATCGTTGATGCGATTAAATCTGAAAGCAGCCACGCGAATTATTTTAATAATAACAAAAATACAATAGCATCTGGATGTTTATTTTATTGGATGTTTAAATATTTTCTGTAGAAATGTCAAACTTACGTTCAGAACGATGATGAGGCTAAACAGTAGTTTAATATGCAGTCTAGTCTAATTTGACCTGTACCTGTTCATTTTGAATTTTTTTTCTTCACCATCTTTCATCAAATTTTACATTAAGATAGATTAAAAACGAAATTAGATTAGTCGTATACAGTTTATTATTTTATTACCATATTATCATTTCAGGTCCTTAAGTTCCCAAGAACCCGCTACGATTCGCAACACTATAGTTATAAATCGTCTTATTTCGTTACATTACATCGCCAATAACCATTATTGTGCTTCACTGTAAGGGCAATCATTGTGCGTAGATTTCGTAAGAATTAATTATCGATTTCTATTCACAGTTATGAGATCGAGCAGTGACAATCCTTACTAGGCTTATAATAAAATGTGGTTCTAACAGGGCCATTTGAAATATTAGTTAGTAACATAGTAGCGAGGTCTGTTTCGCTTTAACGGTGATTTTTTGACATTTGATATGGAGGAAGGTAAAGAAAAAAGTAAGTGTAGGGGTGTAAGAGATCGGAGAAAAGGAGTTGAGAGGCGGACACACTACTTCCACGGCCTGGTGGGGGAAAAAATTGGTGGGAAGAGAGACAGGAGTTGTCTCAGCCGTTTTAATTCTTGATGGGATCTAAGTGTTTATTTATGAGATAGTGGGCAAGTGTCGGGGCCGGGATCTGCTGTACTATTCATGGGGCGCCACCCGGGAGCTCTTTGCCGCCTATAACGAACCCTTTGCCCTCAAGCACCATAGTTCTCTCTTTCAATTCCCTTCTTGAGCATCAAACGTTCTCACCTCGTCCTTCCTACCCCCTACTCTTCTGTTCCTGTACTAATGAGGCTAAATCCTATTTTTGAAATGTCGGCAGCAACACAAAGAGGTATTTAACCCGGACGGTATTGTTCTCTGTGAGCAAAAGGAATGATAAATAGCACTCAAGCTATGAAAGTAGTGGGGTGCATATGGTATAGGTGAAATGGTTGCCATTAGTCTGGCCTTAATTCGAGAGAACAAAAATAAATCTTTTATTTCTTTTCACATTTATATCATTTTCCGGTATTATATTTCGCAAATGATTTTTTACATATCCACCTGCGTTAGTTCATCGTTTTTACGTAGTGTGGTCGTTTTAGTCCCTTAATTAGGCCAATCATATTACAGGATTTACTCTGTATTTGATGGTAAATTTATTTATTTTTTAAAACTTTTTCATTCGTGGTTTTTTTTCTTTCATAGCCCCTTTAAATTTACAGATACTTATATATAATTAGAGATCCTCAGGCGAATTTATTTTTGTATTTCCTGTAGGATCAATGTAGCGATGCTATACAGATTTTGTTATTTTATAAAAATTATATAATGAATAAACGTTGAAGTTAAGTTCCTTGTACTTACCCATGGCGTGCCAATTGAGCAATTACGGTCTGTAGTCCTGACATGAATTCCCTGATCATGATCTTGAGAATCGGGAAACAGGGCGGAAGGCCAGGGGTGTCGCGTCTTGATGACGTTGCAGATGCGACTGCAAGGTGCGGTGGTGGGTTCCTGCTCCTTGAAGGCTGCTGGCGGCACTTCCCCATCTGTTGCTCGTGATGGACCTCTTCTGCCTTCTGGCTTACAGCCTGTACTTCTGTAACATGCCATTTTGATGACTGTCCCAAAATTGATCAAGCAAGTGGTCCGATGAGGTTATACATGTAGATAAATACCATGGAAAAGTTTACATTCTATTGTTCCTTTCAAAATTTAGAGAAACAGGCGTAACCTATCCCTGTGGTAAAAACCACTTTATTATGATAAAATTACAATCTGCCTCTTTAGGCAATAAGTAATTGTGATAAATGTTTTCGTTCATACCATGCTTACAATTTTCATTCACTCGCTCATTCATACAGTATTTACAAACAGCCCAGAGACCTAGCAAATCCACATAGTTGTCACCTCCCTCGCATGCGAAAGAGAAAGCGGAGTCTTGGGAAGTCCCCCACACTCCTCAGTCAGCCACGTCCCTGGATACAAACCTTAGTTTCCGAGGAGGATTCTAGGTATGATCGTTGCAGTGCAATGACTGTGCTAGGGGCTTCATCTATTGTGGCCAGTGTACAGAATTACTGAAACCGTTTGGCGCCATTTGATTTTATGAAAATATCAGCTGTATTATTTGCAGCTTTATATATTAGCAGCGTTGTTCTATATTTCGACGTATCTCCAAGATTCACTCTGTGGATGGTGAATTTATTTTTTTTCAACTTTTTCACTCGTGATAGTTGTTGCCAAGGGTTTAGTAGCCGCTAATACTTCCTGAAGATTTGACCATCTTTCTAAAAAGAGTTGACCCGTTGATGAATTCTTCAATAAGCATGTCATTCACTAAGCCTCATTATAAAGACCATTGTCTTTTGTCGCTTTTAATTTGTTTGACTTTTTTCGATTGTTGGTACATTTATCATATACTTCTACAATTAAATAAATTACACATTTTGTGGCATTTTTTTCGTTCAACAACGTTGAGGCGTCCCTTCAGGGTTCTGCAAAACGTGGATGGAAGAATACCTTAAACAGAGGAGGGGGGATGGTAGGGTCATGGTATAAGGTGGATGTAATAATTGGCTTAATAAAAGGCGTGGAGAGGGGATAGCTGGAAGGCAAGAAGACAGAGTGGACAAATTGACATTTTCCATAGGGACTATGACAGATGACAGTTTGTAAGCCCAGCCGAGGGTAAAAAACATTCCCTCCCCCCCCCCCTCAACAACTCGCTAATGAGTGGCGGCTCTGGCGGCGAATCTGCTTCGATTGCTTTCTGCTTCTTCCCTCTTCCCGTTTCCTGTCATCATTTACTACTGCTTCGTCATCTCTGGACTCATCTTCTCATCTGACATCTCACAAGGTCCTTTCTTATTTTCCATCGGCGAGGGGGGGGGGGGTCAATAGGGTATAATATATCTCATAATGAAAGGTTCTCTTAGTGACTGAAATAATTAGATATTGAATGTACCAATTGGGAATAACAATGTGACTCGTAAAATCCCGAATTTCCATGAATGTGATGATGTGGATGATTTTAGAGTACACTTTTCCATGACGTGTGGCAGTTGTCAAGTGTTTCTTCAATTTAGAGTTAGTGTCTGTACCCTTTAGAGGCCAAGTGACAGTCCAATTAACATTTTCATTATTTTTAATGATCGTGAGTCATTTTGTATCATCCCAATTTTTTATATATATTAGCCTGTAGGATAAAGATAATAGAGCTGGATATCAACCATAAATTTTTCTTTGCAATAATTATTAAAAATATTTAGTCAGTTGAATATTTGACACCACTCATGCCCCCGATAAAACCCAAACTGTTACTTTGAAAAATTTTAAACGAAAAGACTACACAATAGTCTTTGTTGAAGTAATGTCCTCTGACGATGTTTATTCGGAGATTTACAAGAGCGTGACTAAGAGAATCTATATTGGATAAGCTCGTGCTTGATAGGGATAGCTCATTGGATGGAGCACCTGGCCCCTGTATTTTTTTCTTGGACTGTAATTCATTACTTCTTCGTCGTTGCTTTTTTAGTTTCTAAGTAATTTATCAATTATGTAATGGTTTTTAGTTACATTTATGTGCTAGACAGTATTTTTCTAGTAATAAATAAACATGGTGAAGCATAGCCGAGCAGGAAAACCTTAGCAAACTTCCCCTAATATAGCATTTAACGACTCAAGCGGCATAAGTTCCTATAGAAATATTAAAAATCAGTTCTTATTTTGGAATTACCTTCGGACTGATTAACAATAACGATTCATCAATTACATTCTTTTTATTTACAATATTCTGAAGTTAGTTGATAATCTTTAATATTTTCACGATAAATCAAATATTTATTTTATTTAAAGATCGTTTTTTTTTTCATAGTTATGTTACCATCGTAAAATAAAGAGGTATTTGTCTTTACTTAAGGGCTTATGTGCTACAAATTTATAGCGAAAATAAGCAAACTCTAACAATTAGAACTTGTGTCGACCGATATTTATGACGTTACTAATTAAATAAAATCAATTCGCAATATTTATAAGTAATTTCCCTAATGTAATCCAATAATAATTAGCATTATCTTCAACTAAGTCATTTAGTGTTGTACATATCTAAATATCCTTTCTAATGTTCTCTCTGCTCCTTCATATTATATAGTGATTTAGCCGATTTGTCATTGGCTTCTGAATTAAGCCAGTTAATTGCAGATGAGACAAGCTCTAAGATAAGATAAGATAAGGCTCGCTGGTTTTCCTGGAGCCTGAGGTTCGAGCCACCGCATCAGGCACGTCCCTGCTTCATCGGTAGTAAAGGAGAAAATTCTACCTTTCCTACGTGAGTGATTTTCCTTAGCTTACTTGTACTTATTCGATTCAGCCTTACCGTAGAATTTTCTTTTTTAAAACCTCTAATTTTTAATGAGAGTTTAAGTTTACGGTCCTTAACTCCTGTTGAAAAATATGTCACTATATTAAGTTGCCTAATCAATGTAAGTATCTATTGATAAAGACAATTTCAGAATAACGAAACAAATATACAGGCTATTTATTGATTAACATTAATTGTCTATGATAGCTTTCTGGTTTGGTAATTAACAGCCGGTACATGTTAAATGCTTGATAGACGTATAAAGTGTAAGGCATGGAAAAAAACTTTTAATGGTATCCATTAATAGTCTTATCTGGTCGAAGACAGCAGCTCTATCCTGATTTTTTCAGAGATTATGCAAGGTCAGCTAAACATATTTAGACTAGGGTTGACAGGAATGGCTCCGATGACAAAACTCTTTACTGACGATAGAACATTTAGGATCAAACTAAAAACCAAATTAGTCTTCGTTTAGAGAAAAAAACAATTATTCATCTAGCTCATAATCAAGGGCTAGCGATCATAGTTATCCTTATTAATTGTGAAGGTAGACAAGATATGTATTACTCTAGACAATACATATTACTTATTTAGTAAAACGTTTGCTCGTTTATGATGTTTTACTAATAAAAATTCTTCGTCTATCACCTCTTTTAATATATTTCAGTCGATGGCATCTTTTTCGTTGTTCATTTTCCTTTAGTTATAGTTAATTACTAGTTTTACCCCCCCCCCTACCCTACCTAAATACCCTAACTAGTTTTTGTTGGAATCGTTATCTGATTCTTCCGCTCCAGTAATGTTTACACCCTGTGACACCCTTAATCAATTTGAATTTTCTATTTCAAAATTTTAATGGCTTCCTTTTTATTAAGATATTTCGTCAAACAACATTCCTTTTCGTAATTTCTGCAGTGCTAATTCTATAGAATCTTAAAACTCAGACAAAGAAATTACTTTGTAAGAGTTTACTTTGTAAGGAGGAGAAATAAAATTTTTTTTATTTATACCGGTTTGAATTGTGTCCAGGTTTAGGAAAACAAAACCTGTAACGAATTCTTCAGAAACCAATGTATATAGTTGCATATTATTTTCTGAGCTTGGCGAGACATGCCGCTATCTAGCTCAAATATGTGTGTCAAAACTGTCCAACCTATTGTGAATAAATCAGTCTTTCCAACGTAAACGCGCCCGTTGGTGTTTTTTTCTCCTCTGAGCCAAACACAACATTATAATAGCTTAGTTATCATTTGCAATCCTAACCACTGATTGCAATCTGCTTCACTCATTTCGTTTTTCGTCATGTATCCCTAAAAACTGAAATTATCCATCATTTTTACATTATGCTTTGGGCATTATCACATTGTCATATCTAAATTTTCAGTATGCTGACTTAATTTTCTTGATATTTTTTTGTCCATTAGATGAGCGAGCTATTTATTAGGTCGGAAACCAACCCTTTTTCAACTACGGAGTTGAAACTGAAAAGAAAATTCATTATTCGTCCCAGGATTTCAATCCCCCGAAACCGTGAAGCAGTTACGCTAATCAGCGTCGGGAGAGAGGGTACATTTTAAATAGCTGTTTAAGAATCACTTCTGAATCCTTTTATTTTAATTAAAACTTAAATTCTTAATTTTCTTTGCTCTTCGTTAAAACAATTGCTTAAAAACTTTTTTTTCTTTACGGAATCGCCCTCATCATTAGCAAGATTGAAACTGTTTAAATGTACCGACCATCTTCCTGATTCTCCACTTCAAAGAAACAGCCGAATACTGCTGGGGAATTTTTCTTAGGTTCTTTTATACAGTGTTGGAACACTTTATTTATTTTTTGTGAGGATTGGCTGCTTATAGAGTTACTCTGTTGATATTTTATGGGTTGAAGGTTTTTAATGGACTGTGTGCTCACATTAGTTTAAACCTTGGGAGGATGACTGTTCAGTTAGGAATAATAATAAAAGGGATCTACTTTTAGACAGGTCAGGGGCAATCTTCTGCCGTTGGTTTGTCTTTTACCTGTAGTGGTGGTCTCAAAAATGATCCATCTAAAAATATTCTGTCAATTCTAAAGTTTTTTTGTTTTTTTTTCTTTCTAAGCTCTCTAGTTAGAAATTCACGATGAGGGAAAAATATAGAATATTTAGGTTAATCGGATCCTTATACTGGAGTACCTGCTTGAAGGTGGTGTGAGAGGATTAAGGGGCGTGGGAAGCCTCGGTGGAGGTTGGTTGTTTCGGTACAGTGGTGAGAGTCCAATGGTGGCTAATTTATTCTAAAGTTATTTATATTTTTCTATTTAAAGGAAACTGCTCTGCAGAAATAATTGGAATAAGCTGTTTTGTTAATATTTTAGGTTATAATATTTCTTTTCCTTATATTTTCTTCAGTACTTGAGAAAATTTAAGAAATATTGTATTTTTTAAATATGACAGTTCTATAATTAATTTGCATTGAAAACTTTGTATGGTTTGGTTTATTTAGGTCGGTGACGACGGCGAACAAAGTATACCCTTCCTTCCTGACCTTACAGTCGGGCGGGACTTAGTATCCTCGTCTCCAGGTTTATAAACATATTCTTTCCTTTATTACCTTCAAACAGGGTGGAGTGACTTTGCCCTTCGGTAATAGTAACTCCGTGACAGTATATCAATCATATTTTCTTTTTTTGATATTAGCTTACACAAAAAAAAAAAATCATTATTCTAACAAGAATAAATAAACAAACGGAGTTGAGGACGATTCAAAGTGGAGAAATATACCAAGAGATGTCAAAATTCACGGTGATCGTGTCAATTTTTTCAATATTTTTTAATGATCTTGAAAAAGACATTGACATATCTGTCAATGAGAATAGACTTCTGATCGAAAATTCAATAATCGCGCGTTGTCTGTTAGCTGTGATTAAAACTTTATTTTTTGTAATATTTTTGAAAACCTTTTCATGGTATTTCCTTTACTGCAATTGGACACTTTATTTGTTAGCGAAACGTATCCGACTTTTCATGTTAAAATTTTCTAAACGTTTTCCTGTTCCTGTATTTTAAGCAATTTATAACAAACATATTTCGAAATGTTTTAAAATATACTTTCAAAATTTTAGTTTTAAGTAGAAAAAGTTTTTATTCCGAGACAACATCCCTCGTGATATGCAGATGACCAATTAATTTCTGGCTATAAAGCACCTATTACATTATAAACAAAAATTACAAATTGAAGCAAAGTGTAAACTTTTATAAGAAAAATAAATAAAAAATTGGTAAACTGCACTCAGTAAATAAATTAGCAGTTGGGTCCATCTAAACAACAGACTTAAAAAGCAATATGAATTCATTAAAATACAATAAAACATGAAATGGAAAAGATTAAAATAATACATACAAAAGCATGTAGAAGCTAAATATACATCATTCGGTGGATTAAATAGTTTTTACTCCTATCTGGACCTTACGAAGACACAGAGGCGAAAAATGTTCCCGTTTCTATTCAAAACCTCTTTCTTTGGGTCTGGCGATTATGAAATTCGAATTTGACTAATTCACTACTGTTTGAACACTCGAAGGAATTAATTTAAAAAAGCTATAATCTTTGTTACTCGTGAAAAACTCCTATTGCTTAGATGAGAATAAAGTTTTTATCAGTGTAATAAAATATGGCCATGCTATATTTGGTTTCGTGTTTCGGAGGTGGAGGGCTGTTGGGTTGGTTATGTGTGCCTGTTTCGTTCAGCTTCGAGGTGTTGTAGGCATAGGGGAACAATCCTGGCTTTAGTGCCTTCGGCAACTTTATGTTCTGTGCACTTTCTCCGTGGCACAAACAAAAATGGGAATCCTTCTATGTATTTTTTTTTTCGGTTCCATCGCCTTAGAACCTAAAGAAATAAACTACTTCACTAGAGTGCTCAATTATATTTATTATGTATCTTTGACTTGTCTATGCTCATATAATGTTATGCATACAACTTACCTTTCCAGATCCTGAATTGTCCAGTCACTAATATTAAATCATTCATTTTTAAGGTTTTTAATAGCTTTCTATTCTACATTTATACTAAGTATATTTTCTTATTAGAATATTTATAAAGTTGTCCTGAGTATTTAATATTGAAAGCATTTTGAAATATGTATTTATGGATACAATTATAATCCCGGCTGTCATGCCACTGTAAGTCATTTGAAGAGACCTCGCCAAGGCTCGAAATTCATTTTGTTCTGGGTCAATCGAGGTTCACGGCCAAATATTTAATGCCGATTTTACTTAATTTTCTGATATGTAAATATTTTTACAGATTCTTATGTCCTTTTATGTTCATTTATTTGTCGTCTGTCTCAATAGTAAAGGTTATCATTTGCGCTTCTCAAAATCACCCGATTTTCAGAAGTTAGCAGTAGAAATGATTATTATTATTTATGTTAGAATTCTATGTGGCTATTTTTTGTCTTCATATTAAAGAGTCACTAACATTCACTTCATTTATTTTATACTAAATATACACATGGAGTGAAACAGGCTAGTTGTACATCATTGTTATGGCGTACTTAAAACTAACGAAATCTGTTTTTGGTTAAAATTATACACATACGGACTGAACCAGGTGATGGGTCGTTGTGTTTCACTTCATTTTATACTCATACACTCAATTTATAGCCAAAGTTCATTGACATTTTTTTTTCAGTGTTCAAGGGAACAAATTATTTATATTAGTGAAGGGAAGAAAAACCAAACCTCCCCTGTATACTCAATAAATTCTGTTATGCCATGACATTAAACGCGATGGTACTCATCGAATGTTTGACCCTAAGACAGCCGAAGAGCTATTAGCACTTGAAGGGTAGCCTGAATAAATAGCGCACCCCCCTCCTCCCCCTCCCGACCATTATTAAACTTTGATAATTTGATCAGAACTCCCACCACTACCCCCCTCATTAGGCAGCCTTAATACAGTTCAATTCGACCTCACCTTACTTCATTGTTCCAGCACAACTTAGCGCTAGCTATTGTGTAGCCAGGGGGGCTTAATCAGTCCCGCTATTCTATTTGGCCAGAAATTTAAATTGCCCTGCGGTCACTCCTTTGTTCTTATATCGGTGGTTAGGATGGGGCTATTATTGGCCGGGGGAGGGGGGGGGGTTCATAACCTTCTAATAGCTATTCGCGAACCATCATCATCTCTGCTCTTGTGAAACAACAGGGACCGTGCCTACTTTTTGTTGGAAACAGAGACTAACTTAGTCTGAATGCAATGCAAGTTTGCAATATTTCCAAAATAGAACCGGTCAATAGAAAATCTGTCTGTTTCATATACAATTTCAAAACTGTGCCAATCCACTTTCACATCTCAAAAATTGTTGTTAAAACGTTATGATATATTAAAATTTAAAACACTCTTGCTCTTCCTAAGCAATTTTAAAATATTTTTATAGATGATACTACGTGCAATGTTAATAATCCGAACTAATTGGTGCTAGAGGGTGTTCAGATCAGTAAAATATGTAATGTGTTTTATTTTCAGTTCTGAAATTGTTGTGAAACTGATGAAACGTCGTAACTTACGTCGCGATGTAATATTAAAGTAAATTATCAAAATTGGAAACCCTAAGCCTTTTTTTGAAAAATTATTTTTTCCATAGTGCAAATTTAAAGTTCACGTGCATTTTTCTGCAGTGTTTGCTCGTTAGAGCTCTAAAATCCATCATACTTATTCCGTTGGATGTAATTTCTTTTGCTTCTTTCTTAGAGTATATTCGACACCATTGCAAGGGGCTTCTTCTGAGACGTCAACTGCAATAGTGAAGGTGTATTTAAAGAGAACAATAATTCTCTGGATGAAATGTCCAAAGAAAAGATAATCTAATGAAATTTTATTTAAGGTAAAATTAAAATCTTAGTAATGGATAGTAGAGCCACTAAACCTTGGATTAACTATTAAAGTTGTAATGTAATTTATGGAGTTTCAACTTTTCATTTTAAACTGTAGATAGGCAGCAGGCCTTATGGGCCCCTAAAGTTGTACCCTGCATCACAAAGACCGGTGGTAATGGCGGGGCTCAGATAGGTGGATTAGCGTTGGTTAAATATGAGTGTTCGGTGACAGGAGGCACAAGGGCTGCGCGGTGGCCCACAAAGGAGAAGAGAGTCAAATCTGCATAAAGTTGACAATAGGGGGGGGGGCGCCGAGCGTGTATTTTAATTAAAGACAGTAGTACAGCACAGCCCCCCCCCCCCTCCCGTAGTAATGAATCGCAATGCTCCTCCCGACATCGGAGTGTGGATCGCACCTTCCTCAAAGCATCTAATGGACAAACTTCCAGCCCCACATCCCAAGTTCAGAGAAAAGTGCCCTCTCTCTCTCTTTCTTCTTAGTTCTCTTTCGTGGTCCTAATCACTCTCTTACCTTTTACCTCCTGTCTTAATAATTGTCTCTCTTACTATGTCTCCCTTTTAGTCAGTGAGTGTATTTTTGTGTCTTTCCATCATTATTTTTATTTTTTTAATTGAAAACCTTTGTTTTATGTATTTTTTTATTCTTTTCTCAAGCATTAATTCCTTGTGGAACTAACAACCCAAGCATAAAATATTACGCGTTAATTATGTTTTACTTTCTTGAATTATTAATTGTTACTACTAATTAATAGTAGTAAACTATGGGGGGGTTTTTTAACTCGTGTGGGGTTTTTTTTTGGGGGGGGGATAAAACACGATTGACCTGCTATTCTATTATTTTTACTTTCCGCAGTTGTCTTCTCAACATCCCTGTTGTTTTACATAATAAAAATATGTAAATTGATAAGCACTAATGAATAAATAACAGGAAATATCCACTGTTTCTCACCAAAATCTGTATTTGATAACGCAGCTTCTTGAGAGTTACATATGGTATCTATCTGTTTCGCGTCTCGGAGGAATAGGTGTAGATCAATTAGTTGATCAAGGTGTACATTTTTATGTTGCCAGACTGTATGAAGTTTCTTACGCTCCTCCAGTAACTGGTTGAATTTTTCCTGGATTTCCTACAATTATAATTTTATGAATAACAATAAGATAGTTGATGTCATTATAAAAATTTAACCTAAAACCCTAATGACTATTGATTAAATTATTTCATTAGAATAAAATATTTAGCACTTGTTTGTTCTTCATATAAGTAAATTAACTTTTTTTTAACTTATATTAAAATTATTTATTTTATATTAACAAATTGTAACTATTTTTCTAAAATAAAGATGTTTTATTCAGATCAGATTTTTCTGATTTTAATATTTACTTATTTTTATCATTTAAACGAGCCATTAAAATTCAGTTAAGAATACAAAGTATTCCTAGAAACTTGAAAAAAAAAACTCTATAGAGAGGAAGCTGTTCAAAAATAGTCGAAACCAATCTCCCTTTGAAGTCCTTTCTTATTGCATCTATCCTGTCATCGAGTTTTTCTTGTCTTTTACCATAACTCAGAATCCACAACTCACCTAAGCCAACTTTCAGTCTATGACATCATTTTTTAGTGTCCATCTTTTATCCGTCGAGTTGTTTCCTATTTTCTCTTCAATTATTAATTTTGTTATTTTTTGCATCAAAGTATTTCAGTTAAATTTAAATAATTATCAAATACTATTTCTTACGTATATATAACATAATGTCTGCAAAAAAATCATCGATTAAAAACTTTAGCAGCCTGAGTCCAAAAACGTAGGCTGCTATACTAATATGTAATATATAACCATTTTTCCCTTATCCTACATTTTCAAATTTTAAAAGCTGAGGGGAAAAAAAAGCTTTTTTAACGTTCCTGTTCTACACTAAATCTCTTCGGAACTCCTTACCTGCAATATCCTTTTCTTCCATAAATCTGTCATCGAGTTCTCCTTCTCTCTCTCTGGAACTCAAAAGTGTCTACATGATCCTAGGATATTTTTTTCATCTATTCTTTCTTCGCTGATTTATTTAGCAATCTTATACAGTGTATTATTTCAGTTACCTATTTTCAAAAACTATTACTATAAGACAAATACAGTGCAATTACTACTGAAAAAAAAAACATCGATTTTATGTGCAGCTTAGTTAGGTCTCCTCCCATTGCTTATAGATAGTAATTTAGTGATTATAACTGATAGGGATAAATATTTGTTAATAAACTTTCTTAACTTAAAATCGTGTGGCACATTAGTGACTTAAAAAATTATCGTTAAATTTATTGCATGATTATATTTTGAGTTTGAGATGGAATATTAACGTAGTATCAAGTGTCTTGCTGATCTTTCTCCCCCCACCCCTTCCTTGGCTTCCGGTATGAAAGCCTTTAAAATTTTATCATAAATTATAACTGTCTAGAAAAAAATAAAATGAAATAAGAAGAAAGTGGTGGTAGGCTATGGTGATACGGTGAGAGAAGGCAATTCATCTGAAGGAAGACGAAGAGATATAACTGAAAAATGGCCGAAGGTGGTTGATGGAGCCCGTGGAAGATAGAGCATTGTGGAGCCTACACAAAAGGTTCGGTGATAAAGTCATTCTGGTGGAAGTAGCCCCCTACTCCACGGCACTGTCTCCCGGCTTCGCTGCCTCTCCGCATCTCGGGGCCAAGTTGGTACTATTGCTATCTCTGTCTTTTTGATGTATATATTACTAGGTTAGATCAGAAATACAAAGTAAAATCCGTGGCAACTTTTGGGGTGGACCCGTCGAGGTATGCAGATGGAGATTTTATTTGTTCAATGGACGGGTTTTAGCGCTCCTCCGTTAAAGTAACAATACTAACAGCGATAACACAGCAATTCCTTAATATTTTTGACAGTATGTATTAGGAAATAGCGACATGAAGATTATACTTAACTTTACGTTTATAAAATTCTCAGAACCTTTAAGAACCAGCCTCCATCATTAAGAACCCCCAGAAAATTCCCTCCATATGGCTCTTCTTCATGCACCGTCATTTCCTGCATTCAAATCCTGACACTTTTATCACCTCTTTATCCACCCGTTCGACAGAACCCATTTAGTAAACATACTTACTAAAATAACTATACTTAATAACATATTTTAAGCAATCGATTTTACAACCTGCTTCGATTCAAGTTGTCATAATGATGTTGTTTAGCTAAAAGTACATTAACAGAAAATAATAAACGAGAAAATAAACCTAAAATTTAAGGTAATGATTTTTTTGTTTTTGCAGCTAAAGGTGTTTTATAATAAGTATAAATAAAAAATAAAATTTTGGAACCCAGCAATAGAAATCAAGAATATTACTTAATAATGTATAATAATATGAATAAGAATATTAATAATGTCATTCAAGCCGACCTCAATATGTTTGAATTGTCAATTTTTGAGCTAATTTTTTTTTATTTTTAAAATGTTAATTTCAATGACCGATTCTAAAACACGTTGTAATACCAGGCCCGCCTGAACTCGATTCGTTTTATCTCATTTTATTTTTCAACTATCTCAGTCACTAAAATCAATCTATAAGTATCTCTTCGATAATCTTTGCTTGCTTTACTTTCTAAATATTTTTAAAAATTAGTCCGTGAAATAAAAAAAAAATGTTAATATTAAAAAAACGGCTACATAATAAAATCTATAAGAAAATATGTCGATAAAGCAATGACGATTTGTACAATTCTCTGTATCGAAAATTCTCAACTAAACATTTTTAGTACGTTTCACTTTTAAAGTAGTAAGTAATTGAGTAAAGAGTACTTTTTCTACCATTATGGCACGAGTCAAATCGCAATAATTAAAAGTCTTTTTTTGTTTTACCCCGTGTAACAAATGAGTATTTATTATAGATTTTGTGTGCATTTGATCCTTAATAGTACGAAAGAGTTAATTTTTATCAGATAATTTTCAGAAATGTTACAACTTTAAAACTTTGCCCTAAATACGTTTTAGACGCGTGTAATCCCCCAGAATCGGAGAATTATTGACAAAACATAAAAACTTAAAAATGTAGACAATGTATGCAGTGCTAACTTAATACCAAGTTAATGTTTGCATTGTTACAATGCACATCAATTATTTTAAAACTGAACCAAGTCGAATATACATTAAAGAGAAAAAAAAACGTTTACTAAAAATTGTTAGATGAGAACAAATTTAGCAGAATCGAAATTCGAACTCGGGACCTCATCATTATCAAGTTATGTGCTCTTCTGCAAACTAAGCTAGTCCTGCGCGAGTGAGGAACTTGCCACTGTGGATTTAGACTAATAACTAGGTCATCAGGAGTAGATTAATGAACACACTACACAAAAAAACTCATCGACAAAATCTTAACCACAACCGCCAATATTGTGTCTTTCATCAAATCATCTACGATTTTCATTCATTCTAACATTTAATAGCTCTCAAAAACTTGAGCTAATTAAAAAATATTTATCAGAAACACTTAACAATTTGTTAAAAATAAAAGTGCTATCCCAAGCCATATTTTACGGGAAGATTTTGTTAAACACTTTTAAATTAAGAAGGTGTAAACTTCCAAAATGTATATATTTTTTTAAAAATATTTTATAAAATTATATTAATGACTATCCTAATTGTCAACTAAAATACAATAAAGCCAAGGAAAACCTCTTCACCAGCCGTCATAGCCGGGTCGGGATTCGAACAGAAACATTGGTTTGAATGATTAAGATAATTATTTAATGAACTATATTATAAACACTAGCGTAAGATTGCAGGAAGGTGGTCCGTCTCCCTCAATAACCGTTTGTACACTGCCAGTGTCTACCTCGAAATGAATCTAGTGAGCCTTACAACCGACCATCTAAGTCCTGGGTTTGGCCGCAAGAAGACGCGTTGATCGTTTATTCTTATATATCCGGCTCTCCTTATTGGCCCAGTATACCACGCCCATATATATATATATATATATGAACCTCGCGGAATCCAGATATTTCGAAACAGAGAGGTTTTATAACAACAACGGTATAGAAGAGAAAAAGAAGACTTTTTCTTACATGATATTCAATGAATGAAGAATAAAAAAATAATTTATTTTAGTACTATATCCCCCCTTAAGACAATTACAACGGACATATTATAGAGACTTATTCTGGCCATATAATTAAATAAATAAATATATATATATAATTATTCGAATATCATGTAAGAAAAAGTCTTCTTTTTCTCTTCTATACCGTTGTTGTTATAAAACCTCTCTGTTTCGAAATATCTGGATTCCGCGAGGTTCATTATTGTCAGATGGTTCTTGTAATGCATACTGTTTAGGTTCCAAAACGTCCCAACGCAGCATGACACCGACGATAGGCTCCGAATCATCAAGTTCTACGAATCCACAGAGAAACAATTGACATGTCCGCATTATACCTGGTAGATTGGATTCCCCGCCGCTCGTTTCTGCAATGTCAACCTCAACTGACAGAACGTCCGGACTGATCAGCAACTTGAGATATTGGCTGCATGGAAAACTACATAGAGAAGAATGTATGGTAAATACTATTGTTAGCCTTTCCATAGGTCCGCAGCCTTATCCCTGGATCGTACAACTTGCAATAACTTCGAAATGTCATGCAGTATATCGCCTGGTTCTTGTTGTACGTAAAAGTAGCCAAATAGGTACTTATTCCGCAGGGCTCTAAGCATGGTCAAAGAGCATTGTTCAGAATTCAACAAATTTATAAATTGACGACTTTTCGACTTGCCGGTTAGTTTTTCTAAAAGGCAAGTGATATAGACCGTGAGTGAGATATACTCTGAAATATTGCTACGAAAGTCAAGTCACACTATTCAGGGAAAACAATCTCATTACTGAATAATGGCGGATTGTGGACCGATACAATAAAATAGTGCAGCTTTTGTCTTTCTGCTGTCATTTATTTTTCAAATAATGCTTTTGGCAGTTATCTAATTGATTTTGTGCGACGCTTAAAACATTTCAAACAGTTAATATTACTCTACCTGAGTAGAGTCTTTCAATCTTATTGACACTTTATGACGTTTGATATAATAATTCGCTAATTCACCAACATATAAAACATTATATTAATCAAGATGTCGAGTCCTCTAATTTGATACCCTGCTTATTATGATTGGAAAATTATTTGTATTTACATGAATGTAATTAATTGGTTAATAATTGACCTTTTACTGTGGCGTCAAGAAACAATGCAAAATATCACACTTTTTATAAAAATGTAATTTCGAAACACTTTGAAATACATTTTAGTTCATAGGTAATTCGCTTCAACACAAACTACTTGTTAAATATTATGGCAGGTTTTTTTTTATTTCATAATATCCTACTCAATTTTATGTTTTTTTTTTATTTTTAATACTGTTTTATAATTAATTACTGGTAATTATGTTTTATAGAGGGGGCTTATTATCTTATTTTTCTTATGGCTTTGTTTGTCATTTCTTCCTCATATCCAAAGGCACTTCTATGTAAAATTTCTTGTATCTAACTAGAGCAAAGATCAGGGCAGCCAGTCATACACAAGGGTTTCTGATTTAAAAAAAAAAATACCCTAAATCCCAAAAATTAACAAAAGCAGATAGAGATTGAACGCGATGAGAGCTCTCATTAGTGAGGTATCCTCGTAGGATAGCGGTGACTGTGTTCATCGAAGGTACCCATCGCTCTTCAGCCAACATGGCCCTTAGATGTTCGTCTGTTCCGTTTACAGCAATCTCATCCATTATGTATATGGTCCGTCTAGGCATCTGCTTAATCCACCCATCTTGTCTAAGCATCTGCTTAATCCACCCATCTTGTCTAAGCATCTGCTTAATCCACCCATCTTGTCTAGCTGGCTCCTTCAAACTATTGCTTTTCAGCAAATTTATCTCAGGGCAATAAACTCGGTAATTTTCAATAGGCATCGTACTGAGAGTGATCCACTTTTAATTGTTGCCCGGAGTGCATATAAAGATTCTATTAAGTGCCCTATTATTCTAGGAATCTAAACACCGGAGCCCAATGTAAAATCCAAAATAATCAATTGTGCAATCGGGCCACTCGAAAGAATTTTATTAATTTAAAATTTTTTTTTGCTTAACTTGACCATTTTTTTAATAAATTAGATGAAAATTAATTAATCTGCCCATTCATTCTTATCATATATTCCAAATGGGAGGCTTAAGTATTGTATTAATTTGCAACCCTTTCGACAGTACGCCATTGTATTTTTAATGGAATCCATTCAAAATTATGGGTGGGTGGTTTTCTGTAGGCTTATATCTTCCATCTTACCCCAGCCATCTATTGCAAGTGCACCCATCCTACTAAAGTACTAAACATGCTAGACTCTGTCTTCTCTCCTGGGAAGCTCTCTGGTTTATTCGGTAACACGCCCCAAATCTTATTTCGAAATAGCTAATGATAATACTTTGCTTGAAGAAAAGCGATAAAAAGTCGCATTCATACAATATTTATATATTTACATCTACCATCTCTTATTGATGACGTATTTACAAAAGACGTTATTGCAATATAGCCTATTTGTGTTTCTGGGATCGCCCAATTACATTGTGTGTTTTTTTAAACTCATATTTTTAAAGTACATATTCTAGTAACTTAACGTTTTTATCAAGGGTCCTACTAACCGTAGACAGCTTGACTACCTCCAAATGATTGTAGTTCAAGTGTTTAGCTCCTTAAGAGGATGCAAGAAGCCGAAAGAAGACAAATAGGCCATTATTAGGCCTTTGATCCGGACTATTTGGAAATCGGGTCAATAGAGGAAACCTTGGCAATAAGCTGCAACGACCCTAGACCCGGGTTTGTCTTGCCTTGATCTGAATCCGGTTTTATCGCTACAGGAGGCCCTTGTCTCATCCGGTCCCCTGCCTACCTGAGATGGTCTCCGGTAACTTCCTCCTCCTTAGGTACCTTCCCTGCCATACCCTTGTAACTTCCTATTTGCCAGCTGGGACCGCCTTTACTATTTCCTCCGGCTCTTCTAATGCAGGACAATCAACTTTTATCCGCCCCCTGTGGCTTAGAGCTATATTACCGGCGAGACCATCGGTTGTGATTTCATCTCAGATCCATGAATAATTTTAGTATAATCATTCCTTTATTCATGTAGCACATAAGGATATTTATAAGTCGAAGAAGATTGCTTCACTGATTACGTACAGAGACGGTCATATAACCAATATCAAACTGGCTTTTAAAAATATGTAATAGCATTTACTTTAACCAATGCAAGTAAATTTATAGTTAACTAATCGCTGTAAATTTAAATGTCATTAACATCTCTTAACATGATCAATCATGTTGTTCTATCTAGACTACCAAACCAAGATAATGATAGTTTATGATTTTTCTCTCGTTCGTGTTTGAACAAACTTAACCTTAATTTAAGTTAATTAAGTAACATCGCCAATGTCACAAATGAAATAAATTTAATTAGTAAACCTATTAAAACCGTCGTTGATCGTATGAAATTTAAAATTTATATTATTACCTCTCCAAGTTTTTTTTTTTTTTAAATATAATTCAAATTGGGACTACTTTCCCGCCTTTTATTTTATATTTTAACTCAAAACTAATCAGCGTATTTCAAGGTGGTGGGTATTTCGATGTACCTTCTAAACTTCAGATCGATTAAATCATTTTTATGACCGCTGTTGTAGAACATGACCGTACAGACGGGTGAAAGGTGAACTAAAAGAAAACTTATTCTCTTCCTTATCCTCTTCCTAGTTTTGCAATTCCAGGAAATATTATTTGTTTGTAGTTATTCAATAGATTAAACATAACAGAGAATAGAGAGCTGTTTAAAAGTGTTTACTAGAAATTCTGTAACAAAAAAAAAAAAGGTGAATAATAATGGAGTTTCTCTTGTTTGCTCTCATAACACTATTTTTGTAATAGCTAGGAATTTCATTCTGCTTTATTGTGTCCAATGATTTTTTTTAACCATGAGAATATTGACAGAGTAATAAATCTTTTATTGCTTGTGGGATGGGAGAAAGGAATCACCTCAATTTGCATAGGCCACAAAATCTGTTATCGATCATTTCGTTTCTAGTTCGTAGATGCTACTTACAACTAACCCTTCCGCAATGACAAAAATGTCCTCAAATCCTTAAGTCGCATCAAGGTTTGCTTACTCGGCCAGGTACAACAGCGAGTATCCCTGAAGCGGCCCTTCGGGCTGGATAGAGTTTTCTGTCTTGGAGTGGAAGGGTGGGGGGGGGAGATCTTGTATAGCGCACTTGGCGGTCCTGTAGTTAGGGAGGGGCGCACGTGGTGTGCTTGTTAAGGTACTGGCCCTCCCACTAAATCATTGCCCCTAATCTGATTGGCTTCCACGTAAAGGGTACACGCACAATGCCTTCTGGCCGGCCGCTGAGAGGGGGGGCCTTTGTCTGTCTGCGGGGCCCGATAGAATCAATTATGTTGTCGGTCCAAGGCTTACCTCTATATCTCAATGGTGTTTTATTGCCAAGTCCGGAGAGTGAAGATAGTACTTATAGGGATTTATTTTATCTAATGTACGTCTGTTATTCGATAGCAGACTTTAAAATGATCTAATATGTCTGAATATTTAATGATACGTTCAAACCGTTTTTCTTTTTTGCGTTTTTAGTGTCGGAGGTGGCTTAAAAAACAAAAGATCTAGAAAGAAAGGAAAATGTAGGAATCACTATAGTCGGGGCCAAAAATTAACCTAACTCGCAATTCACTGCCGAAAACTTCGGAATCCTTCACCTGTCGTTTAACAGTTCGCCGTAATAAAATTTTTTGAATGCCAACAATATTCCAAATAAAACTTAATATCCTATGTGATTTAGCCTAACGCAGGATTTTGAGAACAAGGGACGACCAGCGTTACTACATGCTGGCAGCTAGAAGGCTTCATGTAAAAGGGCCGTGTGACAACATGGTAAAAATGACCACCCTCCTTTCATATCTTCTAAATATGTTTCAAAAAAATACAGCTCTCGTCTAGCTCATAATTTTGGTAACAGAGTAATCGCTAACAATCTAACGAATGATCTTGGAAAAAATAATATTTAGCATAATCTAATAATTATTAACGACCTTAATATACCCTACATTCTAGAACTCATCCCTTCCAAGTTTATAAAATTCCACAGTAGCCTTTCCAACCACCCTAATCCTGTAGCACAGTCTTTGCACTGCGCCACTCATCCCTATAGTCCTCGGAGACTGAAACGGCAGTGGCCTCGTGACCTGCTATAATCGCGTGACAGTGGGAGTCCTGGCAATGGTCAGTTTCTCCAATCATGTCCTATTGTATGAATGAGCGAGTGAATGCTGTAAATATGACATGAATGAGATCATTTATCTGTATTATTATTGCCTTATAAAAGGCAGATTGTAATTATTGCACAATAAAGTTATAATAATTCTACAACTGACTGAACAGGTTTTCTAACCTAACAAGGTTTAACACAGGGGTAACACAACAAGACTTGCAAGGATTTCTCGTCCAGATATTTAGTCAATAAAATCAAGAATTTTGTCAAATCCATAAATGTTCAGGCGTTCACTTAAACATCATTGACTTTTGTATTGATGTTTGTGTTCCGTGATAAATATTCTATATAATATTTATGAAAAGTACATTTAAAAAATTCCTGCTTTATTATTGATCTCTATTTTCTTTCTATTTCTATTTCTATTTATATCGTGCTATATTCGTAAACCACCGTAGCTTGAGCATATAAATCGCAACTCCATTTTCCCCGGAGTCGTGGCGCGGTAGTTAAGTCTTTTGTTCCTAGACCAAGTATCCGTTTAGTCATCCTTCTTGTAGTTAGTTATATAAATGTAGAATTCCTAATTATGTCCGCAGTTAATTATCATGTACTGAGCTCAAAGAGTGATTAGACGAATTAGCTCTGATTGAAATCATTTTATTGTCTAGCTACGTTTGCTATTTTGGTTGAGCCATAAATGTGTGATCATGCCCAAATAGCTCTTTTTGGAGAGCTAGGTGTATGTCTTCAGTTTTTGTACTTGATGATCAAGCGTCTGTTTATGTTATCGTCTAGTGGTATCTCATAAATGTGTATTGTAAATCTTTAAGTATTAACATGTATGATCTGATGTATATATATAGATAAAGACTTAAAACTACTGTTTACTTACGTCATGTCCTCATCAAATCCTCCTAATTCCTTTGTAGAAAAAACTTCTGAATATATTTAATCATTAAAAAAAAATGTGTAACGAAACATTGTGCTAAATTTGTTCTTAACACCCTTTTGCTTTGAGAAAAAAATGTGTGACAAGTTTTTTAGAAGTGGATAGATATTCTCTGGGCTAGGACCTTCATTAAAATTTATGAACATGATCTGACACACATAGGAGGAGCAGTGAACAGAACGGGGAGGCGGGTGAGGGAGAAAATCCTTTTTTAAAGCCGGCCCCGGGGCCCAGCGCAGTGGCCCTCCATCTCACTGATTTATGGCCTTATAAAAGGGCCCTCCTATAGATTATTCATAAACTAGAAAAGGGCGGATAATGAAGAGAAGATAAATCGCAGGGATCAAGGATCAATGAGGACGTTGATACATGGAATCTGTCCGCCCGTTTGTCTGCGTGTTTGCAAGAAAATAGCCCTTCTCCACTGTGAATGGAGGATACTCCGGCTATGTTAGAATAGGTCTAGGGCGTGGCTGAAACCTCTTTATGCTTGGTCGTGGGCATAGAGCATGATTAATAAATGTTGTAACGCAGAGGGAGTCAGTTTATATGCACTATACAGGTATTATAGAGTAGACAAATCACTTTATTCCAGCACCCTATGATCTGTGATAAAACAATGCATAAATTAATACAGCTCTGACCAACAACAAAGAAGCAATGCATCTCATAGGGGAAGAAAATAAAATAAAACTAAAAGTTATACCTCAAATTAAAAAATATGATTCAAGAATTGATACAAAATTAGAAAAAAAAGGTTTAGTCAGCAATTAAATTTAATGAAAAAAAAGAAGAAAAAAGTATAATACAAAAATACGATGATAATAATAGTAAAACATAATACAAAGATCCTAGGTTAGTAATCGTCTTACTGATCTTTAAGGATGCGTTAAGTGCCAGAATCAGAACGAATATTAGCGGGGTAGAGAATTCCAGAAACTGGAGGAGCGAGGAAGTAAGCAAGTGGAATGCTGCTGTAGATCTGTGGGAAGGGGTGTAAAAACAGGATGACAGGGTCTTGTGTTCCGGGATTATACAGATTGAATACCGTCTTGCTGAAGTTATGTTCATTTTATATTAATAAGCTATTTTTCATTAGGATACATAGTGATTTCAATTCGTTTTTTATAAGTACGTTGTCTCTTTAATTATTTCTTGCGATAGTATCACAACTTTTCCTTGATGTATAACACTCTCATATGTTAGGTTTTGTTTGTGATCTGTTTCTGATAACTTTTTTCTTGTTATTTGCTAATAACGACTGATTTAATTGCTACTCGAGTGCCAGACCTTCGTATATTCTGAGGTCTCGAGCCACATTCTTGGGAGGACATTCAGTATGTTTAAGTTTAAGTTTATCTATCCGCATCTTTCTATGTTTTTATAATGATCCGTTTCTCCCTAAAATATATAGCCTTAATTCGCTTTGACCTGACTCCATAAGTTCTTTAGAAGGTGTGTGTGCCCCGACAAAGCACTATGTTCAGCAGAAGAGGTACAGGGTAGGTTTATAGGTAGTTTATGTGATCTTGGAATGACCACGGATTCACACTCGGTATGTAAGGGTAGGCGAAAACCGTCCGGATCCCAAAGGCGAGTGAGAACCGGAGAGAGGCGGACTAGATTGCCATGGGAGACACTGATACGAAAATTTGCAGGGCCACGGCAACCGTCGTCCGCGAGGGAGAGGTTTCTCCCAAGGAGGTGCTAGTTTCAGCGAGACGAAGGCAGAGATTCCCACTAGGAAGGTATGGGGTCTGACAACGCCGGACTAAAACATAGCGAGGTTAGGAGAGAGAGAGATGCAGAGGGGATGGCCCCCCACCAGGTGGCTAGAGAGAAAGTGGGGATGGCCCCCACTCTACTGAATCCTCCCCCTACTCTCACTGACGTCATAATCATTATTAACATAATGAAAAATAGATACATATTTTCTGATATTCATTTGATGATATAGATACAAGGTCTGATACGAGAAGAGGGTGACTTATAATTATTTGTGATTAAGAGGTGGCCGCAACACTTGCTATTGGTTTATTTGATCCCATAAGCGCACCGCATCCAGCTAGGCATGTCTGTTCTGATAAAAACGATTCGAGGACTATTAATAAGTGAGTGAAACCATATTGACTTCTAATTTTTTGAAAAAAAACTCTTCCGAGTCCCTAGAGATGCCATGTAGAATCAAGAGTAGCAGTTACCAATGAGTAAAGGGCGACGATCTAATGTCTATTGGGAAGGTTATATTGCAGTTTTTTTATGTCAATTAAGTCTATCGTTACGTTGTGATAATTCTAGTTTTAATGAACCTTTCCCTAAAAAAAAACAAAAAAAATAAAAGTTGGAAAAATCTTTCTTTACGTGGAATTACTGAAAGAGACTTATACAATTTTTGTTTTCAGTAAAACCTCTGAACTGCTGCTCATAAACCCCCGCTTAATATTATTAATATATCTACGATTCTGATATTAGTGGACAATAAACTGAATGAATAGGGTAGCAGTGATCCTCTCCCCCCTAAAACGCCTTTATTAGTCTGGAAAGGAAGCAGCTAATTAAGAGCGAAAGGAATCGTACTGAAGATAGAAGAAAGAGGAGAGGGGCAGTTTATCCAGACTGTTTCCCAGACTGCTAATTTCCTCTGATCCGATTGAATTTTCACCTGCTGGAAAGTGGATGAAGCGCTTTTCCAACTTCCCTGTCATCCTCACTGTCCTCGGAGCCACCTCCCTTTGTGAAATAATTAAATCCCCTTATATTCCGACAGTGCTCCCCTTCCCACAGTTTTCAACAAGAGCCTTATTAAAAATATTAGCCATCTTTAGAGAATGGGAGTGGCAAGGGGTAAGAAGATAGCTTCCTTATTCAGAATCCCTTTTCTCAAAGCGGGATAATAAGCCTTTGTTTTACAGCTTTTTATTTTTTTTATTTAAAAAAAAATTAATTTCCTTCAATTAATGATCCAAGATGTAATATTCTTTGTCGTGGCACAAGTCTACGCACTATTTCTTTGTTTTATATAACGAAAGGCAATCAAACAGCGGAACTATTCTATACCAATGGTCATTAAATGGCGGACAGCGGAAAAAGTTTGAACAATAGGGAATAAAAAATAGATGAGCAACTTCTACACTTTAACTATTGGTCAGATGATCAGATGAATTTCTATCCTTCAATCGTGACCCCTCCGTAGAGTCCTCAACACTATCCAGCTATGAGTTTAATATAATATGATTGTATGAAATATATTATAGTCACTGGCCGATCGAGTTTTCCAAGCTCTGACACCTTTTCTAAGCCCAGCATCGGAAACCTTCAGTTCTTCTTTTTATTTTTTAAGGACGGACTCGCTACGTTGGATTCTAATAATAACTCATCCTTAATGGGGTCGAATGAACCCGGTCCCGAATTTTCTTTGAAGGCATTGGGCATTAAAATATCACGCTATGAATTTGGCTAAATAGTAATTATGCTCATATTTTCTTGTAAATGTTGGGGTTAACCAAAAATATCTCCTCACCACTTCTGAAAAGAATAAATCTGAGAACGCCAGAGCTTGAACAGAGAGCACCAAGACAAAGGATAGGCGTTCGGGTGGCTCCCCACCACAAAATCATGAACAGGCTGGTTAAAGTTATCGGTTTGTAATTTTATCGAAAATTTCCAGTTGGATGTAAGAATTGATGTTATTCTAATATCATTGATAAACAAAAACAAAACGTTACTTTTGAAAAACACATCACTTCACTCATTTGAATAATATAAATCTATTGGCCTAAATGCGGTGTAGTTGTTAGTGGTGTTGTAATGTACGATGTAGTGCACAACTGTTTTGCAGATAAATGGTTAACTACTGAAGGAGTTATTAATTTTGTTTTAGATCAATAAGTACTTAGCTAAATTCTACTAAATTATTATTGATTCGCTAATGAATAAATCTGCGGTGCTAGGGTTAAAGGAACTTAAAAGGAAGAAAGGCTAAAAGGGGATAATTTTAACATAACTTTTAGCACCACAGAAATATCACCCTGACTTATTTATCCTTCCTCGATTAGTCGACCTAATTTTAAGCTATTATTTTTACGCTTATATTTTTTTTTTTTTAATGTCTGAATCTTGAAAAAGAAACCAGATATTTAAGAACTAAACCGTTTCTAAAACGTTAATTGAGTCAGTAACATAAATGTTAAAATGTCAGAGGAAATCATGATTAGATTTAATATTTTCCATTATTATATCTTAACTATATCATATACCACTTAGCCTCGGGTAATTGACTATAATATGGGTATTTGGGGGAGGGGTTAATATACATTTGACATATCAGATAGCTTGTATTCTTTTGTATGGCTGTTATTATCGAAACAGACATTCTAGCAATTTTAACCCCCCCCCCCTCCTTACGTGCCTCAAAGTAGATCCTCTCCCTTCGGGCTCGGATACAAGAAAATACTAGTTAGTGCTATAGCTGACGTGCTCCGCAACAAGTTGAGCCCAGCGACGTGGCGTGCCCGGCAGGTACCAGGCGGAAACAATTTGCAGAGAACCAGCCGAGTTGTTGGCAACTAGGGAACAAGTTCAGACACAAACATCTAACCGGCTGAGCAGAGAGGGGTTTGATTAGAGCATAGTTGCCGTCTAATGAACAGTGGCTACATGCGATGGCTACTCGAGTAATTGTTTACTAATCAGCCAACTTTATTGTTAGTGGTCATCTTAGTGTGCCTACATCATAGCACAACGCCTCGTAACCAGGTTATGAAAGAGCTACTAGGTATTTCTGTTCAGAAATATTAATATTTCTTATTAGTTATTTATTTTTTGTATGAAATCTAGATTTATGATGATAAGGCACTTAAAAAAAACTTACCGATAAATGTGCCGCCTAGTATAGGCTTGAAATTGAACTGGACTAATATTCAATCGTTTTGTAAACACTGGCTATTTAGTTAATTACTCAAAGGAAAAAAAAATTGACAGGGAAATTATATGAACCTGGGACGACCTGAGAAATCCCTGCGAACCCTTAGATTAGACAGCTTTATAAAAACTTAGACGTGAACATTTCCTTTTAGTTCCAAAATTGATATACTTATAGTGCAGTTGGAAGCCTCATTAATCCTCGAATTCATCAACGTCGACAATTGAAAGGCTGCTCGTGGCACGTTTTGAAGAATGGCATTCCCAATATTTAAACGTTTGAACCAAAGCCATCCCTCCCCCCTCAGAAGTGTCCAAAGACCTAATTACAATTTAACCAGCCGGAATCACAAATCCTGTTTAGACATTGTTGTTGCAATGTACAATGATTTATTAAACGCAAACATGGTAGGGCTGCTTAAATGATTAAAGAATTAGTCGATGTAAGCTACAAGGATTTTAATGTTATTTTAAAACCAACTAAGTTTTTATAAACAATGACTTTTGTAGCAATCTACATATGTAGTTTGACTGTCAATGTATGTTTTCTATGGCTAATAATTGATCAAAAATATTTAAATTCCGTCAATTATCTCTTTCCGCAAAAATATTGGCGATTATAATGGCTGGCACCAGATTAAATACTTGATTTCTATTGTTGGCTCCCAAAATGTTATTTTCTGTAGTGTCAGTTTTTGGTTGATTCGCTAGTTGGAACTTTTTTTTAGCTATGAAAGTTGTGCCAGTTCATTGTGTCAAAAATATGTTCTTCCTCTTGAAGTACGGACGGAATTCTGGTAATAAAAATAATTTTAGGAAAATAAAAAACATTTATTTTGAGAGTACATGGAAGGATCAACGTCTTGAAATTTGCACATTCACGTTTTAGGCATAAGGGGTCAGTCATATAAAGCATGTTGACTGCTTCGAGTAAGCAAATTATTCTTCGTTCTCTTCAACTACGTTAAAAACCATAAGGTTTAAATCAAAAACAAAATACAATTACATACTCGAAAAATTCTGCTTTGGCGTTCATTGAGTGGGAAATCAACAAAAAAAAAAATTTTTAATTATCATGGAAAAAGTGAAAATAATGGCATTTAATTATATATTTTCACTTAGTTAGAGCAATCTTGCAATGAGTTAATGATCCCGCATTAATGACATGCCGGTTGCATTGAGCCTACAGAAGCCAGGGAGAACGACAGACAGACAGATTGTTAGGGATCACAAGGTGCGCCGAAAAGAGAGGGAGATAGCGAGAGAGATGCTTGTGTACACAAGACTGTTGACAGAGTGAGCACCGTAAGGATTATCCTGCTAGCCTCTAATCTCTCTGTTTAGGAAGCAAGGCATGATTCTACCCTGTCTAGGGCATGCGCTAATACCTCCCTACCTGACTACCTAAGGTTCAGTCTTACATCAGAGCTTCCTATTAATCTTCTGCCTCACAGATTATCTATCAACACTCAGAAGTCTAATCTGTATTATTATTATTGATGTTTTCTTGAAGGTTTAAACATAAAAGAAACCACTTTTGAAACTCATTGATTGAGTAGAGTTCTGTTTCGTAAAGAACCCTGAATCCCATCCAGACCAGTTCTATGCCATCCAGACCAGTTCTATGCCATCCAGACCGTAGCGTTTCAAACGACGTGAACTGAATCGTTGTGGATGTCCTCGACGTTATAGGGGTTATTTAATATTTTTAAGTTCGGAGATAATATTCAAAGGGTTTAAATTTCGTTTAAAGTGCCAAATTATCATTTTACGTTTAATTATTTCCTTTTGGTATGAAATGAAGCACCGAAACAAATTAGTAAGTTAATTATGAAATTAATTTCTCACAAAGTAAAAATAATTCTCAGATAACAGATAAAAATGTGAAAACATTTTATTTTTTTTGTTATTAATAATTTATTGAAGATGTTGTTGGGTTGTTCCTTCTCGAAATGGTGTGCTTTTTTTTGTACGCCCTTTTCGTCAATATTGGCCCAAGTGTTGCTTACAAAATTACTTGTATCATATATTATAATTTTTTTTCTTCCTGTGATTCGAATTGTGTGATTATATATTTTAAGAATGTGACATAGATAGATAGATTGATAGATTCTTCTGTTTTTGAAAGTAGTATTATTATTTGAATTGTAGAAGTCGGGGTTTCCTAATTGGAGGCTTCTTAAGCCGGTCCTTTTGGTTGTTGATCAAACCCCGACGTTCTAGCTGATAAGATTTGCTGGAAGTGGCCGCCATCAAAGAGAACGGAACCCGTGGAGTGAGGTGTATATTGGAGACCTGGGCATTTGAGGTGACGAGCTCTATATTGGCGGAGGACCACAGCAGCCGCACACCCTATCAGCTGTATAGCCTTTGGTCACAACGCACCTCCTTACATAGCATTGTATATTACATAGGGTCCGCAATACGCATCTTGTCAAATATATAAACATTTATTAGGCCGAGTAATATTAGGTATGAATAGAATTTCACACTTGGAATAGGTTAGTTTGATAAAAAATATAAAATGATAAGGAAAATAGTGTAAAAACTTAAGAAGTAATTTGTTATACTAAAATTAACAAAAAATTTGATCAGCATCAACTCACGTTGATGATATACATATTGTGAAATAATTAAAAAGATAAACAGGTGAAGGGTTATCGTAATCGATTTATTCTTAATAAAATTGATGATATAAAGAGTTACACTATCAAATTAACAAAATCTAATTTTCTTGTGAAGACGGACGCAGAGAGATGTACTCCCCAAAGTAGCATTATCACAAACTTTCCACTTACAAAAGATTTACGAACTATATTGACCTTATACTTTCTATAGAGCAAGGCAATAAAACGTATTTTTCAGAACAGTCTGCGACACAGTTTAACATTAGTTTTATTTAAAGATAGGAAATTTCAGATTTTAACGCGGTAATGTCTGGTGGATTTTCCTGACTTCAGCTGTTGGTCATTTGAATTTCCGATTCGCTCCATTGCAAGTCGGGGAGTACTTGAGATTTTCCTAGAGATGCACGAGGAAGAAAAATATTTTTGACCAGATGTTGGTTCGGTTACAATTTGGGGCTTTGAAGTTATGTAAAAAATTAAGGCAAGACGTATCAATGGTTCCGAATATTTTTTTTTTTTTAAAAGACAAAGTGTGAGCAACTCGTAATTATAGGATGGACCACTTTATCTTGACACATAATTTATGGTGTTGGGTCCCTTCTCACCCGGAAGAGTTTCTACGACGAAAAGCTAAAAAACGGCTGCCTATTCATTAACGTGATTTACTATCATAGATCGTTATCTTTCAATTAATTATTCATTGTAGAATTTATATTAAATGAAATACTTTTTTGTTATATGACTTCTTCGTGCATATTTCAGAAGAATTAACTCCCTTAACAGTACCGGGTGAAAATAATTATCATGCGTTTCTAATTGGTTGAATTTTTATAAAGATTTCAGCATAGAAAATAATAAATAAAAAAATAAAAAGAGATGGTTTGTTGGGTTTAAGTTTGTGTTAAGCACTCGAGATAGAACAATTAAAAGTAGAGATAAAACTGGCAAAAGAGAAAGGAGGAGGCGTAAAAGCAATTACATTTACCGTATCGAGAGGCGGTTGTTGGAGGATGGAACAAGAGGCAGGAGTGGGCATGGCTTTGTTCCGGCTTGGCTGTATTGTTTTTAGCTCGTGCCATTGTTGGTGCCGTCCATTGTTGTTAGTGGCCCAGCCAGCAGCTAGCCTAGCCAAACATACTCCGATTTGTAAGTTTTTGCAAGGCAGCTTCGAGGGGACTTGGCTCACCCGCCGAATATATTTATAGCCTCGTTATTATATCCGGGCTCTTTATATTTGTAAGTGGTGAGCTTTAAGTCGGTCATTTAGGCCAGAGCTCATGCCCTTGCTCACATGAAAAGAAAGGCTCAGCCAGACTGCCCTATTATCATTTTTAACTGCTAATTCACATACAATATTCATTAACCACTTGATAAACAGCTGACTGGAATATTCAACAATACAAAGTCAATTTCGATCTATTTAAAAAGTGGTTGGTATGGACAGTTTAGTTCTCGGTTAGTGTAAAGTTTTGAAAGCTTTGCGAAATATCTTTTAAATTTTCTGACTTTTGATGCGTTAACTCGGCATAGACTTGTTTGGTCCTGATCAAGAGTTTATAATACGATGCGTTCAGTTTTAAAACCACCTTGATCGATCTTCAGAAGTTTCACAGGAGGGACAAACAACCATGTAACAAACTAGCCGGGTTTGAAACGAAAATGCACTTTTGAAGATGTTATTCAACGGCATGGAGCTGGTTTCCATTAAATATCTCAAAGAGGTCATAGAGCAGGCCTTATATTTCACCTATTACATGTGTCATTTAGGAATATGGATCAGTATGTCATAGTTTTTTCCCATGGTAGTAATACCTTTTAGATAATATGCATCACGAATGTCTGGTTTTCTATGGCTGAGCTAACCAATTCAATGGAGATTTTCCATTCCAAGTAGTGGATCTCAGCTAACAGTGACCTGATCGTATGCCCGGTTTGTGGATAGGCTTTGAATGAATGGAACGCCGTTGGGCCACCAATCACCCCAAGGAAACATTATCCCTCCTGTGCTAAGGGCAAGGTGAGGGCTAAACTGGGAAGAGTTCCCTGATTTCCCTTCCATAAATTAGAGGAAATAGGTATTCAAACCTCAGTAATCAATTCCATCATACAAATTCGCCTGATTCTACGTCAGTGCATTGTAAAGATAGCTACAAGAAAGTTAAGTCAATAAATCATTTTAATGGTAACCTAATTGGCTGCCGTCACATGGAAATTAACTATTCTATACGGGTATAGTACGAACTGATGAAAACATAACCTAGGAATTTTGTTGCTGATCGCAAGTGGTGACTTGGAAGACCGGGATAATATTTTGCAGCTTCCGTAAAATAATAGGTATATTTTCTTTTTTATCTTAGATGTTGATAAGTTGTATTTTTTCAACGTTGTGGTGTTTTGCATTCTGTAGATGACAAAGCAGAATTATCCCTCTCCTATAAAAAATCATTTTTGGAACCTGGAAAATATTATTCACAGCCAAGCGGTAGCTGGCCAAGCAACAATCACCTAAAAAATAATAAATATTCCGTCTATCCACAATATTATTATTATATGCCAGAAAGACTGGAAGCAATATGTCGATCTATGAAAATATTATGATCTTTTTTTTTAGAGGAATCAGCTATCAACATAATATCGTCGCTGTTACTATTGTTAAATAAAGCTCATTATGAAAATAAAGACTTCTATAAACCTGAAATATTTAATTATTATTTGTTATGAGGCATATAATTGATGAGTCCGCAAAATGTTAATACGTTTGTTTTTTACTTGCTGGTTGGTAGGAGTTGAATGTAATTGGTTGTTCAAAATGTTTTTTAAAAAAACCTAAATGTCCTGTCTTTAATTTTATACCTTTGATTACATTTTACCCTAACAGAGGAAAATGCGACATTCCCTGTCTCTTCCGCGTACTCGTCAAATATGGCTTTATATACACGATGATTACATCCTTCCTTTGTGACCTAGATTGTTTATTTTCATTCACTAAAAGCACTCCACTCAGAAACACTTAGCAGGTAATTTTGTTATATTTGAGTTAACAGCATCCATTGTTGTTTGTATTTCGTTTATACAAAGCCCGGATATTGCTACCGTTCGCACTAGGAAGCAGTTGGCTATACCCGGAGTAGAGCGAAGCCTAGTCAATCCGAAACTTTATCAATCTCCTCAACATGTCTCTATACTTGTACCTCTACATAAATTCAGACGACACTTCCGTCTCCATTTTCCTGCTACGTAAACGTGATACTCTTCCGTTGTTTAATTTAAAGAGTCAGTTAAACACCCCAGTCCACCCATAGCACGCAACATTATCTTATCTATAACTTATATGAAGATAAGTAGTATATAAGACCATTCAATCTTGTAGATAATTAATTATTACATGTTACGTTACTAATTTTGCATTATTTTATTTATTAGATTTACATGTAGTCAGTCATAATCTTTCTGAGTCATTATATTGCCTCTAACTAGTGTTTTTATAAGTATTTTTTTAATTTTGTTGCTTTTCTTTAGTTACTTATGGTTCTTTGCCGATCACGTTTACTTTATAAACAACAACTTTGATCCCTATTTCGAAAAACCGTCATTCTCAGGTCCCAGAATAATTTTTGTCATCTTCCTCTCTGAAGACTCTGAGTTTGCCTCTCGCAGGTGCCAGAACTACTTATAGAAATCTACCATTCTGAGGTCCCAAACATGCGTTGTTTAGAAAATTATTTTTTAATAATAGCCAAAGTGGGAGTCCTGGCAATGACTAGCTTCTGCAATCATGTCCTGAGCATCTGTGGCTCCCACGCTCTTGGTAATCTTCCACTAGCTCGTAACCGATGACGGCTGATTTAGGAGCGTGGGGGACTTTCCAAGACTCCGCTTTTTCTTTCACATTCGAGGGGGAGGGGGGTGACAATCATCTGGATTTTGTAGGTCCCTGGGATGTTTTTAAATAATGTATGAATGAAGCATTACTTATTGCCTAATAAGGCAGATTGTAGTTTTATGGCAATAATGATTTGATTTAAATTTTAATAATAGCCCCTATGGTCAAGACAAGAATATTGTTCATTTACTTTCTACTTCATTTATTTTGTTTCTATTCATTACAAAAAATGCGATTACTAGTTTATTTAGTACGGGTGATAATAATAGCATCTCTAAATGATCTCTAATAGAGGTATACCCCTCACCTCAGACCTCATCAGTACAAATTCAGATTCCCCTTCAGCAAACAAGGGAGTAATTTTTCTGCAGGTTCCTCCCTTCCCTGAAGCCGAGATAGGAGAGAAGCCTAGAGTAATGAAGTGTTTCACTGAGAGGTATCGCAAACACTGCAATCCGGTCGATGCCGCCATGGGAGGAGGCAATATCAGAGCGGCTATATGAAGCGAAAAGAGGCGACAGGCAGACAGTTCCTCAATACTTAGTTATTGGCCCGCTCTCTTTCCCTTCTTGATCTGAATAGCTGGCGGGATCCGCCCTTCAGGATCTGTTGACTTAAGGTCCTTATGAACCCGAACCCTGTTAAAAGGTCCTCCCTCGTAGCTACACCAGCACCGCGGCATCCGGTAAAGAAAAAAAAAACTCAGGCGGACCTCCACTAACAGCCCCTCCTTGAATATTCTCTCTCCGGGAGGATCTTTTACCCCCCGCCCTTCTTTGTCAAAGTGGAAAAAACCATAAATATAAACTCAGCCATCCTAAAAGGAAAAGATATAATTTACGGAAGGGCTGACAAAAAATAAATAATCAAGGTATTTGGTGTTCGTTTTTTTATCGTCTTATAATAAGTAGCTTTTCACATTTGTAATATACCATTTGTTTTTTAATTAAAAAAATCAAAAAGGTTTTCGTTAGTTTGTTTATTTATGTAATGGGGGGGTGGGAGGGGTGGTGCCCCTTGTTACTTTTAAAGCATTTCATTTTTTAATTAATCTTTATTTTAAGAAATTTACAATCTCCCCTAGAAGGCGAGGTAGAAGTTAGTTGTGGTATAAGAAATCGTTCATTATATATTTACGAATTCTCATTTACTCTCTTATTTATACCGTATTTACTATATGCATTCATACAATATTGCTATGTGAACATCCCCCAATTCGCCCCCAGTATTATCACTCTGGGAAGAAGGAAAGAATTTAGGAAATTCTCAATGCTACTCCTGCTGCGTTTTTTTTATTTTTTTATTGTAGTTGCAGATTCTGTTGTGTGGAACTGTATAGTGGCTTTGATCTTATGTTAATAAGTTTATTGTTAATGGAATATTGCGGATTTCGAAGAGTTAGTTCAAGGATGTAAGGGATGTTGAGATCATTTTGAATGGTTCTGGTGACGTGATAAGGTACTTTTTTCTGTATAGAAATCAGATGGCCCTTGAATTAGTCTATACAGAGGCCCGAAGTGTATTTTTAGTTACAGCCTGTTTATTACAAGTAGCATTCTAGGTACTGTTGAGTATGTTCCTCTCTAAATCAATTTCTGTCTATCTCTACAAATGATCTCAATTCCTGCCGGCAGTCGGAGGCCACCTGCCGCAGCATTAGGTCTACCAGAGCATTATAATGTTACGGGTGCACGCGTGACTTAGGTTACTAATGCCTTTGTGGTCCCGCCAGCCCACAAAAGACTCTACCTCTAACTAAGAGGCCAAAGTAACTGTCTACAACCTCTAGCAAAGCCTTTTGTCTCGTGTAAAAGCAACAACAATAACCTTAGTTATAATGTGTCCTAGATCTTTGTGTACTGGCATTGTGTCACAAATCAGGGCGTGTGGATTAAACCCTAAGTCTGTAATAACAGCTAAATAATTGTTAACCACTGTAAATATACGGTGACAATCATCAGACTCTTGAGCTACTGTTATTTTCTTCACGAATTTAAAAAAAACTCACTTTTTGAAAAATAAAAGTGCTTTGTTTTTTTCAGGCCGTGAAGAAGACGAAATTATATTACGCTAAAAAATGCATTGGAATACTTTTAATGAGTGTTCTTCATTAATACTTATAACGTAGCGTGTTGTTTATAAAGTCGATAATGAACAATTCAATGTTACATAGAAGAACTCACTTGTAAACAAATATGTATTAAGAAATTAAGCCATTCTGCCTGTCTTGTTTCAAAGAGTATTCAGTACATGATCCGAAATGAAAAATTTGATTTGAATCATTCAAGTGGAGCCCCCGTTAAATTTGGACAACTAGTGGGGAACTAGTAAGTAGGAATGCGATAACGGTACAGTTGGGGTATATATGATCCTGGTAGTGATATGGCCCCCCCTAATTAGGAATGGGGAAATCAAGAGCTCGAGTGTGCAATAATGCTTTGCTTGGCTCCCTATAGTTAGGGAGTATTTTTTTTTTTTACTCTCTTAACCCTTTAGCAATACAGTTTGTGATTCCTCATGGACACTTGATACTCAATAAACACTACTTGTATTGAATATAGGTAGTTTAGTGTAGGTTCAATTTAACAAACAGGTTTTATTTTAGAACACTTTACATACCTATTAACTTTACTCCATATCTTTATCAGACAAACATAAAATTACTATAAAGTGTAGTATACAACTTTATCTCCTGAAATTAGGTTGAATGCATTTTTTTAAGCAGTGCATAATTGCTGCTGCAGTTTTTAAAAGTATTTTTATTGTTATGGTTCCACCAAGAAATTATTGCGGACATTTTCGACTTCCGCTACAAATGTTCATTATACCTAAATCTAAGTATGTTTTGCTCTTATTACCTGTGTCAATGAACTCTGCTAATGAAGCGAACATAAGGAGGAGGAAAGGTGCAGCCCTTCTGTGTAAAGGAGGGATTGAGGGGGGGTTAGTCAGACCGCCAGAAGAACTGCGGGCTCCACCCACTACCCATTCACGACCCACGGCGATGGAGGTTTTAAGTGTATTGGGTTTTCTGGGGCCCTTACAAAAGGGACTGTTTAGAGTAGAAGGGCTGGGTGGTCATTATTATATTAGGCTAATTAAGTTAACCCCTTTTCAGAGCTTGTTTACTTTCTACAACTTCTACTTTCTGGTTAAGTTTACTTTGGTGACCATTTCTCTCCTCTGTTCTCTATCTTTTTATCTTTCCCTCTTCTCTTCTTTTTTAATGTTTGTATAAATTGTTAATCCCCCCATTTATTTTGAATGCTATGCTTGTTTGCATTACAGGACATTGCTTTTAATATTGTGTAGTTCTTTTGTAAGAGCCATTTCAACATTTATCTGCTACTAAGCTCTCCCCTCCTGAATCCCCCCCCTACTTTTGTCTGTCCCCATTAGATGCGATTAATTCAACGGGTTTTAATTAATGCAGTTAAAACTCTCCAAACCAAATGAATAAGGTTATGGTTCTGAATGAAATACTGTGATAAACGAATGTATATGAAATGAAGAACTAATGAACTTATCTGATTATAAATGTGTATAAAATGATTTAGTGAGATGCATGTGTCTATAATACAAGTAGGAGCACAGGTCGCAAATAAGCAGGCGTACAAAGTTGACATAGCCAATCTGGACATACGGAATAGAGCTATGGGGGACAGCAAAAAAGTCGAACATCAAGCGTATCCAATCCTTTCAATCCAAAGTCCTGAGAACAATAGTAAATGCCCCTTATTATGTCAGCAACAAAACCCTTCATAACGACCTTAATATACCCTACATTCTAGAACTCATCCCTTCCAAGTTTATGAAATTCCACAGTAGCCTTTCCAACCACCCTAATCCTGTAGCACAGTCTTTGCACTGCGCCACTCATCCCTATAATCCTCCTCGGAGACTGAAACGGCAGTGGCCTCGTGACCTGCTATAATCGCGTGACAGTGGGAGTCCTGGCAATGGCCAGTTTCTCCAATCATGTCCTATTGTATGAATGAGTGAGTGAATGATGACTGTAAATATGGTATGAATGAGATCATTTATCTGTATTATTATTGCCTTATAAAAGGCAGATTGTAATTATTGCACAATAAAGTTATAATATAATTAATTAATTTTTAGTACCAAATCTTTATTTGAATAAAATTACAATCTGTCCTAAAAGGGCAATAGATAGTTGTGATAAAAGATTCAAACTATATTTATAAATTAACATTGACCCTCCTACTAACCGAATTTACAAAATACAGTCATACAATATAAGTGTTTATCGATAGTCCCGGGATCCCCTAATTCGCCCGCATAATACATAATAATTTAATTATAATGTGCGATTGAAAACAAGTTGAATGCATTAGTAATACAAAAGACTGAGTTTAGCTACAAAAGTTTAAGTAATGAGTTATAACATTAAGCAAAATGCACAAAAACAGTGTGATATTTTTGACATGAACACTCACATCTATTCGATTTTATTGACCTGTGTTCAATATTTTTCAAACGACGGCCGAACATTTTCTCTTAAATCGACTAAATTTAAGTTATACTCTAATTTCGGCTTGAAGAAACTAAATTAATAAATTATTTTGTTAAACTTCTATACATTTTAAAAGAGGCATAAACTGACTATATTCTTTTCAAAAAAAAATTAATATACTATTTTATAATTTTTTTTCTATTGTATTGTGTTTTTGTCTACTGTGGTAAAATTACAATCTGCCTTATTGTGCAATAAGCAATTGTGATAAAGGTTGTATAAATTATATATTAAAACAAGAAAGCCTGTTTCGTCAATCGTGATTTAAAGTTTTTTGAAATTGTGAAACCGGCTTTATAAATTCCTTCTTCATGTGAGTGTGTGTAAAGAGGCTGTAAACAAAACACTGGTGAGATGGGATCCTACGGAGGTCTTTGAGAAACAAAAGAGGGGCAATAAGGGTCGGAGGGTGTACCGTGACAAAGGTCTACCGTATACCTTCAAATTGAATTACTTTCAGCGCCCTCTCATCCCGTACTAGGCTTGGCTGCTGGTGGACTTAGTGTTAGCTTCTTAGGGGTGGGGCTGTGCAGTCGCTCTGGCTTCTGAGTTGTAAAGCCCTGTAAAAGTGGTTCGCAACATTTACTTCATGGATTGGACCGAATGCATCAAACTTTGCTAATTGAATCAAGTTTGTTGGATCAAAAAGGAAGTAATATATATGCTATCGTTTCTGGGCGAATAGTAACGACTTAGTTACTAATAAATAGTAAAATAGGAACGACTTGTCATCTGGAGTAACCGGTTACTTGAAGAATAAAAACATATTTGTTTTCCCTTTCAGTGACCTGTTGTTGTAGTTGCATTAAACGGTTCAATTTGGCTCAATATTTTTGTTAGTATTTTTAGCAACAGAATATTATTACTTATAGTTTTTGTTTGCCACTGTAAAATAAACAATCAGAATCCTAGAAAAAAAATTAGTGATTATATAACTTATAATATCTAGAGCATTCCATTGAACATAACATTTGAATTGTTTAGTATACTTAGGTTTAGTAGAATTATATCAATCACACCTCACTTTTCCACAGTACCCATTCATGAGTAAACTCTATTTTTATTGTTAATTTTTTTTTTCTTTTATCCTATTGTTAAGGTCAGAGCCAAGTCTGCACTATTATATTGGTTGTAAAAGGGATACAGTCTGGCTGAAGTTTAATGTTTGTTTAAAAACCTCCTCCGGATTACAAGTGATTATGGGTCGTTTTTTAGTAGCTTAAGGTGTAATTTTAATTTCAACATAATCTTTATTTTTCATTTTTGTAATTACATAGTAATATTTTTTTCTTCCGAGGGTATTGCAAATACACAGTTGAAGCAAATTTTTACGAACAAGAATTCAGGAAGAAAGGAATGAAATACTAAGATAGGAAATCAATGGGAACTATGCTAGATAGGTAGACTGTTGTATGATTGAAATTGCATGAATAGCCACCGCCTGACATGTGGGACTGGGGTGCCTCCTAGGCTCCGGCCAGTTACTGGGAGCACGGGCTCTGCTCTCGTCCTTCAACTATCTCGGTCTCCACCCATTGGTGGGCTTCACAAATGAGTTTAAATATATGAAAAGCGGCGTTTATAACTGAGGATCTTACGCTGAAATAAATCCCAAGAAAACAAACATTAGTCGCCGACATTAAATTAGGCGCTTGGGGTGAAGGGGCTACTTGGTGCTGTGTGGCCACATTAGTTGCCGAGGGCCGGCGGGCAACTAATTACTAATTTGCTCATTGCTTACTGATTGAAATTATCGAAGTAAAGGGATGACGCGGATAGAAGAGAAGAACGGCAACAGGGCTTGGCAAGTATTGGGGGTTCGCAGGATTCTAATTTCGTGACGGCAACTATAGATAGGAATTTGCCTATTTCTGATTATCTTGTGACACGTGTACATTTCAATGGCACTTGCAGATTTAAAGTTTTAGTCTCCGATCAAATATATATGTTAGCTTGGTGAAGAATTAATGGCGTGTGGGTCCGTTATTGTTACAATTGGATTGTCATTTTAGTTTACAGGCGGCAATCCGATTGGGAATACTCTATGGCGGTTTGCAAATTGACGTTTGTTTTGCTGCTCCAGGCCGGCGGACAAGAGAAATGAAGTCATCAGAGCGGCTAGCTACAAGAGCATAGACAATATGGTGACATGTATGCCTGAATGTAGGGTAGGTGGAACATAGGGACTAGAACGAAGCCCTGTGAGGTCAACCGGACCCCTCGCTGACGTATGGCCCCCACGGGCCGGGCACCAGCTGTAGTCCCAAAGGGGGTCTCTATCTCGTCCATTTCCATACTTCATACTTATGCCTCTTCTCCATCCTCTCTTAATGCTCCAAACTTTTTTTTTATTCTGTTTACTTTTTCAGTGATTTACTGGTAAAAAAATGGGATGAAGAATGATCTCTTCTCTTTTTACTCCTATCCATAACATTTTAGGATATTAACTTTTTTTTTTTTCCAGGTTCGTAAAGTTCTCAATAAATTTATTTGTATTTTGACTTAAGGTGGCTGTTTCCCTCCCTCAGTAGACAATACTTCCTTTGTTGATACTTTCTCCAAACTATTCAATCTCACAAAGCTGACCTGAGAATATATGTTTTTAAAGTACCCTATATTCAGGCTAGTAACAACAATATTAATTCAATATACCTTTTTCAGATGTCTCATTAAGTTTTTCTCAACTCCTGTCAGCTGTAATAGCGTAAAAATTTGCATTAAAGTTTACAGAAATCCAAAATGTTACTTTAAATAATATGGAATTAAATATTATTAATCAATCTACCTGTGGGTGGAGTGCGCTGATTCCGTCGTGGTCTTTACCTTTTCGAAACCCACGCTTGACGTTTGGAGATTATTCTAGCATTGGGGACTTCGAAAAGCTATTTAACCTGTCCATTAAGGAGACCTAACAACTCTTACATAATCAAACAGCTATTGATTAGGATTTAGGGAATGCATGCAACCATTAGCCATTTAAGACCCTACAGTCTTACCTGAGCACTTCTCCTTCCTATTCCTTTGATGGAAAGGTCTCCCCCTATGTCACAATGGAGAAAAGGTAATCCTATTGCTCCGTCTAAGGAAGCATTTCCCTTCAAAAACAAAAGCAGTTAACACCCTCAATAATGAATACCCCTTGAATTTATTTACGAAGGGTTTTTTTTTTCAATTTGGCTGATTTATTTATAATTATTTGAGCTTTCTCTTCTGTTACCGCTAACGTATTTTTATTTGTCAAATGGCAATAAGGTTAAACAAATGATTTAAACCTGTATCTGATTCACTAATAATCGTTCGTTCATTAGTAAAAAGTATAACGTAGAGACTCAAACTTTATTTAACAAATCGCAGTGAAAATATACACCTGTAAATTTCTGCTATCAATCATCAACACCCTAGAAAGAAATAGTAATTTAAAACGTTAAATAATCTTGGCCACTGTTTATTTGATTTCTTAGTTACAGTCAATTAACTACACTATTATTAGACAAAAAAAAAACGATAAATTACTAGGTGAAAACAAATCGTATTGTATGGGATCGTAAGTTTATTAAATCTGACTAACTTCTGGTAGCGCGTGCGGTTTGAAGCTGCCTGAAGTTTCCAACCACAGGACACCGTAAATATCTTAGCCTGTCAGCCGGTCTACCAGTGCATTATTGTACCTCATTTAGTCTTTAGTAATTATTAATTTATTAAACCACTATTAACTCATTATACGGTATCCGACTATTAGGATAATGCTATACCCTTAGCACCTATTTGCCGAAAAAAATACTGTTTATGGAATATGAGATATTTCAATAAATAATCATGAATATTTTACAATAACTTTGCTCTGATGGATTATGTTTCAATTAGAAGTTTTGGTCCCTTTATTAAATTGTTTTTAACTTCAGTGCAGGGTACATCAAAAAATATATTTATGTTGCCAATACATAAACAATGTGTATGTTCCCATATTTTTTTACCTTTAGTAAAGAATTATTCGATTTAAAAGGAGAACACTTTTGTCATTATTCAAAAAAACAGATACATTTCAGTGAGAGCATTGTTATAGTGAGTTAGTTTGTTACTCCTGAAGAAGATCTCAGACACGCCCTAATCAGGAACAGGACGTTGTACGCCTTGTGTCGCCACAGGAAAAGCCACATCAGGTAAACCCTTTTTATTTCTAGTGTGTCAAAACGTGACCCGCGCACATTAGCAGGTGCGACTTCAGTGAGGCAACATGAACCATCTCCTCTCTAAACCATGGCCATCTTTAAAGCAGGCTCAAGCGATGCGGCCGACCGAGATGACCGAAACGCCTGTCAAGCTGAAGAAGGCAAGAAAGCTAGAAAATGAGTACGCTAAGCTAAAAGCAAAACCCGAATAAAGGGCTCTGCCCCTTCCAGGTAGTGGACCCAAGAAATACTGTTCGCCAACACCAACATCCTAGCAGGAATACCCGTGTTAGACATGGAATATTGGTTTGGCGGAGGGCCCCAAAAACACAGCGGACGCACCTGAAAAGATGCCTCCGATCGCCATAACAGCTGCTGCTGTCAGTAGGTATAACAAGAACCGGCACCCTCTGGTGTTCCAGAGAAGGTGTAACGGTATTCCTAAGATGAGATAAGATTAAAAGAGATTTTCAACACAGGTAGGCCACAAGAGGGGGGAAAAAAATAAAAAGAAGGAAGTCTAAGCAGCTTTTTAACAATGTCGAGGGAACCCTTGACACCCGTAGGCTCAGAAAAACTGACGCAGATGTCCGTGACACACCAGTTTACTTGCAGAGGAGCATAGCACCCTAGCCTAAGCTATGGAGGCCAACTGGTGCCCCCAATCATAACCCTTGTCGAACGGACTCAGCCTAAACGCCCACTTCTACGCCAGCCTAGCCCCTTGTAGCCCCAGGAGAGGCCAATCACCTGGTCCGTTTTATTTTGTATAATTTTTCAACATGAGTTATTAGTTTATTCTCCTCTTTAAAATAAAGTATATTATGTAGTAGGAGTCCATGTTATTGTACACATTTTGTTTATCGCTTTGCTTCAAAAAATATTTTTGACCGGTTAAGAAACAAAAAAAATACATTTTTTTAATATTTTCAAGTTTCACTGTAAGAAATTATTTCAAATGTCCTCTTTGTTACTAGATAATCTTGTATTGCAATACTATCAACTTAATTTCAAGACTTTCTGTTAAAAAGTTTTGAATTTGAATTTCTTGGGAATGATAATCATTAAATTATAGTCCTTCGTTTAGGATTTTGTAAAACTCTCTTCTTAACTGTTTCTTGTTGTGATAATTTATACATCCCCAGCTAATAATTTCCTGCGAAGATCCCTTGATAGTGAAGAGATACGATAGTATTTAATATACTTAAGCATTTAGCTCTTGCGATCGTTTTCAGAAAGGTTTATATACTTTATTTATTGCTCTGTTACTTATTTTTATCTCTTGACATCTACAATGAAATTGTTAGCTCCTTAGAGTTATACTTATTAAATCCATTTTGATAAACGAAAAGATGCTGATGATTTTTTTTGAGAAATAATATCTAGTCTAAAATATCTAGTTGTCCCAGTCTAGAATCGAATTGACTTAACATTTTCCAACCATTTCGACTAATGTTCACCTACATTTTGGGAAATTATGTTCGGTTCAGATCGTGAGTTCATTGTGGTGAACAATCAACACATCACGAGTTCCGTCACGCGATGCAGGCCCGACAGATGAATATCATATCATACCAATGTGAACGCAGATGCAGTTATCAGATCGAATTATATACAGATTAATATCATTATCTTGTATAACATTCACATGTTCACGGTTTAAACAAACAATCTGTATTTATTTTTACATTAAAAATGTAAATGCTTGTGACAAGATCACACCGCATATTTAAACCGGAATTTCTTTTGGACCTGATATTAGATTCGGAGAACGATGGATGGCATCCTTTGTATCATTTTATGTGACTAAAATGTTTGTTTGGCATTAAAATTACTTTTTCTGCAACCCTGAAATAAAAAAACAAAACATATCTGACAATGGGATGTTGCCATTTTTTCTTTTGAATTATGACAGTATACTTGCAAAAGAGGACTGATTACATGCTCGGTCAAAAACAATGAATATACCAAACCCTACCAATATAATACATACTGTGCCCTATCGCATAGAGAAATATTAATTTTGGAACCATAATGTACTTTTTGTGAGCTACAGGGATGGTAAATTTAAAAACAGTTTCTAAGAAAAATACCTCCTTTTTTTTTTTATTAGTTCACAGAATTCTATTCAACATCAAATCTGTATAATGTTCGGTCTGAATGTTATATTATACTCGGGTTATGAATTGTAGATTGGGATTACAGGTAAATGTACAAGGGTTATATACACGCCAGCTCTAGGTAGGCAGAAGGATTTAGCAAAGGGGTTGACAAGGAATACCCCTGAGGTGTTCCCTTTGTACTAGAAACAGACAATCGTTAATCCGCCTCCGTTTTTAGTTCCCCCCCCCCTTCTCTTTAAGGTACAGCAATTTATTTGGAGTTGTTTGTTTGTAGCTCTTCCTAAGGATTTGATACTTGGATTTTTTTTATTTTGAAAAAATACAGCACCTCTCGTGTAAAATTAATCTTGATGATGTTCGAGGCGAAGGCTCTTTATAAATTCTTAATTAATGTTTAAAGGAACATACTGTACTATTCTTATTAAACTTCTTCTTGGCTACTTAAAATTAATTAATCTTAATTTTTTTGAAGCCAATACATTAGTATTTTACACAAATTTTTTAAAAATGATAAAAAAAATATATTACTTTAATGTTCTTGCTTGATACATTCTTAGCTGGAGTCTCTGCTGGATAGGTTGGCCTAGATGGAAAGATACCTGAAGATATTTTAGACGGTCAAAGCTCTTTTATGCGCTGAGAGACATATATATATTCAAAATTAATTGGGGTGTTCGTGGGGCTACCAGTGATAGCCGGAGTATTTTGTTCTAAAGTGTTGAAGACTTGCAGACTTACCAACACTTACTTACAATTATATCCATCTAAAACATTAAGGAATAATTGTATTATAATCGGCTTGTTGAATAGATGATTTCTATTTTATTTTTCCTTTTTTTATTATATTTAAATGAAATCCACTAACCAGTAGAAAAAATCAAAACCTAGACAGGTTTTTTTTCATTGTATTTTGAAGAGTGAAGACCATACCTTTAAAATTTCTAGTAGATTAATTCATTTTGCGATCGTTTTACCCCGCACTTATCTAAACGTAGAGACTTCTACCTTCGTGCTTGGCAATAAGCGTATTTGAGATAACTAAGGAGGGCTAATTCATGCTACGCAGGTTTTGGGAGGAATTGAGGAATAGGGAATAGGTAGGCTCCACACAAACCGCTGTTGTGAACTTGTTAAGGAGTACCGAAGGCAAATTTTTGCATAACCAGTCCGACCTAGAGAGCGAGAGAAAATAGCGGAGTGCAGGCAGCCAATCAGAATGGAATGTATACAATATAGAAATACATTGTAATTAGCTTATAACAACCTTTGAAGGGATTTAGGGATTCTAATTGTTATATCCGAACTTTTTTTTGTACCTGAATTAAAAATCATATAAGTCATAAGTACCTACATTTGCCATAAGATATATATCTATTATTACAAATTATTAGCTAAAGATTAATGTGAGGAGCATCATGTGAGTTCTCTTGCTTGTACTTTATTTGGTGATGTCTTAAAAAAATAATCAGTTATAGTTGTTTACTTTAAATTAGAAGATTTTAGCAAAGTTCTCAATACTTTTTAAAGCCATCGATACTTCTGTTAGTACGCACGATTCGCAAAATACGCACCTGTACGATAGGAAAAACATTTCCGAAATTGACAGAACCTTAACCACAATATCGTCATCAGTCGGTTCTTCGGAGTGTTGATTGGCTAATTTCCATCTCCCGGCAGAGACACTTATTAGAAACACCGCTTTCTATACGTTCAATTATTTACAGAAAAATGATGGTGGTTTTTGAACACACCCGGAAACTTGTCCCCATGACACCAAAACGGCAATTGAGATTGAGATTATAAACACCTATTGGTAGTACTAATAGGCTTGCAAGGGATGCATGGAAGGGATTAGATGAACTCAGTAGAAATAAAATGAAGGAAACACAAGGGATCTATAGACATAATGTATTCTCGGGAATTTAAAAGGCAGAGGGTATCTAAGGGTATAGTTATAGACATAAGAAAGGTTTTCTTTTAAAAAGGGCAAGTTTATTGAGGATTATCGTTATTTCCTAATGCATTTACTGCAGATGATCAAAGGCAATCTTTATTCCCGGAATATCGTTATATCTGTCATGTTTAGAAGCAAATTACACTATATATATATTATTATAGTAGAACAAAAATTAGAAGTTATGGTACTTAGGGATAGTATGTATCAACGTTTTATAGCATTTGAACATGATGGTTGCCATTGGTTCCGTTGACAAACAGGCTCTAAACAAGGCCTGAAGTATTATTTTTCCGAAAAGGTTAGATTACGTGTCGAATTGTAACACGAGGAGGCAAACAAGGAAATATTACCATGGTGCTATATTGTTATATACTTCACTCAAGGGGAGGGTTGTATAAGGGTACTGGAAGATGAGAGAATAGTTGTGTTTATTTAGCTTCTGTGTATCTACTGTGTTTGAGAAGGTTTCACAGGTTGTGTTGCAACATTAATTTTTAATACTTTAAGCTAAATAAAATTTAGCCAGGGTTGGTTTTTTTTTAGTTGAACCTTGTTGTTATACATTGTCCCAGAATAAAGGTTTTTTCTATCTACCCCAACAGTCAGTAGACAAGCTTGCTTCTGCTTAATGGCAGTGTTATATCGTGAACAGTACAGACCCACACTGACAGGAGGTAGTGGAGTGCAGAAAGAGATGCCACTAATAGCGGGCGGACACCAGGTGGTTAAGTGGGCCCTACAGCCTGGCTTTAGAGGCGGTAAAACAGGAGCTACCTGGGCCACCTGCTGTCCCTCTGTCTTCTCAAAGGGCAGTACATATTTTCACTTCGATATTTCTTGGCCTGCCTTGTTTCAGTAATCAAAATATAGTCCGATAGTGTCTATTTAAACTGATTAATCCAAAGACCCTTTGTCATTTTTATTTTCCTTGGATCAAAGAATATTTTTACTTTATCTTACTCTTTGTTCATTATGTTACTCATCTTTTGGAATGCACTTATCTTTAATGAACTGAAAGAACGATGTCAAAATGCACTTTTCTTAGTGGAAGAAAATGTGAGCATTGGTGGATTGCATAGATATAACTCAATTTTATTTTATATTTACATGGTTTTTATCTACTTGAATTTCAATACTCAAATAACAATGTTAGTAACCAAAAACAAATAAATTATATCGAGAGATAAGCGCTTCTTGTCATTAAACGTATTAAATCCAGACAGGCAGACGAATGACGATTACCACTCGAAAAATGTAAATTCTACTAAATTACTTTTTAACTGTTTAATTTGGCCTTCCCATCACAAAGATGAGTCTGAACAGATTTGTCAATATAACTAGTCTAGAAACAGAGGATAACAGCACCTACCGTGCCAATCTAATGCTATATTTATGTCAATCTTAGCTTTTAGTGATAATACCTAATCTGTCGGAACAGTAGTCAGTTAAAAATTTTCATGAAATCACGGTCCGTACACCAGTTCATAAAATATATATCTCATAAAATACAACAGTCGTATAAAAAGAGAGAAGAGGGGGAATGTAAAAAAGGAAAATTTATTCCTTTCCATATTACGCTGTACGTCACCGGAAAAGACTCAAAGTTTGTGGCGAGAGAAGGCGGTCAAAGCTCATCGAGAAACTCTTCTCAAAGCACCGCCTGGTCGTTTGTCCCTCAAAAGGACTTCTTGTAGGGGGAGAAGTAAAAATAATGACACTGAGTCGAGGGCAAAGGAAATTGGGTGAAGAATAAAGAAGAAGATGGTTTTCGAGGAGGGTGCCAAATGTGCATATATATATATATATATACAGGGCTCTATTATATTGAAGTAATTAGGGTACTCAAGGGTGCCGTGTCCGACAAATCAACCCTTTTTGGAGGACTTTTTCACTGCTCATCGCACATGAATAGAGTTTTTGCCTTCGAGTATATTAATACACATGAGTTTGTATATTGATATAGGTGAATATGAAATGTAAAGATGAGGTGCCTTCGTTAACCACCTTGCCGGAAGGCAGAGACTTCGCATGCACACAAGCCCTTTGTTGTTTGTAGGCTAATCCCATCTTTGTAATTTTGTATATTCCTCCGTTTTTTTTTTTCTCAACTAGAGCTTATTTGTTTTTTTTGTTATTATTAGAGGGTCATGTCCGTGAATAAAGTGTTATTTTGCAATTCAAGTGAGGCGAAAGCCAAGCCTATCTGTCTTGGTGTTTTACGCTAGTGGTCGTAAAATTAATTCGATCGGTCTTGTATTCCAAAGTTATATTTAACTGCACTGCTTAGGCTGTATATGCTTTTATTATGATTTAATAATGAGTATACGAAGTGTTGTGTACGAACAAAAAATTCTGCCTCTTATCTGCTGAGTAGTTTAGTTCTGCGGAACATTTATGCATTTTGTTAAGTTGAAGTTGTGAAACAATTAGATTCTGCTTTTTGTGTGGGTTGTTTCTTGGTTCAGGATACACCAAAGGTGTTTATTGCAAAAATAGAAGTAAAAAATTTAGGAATAGCGTTTATAATTGTTACTCTTAATGTTCAGTTTCAGTCAAGACCGGATATTTAATGACCGACATGATTTATGTTTTTTTGTCACGTTATGTTTAAACGGGATCAGAGGGCCAGAGGGCCTTAAAACTAAAACTAAACAATTAATATGTAAATTGAAATATTTGCGAATTTAAAAAAGGCTGCAACAAAACTATGTAAATACCTTTTATTTTTGATATATTTATTTTATAGGTATTAAGGGTCTTACACGCATGCGATTTTTGTTAAATTTTATGCAAAACGGGATCATTATAGGCCAGAGGGCCTATGCTACGTTAGTCATCATGGGGACTAATACGGACCGTGCACCTGTGAATGAGGATCTCACCTTATGCCCTCTGCTAGGTCACCAGTGCCAACCAGGGTCACAGGTCAATCATCGATTATCTGTTACAACTAACCTGCGTCATTTGTACATTTCTGTCATGATGTGTGCATTTTATGCATGGATCATAGAGCGATGAGCTGGGAAAAAAAAGTTTACATTTTATGCCAGTGGCTAACGTGAATCAATTAATAGGTGTTTGATTCTGTAGATATAGGCTGGTGTATTAAAAAGTCAGAGGGCATGAGAAATTTTAACAATGCTACCCTCGGAAAATAACGTTTAAAAACACTGTCATAACTCAACCGATACAGAAGAAAATCACTAACAGAAAGTATTACAATGGAATTGATGAAATTGAATAAAAAATGTAGCTTTATATTGAATGCAGGCTCAATTAACCAACGGCCATCTCCCCACTCCTAAACCGTGACGTAAACGAAACGAAAAGAACCCTTTCGACTTTCCTTGTTAACGATGCTGCGAGAGCTTCATTTGGGGCCCCTTTTAACCCCAAAATTAAAAACGCAATTAACGGATGTGAGATTGGTTCTCAGCCCCGGGCTAATGAATTGTTTGAAAATCTTTCTGACATAATTCAGTTTCTGTCTGTATGAACTTTTCCTATTTGTAACACTAGCAGCTTCGATTCGATACCAGAAGAGCATAGCAATGTCACTAAATTATTAATCGATAATGCAGACTATTGTCACGCTCTGGATTGCCCGGTAGCGCAGAGGGAGAGAGCTGCGTAGCGAGTTGATTAAACACTACTAAAAGTAATAGTATTAAACTACAATGATAATATCATAATTGAAACAACGCATATATCATATTACTTAAATGTCTGCCCTGAGGTTTCTTCTGTGTTCCATTTCATTTTTTTGGCTTTTCTCTCCAGGGCTTTCTTCATTTTGGACCAACTTTATTTTGCGGAGTCAGCCAAGAGTCTCCTTAAAATGGTGAAAGAATATGTAGGAACAAAACTTAAATTAAAGAAATTAGTTCTGAAGCTATTGGAGAATTGGCCTTTGGGTCAGTTTATAATTTTGTTTATGACACAGACTACATAAATAAATTTACAATATGTCATTATATGTCCTATAGCTTGGCCACAATTTTTAATAATTTTACATTGCGATTTGTGATTGTTACAAAACTATAATGTCCATTGTACAGTGATTGTCTATACATTTTTAAATGTAATGGTGCTTATCATATGAAATAAATAGCTTAGCATCTAAAAACCAAATTGGTTGCAGGATTCCTGATGGAGTAAGATTAAGTGATATTTAGTTAGCTTTGAATGTGAATCTTAAAACATTTCTCCAGTGATAAAAACCATTAAAACTAATTATTAATTTTTATTTTAAAAATGTAGTCTGCTCCAATATGGCAATGATTAATTACAACGTTATCAATAGGCAAACATCATGCACCATAACCCATTTTAATTTATAAAAGTTGTTCAGTTAACCTATCTTAACCAATCAAATGCCATAACTCACTTATATTACTGTAGTTATCTATTAAACCCTTTTATCGCAAATAGATCTCCTTCCTTCAGGTAAATATAGGATTCTTAACATAAGCCATTCCCTGCGACCAATAGCATTCCTGAGAACCATTATATACCGAATCTCCATGTTTTAATTAATACTATCTACATAACTTTACATTGAATTGTGAGGTGTTTATTACCTGTCACAGTTCGACAGGAAACGGCTATGATAGTTTTTTGTTTTCAAGTTTTAGGCATATATATGTTAAATAAATGTTATGGAGATATGCTAGAATGTATGTTTCAGAAGCGTTAGTTAAATTTGAAGCGAACGATATCAAGATCATATCAATTACAGAACACTGAAAAGGACTAATTTACCCGAAAAAAGTGTCATATTTAAAAAAAAATCCACAATACAGGGTCATATTTGTCATATTCGTTGCAGGACATTCTAGCTAGTGTATAAGGGATTAAAAATATGTGATTATGTGTTTTGTATTTTTTCCTAACGCTAATTAATACTTTTATATAATTTGTATATTTTTGTATCTATATTTTCGATGCAGTTGTAACTATTTTATATTATATTTCAAGATTCTTGAATAGCAATCTCTTCATTTAGATAAATATAAAGGCTTTAAACTGTCACAAAACATGGAAAAGATACTGTATTCATAGCAAATCCTTGTGACAGTGACGTATGAACTGAAGGCTAAACACAAAGCAATATAAATATAGAAGAGTTCACACGGTAGGTGGAACATGTAAGCTTTCAAAAAAAGCGGCAATTTGCATATTCATACAAGGATGGTTTTAGTAGAGACTGGTAGAGTTAAAAAGAGGTAGAGGTGTAGGTGGCTATGTGAGAGAGGCCTCGCTTGGTTTTATAGCTTTAACATCATCACCCCCCCCCCCTAGCCAACATCAACATCATCATCATTATCAGATAATGATGTTACAGGATCCAACTTCTCCGTATATCCTTATATACAATACCTCACACGTAAGTATTTCTTATAAAAGTTTTTTTTTTGTTTTTGTCATATTTTGCATTATATTTGTTTTAGTATTATAAATGTGTTCGCAATCGTAACTTTAATTATGCTTTACTGATGCTTTTTAAAATGCTGAAATATGTAATAACATCTCTGTTAGAATAAATAATTCAGCAGATGTCCGAAATGTGGTTTGTGTTTATTTCCGAGACTGCTATTTCTTCTGTTGTTTAAGCGTTTAATTTTAAATTTGTAGCAACAAAAACAACAACAAGAAAATCCTAACTATTTCTGGTCCAAGTTTATTGTTTGTTGGAAGGTTGTTGCCACTGAAAAATGGGCCTCTCTTGCAGTATGCGAAAACTTTCTGTGTTATAAAATTTAATATTACAGTTCTTATTTTTTATATTTCACATGGTTGATTATTAAATAGTTGCTAGTAGATTTTTTTGTGTGGTTAGACGTTTGAACCATTAACAGATTTTTTTATTATCTTGCTAACCACTTGGTTATATACAATAACTTGGACCACTTGCTAACCTAGGATCTTTGTATTTTTTATTATTATTATTATTACCTTACTTGATTTTTTTTTTTTAACTATAAGCTATTAGTATCATTTAAGTTTTCGTTTACAAAACGAACAGGTCTAGCCTTTTAAAATAGTAACCACCATTATGCGTGCCTTTAATTTTGAATTGTTTTGTACGTTTTTTTTGTTGGCCAGAGCTAAAATTACTTATTTGTACATTGTTATTAATATAGGTGACCGACCATAGTGATCATGGTCTCAGAATAAAGATTTTCTCTATTTTATTCTAGTCCGTCACCTTTCTTTTTTGTTTTAGTTGGCCCATAAAAAACTGACGGAAGGTGTTTCAGACACCCATTCTAATTTTGTTGAACCCGAACTTCTAAACGGTGCAATAATAAAAATGGTTATACGAGACCTGGAGATGAGATGAGACTTACCCTATATAGCGGGTATGGCTACAGGTATATCCTGAACAGATTGCATTAATGATGGCGAGCAGTCCTTGCACTGCTGTCCGGTGTTTAAAATTTAATTGTCGGTGGGGGGTTCCTGGCGGTGCCAGTGGGTTCTGACCCTCCGCTGACCTGGGGTCGGCGGGGAATCGATGGGGCATCGGGGCACCCTCGTGGGCTTCGACGGATTGCCGTGCAGAACTAAGTTCGAATCTTTGATGACAATATCTACTGTAAAGATCTATTGAAGCCGTTATTAAAAAATAAAACCATTCATAAAAACTATAGATAATAAGGCAAACGTAGGCTTGTGTTACTTCATAGGAAATGGGAACATTTCGAGTGAAATATTCCATAGCGGAACAACACTACTTCCAAACCTAAACGGTAGCCCACATAAAATAAATCTATGATCCATGTACTGTTCTAAAATATTCAGGATATTTCTGTTTTACAAATTTATTGTTTGTTTTATACAAATGGAAATGCACAAGGTGCGCAAAAGATCAGAATGTGGAGGCAGATAATTAGCAGATTTTGTGGATTATATCAACAATAAATCTGTGGAGAAATTCTGTACTCGATCATTAGTGGGGAGAATTTACTTTATTACGTACAACAAAAAAAACGAACGAAGTGGTATATTCATGTCTATGTTCTTACTGATTATTGGTTACACAAAAACCGTTTCACCATTATTATTATGACAGTTTCAAAATTGAATTATCATTTCAGAATGTGAGAATATCATGAACTATTTAGAACTAATCTTTCAATTAGCACAAGAATAGTTTTAAAGCGACGTCTAAACTTATTACAATCAGACCCCGAAACTCCAGTATACCATGTTTCACCGACGGAAATTCGCTTAGTATCGCGAAGGGAAGAACAATAACCATCATATTAAAGCCAAGCGTAGCAATAGTTATATATTTTGGGGGGACAAAGCAAAACATTATACGGCTAAGTACTCTTTTATGCGAAAGTCCCATACTTTTTTCATGGTTTGGAAATAGCAAATTCTTACCCATTATGCTAAGCCAATTATCAAAAGCAGAATATAAATATATTTTAAATTCGCTTGGTAGACCAATTAGTTGAGGATTTTCACTATGCCAAAAACAATCCATCAAATTTTGGAACATCAGGCTGAACGGCTGTTTACACCTCATCTGATAAAAAGATACATGATAGAGGATCGTGGAGAAGAGGATCCCGGCCGGTGTTAGGAAATAAGGGAAAATCTAGATAGGGGAGATGATAGGGCTGCATTAGTGGGGAGGCCTGGGATCCCTCCCTTTATTGCCCCAGGTTATGGGGGAGAGGAGGAATGGCAAGTTTGCTCCAACCGTCATCCCGGATGGGCCGCCATGCAGTAATGCCGCCATTGTGATCTCTCTTACTCTACATAATGTAATTCTAATACATTAGCATGGGGCTCGTTTGTGCGGCCATTGTAGAGCCCGGAGACTAACACAGGGGCAGGTGGGAGTAGTCTAATGCTGCTGGGTTATCTTGGTTATCGGGCAAATGTACCGAGGCTAACAGCCTGGCAACTCACACGCCATAATCGCATTTCAGCCCGAAGGTGGAGGATGCACTTTCGAATACATTTCAAAGGTGTACTCAACAACCCCCTTGTTCTGTTTTGCTTGAGATATTATAAGGGCAGATATGTAAAAAACGTATGTATCAATTATACGTGAAAAAAGTTTTCCATGAGTTGCAGTGGTGAACTGATCCTCGGATGACAAATGTAGACTGATTGAAGCACTTGCCAATAAAAAACAGCCGATGAAGAGGTACGAACAGTGGTGTTATTTAAAATACAAATGAACCCCAAAGATGGTTTTTCTCTAACTATTAATTTCTCAAGTCTCAGCCAAGAAACTATTCAATGTAATAACCGTTTATTCACGATCAAGCGCATATTAAAGATGCCAACTCAAATAAGAACTGCCGAAGAAGATATCCCTTAATAAATAATACATTATTTTGTTAGCCCAAAAATAAATGTACCTTCCGCCTATCCTAATCAATTTGATTTTTTTTATTTAAATAAAGTAAGAATCGAACAGACGGTTTGGACAGTTATACAGACTACTGAACAGAAACTCTAACCTCACACTAGAAAACAAACTCCACGTATACAAACAGTTATTAAAACCAATTTGGACTTACGGAATAGAGTTATGGGGGACAGCCAAACCATCGAACATCAAACGTATCCAAACATTCCAATCTAAAGTCCTCAGAACCATAGTCAACGCACCCTTTTATATTAAAAACTCATCCCTTCACAGAGATCTCCATGTACCAACTGTCCTCGACCTTATACCCTCAAGATTTTCCAAATTTCACCAAAACCTTTCCGCACATCCGAATCCTTTGGTCGACTCCTTATCCAGTAACATTCATCCTTACAATCCTCCTCGACGCCTAAAACGGCGGTGGCCTCGCGACCTATTATAAATAGATAATCTATGTCATGGGGTCCTGGCACTGGCCATCATCCCCACTCATGTCCTGAGCGTGTGTGGCTCTCTTGCCCTTTCTGTGGCCTACGCCGGATGGCGCCACGGCCGGAGAGGGGGCGGAGGGAGCTTCGCTCCTTCCGGCCTTTCCGCCAGCTTGCTGGGGGATTGGCTTCGGGGGCGGGGGGGCTCCTGGGCTGAATCTGTATGTATATAGGTATGAATGGACTGTATATAGGTATGAATGGAATTGTATATAAGGTATGAATGATCTCTCAGCACAATTATTAATGCTGGAAGGCAAATTGTACTTTTTCTTTCAATAAAATAGTTTAAATAAAAAAATAAAGTAATTCTGGTCCACTTAAATGGAGTCCAAATACCTAATGGATTGACCCTTCCTGGCAAAACCAAATGGATGAACACTTCATTAAGACGTTGTTTATGGAAACAAAATTAATCATGGTTAAAAATTTTGCATAATATCCTTCCCAAAATCTTATTGACTGATATCACTCTATCCCCAGTACATAGGAATATATACATAACCAAAATAATCTAATAAAATAGCACATTTAGTTCTACGAATAACAAATATTTTACTGTCACTTGGCACAGCCAATCCTTAATAAACTCACGCTATAGCTCATTCCCTTAGAGTACAGACTGGATAACGTGTATGATTTTCGACTAACACATGACGTTTTCTTGGCAAAGAAATATTTTAAAAATAGGTTTTTTTGGTTATGTAGATGTTACCTGAGGGTGGTCGAATATCAGTCCGAAACTTAGCAACAAACTATTAATTAATACAAATTTGGGAAGGATATCATGCCATAATCAACTTTAATATCCTCAAAAATATCATACAATACTGAATAACACAAATTGTCAACTCTCCGGAATAACACAAATTGCAAACACTCCGGAATAGAATAGTTACATTTTGAAGCATTCTTATGCCTGTGTAAGGTATGAACTGTAATATGGAGCCCTTTGAAGGTCTCCGTGTCGAAGTGACGGCTGAACAGACTCCAGTTTGTCCTCGACATTGTTCTCTTCAGCCCTAGTCCCTGAACGACAACACTCCCACCCGGGCCAACCAAATCCTCCTACTCCTCCCAGACTATCCACTTCAATAAAGTATTTTCCCCTTTAGTCCGGGCGCACTTTTCCTGTTATATTGCTTTCGGTATTACCTCTCTCCTAGCCTATCTCCCTAGTCTGTCCTTGTACAGTGACTCTTAATAATTTCTCCCCTTTGTCCTCTGGTTCAAGCGTTTTTAAAATAACATTATCCTGTACATGTGTTATACAAAATTACCCCAAGCCGCATATCCTATATATAGCTAATAAACAGTTTATTGTTTCAAAACTTTTATTATCTAATAGTTATTTTATTGGTCTCATACGGTATAGCGCTTTGATGTAAATAAAATGGGTTCAAATACCCAAGCTTTGAAGAATTTTTTTTTTTTTCATATCCCCTTGTTACAAATTTAATTGGACTATTTTAATATAGATTCAAAACAACGAATCTATTTACATCATTATCGTACTTATATGTACTGTAGTTGCCTACGTTTTATATAATTTACTAAGTATTATTAATATTTTGCAATGAAATGATCATTGGACATGTTCTGGAAATAGACTAAGGTAAGAAGGTGGGGGGATTTTTCAACTTTAAAAGATTTACTTTTACCTAAAGGCTCAAAATACAAAATAATTGCACGATGTACGACACAATCAAGGGCTTTCACGATAGGGGGCCTTGATTATATCAATGATGAAAGAATTTATGGCGATTCGCTCTGTAAACCCTGTATTATTACGTTATGTCGACACAAAGTTTCCGCATTATAAATGCTTGTCATTCAATGATTTGGCCAAAGTGAGTGTTTAGCACAGTGCGATGAGTTGACGTGTGGTCAGCTCTTCCGCAATCCATTTAAAGTTGTTTTTTTTGCAGCCTATTATTGGAAGTGTACATGCTGCTAGTTTTAATTAAACTGTACTCGGTGGCTTCCCTGTTTTGTTTTTTTTATTCCCGATTTGTTCTGATTAAAGCTGGAAAAACTTTAGATGCCTCTCCTACCGGCTGCTTTTAAACATAAAATATACATTGAGTAATGTAAATAGTATTTGACGAATGTTAGAATATAATAACAATTAAGAAAATGCTACAAAAACAAGAAATTAATCAATAATTTAGAAAGTATCGGAATTTTATTCCTTTATATCTAAAAGTATCAATACAGAGGACACAGACAGTCGTAGGCAGGGCTAATATCCACCATATAATTTAATTATTATTATTCATTATATTACTAACGGCTCTAGTTCTGTGCCCCCCCCCAACCACAATTAATATCTCATGAGTCTTCGCCATTCTACTAGTGCTTGTTTCATTGCAGTCTCCAGGAGAAACTTTACATCCAAAAACGTAGGGGGGGTCGTCTTTCTTTTGGGGAATAGGATACATGTATGTTTTTACGAAAGATAGGCGTCCCTAGTTATGAGAATATTCATAAAGTTATGTGAAAAAAATAAATAGAAAATGGCTAAGACCTTGGCTTAGTGCTGACAACCTAATAAGTGAAAGTTCAAGCAAGTTCTGCCAGTCACTCGTTACAATATTGTGTTACGGGTTGATACCAAAGACATCCCCCCTCTTTTAAACATACGGGACTAACGGTAACGGAAGAGCTTGCATCAGAAATCCAAAACAGCTAGAATTGCAAGAAAGTTCCTGAATAATAGCCCCAACCATTTGTTAAGAGTAGGTGAATATTCCCAGCGCATTCTGTGGAAGAGCGAAATTCGACTAAAAACGATAACAACCTCTTCGCCTACAACCTAGTAAATTTTAATAGGCATCACCCTTTGAACTTTTTCCTACACTTTATAAGTCCTTTTGTTCATGTGTGTATGTTTAAAAGTTAATTAGCAAAGCAATGTCTACTGCTATTATAGACTGTCTAGGTGTCTTGTATGTTGAGGTATAACATCAACTAATCTTATACGATGCCTTTCTCGTGTGGCTCGATCTGTATTTAACATATGTGCTTTGACATAATGGTACAGAACTTATCGATTTTTCAAAGAACCATTACACAGTTCACAGTCTGCCACTTGGCAACTTCAAACTCTCCAACAAAGTGAAAATTCCTTCGACTATTGGCTCTAGTACTGTGCAACCCCCCCCCCCCCAACCAACCACTAAGGTACTCAGTCAGCTATGCAGGGCTCTCTAAGCATTTATCTCTCCAAATAATGCGATTAACTAAACTATTAATCCTAATATTTAGCTATTAATCTTTTTTTTTTTAATTTTAACGGTATATTACTTACTTGTTTGTACTTTTCTAATTTTAGGTATACCCTTTATTTCTTAATTTTTCTATTATATTATAAATTATTTCTTTTTTGTTATCCAGAGTGATTTTAAAATATCTTTACCTTATTATTATTCATGGACGTTACAGCCGTTGAAAAAACATTATCTTTCTATTTTATTGAACCGGAGGAATCCACATTTTACCGACGATATTGCAGCCATTTTCATAATATATTTTCGTAATTTAATTTTATCGTTAATATATAATTATATTTTTCGTTAAAAATGAAAAAAAAATATTAATTAATACAAATTATTCAATAAATAAATGTTTGATTTATTTTAAATCAAATTAATTTTTTTTAGGTAATCAACTCCACAAGACAATAAATATTTTGAAACGCTTTTCTTTATTTACAACTGAAAAAAAAATGAACTCGAATCATCATGTTTTTTTTTTCTTTTTTTTCAATGGGTTTCTTTTCCATTTAGTGTAAATCATTTCAAGTTTTTTCAGGCGCAATTTACGTAAATTTTATTTTGAAAAAGTACCAAGTTCTGGAAAGTCTGGAAATACTATACTCTGTATTACATGAATAATTCAAGAACATATGTGTACATTTTTTACATTTTCTCTACTTGGAAAATTTACACTTTTTCTTCTTAGCTGTAAATATAAAAAAACAAAACAGAATTTATATTACACCGTGAGTTCAGATATAAATGATTGATTTGTTTAGGATTTTTTTTTATTTGCCAAAATGAAGCATTCTTTTATGAAATTTATAAGTGGACGACTTTTCTACATACCTTATACATATTTTTTTATTAGGGACTCGTGTTCGATGCTTAGAGAGGACTGACGTACTATGTTGGCTTCACACCTTAATTTGTGACCTGTCAGGTTATGATTATCATTTTTAAGGTTATCATTTTATTTAATAATCTAAATTAAAATTTAGTCGATATTTCTAAAAAAAAAAAAAATTTTCTATTTATCCAAATATTTTGAATTCAAGTTCAATTTAAATTGTTCACTACGCCTGTAATATGAGAGTGGGAACCAGAACATTGAACATTTCGTACCTGAGCTGAGTATAAAGTAAGCTCAGAAGTTAAAGACAACTTCGATTTTTTTGGCGCACTTCCCGTACACACGCGAACTTTTTGTATTAGCAGATGCCGATCTCCCTCCCCCCCCCCGGTTAATAATCCCCTCCCTTCGGAAACTGCACTAAAGCGTTAAAACCATCGCAATTGTTGGGTAATTTAAGGAGGTTGGTTATGGTGGACCGTGCTGAACATCAATTTCCATTTTTTTCATTATATTTTGGATAAAGACACCAGTCCTGCAATAGAAGTGGGCAACAGTGAGTAAGCACTGCGGAAAAATCTTATACCTGATCATTTATTCAGAGGTGTAAATGTCGTAATGAGGCAGACTGGTCCCGAGGGTGCAGTGGCTTTGGGATTGGACCCCTGGGCCGCCTTTCGCCCTTCCACCCTCACAGCTTCCTTCTCTGCACTTCTTATTCTTTGTTTTTTCTTCGTCTGTTCCGGCTTTTCTTCAGATCTTGTTGTTCTCTGTGTCGTTCTTAATATTATAACGCTTCGATTTTCTGCTGGGTGATGACTTTTATTTACCATCGCCAGCCCCCTTTACTTACCAATTCTTACGAATATTCCACTAGTTAAATTAATTTATTCATTTTGAAAGTGTTGTGTCTTTCAAAACACGAAAATTGTAATCTGGTTATAGTTAATACGCAAGTCTATATTATTAAATGACAATTACATACATGTGTACATGGTTCTGCGCTTGCAGGAACCCAGTTATCATGATGGGCCTACTCACGGCGCTGTGAAGGCATAATTAAAACAAGTTGGAGCTAAATATAATACTGTGAATTAGGTGCCTGTGCACTATTTAGCTCTAGAAGAAAACACCCTGAAGTGAACTTGAAGAATGTTACTTTTGGCCCTGGGGTAATTGAAGTGAAGTTATTCGTGGCGTGGTACACTATCGTATTTGTATACCATGCTATTCCCACCACCACTCAAGATATTTATTGACATTGGTGATGCGACGCAATAAAATACGTATTTCTATTATATTCCAGCATTTTAAAAGCACAATATGTTGTAAAAGAGCTTTCTATTTGATAGAACGATCAATTTGAAACCATTTGTTGGTACATAACTACTAGGTTCTACTTGCATCAGGACTGTGGTGACTGAATTTGTGAACCCTTGCCAGAGATATTAACTGTTAATTGTCATGTCTGCCATCTTAGCGCTTAATCTGGTGGATAAAGCTTTTCCTTTCCTTGTGCCATTCACCCCTTTAAAAGTTCAGAGATTGTTTTTCTGACCTAATAAAATAAGGCGAATTGGAGTTGGTCGTTCTGTCATTGAAAGTACTGAATGTCACTTTTATGTTTTACTGTTGTGATCACCAGTATTAATAAGCATTGTTTGTTTTTTTTAGACCCTCCTAAGATAACAGAGCGACCGCGGAACCAGGCGGTGAAGGCCGGTGGAATCGCTGCTTTCTACTGCGAGGCCCGTGGAGACCCAGAACCGACCATCGTCTGGCGGAAGAACAGCAAGAAGGTGTCCTCCACCCAGTCCAGGTACCTGGTCCAAGCATACTCTGGGGGCTCCATGCTTAGGATAGAGCCAGTCAAGCAGGGACGGGACGACGCCACCTACGAGTGCGTGGCGGAGAACGGAGTGGGAGACGCCGTGTCAGCGGAAGCTACGCTCAATGTACATGAAGGTGAGTGTATCCATGTTTAAATTACCTATTTCTTTTTCAGTAATGGAAATTTGGTTTTGGTTAGGTTGTAAAACCTTTCGAAAATCAATGTCTGTTGAATATGTTACACATTTCTGGCTACAATGCCAAATGATAACGGTTGATGTTGTCATAACAACAATTGCTACAATCCGAGACAACATGATTGTGAGGTCGAATCCCACTTTTTGGTAGGATGATAGACTGACCAAAGACTATCATTCATAAGAATCATCAGCATGGTCCACTGACCTTTCCAAACTTTATATTAATATAGAAATATCTCAAATTCCTCCTCGGAACTAAACTTCAGGTTTAATTTTCCTCACCCAACCTCTTTAGTGGGCCGTAATCTCTATTCAACTATTGTTAATATTTTGTACTCCATCATAATTCCAAAACATTGTCCATATTCGATTGCCCCCCCCCCCCCGATCTCATCCAGAATCCATCTCCATTGATGATAACAGTCTACTTCGAGGTGCTTTGTTAAGTATCCTTGTCTCAGAAGTTTATAATTTAGACCACTATGTATTCGTTAGTTTGCTTTCTCTACTATATTTCTTCTCTGTTCAAGCAATTTCAGTTTATTCGCCAAGCTAGCAGAACCGCTTTACTCCACTCAAAAATATCTGGATCACAGATGTCATATCTATATTTTCGAACCTCATCTTAAACAATGAGCATTCTTTATTGTGCGAAAATGGACGGAATTGATGAATTTTCCGCCGTTGAGAAGGGTCAGGTTTAAGGACCAAGCGTAACTGGTATTATTGTAAAGCATTGACGAATGTGACCCGTGACGATGACATAGTGAGCCAATACCGACCACAAGTAATGACCGACCCACGGCGGTCACCTGCTGACCTGCCCTCTGTCTGCACTCTTGTGTCTATGCGGTCCACCTGCTACATACATGTAATATTTACATATGCTTCATCAATTTGCCACGGTATCCTCTTTTATATTATTTTTATATAGAACATAAAAAAAAAAATTGAAGTTGTCCGAAAAACGATCATTTGTATAGCAAATCCATTTTCTTCGAAGGTCCGTAACTTCCTGGCCTCAAAAGCACTGGTCGTCTCTCACTTTACATTTGTAAGCTCTTAATGGGAGCAGCTGAGAGAGAGTTCTGTTAAACGTAGAAAATGATATGAAACAAATTACATTGAAATGCGAAATTTCCATTTTGACTTATGCCAGTGTTATATGTTTCTACCCAGTTTTCTGGCGTTACCAAAGATACTATCAATGGTAAACTTTTTTTAATCTATATCTAGTAAACCTTATCGCCCAATGTGATGTGTCCACGTAGGTGCTTCATCCAGGGATAATGCTATAACATGATAAATCTTCAGAAATAGTATCACTTCCGTTTTCATCTGGAACTTAGCAACTAAAGCTAGAGGTGTGCACTCACGCCGTTCTTGGACAAATACTCCCTGTAATTGTCCTCGTTATCTAAGTTATTAATCTAAGTTAACAATGATTAATAGAAAACTGTTTGTTAACTCGGTCGCAAAAAGGGAAGAAATCTCAAATGGCGTTGTCAGATAATACTCAATAATTAAGAAAAATTAATATACTTTCTAAAAATTTGTCAGAAAATTTAAGAAATTGAATTTAAAGAAATCCCTTAAAATTACTGATTACAAATTGCTGCGTATGAATCTTACGCATATGGCTGGATTGTAAATAGTCCATTTCAATTTGACAACATTTTATACCAGTGTCTGGTTAAAATGTATATAATTACATAGCTGCAGGTGACAGGGGATCCGCTAAAAGCAATAACCCAGGCACAGGCTGGACCTCTGACAAATAGCAAGGGTCCCTGAATAAAAGAGACCTAATGAAATAAAGAAGATAGATGAGAGTTAATATTTCGGCATTAGAGCTGTTAGGCATTAGGCCGTCAGTGCTTAAATGACTCCGCTGCTGGGAGATATTAATTGCGGCTGCTGATGCTGAGGTGTCAGCTAGCGTCTCCTTATCGCCCTAGTTACATCGCTCATCCCAGCATCTCCTCTCAGCGTAAAGGGACAATACCCTTGTAGAGACAAATAGCTCTTATCAAATCGGGAGATTTCAGGCTAGACCAGTAACTGTCAAATATGAAGTCTTAGTTCAAGTATACACTTTTTTCCACATTAATAAAGGAATATATTTGTTAATGAGGAATATGTCCTCGTTAAGCAAGTTGAGATGTCAATTTCGTTCTTATTCTTTGCTGATACAACGAAAACAAATTAAAATACACGAAGAGCTAGATATTAAATCAGAACACAATTGTTTAAGATGCTTTGGGTTTTCTAACTAAATACTTTAAAGTCATACCGATTTAATTTCTCTCTAGTGAATTTACAAATAATGTCCTTATGCACGGACCTCTTTTTAGTTAATCATAAAGTAACGCTAGCTATCAAAAAATTATACCTACATTTTATTACCTGGCTTTGTAGTATCAGTCACTGATTTTCACGGTTTTTGCCTCTTTGTAGATAATACAAATTGATAGCTGTAAATTCATATAATATGAATACACATTTGTTTTGAGGATACGAACTATTATCATAAGTTAACATAAACTTAACTGTCATAATAAGTTTTAACTGTCATTCGCACTGATTCATTGCTATTTCTCAATGCGTTGTAATAGTAATGTAGGTAGTGTTCTCATGTTGGAGTGTGCTTGTTCCTCATTCGATATCTTGCCGAATGCTCTCATCTTATAGTGAGAGGGGGGGGGCTCGGGTACTCAATAGCACTACACATAGCACTTACAATTTTCCCATAAAAAAATAATATTATTTGAAATTTGTTTCCTAAACAGCAATGTTTAAGATGTTTTTTTTTCCTAGACATTGGAGAAAATAACAAATTAAAATGAAATAAAAAGTCACCGTAGCACCTTCTTAACAAATAAAGTAACCCACGTGAACTATTATAAATTTATAATACTGGGTTGTAGCTTCTTATAGCTTCTTATAAATGTACTTTACGGAATTGATGTACTTTCAGGCTTCAATCAGAAAAACATTAAATTTGAGCAGCCAGCAATGTGAGGGTATTAACCTCTCCTAACACATTAAAAAAAAAAACCCTCCAGCCTTGAATTATTTTTTCCTTTTATCTAGCCTTTTCGTTTCGTCTTTAGTCGGGATCCTCCTAAATATTAGCATCCTACCCAGTGTAAAATAATGTGGCATACTAATAAAACCTGTTCACATTTACATTCACATATTTATTTATTATGGAATTAATGAGTAATCTGAAGTAGTTAAGTTATGTTGTTAGTATTTTCCGTTTTGTAAAATCCAAATGTGTGGCTTAAATCTTGTAAGTCGTCGCAAGCAAACGTTGAAATACTAGTATGATAAAGAAATGTTTTACTTCGGAGGTGAACGAGTTGTACAAGGCCAGTTGTGTTTATATATGGTCCTAACATGATGCGACCAACCATGCGGTAATATTATGATAAATTCTATAATTGAGCTGTCGTCTTCAGATCTCTATATGTCTAACTAGCCGCTCTACTACTCTGAAGATGACAGCCAATCTGTGGAATACAGTCCAACAGTAAATAAAAATACTGGTTAATCCGAAGTGATTGACAAGTGATCTTGTCATTAATTTCATTTCTTTTCAATAAATGTAAGTTAAATAAGGAACGTATATGATCTTTGTATTATTTCTTTATAGTTTGGTTGAGGTGTTGATTTTTGGGTTGAAATAATTTGTATAGAGATAGGGTTTCATAGCAGGTACCAGGGTCACTTTTGGGATTTTCCAGGTAATGTATTTATGGTGGGTGATGTGGATCCCCATAAATATCAGCTGGTACGAGAGAAGTATCTTTTTTTGTCAGCTGTATTATTTTTTGAGGGGGTAGTGTTGAATATAGGCAAAATGTTTGAAACCTCACAGAAGCAACCAGGATGGACGAAACCTTGAAGAATTTACCATGTTATTTTCGTTTATATTAGGTAACGATTATTTTAATTGTATGAAACTCTCTAGGCAGTCATGTTAACACGGAACATTTTAAATACATGAAATTAAGCACTTGCACCATATAGATAATCTTAATTTACATATTACTAACTAAACTCTATAACTCTATATAACTAACTTAACTGTATATGTATCAGAAAGTAAAATTATTTTAAAAAAGACAGTAATCGGTACAATATGCGCTTTGTATCCACAGCCATTTATTTGCTCATAAATTGGAAAATATAATTCAAGTGTATTATCTAAGAACGGCTGGTTTCACTAAAAAAATTCTTTGTACCTAGAAAGTGGTAAAAGCATAGCTAAATTATCTGAGATATGTTTTTCTAAGTGTGAGCTCGATCTTACTTTAAAATCTTACATAACATATAAAGAAATGGCCGTGACTCTCCTTCAGTTTTTCAAATACTTTTTAAATTGAGGCGTTAAGTTTTAAAACCAGCTTGATCAATTTCAGGATTTTTACTGGAGAGACAAAAAACAACCCCAAACCAGGTAAATGTTTTTGGATTTTTTCGAACGTACCGAGGTCCACGATTGTTTTAAGATAAGTTTTCGTTGTCAACAATATTTTAGTTTTTATGTGAATTGAGGATGGTTTTTTGTCTCTCCTGTAACATTTCTGACAATTTACAGAGCTGGTTTTGAAACTAAACGCCTCAATTATATTGAAGAAACTTCTCATTATTTTAATTGACAATTAAAATGCCGGTTTATGTAAATTGTTAAGGTCATAAAATAATAATGTTTGATTGATTGTCTAGTATATAATATTCATTGAATATTCTTCATTTTATTGCGTGAGGTCATCTTTGCTCCTTGTGAGCTTTAGACCGTGACATGGGCAGGCAGGAAGGCGAGATACGAATATCCTGTTTAAAAAAGCGGGCATTTCACATCGGGCTATACAATAAAACAAGTAATCTATATTTGTATTAGATATTACAAAGGTTGATCGATGGGGCTGCAGGGCATGCAAATACAAGAGCAAAGCCCCGGGTAATGAAGGGCCCGATGTAGCCATGCCGTGGGTGCAGTGTTTGCTGCCGTGAATTAGGCATGTCAAACAACATATCCCAGGGGAGACGGCTGTGCACACAGAACAGCCGCACAATGTTGGACGGATATTTACAGTTCTCTGGCCTACACCTCATTACTCTTTTCCTCTCTCTTCCTGCGGCCTCTACTCAATATCTTCCACACCCTCTTAGTCACCAGCTCATCTCTCGACTTATACGTTCATGTCCCTATTTTTAGTGGACCCCACTGTTTTAATAACCGGTCGTCCCAGAGTTTGAGGTGAAATAACATAAACTGGGGCGTGTTAACGCTGGAAGGATACTTAAGGAAACATTCGACGGTCGGTTCCTGTAGGTCACACAATGCTTGGGAACAAAATGTTGCAAGGTTTGGCCCATCCCTCTTGTGTCTATAATTATTAATGCAGTGTAATCAAATGATGGATATGAATACTTTACAATGTGATTGCTAACTAACATGTTCACCTGTTAGTATAGTTAGTAAACCCACCTTAATCATATACTTTGTATCGACGTAATTTACTATCTTTGTATCAGAGAACGTTCCGAGTCGTCGAGAGGTAGTACCAGATTACAGCGCTGCACCATTTAGAAAATGAGCTTTTCAAATATAAATATTATTAATCTAAGTAGACATATCTTGACACGGGCGGAGCACGAACCCGGGACCTCCCAAAATCCTGTGGCTGCTCTATCGACTGTGCTACTCCACCACAGTCATTGGCTGTCAATTATCATTGGAAAATAATTTATATAATTGTGTTAAATGTTTAATAATATACATATAATTCCGTATAGTATATGTCGCGGAAACTGGGTGAACGCATTGTGACTCTTACCAAAAAATTCATAATTCGAACTATCACATTTTAACTAACTGTATGAGGTAGTTAAGGGGTCAATTTCACAGCATAAACTACAATTTATAATACCCCTGCGTCTGATGCTCTAGAGGAGAATTAGACGCTTGTGATGACTGACGCTGACTGATCTGGAAACCACCCTCTAATAACACAAACAAAAACTACCACTCAGAGTACGCCACGTGTTGAGGATCTGAACAACTTGACCTTTGTTCCCCCCTTCTACTATTTACTGATAAAATACCCCTACCATCATAAAAGTGAATTTCCAAAGGGCCAAGAGGTAGCCCCTTGGTACCAGACTAAATCCTTATTCAACCGAAAACTCACTGCCTCAAAATCAACCCAATTCTAATAAATAAATTTAATTTGATCGTTATAATATTTGCGGTTGTAGCTTAATAGCTATTTCTGATGATTTTTTATTTCTTTAATGTTAAAGGTAAAGAGTTCAAGGTCGTTTTTTTTTTTCTAAAACAGTTGTGTTAATCTAATTCCTGTATTAATTTCATCACAGCATTGGACATTTTAGGTCTAACTGCGTATCCATTGTGGATAAGCAGGTTTGTTCAAATATTGTTTATTTATTCTAGTAGTATTAAAGAGGCCACTCCCCCCCTCTTCTCCCTACATTCAAATGCATTGTCATTCGTATCTTCAAATAGTATGAGCATTCCAAAATAAAAAACAAGAGAGAATATCCTATTAATATTCCATGTAGGATATTGAGCGAATTTGTCTTTCGGGATATACAACGTTCATAACTTACAAGGAAAATACCCGAAAATAAATGAAAACTATGTTGAAGGGTCTTGGACAAATACCTGCTTTTCTGTAAAGCAGATGTGAATCTATAACTAAATTTCGTGCAGACGAACCATCCAATTAAAATAACCTTAAACTAAATGATTAGTTAGTAGTTTTTTTTATCAATACATCTAAGTAAATCATTCCAATTAATAATTTTTGGCCAGTATGCAGTCTAAGATTTTACTTTTACTAAAGTTTTGATTATTTAATGAGTTGAGCTGGGATGTCCGGTCATTTGAAGAGCTATTCATCCTGTTGTTGGCCTAGTCAATAATTAACGAATGCTGGAAATTTCTGGAGTGCCCCCTATATTATATTCTTACTTCCTAAAACCCTTCCCTTATATTACAATACAAATACGAGTCATTCGTATGGATACAAAGTGTAACTCATTCCATCTTTAAAGTCGCTAGATGATGGACAGTGTGTTTTTTATGGCACTTTTTCCTAACGTTCGTAAAATGTTGTGCTTCGAAGCTCTGTGTTTTGGTATCTGGGAGGTTTAGAAAAAAATGTTTAAGAAGTTAATTCTAGATAATTTTGTGTTCTACAAAAAACTGTTTGAACATATTTTAGGACGCATTAGTTAGGAGTAATCGAACAAAAACTTAAAAAAGTGACACAAAAGCGAGCCGAATTAGAAAACTTAATTTGGTCAGGTTAAATGTACTTGGCCACTGAGCAAAATGTTTGAACCGATCTCCAACTCAGCAAGAAAAGAATATATTGATTCAAAATATTTCTAATATTGATCAATTACCCAACATAAGAGTTATATTATGAAGAGTATTTGTGAACAGTACTGTTATCATCAATATGAGCAGTAAATAAATATAGCACTAAATGAAATCATTAAAGTGTATTGATCACTATGACAACTGACATGACTTTAAACAAAGATTATTTTTAACAAATAGTTCATCCACCATCTGTATTACTAATTAAACAGCCTTATTATGATAAAATTACAATTTGCCTTATTGGGCAATAAGTAATTGTAATAAATGATCTCATTGTACCATGTAAATATGGTATGATATACAATTTTTCATTCACTCGATCATTCATGCACTATTTACAAACAGCCCAGAGGCCTCCCAAATCCACAGGTTGTCACCTCCTCGCATGTGAGAGAGGAAGTGGAGTCTTGGGATGTCTCCTACGCTCCTCCGTCAGCCGCGTCACCGGATACGAGCCAGTGGAGGCTGACGAAGAGCCCGAGAGCCACATACGCTCAGGACATGATTGGAGAAACTAACCATTGCCAGGACTCCCACTGTTACGCATTTATAGCAGGTCACGAGGCCACTGCCGTTTTAGTCTCCGAGGAGGATTATATGGATAAGTGGTGCAGTGCAATAACTGTGCTACGGGATTAGCATTAGACGGTCACTATGGAATTTCATGAACATCGTTATGAAGGGTTTTGTTGCTGACATAATAAGGGGCATTTACTATTGTGCTCAGGACTTTTGATTGAAAGGATTGGATAGGCTTGATGTTCGACTTCTTTGCTATCCCCCGTAGCTCTATTCCGTATATACAGATTGGCTTGAGCATAACATTGTGCATTAGTAATTTGTTTTCTATTGAGAGATTGGATGTCCTTTGAAGTAGTCTGTACAGTGGTCAAAAGCGTATGTTTAGTTCTTGTCTTTTTAGCCTCGTATGTGGGTTCCAGGTCAGCTGTTTGTCGATGGAAGCCAAAGTACGGTACTAACTCGGATTCAGGGAGAGGAATGGAATTAAAAGAATCTAGTGGACAAGACTTGCGACAGAGGGTGAAGGTAATGTGAGAACATTTTGCTTCATTAACTTTAATCCGCCATTGGTTGCTTCAGTGGTCGATCTCATCAAGGTGTTTTTGAGGATAATGGGATGCTATATCGGGGTCTGAGTGGGATGACAAGACTGTAGTGTCATCTGGTAATGTGGCCAAGAAGGTATTGGGGGTAGAGGGGACATCGGAGGTGTATAGGTTATAGATAATGGGACCCAGGACACTGGCCTGTGGAACTCCTGCTTTTATGGAATAGTAATTAGAGTATTACAAGACACAGCGGACTTCCAAGAAGCGGTTTGAAAGGTAGGATTGTAGGATAAGGAAAATGGTCTGTTGTAAATATCTTTTGAGCTTGTGAGGCAAACCTGCGTGCCAGACCTTGTCATAAGCTTGAGCTATGTCCTGAAAGGCAGCAGTGCAAAACTGTTTGGTTTCAAGGGCTGAGGATATGTGATCAACAACGCGAAGGCCTTGTTGAGCAGTGGAATGTCGTAGACGGAAACCAAACTGGTGTGTAGGACCACTGGACGATGTCGTGTTTGGGGTAAGGTTTTTCGACCTGGATTCAAGTGTAATACAGGTGTGTTAAGTCGTATATTTTCTCCACGCCAGATGCTCGCTCGAAATCTACAAAGAATAATGGTAACGCCGTTTTGATGGATTCATCTTGTTGCCTGTCCTCGCGTAAAAATCCGAGAGCTAAGAGTTCGTCTTAGATTTCGTCAGCTGGTGTGGTCGGATGCAGATTTCTGATCACTACTCGTAGTGATCGTTCTTGTTTTAGTTGATATGTATGGAAGTCGGTATTGGTTTCTTCCAAATATTTGAGTCCGGAGTGTCCAGAGAGATTTTAGTGTGCCGAAACCGATTGATGGACGTACATTCTCCCGTACCTACAATTTTGCTCATTTGTGAGCACAGCAATTTAAAGTTACTTATAATGTGGACGAATATTGCAGGTGGCTTGGGCTGTGTGGGTGTTTTAGTTACTTCCATGTCCTCTGCTTGGATATTTTTTAACGCCTCAAAACTGTTAGGCGAGAAGAAAGGGGAGTCTTTGGCGGTTTCTTTTTTAGATGTGCTGACCTGTGGCAGTATATCTTCCATCGAGCTAGCTGCAGAGGAATTGTTAATTTGTACGTTCCTATTTGAACGTTTTGATTTTCGCTTAACAGGCGATGGAGTCGGAGTTGGCCCTTTTTTTTTCTTTTTTTTCTTTTTTTTGGGACATTAACTGCTGATAAAATCGCATTTTATCATATTATAAATATTTAAATTAATTTTAATATTTATAAAAAATAGGTAGTGCCGGGTGGATCTGAACTCACAATTTCCCGGACACAGAAAGTTTTACACTAAAAGCCATTATGTTTATGATTATCATTTACAAAAAATAGCTAAATGACTTGTCAAATTTGGAATTTAAATATGTTTTATTTTTCAAAAATGTACATGAAATCTGTCTCTCATATGATATATTATTAAGAATTTACCTATTTTTATACCATGTAAGGTCACTTGCATTAAATAGCCTATAGATTATAGCCATGGGTTTACATAGAATATTTAAATGACTGGTTCTATTTTGAAATGAACTATCCTATCATTTATATATCGTATACAAAGCCTGTCATATGGTTTATACGAATGTACTAGGGATGGAAAATTTGACATTAAAGAATAAAGAAGAATGAGAAGGGCGTGACCACTGAAATGACTCGTTGTTTGCTCTTAATCTGTAACATAACCTGGCACATGCTTCTGTCTATATAACTCGTTTTAACCATCATTAATAGATCTTCGTATAGGTTTGCTTCTCGTCTTACCATTTAATTTTACTGGCAAATGTTTTGTTGACCACGGTACAAATACATGATATTTTGTTTATTGTCTACATTACAGATAATTATAAAATACTTTGCTAATCACATGTTATATTTAGGAAATTTTGTATATTTGTTGAGCTGGTAGGAAGAGACCCTTTTTTGAAGCAGGTCTTTTGTCTTGTGTTGGTTCTACCATATTTGTTGTAAAAATGAATTAGTTAAATGACTAAAATTTAAAAACTTTTAAAGTTTTAAATTTAGAAAGACTACTGGAGCGGTTTAGCCGAATTAGTCTATTGCTTGATGTTACCTGTAATCCGGCAGGGTCGTCTAATATGACCGGCTTCTCGGTGCGATCACCTACCTAACAAACATAACAAGTGATTCTCTCACTTCTTCAAGGCTCCCGCGTGACCAGCTCACGTAAGCTGCCTGCTAAGACAATTTTAAAGCTTAAGTACGGTCTATAAACTGTAGTATTAGGTGTTGATACGAAGAACGTAATAGAGAGGTGTTTGTATTTATTAGTTCATGCGCAGAACTAATCTGTGCTACTAAAATCGATAAATTTGTTAAATGAATGGCGATAGAATTTGATAACCAGCGTTATATACAACTTATCTGCAGGTTCTATCATTTATGTAGTATACCAACAAACAAATAAATAAACTATTAACGCAAAACAAAAAGAAATATCCCCGCTAATACTGCATTATAACAACCTCCATATATCTGCTGCTGTAGATAAAGATTGTATTACTGTTTTTTCTCTCTCTCTCTCTTTTATTACTCCCATTGATCATGATTGGATGACCCAGCTATTGTATGTTGAGTTAAGGTGTACCAACAACATTGTATACATAATAATATATATTGCCAAGTCTTGTTATGTCGTAAATCCCTCTGTTATTATTATATACATACATTAGCCTTATGTATATATATACATATATAAATAAACCCACCTTAGTTGCTGAGTTTTGCCTTTTCAACGAGAGAAAAAATGAAGAGCTTACAGTCAAACGTATTTTGGTCGATGTCCAGAGAGTGAGGAGTAGAGAGCATGTGGCATCTCCTTTTTTTCTTTCGGAAGCTCTTGACAATTCAGAAGAAGCAATATTTGCAGAACTCGAGTTCCTGGATTTCTGCAACCCATCATGCAATCGATCATCATGCAAACCATTTATCTCATTATTTATTGTCAATTTTACTTTTTTCCTTTTTACAGACATATACTAACATTTTTCTTTGTCATTATTTCTAAAGTAAAAAGTAAAGTTTCTTTTTATTTATTATATTTCTTCCAGTTTTTATTCTTAATAATTTTTCTAGTACTGCGCCTGCGCTAACTATAGAAGTCGTTTTTCACATCGCTCTGCAACAAACTGTTTCTTGTTACCGTTCGTAGGAAGTGCCTAGTTCGCAAAACTGTTCCAACCGACCCTTGGGTGAACCGTTCGCGGTGGACTGTCTACAGGTCAGTGGAAGAGGAACATTATTATTGCTAACGTAAGTTTTTCATCTCACAATTCATACAGAGGGCGGCCATATTGCAAGATATCAGTCAGCCGTGCTGAGAGTGGGGATAGGAGTGGGGAGTCCAGCTGGCCCTCTCAGTACACTCTGTTCAGGCCTCTCATTATATTGAAATTTTTTTTTTTTTTTTTTTTTTTTATTCAATTAAAAACTATTTACAAGAATATGAAACATGCGTTTCTACCAACAAGTTATATCAGAAAATAAAAAAAAACGCTCAAGATCATTGGGACCTACGCCCACTATGTCACCAGTCAAACGCAAGCCACGGCGATCTAATCGGAATATCCCAATAAATTCCTCAGCACCTAGCAGCTCTATGGAAGAGATACCACCACAACCCACCACATCAAAACAAACAACAATAACTCATGAGTCTCCCTTTTTCACGCCCAATAGTTACGAGGTGTTGAAAAATATTGAGGTAGAGGACATGGACTCTACAACAACACCCACACAGCCCAAACCACCAGCGATATTCGTTCGCAACATTAGTAATTTCAAATTACTATGCACTCAATTGAGCAAAGTTGTAGGTACAGGCAAATATACTTGCCTCAATCGATCTCGGGACACAAAGGTTTCTCCGGACACTCCTGAAACATACCGAGGAATTATAAAATACCTAGAAGAATCCAAGGCTGATTTTCATACCTACCAACTAAAGCAAGAAAGATCGCTGCGGGTGGTGATTAGAAACCTGCATCCCACAACACCAGCGGACGAGATAGAAAAGGAGCTGATAAGTTTAGGGTACAAGGTTCGCCAAATCACGAATGTCCTCCGTGAGGAGAGACAAGAAAATGATACAAGTATCAAGAAACCAATGCCCTTATTCTTTGTCGATCTAGAGCGAACAGCTGGAGTGGAGAAAATCTACGAGCTTAACCACTTATACTACACAAGAGTACAGGTCGAAAAGCCTTACCCGAAACGAGACATCGCCCGATGCCATAATTGCCAGGCATATGGGCACACAAAATCATACTGCTACCACCCTCCCAGGTGTGTAAAGTGCAGTGGGCAGCACAAAAGTGAATTGTGCAAGAAGCCCCTAAAATCACCTGCTGTATGCGTGCTCTGTCAGCAAGGCCACCCGGCAAACTATAAAGGCGTGAGGCTTATAGAATTCTAAAGTCCAGAAGTGAACAACGTCGTCGTCCTGAAGAAGAAACATCAGCCACAGGTAGCCCAAGAAGCGCCCCCACCAGAAGTTTGAGGCCTTCAGTCTCTTTCGCTGACGCAGTTAGGAACAGAGAGCAGCCACAGGCACTGCCCACTCCTCCTCCGCAAGTTCTTCTTTCCCAGCACTCCGCTCATCCCAGCAACCAGCGAACTCTATCCCATCCTCAACCACACATCTCGCATATCCCGCCACCTTCAAGCTCTTCAGATCTCACCAGCCTTTTAACCTCATTCCTTACAGAGTTCAGAACCCTAATTACACCTCTCATTTCCCTTCTTACAAATCTTGTCTCCTACCTTATCCCCGTTAAACAAAATCCATAAGTGGATCCTTCCGACTCCTTATCCATTCTCCTTTGGAATGCGAATGGTGTTCGCACCCACACTAACGAACTGACAGCACTACTCCATGACAAAAACATCGATGTAGCTCTTATTACTGAAACAAGACTTACAAGTAAACGACCATTTACCGTTCGACAGTACCAGACTTATCGAACTGATCACCCAGATGGAAGAGCTCATGCAGGTACCGCTGTCATTGTCCATAACTCCATATCCCATCACATAGTTCCTTTGGTAGCACATGATTTCCTTCAATCCACTGCAGTGTCAATCACCACCCTCACTTTTCCCCTTACTCTAGCATCAGTGTACTGCCCTCCCAATAAATCCATTCCCGATTCCCAATTCATCTCCTTTCTAGACTCCATCGGGCATCGTTTCCTTGTGGGTGGGGACTTTAACGCAAAGCACCAACACTGGGGCTCAAGATCCACAAATACACGGGGACGTGCTTTGCTGTCTGCACTCACACGGAGACATTGCTCCACTATCTCTCCTGACACAGCCACCTATTGGCCATCAGATCCCAACCGAAATCCAGATCTCCTTGACTTCTTCTTCTACAATAGTTTAGGAACACTAAACTATTCACTCAAGCGCCTCGATGACCTCTCCTCTGATCATAGTCCTTTATTATTAACCATTTCCCTAAGACCAATTCACAAACTGCCTCCTCCTTCATTTATTAGGGGCCCAGTTGACTGGGACCACTTCCGTCAGCTTCTTACAGAGTCCGTAAACCTCAAATTATCCCTGAAAACATCCCAAGACCTAGACGATGCAGTGCATTCTTTCACTACTTTGGTCCAGAGGTCGGCTTGGGAGGCATCGTCACCCCATCGTCACCCAAGGATCCACAATCATAATTGTTTACCTCAACATCTCAAAGATCTAATCAAATCCAAACGCCGCTCTAGAACAGTGTGGCAAAGATCCCGGCATCCTGCTGATCGCCGCTCGTACAATCAGTACTGCCGATTGGTAAAGCGGCGATTGGCATCCTTCCGTTCTGATTCTTTCAATTCCTACCTCTCCTCTCTGTCTACCAGGGATAACTCCTTGTGGAATGTAACCAAAAAAATCCTAAAGTATCAACCTGTTTCACATCCACTCCGTCGTGATGATGGGTCCTGGGCGGCCTCGGATGGAGATAGGTCGGAGGAATTTGCTCTGCATCTTACCCATACTTTCACACCTCACCTTTCTCATCAAAGCCATACTCACAGCAAAACTGTGGAAGATTTCCTCACTTCACCTATTCCTCTCTCTCTTCCACCAAAAGCCGTTAATCCCTCTGAGGTCAAATACCTTCTGAAAAACTTACCTTACAGAAAATCCCCTGAATATGATCTCCTAACTCCTCAAATTCTCAAACAACTTCCTCCTAAAGCCATAACCTTCCTAACCTACATATATAATTGCATTATCCGAACGACACACTTTCCTCTCCTCTGGAAACATTCCATTATTGTCCTATTCGCCAAACCCGGTAAACCACCCAATGACGCCTCATCTTACCGTCCAATTAGCCTACTCCCTATCCTCTCAAAAATATTTGAGAAACTCCTACTAAAACGTCTACTTCCCATTGTTGAATCCAAAAACCTTTTTCCCACACACCAGTTTGGTTTCCGCCAACGACATTCCACTGCTCAACAAGGGCTTCGCGTTGTTGATCACATCTCCTCAGCCCTTGAAACCAAAAAGTATTGCACTGCTGCCTTTCTCGATATAGCTCAAGCTTTTGACAGGGTTTGGCACGCAGGTTTGCTCTACAAGCTCAAAAGACATTTACCACAGACCCTTTTCCTAATCCTACAGTCCTACCTTTCAAACCGCTTCTTCCAAGTCCGCTGTGGCTTAGAATACTCTAACTACTATCCCATAAATGCAAGAGTTCCACAGGGTAGTGTCCTAGGCCCCATCCTCTATAACCTATACACCGCTGATGTCCCTTCTACTTCCAACACCTTCTTGGCTACATTTGCAGATGACACTGCAGTCTTGTCATCCCACCCAGACCCCGACATAGCATCCCATAACCTTCAAAAACACCTTGACGAGATCGAGTATTGGTGCAATCAATGGCGGATCAAAGTTAATGAAGCAAAATGCTCCCACATTACCTTCACCCTTTGTCGCAAGACTTGTCCATTAGTTTATTTTAATTCTATTCCTCTCCCTGTATCCGAGACAGTACGGTACTTAGGCTTCCATCTCGACAAACGACTGACCTGGAACCCACATACGAGCTAAAAAGACAAGAACTAAACAGACGCTTTGGACAACTGTACAGACTACTTCAAAGGACATCCCATCTCTCAATAGAAAATAAACTACTAATCTACAAAGTTATACTTAAACCAATCTGGACATACGGAATAGAGCTATGGGGGACAGCAAAAAAGTCGAACATCAAGCGTATCCAATCCTTTCAATCCAAAGTCCTGAGAACAATAGTAAATGCCCCTTATTATGTCAGCAACAAAACCCTTCATAACGACCTTAATATACCCTACATTCTAGAACTCATCCCTTCCAAGTTTATGAAATTCCACAGTAGCCTTTCCAACCACCCTAATCCTGTAGCACAGTCTTTGCACTGCGCCACTCATCCCTATAATCCCCCTCGGAGACTGAAACGGCAGTGGCCTCGTGACCTGCTATAATTGCGTGACAGTGGGAGTCCTGGCAATGGCCAGTTTCTCCAATCATGTCCTATTGTATGAATGAGCGAGTGAATGATGACTGTAAATATGGTATGAATGAGATCATTTATCTGTATTATTATTGCCTTATAAAAGGCAGATTGTAATTATTTCAAAAAAAAAAAAAAAAATAATTTTTCTCCTTTTCTATAAAAACAGTTATAAAATTACAGCAAATTCAAAGGAAGTGAACCCGGACGTGTGCTTGTAGGTAGGCGTCCTTACTCAAGGCTTTGGGTGGCACTTACAATCCCACAGAGCAGTCTGACGACTTGGGGTAAAATGTGGGATTTTCCTTGAACGTTCACAAAAAATAATTCAACATCAGTGGGTTGTGCTGATGCACCAAATATTGGTAGGCATCATGGTTTTTAACCATATCCTCCGATCGGTCCTCGTGTCCAGTGAGTACATATCTTTCCTTCCAGACAGGTGGGACTGGGGTGCCGCCTGGGCCTCTCTCGGTGCCTGTGGCCTTGTCACTCTATTTTGCTCACTCGGGTCCATAATATATGATTTTCCTTTGTTTAGCAGCATTAATACCTCAAAATGTTCTTCACAAATGTCTTTGTAGGGGCTTTAAAGTAATATTGAAACTTTTAATAAATCGTAAAATTAAAATCATGGATATGATCATGTACTTGTGTGGGCATCAATGGCCCTTGTGGTTGATATGCCCTTGGGGAGGGGGATTTAGGCCCTTAAATCTTACCTGCAAATAGCTTTTTATACCTGGGGAAGGTCAAATGTTCAGCGTATTTCGAGGTGCTATCAGTGTAATTTTTATATTGATGACATCATTTTAACACCCACCGTTGTTATAAAACATAGAGGGTGACAGTCGTGCCACCATTACCCTGAATGGTGGTAGTAGAGCCTCTCCCATTGGGCTCTGCCATTACGATAATGTCCAAAATACAACAACATTTTGTTAGCTAAATGTCACTTTTTGAGTTACATTTTCAAACTTAGATAGTAGTGTCGTTTTTCCGACTATCATGGTTTAATGAGGTTAGTTGCTATAAGTAGAGTTTATTTTATAGTAAAAAAATAAAAGAGTAAAGAGTGAACATACACACACACACAAAATAATGGTTCGTGTAATTCCAGTAATCCAGCTGACATTTGTCGGCCCTTTATGCTTTAGAAGAGGGTAAAGAAAATCGAGATGAATGTAAGTAAGGGACAAAGATTTATTTCAACTCTGGTATATGTTTTTCTATGCCTTAGTCGAGATCAAAAGAATTTTTTATTATGCACAAAACCCTTGCTCCAAGTACACGAGTACGTTTTATTATTTATATATATATATATATATGTGTGTGCATCCGTTCCTTTTTTTTATTTTATAATTTAATATGCACACAGCATGCTTGTATATTATTGCTGGCTACGGGTTGAAATTGATATTATGATCCCACAAAAGTATATATTTCTATTAAATACCTGGTCTCGTGTCATACCGGTTTCTGGTAAAACTGCCCAGGTCAGCTCTTGAAAATGGCAGCTTATGCTGCCTAAAGCTAGATAACAAAATTGTTGACAATAAATATTTCTGTGGAATGACAAAGGAGAATGTTTTTTAATACTTGCTTGTATCTTTCGAAGTCTACTTTAGTTGGTCAACGCAATGGCACTGCATTGTTCATCTGTAATTGTTGTTATGTTCTAAAGATGCCATAATTTAATAAGGGAAAAAATATTTTTAGTGCACGTACGGCAATGATATTTTAATTCTATATTTTTTGAAGTATTTTATTTTCAGATACCCTAGTTTTGAAGATTTTTTTTTTCTTTTTTAAAAATATATTTAATTTTAGGAGATAATCCCAAAAATTTATGCTGTACATAATATAAAATATTTTTAATGGTAACTCATTGCTAGGCGTGAATACGCGTGAGTATAAGAGTGTGTCGTTGGAATATATACTTAGGTTGATGAAAGTGAGTTGTGAGATTTATATCAAATTTCAAAACGTATTTAGGACCAGATGCAGACATACATCTCCAAACTTTCTCCATTATTAAATGTGACGGAATCTAAACTAAGCTGATATCCAAACAAATCGTACACTCTTTTATAATTTATTTGTCTTTAAACAGAAATTTGTATTTGAATTATGTTGAACAACCATAACAGTTGTTTTTTCCCCCTAAATCTCTCGCATACGTTCATAAAATTATAATCTCTCATGGTAGTGTATTTAAATGGACGCTGGTTGCAGCTGTACAAAAAGGTTTTGTGTTTGGTCCATCAGCCAAAAAATCTCAAGAAAACTAGCTTCTCCCTGCTGCCTGTGGTTTTATCGAACGCTTGTTACTAATTTATGCCCTCTGGACTGCATATTTGGTACAGTAGCTGCCTAATCCTTGCCAATATCCCTACAGAGTCTCGGGGTCTCTACAGGTCTACATAGTTTTATAGCGTAAGGTCTCGCGGACTCTGAAGACGATGTCGGCCGAGTGTTATCTCATGCAGTCAAGAATTTATGACGGTATCTAGCCGTCCCTTGAACACGCGTACGTTCAGAGTGATATAACACTGTAGGTTTAATTTTCGTTTCAAGATGTTGAGTTCATTACTTATTGCTGGCTTATTTTGAAAAGTAAACTTCGTATTTTTATCTCTAAGCTGAAAATTCCAGAATGATTTGAGGGGCACCCTTGTCAAACTCAGAACTTTTCAACATTTAATGCTTATTGCAATTAAATAGTGAAAGACTTCATCTCATTTTACAACAGTATTATACTTTCAATGTTAAAATACTCAGCTCAACTACTTTTAATAAACGTTTCTTATCCTTTAGATTATCATAAAAAATCTTAAAGGGCTCATAGTTGTTCTTATTCTTCGTTAAGTTATTGATTTTACGGTTTTATAAAAAAAACTGTAAATATTTATTTAGTAATTTTTTTTAAAAGGATCTTGTAACACGATCCATGTCATGATATTTAAGATAGCATTAATGGTTTAATTACGTACAGATAGCATCAATTGAGTTAAGAACTCCCAATCCATGTTCAAATCAACGACCAATTTTAATATAAGAGAATCTAATACTGATAAACTTTTTAATTTAGTAACTGAAGAACAGCTTAGGGCTGTCGAACAGTTTGTTTTTTTTTTAAATAAAGACTACTGTGTTCTTCATTTAAATATCAAAAATCGGGACCAATCAAATACCAGTTTTAATAGGAATGATATGTCAGAACTAAAATAATTGTATTTTTCTACATGAATGAGGAAGTTTTCGGACCCTAAATAAGTATCGAGCTATCGATAAGTATCTCGAAATCCATACCGTTGGTAGCCACTACAGAGCAAAAAGTTCAAAAATTCAACTGAATTTTCCTGATTCAACTGAAATGGAATGGTCCACTTCAAATACTACCCACCATCGATAGTTTTCTCTAAACGGTGTTTCCACCCACAACCGGAATTAGTCGGTTTAACTATTCTTAAGTTATCAAAGATTCGTTAACAAATTCGAGAGTGTCTTTAATTGGGGATTGGCTGAAGTTGATGAAAAAATAAATTAGTATTTATGTATGTGTTTGCACCTTAACATTGGCCTCTAACATTGTACCAATACATTTATTAATTTACAACGTTTCTACAAACTTCTCATACAACTTTCCGTATTAGTATCGACAGTCTTAACGTTAAGTTGTCCAGCCGGGTGTTAAAGTGCGACCAAATGTTTGGGCCCTGAGGTAATATTGATCAAAACATAAAATTAATTATTGTTCTTTATGAAAATCCCTGTAATCTTTATAAATAATAAATAAAACACATTTATTTACTGACTTACCTGATACCTGACTAACCAAGATTCCCATCTGAATAACTGAGACTTTAACCTTCTAAATCCCCCGCCCTAAAGAACTGAAAATTCCAGACAGTAGCCTTGGTGTCCACGCCCGAATTACTAACTCTATACAAATTATTTAAAAAAAAAATCATTCAATCCCCCTTAATTATCAACCCAACCTAATTATTATATGTAATTAAATTTGATAATATGCATTACAACATACAGTAATCATTTTACTATCTAAGAAAGTAAACAATCGTTTGGATTCTACTTTATGAAACTTTATTCCTAATGCAAAGTGTCTAGAAGAATACCTATTGAACTCCGGACCGGAAAAGTATTTACTAAGTTTCAATTCTCACCGTTGGTAGATAAATTTGACTGTCTGGCTTTCTGACTTGAAAATTACATCATAACTATTATAACTTGATAATAAATTATAACGTTGTATGCAAAATGAGTAGTAACCAGAAATATTTGGATCCCGACATATCAATTGCTCAAATATGAGATTGATGTCTATTCGTCCGTTCTAGGACATGTTTTTGTTCAGAATTATTTATGTTGCGTTCCAAACAATGCACATTTGTCGTTGCTAATCGACTTGTAAACGACGTGTCACACTAACCATGCATATGCATAAAGTGTGTTTAAATTATTCATAACGATAATATAATTGTTATTGTGACATTCTAATTGCCTGAAGATAATATATGTCGGGCTTGAATGCAGAGCTCTCCAAGCAGCAAGCGGACTGACGTGAATTTATGACTTACGCAGTAATTTCATTAGCTGTATTGCTAGAGAATTCCGTCTGCTTGCTAGATAAAATATATCACTTTGAGAGGCTTCACATAGAAATAGTTAATGGAGACTTCGGTGGGTGGTTTTCTTCAAGGGTCTTTGCAATTTTTTCTCAAAACGAGAAACCCAGTTCTGACCTGGGTGCCCTTCTTTTATGCCCCATTTCACATTGACAAGACATGAAGAAAATCCCAATTTCCTTAAAATCTGATTTAGTTCCTAGTTAATTAATCATTTCATTGGTATAAAAACAAAATTTCTATATTTATCACCAGGATATCAATTGAAAGATATCGCCGTTCTAATTAACTATACGTAATTTGTGTTTTATTTTTTCAATTTTTATTTTAATAGGTTTATTTCGGTCGCAACTTTAACTTAACAGTGATTTTTTATTACATTAGTAGTCATCTGATGCCTCCGTATCAATTAAATCAAAAGCGACCGCATGTAAAATAATCTTCCATAAATAACTTAATAATAAAAAAATATTTTTCATGTTTATAACGATTGAATCTTGACGTTCTGATTAGTTATATGCATGCAGTTCTAATGGACTACTGTCACGAAAAATTCGTTGAAACTGTCAAATTTGTGTTCGTATTTATTTTGCTACCTTGGTTTCATGTGGTGAAATACGTTGCATGGAAGTTTTTTTTATGATGCCATAGAGATGCTAAAAATAAAATCAACCGTTTGAAAAAAAAAATGAAGGATCATTGGGTCATAAATGATTAAGTAAATAAATCATATCGAATATATATTATATACATATGTAACACAATTATTGAAGGTGGGGTGATTAAACAGAAATCAGGTTCTCTGTAAACAAGGTAAGCAATTTTATTCACTATATATTATATTATAGCAATTATTTATATTGATTTACACAATCTTACCTGTAAACAAAGAAACGACAATTACAGATTATAACTATCACTACTCTATTCACACTCCATTTACAACTTTTGTTACTTAATATAACCTTCTCTATATCATCTCACTTTTTAGAATATTGCTGATAGCTCCATCTAGTGGAGTGGAGACTAGTGGAAGCAGCGCGGCAAATTCAAATATTCTGTATACTTTCATTTATTTTATATACGAGTATATACATATTTGAATTTGCCGCGCTGCTTCCACTGGCCCCCACCAGATGTAGCTGCCATCATATAGAGAAGGTTATGTTAAGTAACAAAACTTGTAAACAGAATGTGAATATAGAAGTGATAGTTATAAACTGTAATTGTCGTTTCTTTGTTTACAGGTAAGATTGTGTAAATCAATATTAATAATTGTTATAATATAATATATAGTGAATAAAATTGCTAACTTTGTTTACAGAGAAACTGATTTCAGTTTATTCACCCCACCTTCAATAATTCTCTTACGTATATATATATATATAATGGTTCTTAGGGACGACAGAAATCAGTTTAAACAAGGTTGTGTTGCTCTGTAAAACAAAGTTTATTTTCTTTTAATTGATAATTAGTTTACGGGTTTACAAATAAAATCTAAATTCATACCTGTAAAACAAAGAAACGACATTCAATGCTTATTCTCCTGTCGATTCTGTTTGTTTTATAATAACAAATAATTAAAGTCATATTCACAGCTTTTCACTGCTTGCCTATTACTCACGTAACCTCCCCGCTGATGACGCTAGTATCTTTCTCTTCAACGCCTACATTATCTACGTTGGCGCGGTGCGCTAATTCAAATTAAAGAAATACATTTTCTTTACATATATATGTATATGTTACAATATATTTAATTATTATATATTTAAGATCTCATTCTTACCTTATACATAATTCTGGATTCCTACAATACATACATTTCACACTTACACCAACATTCGTATTATATTTACCTACAAAATCCCCAGCTCCACTCTCCAACAGTTTCGCTACGAGATGAAGACTTCACGAGTGAGAGCCACCGTCGCTCAGAGTGGGATGGATGTCTAGTACCCCACCAAATAGGTTTTCTTGGAATTTGCTAAATTCTGAACTTATCAGATAAAAGGCAGTAGGTAAATGGAGATCACCGTAAAGGGACGAGTTCTAGTTAGTAGTAGTTCTGAGTTCTTTGGGGTGGCAAGTTTGAATTCGTTTGACGTTCGAAGGTTTGGTTGTTTGTAAATGTTTAGTTGGTTTTCAAGAGTGAGATTCATAATAGTTCTCTATAAAATTAAAAAGTATAAAAAAACAAACAAATTCATGATATCGGTGCCTTGATCAATAATATGAAATATGTGTTTGAAATTTCTTGTATTGTAATTAATACCTTTTCCAAATGATTGCTCAGCCCTTAGATGTGTTGAGTTTAAATTTTCTCCTGGTATATTGTCCACCGTAATCAAAGGTTTTACCCTGAAATATCAGAAATAAAAACAAATTGGGATCCCTGGAAAGACGTTTAAAATTCCCAGTATTTATTTTTACAAATAAATAAAAATAAGAAACAGGCTTACGATGTTTCAATGTTGTGTTTAGGTACACGATATCCTCTGAAGGGTTTTCTTCTCTCTCTTCCCCTGGGAAAACTCTTACCTATTTCATCCTACCGTCTGCTCCCTGAACCCTGATAGCGCTGATCCAAAGGTGGGCCAAGAAAACTTGTGCAATATGAACAGGAGAGGAGGAAGAGACTTTGGAATCGATGGCTAGAACTGCTGGAAAAAGGCCCATATATCTTCCAGTAAGGCATGTATTAGGCAGCAAATCACCATCTTCTAGCCAAGGAGCCGTGCTATATTAAAACAGACTTCCTCCAGCATATTAATTTGTACTGTCATAGCGGCTCAAAATAAGATACGTGACTTGATTTTTCATTTTGTATTCCACGATGCATGAGCAATGAATAGCAGCAAATAGATTAATTATATTAAAGTTTTTTTCGTTCTGGTAACGAATTATTTCACATTTTTAATTTATCAACAACTTTTATTTTTCTAATATCTCTTCACATTTGAAAATAACTGTTGTGATAGTATTGGGAGTGGTAATTACAAACATTGACTCGGTCTAGTAGCGACCCGGTAGGGGTGGTCCGCCCCGGGTAGTTAATATTTTGGACCAGCCCTTTTAAAAATATTTTTGTCTAAATTATATAAAAATAAATACTATAACAATGTTTTAATAAACAGATTGTAAGTGACTTACTAGTCTCTCCAGCATCTCATCACAAGCCCGGATATATCCCTTCGCCTGAAACTGTTTGGGACACTACTCTTCCGATTCCTACACACTAGCACAATAAATCGACTCCAGAGCTTCCAGAACAAAATCTTGCTCACGGCACTATGGCATACCCCTTTTCGTGATATAAAGGCTCCCGACATCCACGAAAAGTTCGAGGTCCCCACCATCACCGAAGCCATCCAAAGAAGACATATCAAGTTCTTTGACTCGATGAAACATAGCCAAAACACTCTGTTCCGATACATGACACCCCCACCGCTACCGGCAAGATGACAACTCTCAAGATCTGGTAAAGCAGGCCAAATGGTGCCGCATCACGGCGCTTGGCCTACCAACAACAAGCCTCTAACGGGCACCCATCACTGCTATCCGACTAAATAAGACTGCACTACATGGCTTCCCACACTCCTTAATTCCCTCACACCACATTCAAGCAGGTACTCCTAGTACAAGGATCCGCTCAACCCAAATATTCCTTTATTTTTTTCCTCATCCCTAATCTTATAATTAAAGAGCTAAGAAAAAAAAAAGTTTTTTTTTTTTTTTTTGTTTCTTTCTTAGCTCTTAAACTTATAAAAAGTAGGATGTGGGAAAAATAAAGGAAAATTATTTATGGCTAATGAGTGGCTTTCACTAAGGGGAGTCCCCCATTTGAAGGATATAGGGTGTGGAATGCCAAAAGGAGGCGGGTGGAATCAGGAAGGTAGTGAGAGTCTACCGAGGGTGGAGCCTAGGGGTACTTAGGCAATGGTTTGTAGTCGGCCAGGTCGAGCCCGGCCCGCCCCGGCAGGAGCCTGAAATAAGTCGGCCTCTCGGCCGGAAGGTCGACCCTGCTTAAACAGGTAGATGGGGTCTTGTAGCTTCGGTTGAGTCGGCCGGGAGATCAGCCTCGATCTCTCGGCTGGGTGTAGATCTTCAGTCTCCGTCAGGGGGCTAGGGTTCGATCACGTCCATCTGTCTCCAGGCATCGGCGGTCCAGCAGAGCTTCTATCTGACGGGCATTGATGGAGTTGAAGGTCGGAGAATAGTGGGTTGTGGCTGTGTCGGAGTGAGTCGAAAAATTTGATGTGCCTTCTCTTGATGAAATCTTAAATGGGGAGCACTTCAAATTTTTTATGCATCTCGTCTGCCTTCATTCGGTCGAACGGGGTATGTTTGAGGGAGGTGCGGAGAACTCTGTTCGGAAATTGCTTGAGCGTTTTGAGAGTTTTAGGAGTCAGATACTTGAAGAGAGGGGTCCTATACATCAAAGCAGGTCTTAGGACGCTCTGGTATATCAGCAGCTTGAGGCGTACCGATAAAGCCGGGCTGTGAAGTAGGTGTCCGAGGCTGAAGAATTTCTTCCTAACACTCTTAAACTTCTTGCCGAGATGTGTTGTGAACGACAAGTGTCTACCGAGGGTAATCCCAAGGTAGCATAGCTTGTTGCTTACAGGGCACTCTTTGCCGTCTAAGACTTCTTCTGGTGGGATGACTTCTTGTGAGTCGCAGTGCCCGGAGAGATGGACGTGGATGATTCTCTCGAACAGCTTCGAGAGTTGAGTCAGCAGACTGATGGGGTGGTAATGAGATGGCTCATAACCGCTTTTCACAGGTTTCAAGAAGGGGGACCACTACAGCGAACTTCCAGTTCTGGAGGAAATAGTGCAGCCTGAAGCAGGAGTTCAACACGTTCGTTATGAATGAGATGCCTTTCCTCGGCAGCTGCTTGAGTAGGATGTTCTGGATGGAATCCTGGCCTGGGGCCTTCTTGCCGGTCGTTCTTCGAATGAATGCAGCGCATTGCCGGTGTGAGGTGTAGATTTCGGTAGTGGTGGGGGAGGGGGGTCGAGGGCTCCTATTGGCTGTCCCTGGCCACGACTGACTTCCTCATAATGGGCCGCTAAGATGTCCGCTTGTTCGGTGGTGGGAATGAACTGCCTGTTCACGGCCAGCCTTACACCGTTCTTTTTGGACCTGCAGATCTTCACAAGCTTCCACAATTGCTTGGGTCACCGTGGAGACTTGTGAGGCGATCTTCCCAAATCGAATTTTTCCACTGGGCCATCAGGGACTTAACTTGGTTTGTGAGAGCATTTAAAACCGGTTTTAAGTCCCTGTTTTTGGTCCTAAACCACCTGTTCTTGATGTTATTACGCTGTCTAATCTAATCTAATGAAAGAGTTTGAGGTTTTAACCTCAGGGGCCTGGGGGAGAGTACGCTTTCTGCAAACTCTCTTGGGATGTTGAAATTCATCAGCGGGGTCCCTACGGCTTGCCATGCCCTACAAAGGTCCGTGCGACGCACGTCCAGTTAAGGGGGAGAGCCTCACTTATAATAGTTAAAGTGCTTACCTGTCTTCACGGGAACAAAGTGCCACAGAGTAAAATATCAAAATTTTACCGGATTTGAGCTCTTGCCACAATGGAAGCTGGATAGCGTCTCTTGTTGTTCAGAAAGTACGCATTCAGTTTTAACACAACGAGAGCTAGGTTAATTTCTAGAGAATATAACCTTTTTGAATGTTTCACACTTTAGTTGCAACAATCGATTTTTTTTTTTTTGATTCAGATCGGAATCTTGACGGAGAACGTTGACAGATTCCAGTAATTTTCCAAGAAAAAATGTCGACTTATTAAGTTTGTTTTATATTCGTAAAGCTTGTTGTGCTTGTTTTTTTTTATGAGAAATAAAATAAATTGATTTCATGTTTTATTTAGATTCACACAATACATTTTTTAACAAAGCTAACCGTACACTATGGCGTTATTATTAACGAACTCTAACGATTGCTAATGCATGTTTTAAAATAATATTAATTGCCAATTAAAAATGTACTAGATTTTTTTTTACTGATTTATTTCACAATGTGGTGTAACCGGACGGTTTCTGTGGAAATAAAACAAAGTTGTCTCGCATAAACGTGGACTGTATAAATATGTATATTTAGCTTGTAATTAGCAGAAGGGAGAGAGAAATCGCCGTGGGTTTAAATATATATTAATACGATGTCATTTTATGATTAATGACACACTTTTTATGTCTGTATTATTTAGCATGTTTTTTTTTTGTTTTTTTTTTTTACGAATTGAAATGATGTTATTAGTATCACTGGATTCATAAAAAAACGATAAACCTCCCCAATTTGTATGTGACACTTTGACATGTGTCTTACCAGGTGTTCGAATTGAAAATCATATTTTTTATTGGTCGTTTTACTTTAAATGTACAAGTTAGTGTTTAATTAGAGTTATGTTTTTAACCTGCAGAATTACTTTACTATAAATAATATACTTTTTTTTTTTGTGACAGCAACTGTATGATTCACTTGTACGTTGGAATTCTGTTTAAAGATATAGCTGACAGACTGTTAACCCACCCTTTTGTCCTTGCAACCTGATACCGAGGGAACCTAAAGATATTTAATTTACGACAGTTTTTTCACGATATAAAACAAACAATAATACAATACGAAATTTCCCGATAATAGATAACTACAAACCAGTACTAATTTGAAATTGTATAATGCTTAGAAATATATTCTAAACAGTTATTAAAACAATAAATAATACTTTTAAGTGTGTACAGATAAGAAATACATGTTATTCGTCTCATTTTCATTCGATATTATATATTATTTGTTTTTTATTTCAAGTTTCTTAATAATGTTCTTATCTTATAATGTTAATTTTTTGTCAGTAGTGGTATTGCATGAGCGTAGGAAATAAAATAATAAAAAATTACTTTTCACTGTAATAATCAATTCGTAGGAGCAACATTTTTCAAACAAATGACCTTCTGCTGCCGGAAGAAGCTCACCAGAAGAACACAAAATACCACGAACAGAACATCGAGATTTATAAGTCTGCAAAACGTTTAGAATTCTTGAAACAAGATGCCAGGAGAATTTAAAAAACAAGGAAAGGAAATTCTTTGCACATGTTGGTGAAGTGAAATGTCGTGGTACTCCATTCATTGAGGCATAAACAATCAATACATGAACAGCCAAATCAAATTTTAAATCGAAACAGAAAACAAAATTTCTAATACAGTTGAACGACAGAATGAAATAAAAAGTATATTTGACCATACTGGGGGAAGCATCTACTCTTCTATTCGCATACCGTGGTAGGTCTCAGTATTTGCCAAAAATATTTATCAAACCGTTAAAAATGTATTCAACGCATGTTTATAAATAACATTTTTGCGCTTATAAAACTTTGAACTTTGTTATAAGAAAACATTTATTAACAAACAAATATATATATTTTTTTTAATCAAGAATCAATTGGCTTTAAAACCAAAAAAAGAAATATGTGCAAACTAAATTGAGTAAAAAAATATTATAACTTGTCCTTAATAATAATAACTTGATTGATACAATAGATGTATAGTTTGCTAGTTCTGACACTCATTCCTAAAGGAACAAAATCCAGGAAGTTCAAATTTACACTAATGGGCACTTTTGAAGGGAGAGCCAGTTTTATTTTAAACGCTCCCTATGGTGTGCCTTGGATAATACAGCCATCTGTTGAATATTTGAAGACGCTTCTTAAAAGGATTTTATGGGGATTGCTTGTAAAAGCGAAGCATTATATTCACAAATCAATATTTGTGTTTTCGCATTATCACCTAAGCAGCAATTTTCTTTTGACCTTTCTGGCTCCAGTTCACCCTTTTTCTATCTATCTCCCTCGCTCTCTATTCTATTCTCGCCTCTTCTTCTTCACAAATGTATTTTTTAATATGCACTAGAGTGAATAATTGTTTAGTGTACACAATATATATATTGCTTATAACTAGGAAACATTATAGGCTGACCATGTAAAAATTTATTGTTGAATAGCGGTCATTTGCTTCTTTTTTTCTTCAATAAATATATTAATCAATACATGTCGCCATAGAGATATCATTTTGAGACATAAATATAAGGCCGAACGAAGTGTCCCATAGTGGCTAGATGATACACGGTGAAGAACTAGCTGCTCATTTTCCCTTACCAGGCGGCCTTAGGGAGTTAAGTTGGTAATTGTCAAGGCCCTAAATCCAGGTCTCCATAGTTTGTAGACATTCGCGCTATGCCTTATGTCACGTTCTACGTGGAGTTTTAGTTGATAGAAACTTAAGGAACGTTTTTGTAGTGAATCCTTAGTAGTAGTGTTTCTCTATTGGGAACTAGAGGTCTATTTGTCTTTGGAACCGACCATACTTACACGACCTCCTTCACATTTTAGTTTATCTTCATAATTAACAATTTTGCTCAGAAGCACAATAAAACAATATATATTTGGTCACTGCCCCTTATTATGTCAGCAACAAAACCCTTCATAACGACCTTAATATACCCTACATTCTAGAACTCATCCCTTCCAAGTTTATGAAATTCCACAGTAGCCTTTCCAACCACCCTAATCCTGTAGCACGGTCATTGTACTGCGCCACTCATCCCTATAATCCTCCTCGGAGACTGAAACGGCAGTGGCCTCGTGACCTGCTATAAACGCGTGACAGTGGGAGTCCTGGCAATGGCCAGTTTCTCCAATCATGTCCTGAGCGTCTGTATCTCTCGCGCTCTTGGTCAGCCACCACTAGCTAGTATCCGGCTGACGGAGGAGCGTGGGAGACTTCCAAAGACTCCGCTTTCTCTTCGCATGTGGATTTGGGATGTCTCTGGGCTGTCTGTAATTATTGTATGAATGAGCGAGTGAATGATGAATTGTAAATATGGTATGAATGAGAGCATTTATCTTAATTACTTATTGCCTTATAAAAAGCAGATTGTAATTATAGCACAATAAAAAAATATAGTTTTTTTTTGGGTACTAAGGCCGCATACATGCGGACACTGCAGTTTTTTTTTTTGTATTCTACTCTAATAAGTCATGGGTTTAACAGTAGGAAAATTCTATATATAAAATAAGACAGAAAAATATATAAATATGACAGTAAATAAAATTTAAAAAAGATTATTTACTGTATTTGCATATATATTTACCTTTGCATCTGCATAGCAGTCACCAGACTAGGCTCTTCCTCTCCTTCCGTGCACAAGATTACTTTCGTTCATATCTTTTCCTAACCGTTAAATTCTCCCGTCATTCCCTATTTATACAATGTACTACTGTTCAAATCCTCAGTCTGCTCCCGGAACACAAGATCCCCGTATCTGTGAACTTTATACACCTTCACAAAATTTTAATTCCTTCAAAACCCTCCTATTCCAACACCTCATCGTCATCTAGGCAGACGCTTCCTATTTTGAAAACAATTTATTAATCATTTGTTATTTTCATACAATTATTCTTTGCATTTACATTTTCATTTCATTGTTGTTGTATGGTATTTTACTTACTTCTTCATCTTAATTATTATTTAATTTTTATATTTCTTTCCCTTTGCTACCCTATTGGCTGACTGCAGTTGGAATATCTTTTATTTCATTTTATTGCTTTTTTTCTGTAATGGAGGTTTTTTTTTTTACATTGTAATAGTTATTTTTGTTTGCCAGATGTGAATTTGTAATCTGCTCTTGTTTGTTATTCAAAGAGAACTTTATACCGGAATACAATTTTTTATTTTACAATCTATCTATCCTTTTCATTTTATGTGATTATGCGCTGATGAACGCGTGATTATGCTCAAAGCCAAAGTCACTTCACATTTCAGATTGAATTTGCTCATTAAGACTTACATTACCTTTTGACATATTAAGGTTAGTATGATTAAAAATCTGTCTACTCTTTTTGAAATTTTTTTGCAACAGAAGGAGAGTAGGATTGCAGTCTATACAGGGCGCCCTATCTGGGTCAGCCCTAAGGAAAAAGGAGTCGGTCGCAGAGAGACAGAGGGCAGGAAAAGTGTTATCAAACAGTGGAAGGGGGCAGATAAGAACCTGTGGGAGTACAAGGTACACACAAAGGGCACAAAAAGAAGAAAAGAAAAAATCATTTCTGGGCCGTGTACAGTCTATTTGCATACAGGCCACAATGACAAGATACCGCCCCTCGGGGGAGTTCCTTCCGCCGGCTACTCTAACATGTAATCTGCATATGTAAATCTTCGGCCAGGCTCACTCTAATTGCTCTCCATCGTCCGTTTTACATTTTTTTTCTCTTACTGCCTCTTTACATACATCTTGTATTCATATACGGTGGATATTAAAGGGAAATGAATAAGAGAGAGGGGTGGCCGGAGAAAATATGTGGTCATTCTATGGTAGCATATATATTTATGTTACACTCAAATTTCGAAAAATGAGTACTTCTAAAGATGTTTTTTGAGTTACTCGTACACATTGTACACAAATATTTTAAATCATGAAATTGTACTTCATAAATCATTCTTGCATTGACATTGTACAAATGACTAGTAGTATTTTTATTGTATCCCAATTTTTAAATGAATTTGCAATATGATTGTTGTATGTTCGTGACTCGATTTTGCACCATAAGCACAACCCGCTATCTGTTCCATTTAAATCGCCCACTACCACAGCGGTGGTATGAGGTGTGACAACGGTCTAACTAGCTTTCCTCTCCATTTCCTCGGGTAGTGCCAATGTTCTAGACTGTTCCTTATCCCGGAGGAGCAGTGCCATCGGAGGAGGATCCGCTCCCCCTTATCCCGTTAGGGAGCTAGCTGCTTCCCTTTATTCCACGTCCCTACGCCACTGTAGGGGGATGATATTTTCATATATTCCCTCCACACTGTGTAGGGCACCCCATTTATTTTTCTATAGCGATAATTCTATAAAGGATTTAGTTGAATGAAAAGGAAGCTATATTCCCGCGTCGAGATCCGCTGGAAGTTATTTCCTCATGAAGAAATCTTTCTGTTTGCGCTGTATTTATTTCCCTCACCTAGCATTCTACAAAATCTACTTTGGTATATTGTAAATTTTTGCTGATATGCTAAATACTAATTTCAGTAGTATAATATTGCAATAACCTTGTTTCATTATTTCATACGACTATTGTGAATTTAGGAAGTGAATTGTTTTATTAAATCATCTTATGTTAGAGAAAAAAAAAAGTTTCATCAAATTAATTTATAGACGTCAGTGCGAATCATTTGTATAACGACAGAAAAGAAAAGATAACAACCCTTAAAAGATAATGGAAGTAAGAAGTGATTTCTTACTACATATTTATGAACTCTTAATTATTCACTATGTGGTAGGCATGATTTATTTTAATTTTATTCTCTTAACATCTTAATTAATAATACTGAAAAAAAGAATTATAATTTACAAAATGCTCATTTAAATTTAAAAATACCTTACTTTTTAAATTATCTTTGAAATTATCTTCTGTACTTAATTCTAAGCATAATCGGTAATATAGAACTTATAAATTGAAGAAACAAACAGTGTTTTTATTTGCAGTAAAGGGATGGGACTATAATATGGCTAACAACTTAGTTTACACAGAGCATATTGGGCTGACCAAAATTTTAACTGTCGTAAAGAACAGTATAATAACAATATCTTTATTACCCAAGGAATTTACAATTTAATAGCATACTATTAATAATAAATTGTAGGTCGTGACCGTGTTATTTAGGGGACCAAAAACTATTTCTCTATCTCTTCAAACACCACAAAATTTTTATAATTTATCATACCATGTGTGATATGTACACGAACGCACAAAGCATTGCTTTTTATGTTCCTGTTGCAGAATCAATAAAATTTCTGGAATGACTAAAATTGTTATAACTTACAATGATCATAATTTTTACTTGCAATTATAATACTTACATAGCAATACAAACACCTGAAATTATAACAGATCTACTACACAACTTGAGCTTAATGATGGCTGACAGCACAATGTGTTATGCATGAATATGAGAAAAAACTTCATTTAGCGAAGTCCCGAGTTACAGAATATGCTTTGAAATTTGATCAGTCATGAATGAATCTGAAGGTACCTAAATCGATATACACTCGTTAAAAAGTTTTTTGTATTTTATATTTTTCGTACTTGTGGTATATAATATATACAATATATAATATATAACGTTCATGTTCACAATTGATAGATATACGGCGTAATGCGTTGGCTTTCTACAAAGGAAAATAATGGCCTTTTAAAAATGTTACTCCGCCTTTTCGAATAAAGGCATATCCGAGGCAGCAGTTTCTTGGAATTTAACTCTCATTTCGGTTGGGATGGACTTAATCTAGGTTTTGCGTTAAAATTAAACAAGGGCCTAAGACCCTATTAATCTGGCTAGCAGGTCTGAGCCAAGGTAAGTCAGGTTACAGAAAGCTTCCTATAAAGCTCTTTTAATTTATGTTCTAAGTGCTCTTTTAGACCTTTCTCAACGGATAAAATCTCTCTTTACTCAAAGTACCACATTTTACCTGGATTACTTTTTATTTTTTGTTATATTTATTAAGTTTTTCTCTACAAGATAGAATGAAACGAAAGAGGAGACTGTCCTGAACACGGAATTTTCCAATTTTATCAGGAGATAATATCGTTCGTACCCGGAAGCTAAATAATCTGCTCAAAGTAAAATTTAATTAGATTTTTCATCGAACGAAATAAAAAGGGTATCAGGATATATGATCCGCTTAAAGCATACACTCCCGTTAACAATTTTGTATTTCAAGTATGAAATCCTTTTAGATTTGATTGTATTGATTAATTTCCTCAACGAATTTCACAAATAATACTAAGCGGATAATTACCCGTTGTTTAATATACTCGCTCAGGCCGAAGGAACAGGCTGTAGTTTATAACTGGTTGGGAACAAACGACTTCCTGTGTGCACTATGATTGTGTTCCTTCAGACATCAACACTTAAGAGCACGCAAATCATTTGTTGGCTAAAATAAAATACAGAAAATAATAAATTAAAGCCAAAAGACATATTAAAAGCCATCATCATTAATTTTAGTCGTGGTATAAATCTCAATACTATTAATAGTCACCTGGATAATTTCACCTTACTCGTAGCTGACTAGCTCAGTGGATAGAGCACCCGACTGGATACTAAGGATATACGAAAACATATATTATATTCTAGTAGGCGTAACGAATACTGTATTCATTGCATTGCAATTCAAAAAAATGAATTTTAGCTCTAGCTTATACATGTTGAATCAGATTAAACCAATGATTATGTGGATTTATGACTGCTCATATTCAAGTACTTTAATGAAATCCGGGTTACATTGATGGCCAGACGTTATTCTGGAGAGCTTAAGAAGTGTCTGGCTGGAGAGTACTACTCCGGGAGAGTGGGGAGATCTAACCGAAGGTGAGTATACAAATCCAGTTCTGCTTAAATCGCCAAATCAGCTCTTGAGAAAGACTGATCCAAATGTTGAGTGTCGCCACATCAACAATAGACATTACATGATAACATAATAGAACAATGAGATAAGGAAGGGGTATGACTCGCCACACAGCTTTTTAAGAGTGCTGATATGTTGTCTCGAAAAGCAAAAAAAACACAAGCCGGTGCCAAAAATTGATCAGTTTTAAGAACCGTAAGGCTTAAACCTCCCTTTAAAAGACAACACATTTGTTCATTTTTCTGTCTGCCTAGCTCGCTCTCCTATCATGAGAGACTAGTAGGAACACTCGGCCGGGCGCCCGGGTTTGGATGTGCTTTAATGTATGATAAGGGGCTTTAACTATTGTTCTCAGGACTTTTGATTGGAAGGATTGTACTCCATACCTATATTCCGTTCAGCCTGATTGTTTAGTATAACTTTGTGTAAGGCACCAGGATAAATTGAACATTTTCTGAAGAGAAGGCTGGCCAACAACCCACAGCAATCAGAACAGCTAAGGATAAAATCTTCATTTGCAACATTTTGACTATCCCATAATTTTGGTTTGATAATGTTCTCCCTTTCTTAATCGGAAACGTTTATTTGCGTCAAACCATGGCGTCCACTTCATTAATTTATATATTAGATGACTGAGAATTTATCCTCCTGTCTTCATCTTAATTATACAGTTCCCTTACTGGGTTAGTTCTTTAAAACTGTTTATTTATACGTATGTGTTCTAATCCCTTCCTAACTTACAACTGCCAGGTTAGAACCCTTCACATGGGAGGCTACTTACTCCTGCCCCAATTTTTGAACACAAAAGCGTACTTTTATAGAAAATTTTATTTATTCTTTTACAGATAAAATCTTTATTCTGCTAAAATTACAATCTACCTTATTGGGCAATAAGTAATTGTGATCAATGTTCTCGTTCACACAATATTTACTATTCTTCATTCATACAGTATTTACAAACAGCCAAGAGACCTCCCAAATCCACATGGTTGTCACCTCTCTCACATACGAAACAGGAAGCGGAGTTTTGGGAAGTTCCCCACGCTCTTCCATCACCCCCGTCAACGCATACGAGCCAGTGGATGCTGACCAAGAGCGCGATAGGCAAACACGCTCAGGACATGATTGGAGAGACTGGCAATTGCCAGGTTTCCCACAGATACGTATTTATAACAGGTCACGAGATCACTGCCGCTTTAGTTTCCAGGATATAGGGATGGGTGGCGCAGTGTAGTGAATGTGCTAAGGGGTTAGGGTGGTTGGATAGGTCACGAAGGAATTTCATGAACTTGGAAGGGATGAGTTCAATAACGTAGAGAAATCGTTATGAGAGGTTTTGTTACTGGCGTAATAAGAGATATTGGCTATTGCTCTCAGGAGTTTTGATTGAAAGGATTGGATACGCTTGATGATCGACTTTTTTGCTGTCCCCCATAGCTATATTTCTTATACCCGATTGCCCTTTGGTATAACTTTGTAAATTAGTAATTTATTTTCTATTGAGACATGGGATGTTCTTTATTCTAATAACGTTGTCTCTGCCATTCCGTGATTCTTAAGTGCTTGTGTAATAACTGGCCATTCGGGGAGTCCTGTAGTGCTACCTTAGCAAACATCTCCCTCTCTCAGGCGCTCTGTTTCATTATTTCTATTGAGGAGAAAGTCATTAATTATTCAGATGAGATAATTGCTGGCTCCATTGAGCGCAGACTAGCTGAAGAGCGCGCCAGAAGAATATGCAGGCACAGACTAGCCTACAAGATACAGCGGCCACTTGGTATTCAAGGGCGATGCCCTAATCATGGCCAGCATTCATTACCGCTCCATGTTTCTTCAACAATCAGCTTCCTTAGGTTTTCCCCTCTCTAATTAATCCGCTTCCAAATAACCCCTTCTCTTCTCCAGTTCTCCAGCGCCGATGCGAATTAGTTTGGACATTCCACCACTTCACCCATAAAGTTTCCTAACCTGCACTCGATCAGTTCGATCAGCAAAAACTTACATTAGCTAAGCGTGAACTATCACACAATCAGTGTTTTTGATTATATCACTAACTACTCCCTCGTGATTGATTTTTTGACAGCATACACACCAGGCAATCTTTTTATTGAAGTAAAAAACCGTTTCCAGGACTCCCACTTTCATGAATTTACATTTCACTAGGCCACAGCCGTTATGATTTTCGAGAAGGGTTGTAGGGATTTGTGCTGCTGTAAAACGACTGTTAGAGATTAGGATCAAACGGAATAGTAAAAACGGAAGCGCTAGTGAAATTTCGAAAATGCAACTTCGATGTGATGAGATCAATGATGCAATGTATATTAAGATAGTTATAGAGGGTTCTGTTGCTGACATAATAAGGGCCATTCGTGTTCTCAGGGTTACACATCGTGAAGAAGTTTATCCGCTGTACATTAGAATTTTTCACTACTGCTACGGCGGATTTAATTGTTCCTTTGTAATTATAGCCTGCTGAACCCCTAAAAAATATATTCTTAATCAACATGTTCAGAACTTTAATCTGATATCCTAGAAAAAAAAAATTTCAGTTGAACTTCATTGAACTGATCGATAGTTATATAGTGCTAAGAATATTATAATGATAATATCATATATAATGCTAAAAGTAGAAGCAAACCCCTTCTTGTGTATACCTGCCTCGTGATTCATGGAAGTCACTGGACGACCGCTTCCCACCAAGACCTCCCTCCCGCTTCCCAAAACTACCCTTTGCTTATACATATATCTCAGGTTTAGCCCCAGACCCCACCTGTTCCCTGACACTTTTTCCCACACATTCCACAGTATGTAGTAACGTAACTCTTAACATTTGTATATACCAGTGTTTTGATTGCACTTCACAATAAAACTTTTCTTTCTTTTCTTTTAAAAGACTCTCCTCAAACAAAGATTATTTAACTGATGATGCATTTCATTTTTAATAATGTCAATTTTTTTTTTCTTCATCGGTGCTAATGAACTGTACTAAATATTGATGCTATTCGAACGAGTATACTGAAACTTCAGTGATCATATGCCATTAGTCAGGTAGGTATAAAGTTTCGTGTGTAGTTTCTGCTATCTATAAATATTTGAAATCAGTTGGGAGAAATCTGAATTATACATGCCAAAAAAATTAAGTGCAAAAAAAGTATCGTTTGGAATAAAAAAAAAGAACCGTTGAAGCATTGATAAATCCAACATTTGCTGATTAAGTGAAATGAGTCGTTTGAAGAGATCAGACTGGAATTGCAATAGAATTGAGAGCATCCTCCGATTAGGAGGGGAGAGGGAAAAGAAAAGGAAAGATAGTGCCATGAAGAAAGGGAAATAAAGCCGCTTAGGAAGGGCCTCTTAACAATGGCTTTTTGTCCTACAGCAATTATTGACAACGGGCTGGCCGAGGTCAGGGAGCAACAGTTTTTACAAACTACCGGCTTTATAGGCTGTCTTTACAGGCAATCATCTTATCTATAACGGCCCCGTCAATAAACATATTGAAATATATTACATATTTTCTTGAACAGTACCTCGATGTATTAGTATATGGAGTTTTGAAGGGTGTAAAACTTGATTATTTAAAAAAAATACCGTAATACGATCTCTGATACCTTAACCATAACTTAATTCCCATAGAAGTACAGGCTGGTATAAAAATACCGTAATACGATCTCTGATAACTTTACCATAACTTCATTCCCATAAAAGTACAGCCTGGTATAAAAATATTGTTTTAATAACTGATTTTATTTATTTTGGGCGTTTTATTTAAATGGCTTAGCATATATTACCTGAGGTTACACTGATGTCAGTCCGAAACGTAGCAACAAACTATTAATAAATACAACTAGATCTTTTAACCATAATATAAATCTTCAAGTATTGATATATAGTTAAATGTTTTTTTTATTTATTTATTAAAAAAAACTTTACATCACACATTACTTCATCGAAGAAAATAGTTGTCCTCAAGTATCTCCTATTCTAAGTTATATTTATAATTATCCTTTATTCCAGATATCGATGTTTCGTCTATTCAGGCATCTTCCGGACTAGAATTTAAAACTAATACATACCAATACCACCATCCAAATAAATTTAAAACTGTAATTTAACTTAACTGGGAACCAATCTGCAATCGTAAAATAAATAAATTTTTCATTATCATTTGCAACTTAAGGCCAATTTGTACATTTGAAACGAGCGTTGCATTGCATGTCTCTTGTATTATTACTAGGATGATTGGTGACCATGTTTGTTTATATTTTGGTATTTTCAAGGAGTGGAAAGGTAAAATAAATTTATAAATACATTTTACATGCTATCAGTTATTCAAAAGGTTATAAATTAACAGCAGTTGGAAATTGATGATTTAATGGACCTATTGACTACAGTATGTTTATGTAAAAGAAGTTATGTCTTTAAAGTTTGGTTGTGCTGAGTAATGCAGATTACTTGTTTTGATTTATGTATTTGATTATTAGTATTGTAGTGAAGTCACTCATACTTATATATAGACTTACGGATTCTGTCCAAGTCTATGTAAATTTATTTGTAAGTTTTTATTAACTGTCTTTTGTATGTAGTAAAGCTATCTTTGCTGCTACTACTACTACTTACGCGAAAAGAAAAATGATTTACCATATAGGGGTTGCCTATGAGGTAGAGGACGCCATATCTTGGTTAGAAGCGATGATCGCTGCCAGTTCGATTAATTCTCTCTTGAGGAAACATCATATATTACTGTTCTAGTTCAACCTCAAAAATATTTATTTTAAAAAACTTTCACAGGTTTTTTTTTGCTATTTCTTACCATACCGTTGTTTAGAGATGTTTTTTAAAACTTTATTTGATAATTAGGTTTACATTTATTTCTTGTCAAGAGGAAAACGATGTCTTTGGTGGTAAATACAGCGTGAAATTCCTTCATGGAGGAAAGAAGGTAGGGGATTTAGATATTTGTCCCGTGGTTCTGGCGGTGTTGTAGAATTTTCCTCAGTCAGTAGCCGGGGGAAAACAGTTGGAAAACTCAGTAGTCCCGATGAACACTTTTATCCAATCAATAGCAGCATGCCTGGGTTTCGAGATGTTGGCGGCTAAAGGGAAACTTGAAAGCAGAAAAGAAAACCACCAGTTGGAAGTTTGTTTGCGGCCGTGGAATCATGAGCTTTCCCCAGCGGTTCTCCCGCATTAAATTTCTTACTTCCCACATCGTCCCGTCGACGCTCTCTCTTAGTTAATTAATTGACACAGGAAATAGGCTTTGAATTTAATTGTTTATATTTATCTACTTTATTTCAAATATATTGATTTACACACTTAAAAAATATCAAACCATTTGCAGGGACGATTTTTTTTGTGTGTTTTATTAGTTTAACCAATGCATTTGTTACATCCAGAGGGGTATTTTTATTTATTTATTAAAAGTATAAATTTAATAATAACTTATCAAACTTAAAAGGCAAAATAAAACTTCATCATATGGAAAATGTACTATACAAAGTTAATTGCAATCGTTGTAAAGACAAATTATATATTGATGAGACCTCACAAACAATAAGATACAGATCACCTCAACACAGAACTAATCGTAATAATTCGAAAAATTTAAATCTCACAGCATTAACTTGCCGTATTATTATTGAAAGACAATTGGTTTGTACTTAGGTTTACTTGTTAGCGAAGATTTTATGGTCTGTTTAATTGACTTAAGGGTTTTTGTAGCCAGTTTCGTTTGACACGTAACATGTAGGATTGATTTACAATCGGATTGATATAGCCGTATCTATTAAATATTCTATGATTTCGCTCCGACCAGTTAAAAACATACTATTATACTGAATATTGGAACAATACTGTTATGTTTAAAAGTATTTTTAGATTCGAAAACATTTATGTAATGATTTTAATGCAAACTACGAACGAATGGATAACAACACAATTTATGAAGACAATGATATTTTTTTTTTCAAGATAAAATGAAGCCTACTCCGCCTTAATAAGAACCTTCATTCATAATTAAAAGCTCTTGAAGATTCATGGAAGGAATATCAAAAGCCCTTTCATGAATATTGCATAACTCTAGGAGATTCAAGTTAAGTTTCTTTATAATCGTGACAGAGTAATTTCTTCCTTATCAGGGCTCGAGCAGCGGTGTCAGTCTTCAGCATCGCATTAATCTTACGTGACATTTATAAAGATAAATGTAATATTCAGTAATATAAATAAAATGTATCGCCAAAAACAATATTCCTGGTATGTAGTGGTATGTCGTATGTCGGGTCGTCACTGCAGGGGTGCCTGGTCACCCTAGCCCTGGTGACAAGTGAGGATTGTTTGAGGTTATAACCTGGACAATCGTTTCATGACGGCTTTACTATCTGACTCCATTTTTGATAGGTATGTGCAATGACTGTGCACTATGTTCAGGAGAAGAGGTACAGGGTAGGTTATAGGTAGTTTATGTGGTCTTGGAATGACGACGAATTCACACTCGGTATCTAAGGTTAGGCGAAAACCATCCGGATCCCAAAGACGAATGTGAACCGGAGAGAGAAAGACTAGATTGCAATGGGAGACACTGCTAGTAAAATTTGCAGGGCCACGGTAACCGTCGTCCGCGAGGGAGAGGTCTCTCCCAAGGAGGTGCTAGTTTTAGCGAGACGAAGGCAGGGATTCTCACTAGGAAGGTGTGAGGCCTGACAAGCGCCGGACTAAAACATAGCCAGATTAGGATAGAGAGATGCAGAGGTTTTTCATAAAGAAGCAGTCAGGTTTTTAGAGTTCCAGCGGGAGCCACGAGCCAGTGAGTAGGGCCAGGAGAGAATGATTTACAGGGGCTAGGGGACCGCCTTGAGTACCCGGCAATTATTGCCCTTATCCAATAGAGGTCGAGATTGGCGTAACCAATAGCATTCGACCTCATTGTTCTCTGGGAGGCTGGCAAGGGTCTGCGGTCGGTTCCCTCATATGTAGGGGTACCTGTGACTGACAGCTGGTGACCCATCTCATGTAATCACTTGGCCCCCGCATTTTTTATTGCTTAACACATTTATAATGATTTATATTTTTTCATGTTATTTACATTTGTCTATAATACATTTAGTTTATGTTATTTACATTTGTTTACAATATATATACAATAGAGTATAGGGTGATTTATCTTATGTAGTTAGCGGTCGCTACAGAGTATATCCTAGTATAGAATTAAACACTTTAACAGGTCGCTTTCTGGATTTCGCTGATTTTTGTTTCGAAGTCAGAAACCTCATGTTATCACCAGGTTTTTACCATCGTAAGTTCCATATTCTAAATACAATTTTAGTAATCAATTCCATATTTCCCATTGGAAAGAGACAAATTATATAACTTCTTCAAAAAATCATATCATTGAGTAAGTGCAGTATATGTTAATAAAAAAAGTCTATAATTTTGTGTAGGGTATTAAATTAAATATCTTTATCCGGGGTTTGAATAAAATAATTCAAATTAATCTTTTAATCTATCGTCCCTTAACTTTAGATAAATACAACAAATAAAAAAATTGTTAAAGTTCTAGCAAAGTTCTTAACTTCCATCTCGTGGGAAAAAGTACTTTATGAATATAAGATGCTTTCGTCATTTGAATTAAACTGGAAACCTCTAGAAGTACATAGATTTGATGTCGATGTTGACTAGGTCTGGTGTGGTCCGGCGGCTTAGTCATACCATCGCTCCGACAGGATTCATTTCGTGACCGGCTGCTGTACCCAACGTTGATTGAAAATTTTATAGAAGGAGGTTGTAAAAGACGACAAGGAGGAGAATAAAGGGACAAGAATGTGTAAAGGTGGAGGTGGAAGGTGGAGGGCTGGATGTATGGTTGGCCGTCCATCAGCATCCATTGTCCCCTCCTTTAGTGCTCCTAGCCAATGTCCGACCATTCCTCTTAGCCGATCTCTGCCTTACCCCTCTCCTCTCTTATCTCTTTCTTTCTCGTCATCCGTCCTTCTCACCATACAATATCTCATAATACCTTACATCAACATGTACGTACGTGGATTAAATGATATATAGACTTCTGCTAATCCCGGGTATTTAGTCAAACACAATTTAATAAAAAATGCAAGATAAATGACAATTTTCACCTCTACCAACAACATAAATGGGAAATATATGAAGACCGCGGTTGAAAATAAAGTGGACTGTACCAATAAAATGACTCTGGCCTTTATCACTGCAGACACCAAACAAGATTTGGAATTAATGTATTCATTATAATAAAAGGTTCTTCTTTCGTGATACAAGTACATCAAAAACATTCAGATTGTTCACAACGCATTGGTTGCTCCTCATCCTTGTGTAGAACAACGTACCGGTCACTCGCTAAAAAACAATACAAGTCAAATTAGTTTGACTGCAGACTATATGAACACCTTATTCACAAGAATTAGACAATGATAAACACTGTAACCACGGCGGTAATAAGAACTCCCAATACAATGCCTAATGAGCTTTGTCACCAATCAAAATAAGCAGAAGACTGATCCTCCTTCCTTGCCGGTATTCGAGAAGTATCCGAGACGTGCTCTGGTTCTCACAACATACTCAACAAGGATGGGAAAATTCACCTAGAATTTTATTAATGCAGAAAAATATTTTCTTCCTTACGTTTATCTTATCTGCTTAGTTATTTATTTTAACAATTTAAATCACAAAACAGCAGATGGATCTGCTACTACAAAACTACTGATGGATTGATGAGCTTGTAGATCTCGCCGTTACATTCACAGTCTTGCTAAGGGCGGGTCTTATAGCTTATATATGCGCTCATATAACTCCGCAATTTATTGGATGTATAGGCTACATCCTTGCAGTATTACTCTCTCCATAGCTGGGAGTTTTTTTGAGTTGGGCGTCACATTACCAATACATTGATCTGTATACAACCAAGACCGACTTGCTCATTTCTTTGCAAGTAGCCACAAAAAAGCTGTCTATAGTTAATAATATAACAGCTCGTTCTTAGATCACAGTGCTGATAATAAATGGTCCCAAACTTATAAACTAACCCTACTACCGTTCTTTTGTGTAGCCCGAATGAATCGAGTGGGCTACGGGTGGTTATATATATATATATATATGACAAAAATATATATATATCTGATGAAGATTTGTGATGATTGATGACTACGGGTTCCAACTGGTGATTTGGGGTGTTTTTAAATATACCTTTAAATTTCAGATGTATTTTTTTTTTACTCAAACTTCTTTATTGTGCTAAAATTACAATCTGCCTTATCAGGCAAAAGTAATTGAGATAAATGCTCTCATTCATACCACCATACAACATTTACAATTCATCATTCACTCGCTCATTCATACAATACTTACAGACACCCGAGAGGCTTCCCAAATCAGCATGTTTGTCACCTCCCTCGCATATGAAGGAGGAAGCGGAATCTTGGGAAGTCCCCCACGCCCTTCCGTCAGCCGCGTCACCGAATACGAGCCAGTGGAGGATGACGAAGAGCGTGAGAGCCACAGACGCTCAGGACATTGAGAAACTGGCCATTGCCAGGATTCCCACTGTCACACATTTATGGCGGTCATGAGGCCAATGCCGTTTCAGTCTCCGAGGAGGATTATAGAGATAAGTGACTGTGCTACGGGATTAGGGTGGTTCGATAGGTTATTATGGAATTTTATGAACTTGGAAGGGATGAGTTCAAGATTGTAGGGTATATTAAGATCGTTATGAAGGGTTTTGTTGCTGACGTGATAAGGGGCATTTACTATTGTTCTCTGGACTTTTTATTGAAAGGATTTACATATATATATATATATATCTATGGATACAGATATATTTTAATATTTACATCACCAATACACAATTACGCTATGACAGCCTGAAACTTCAGAGTTTCGCCTCTCTAATTTCGCAATTATGTCTTCTCTTTTGCAAACGCGACAGCCTCTGGGTAGTTGCCATTCAGCAATTTGAACGTCCCATGATTCAGATTTGATCTACCCACACCCTCATAGAAATAATATATCTATATAGGAGGAGACAGATAGGCGAGATGAGAAGGAGCAACAAGTTGTCGATGTGGCTGGCAGCCTCACAGTTGTTAGTGGCGGATCAAAGGATAAAGTTGCCCGCCCAAACTACTGCCTCTTCTTACATTGCCCCGCTCTGTTGTGAAGCAGTTCTTCTTTGTGGCGCTATCGGGGACTTGCAGACAAACATAGCATGGAAACATTACCCGTTAATAAGCTTGATGAAAACGCAATAACTTTGGTTTCATCAACCCAAGCCGATTTCCCAACAAACTCATTTGTACACTCACGCCTAGCAATGAGCTAACAGTTTAGAAACTCATATGTTTTCACTAGTTTTGTATTGTGCGACTAAGTGAAAAATGTCCACCGAACATAATTAAATGTCATTAAATATTTGGCAATTGCAAATTAGTTTAATCTTATTTAGTGGGGATATAAAATGAAAGATCTCGTCGTCACAATTAATGACAAGTTTCGTCAGATGAGACGAGTACAATTACGATGAAGTATTCTAAAACGGAATTCAAAAGTATTCATAAAGGTTAAGTTCTGAGAGATGATGTATTTGATATTGTTTGAACCAATTTTAATAGTGAATATTTTTTAGATGTATGCAATTATTTTTATCGTTGTCACCGAGTTGTTTTCCCCCTTAATTTATAAATATTTTGGAAACTCCAGTTAAGTCTCATTTATCCTTTTTTCACGTCCTTTATTCTGACTATTGTTAGATTGAAAGATGTGATAAGTTTAATCTATACATACCAAAAAAAAAAATCTTGATTGCAATGTTAACTTATCCCGGGTTTCGTGTCTGACGTAGAGAAATGATTTTTGCATAATGCCTCAAAAGTGCTAAAAATAAAACCACACCCTAAAAATTAATACTTTACTCTTATATAATAGTGCCTAATTGTGTGATAAAACCACATACACACTAAAAATATCTTAATTAAAGTGAACTTTGCTCAATGTTGCGATGTGAAATTAAGAAAACAAGATTGTATTATTTACTTTCACTTTCCCTAAATATAATATCGCCTTGGAAGGGGTGAAATGTCAGTTCCCTAGGGTATAGGGCAAATGAAAGAAAAATTTTTAAAATTCGAAACGCTCTGAAAAAAAGTTGGTGACAATTCAGGTAAATATGGTAAAACTTCTATTTTTTGATCACGTAATTTTTTTAACGTTAACTGGCAAACATTTCACTGGTCTATTTTTCTTGTTTTCCCAATAGCATGAAGGTGTCGTATAAAATAAGTATGGCGGACGTTTAAGTGTTTTTAATGTTCCCTACTTGTCTAATGTGGATTTGCTTCTACTAAAACCTTTAATTCGTCACCGAGCTTTGTTTCTGTTCTTCCACATGATTCCTTCTTAAATTTGTATTGCCGGATTGAAACCTAGAGAACCACCGATATTCAGCGCTTTCATTCAATATACCATCACCAAAAGCCATATTGATGTTTCAAAAGGCTTCCGTCCAAGTTTGAATTCATATGAGAATATAACTCGTAATTGATCAGATTCCATTGATAGTAAAACATTACACAAACACTTGAACAATTCACAATATACTGAAAGAAATAGCATTAAAGGTCTGCAGATTAATTTAATAAACATTGCGTTAGTTTTTGTAAACAAGAGATGGATTCTTATTTTAATTATTTCACCCAATAAATAAATCTCACGTTTCATCCCTTTCAAACCATTATATACGTTATACCTTTAATATATATCTATATATGTTAAAACGCAGGTTGTTATCCGTTTGATAACTGACGTTACACGAGGACCAGTAACAGTAATTATGTTTTCTATAGTTAAATAATTATTTTTTGTATTATAGAATATCAAAAATATTTTGTCTAAGCTAAATTAAAAAAAAACTCAGTAGATATTTTTATTATATCCTCCTATTAAACCAGTTATTTTTTTTTTCCTCTGTTAGAGGTAAGTGAAGTAAATGACGATTCACCTAAAATATAAAATCACAAATTGGTAAGTTAACATTTATTTTAACTCTATTATTTCAACCGGATTCATGTTAAAATCGTCTTTAATTTGATTACATTATTTAATAACCATTTACCGTTTAATGTTGCCAGTAATGTTTGTTCAAAACTCTTCCTTTGCTCGCTCAGGATCATCGTTATTTGACCTGCCATTTCAGTCCACCATTAGAGTTAATGAGGAGGGTTAGGTGTCATAAAAAGTGCCATAACTCCGCTCTATATAACCTCCATATTTTATGCATGGCTTAAAATAAATTAAATTGGCTTTTCCAATTTTATTGAAGCTGGGATTAAATTAAATATGATTGGAACGTCTTAATATTGATCGGATCACATTCTGTAACAAATATTCACAAAATATAATTCGTCCACGGTTGACAGCGTTTTTTTCAGATCTTCTGCCATCTGTTGGCAAGTAATCCGTATATTAATTAAGCTATATTCGCAGTGCGAGTATTCCAATATAATTTGCTATAAATATATATGTGTGAACTCCTTGACTAAAGTAGCGCGCATCACTTCATGTTTCATTCCATTCGTTGGATAAACTCTCATATTTTTCTTTAGGTATTTATAACTAAGACTATTTTGTGTAACATGATCAACATTAGAAGGTTAAGTAAGAATCATACAGGAAAATGATACAAACCGTTTTAATGTGAGAATGAATTAGAAACACTGTCCGCTGAAGGAGATGAGCAGATTACTGTCCCCCAGAACCGTCGATACAGTCAGACCTACTCTCAGTCGTCGCTAATTCCCAGCGAAAAAGACTCTCCATTAGCGGTTGATCTCCAGCTAGACTGGTTCAGCTCTTCGGAGTAGATTATTTTTAAGATAATACGTTCATAAATTTCTTCGTTATTAGTTCGTTGTACATATTTGTTTGGGGCAACAACAGATGTTTTCAGGTGCATTCTCGGTAGAAGGTTAGGATTGTGTTAAGATTGTATGTATTTGCGGTATCATGGTTCTGTTCATTATTGTAATTTAGGATATTCCTGTTATCTTTAATAGAAATGTTATTGTCAGTGTTCACTACAATGTACATGAAGTATTTGTCAAGTATAAGTATTCAAATGGATAAAGTCTAAAATGTAAGATTAAAGTTTTGATTTCTAATTGTGGGTATTTGATAAATACTTTATTATCTATTTGACACGAAGCCCAGACATAATTACTTTTTATTCAACTTGTAACCAATCGCTTATTTTTATTAAAGGCCGAATTCATCACAAGGGGTCTAAGTAATGGCCAGCCATCAACATGATGCCCTTGGGAGGGGAGGATAGGTAACTTTACAACACTAAAGTTGAGCCTAAGCCAGAAGTCACATATCGCAGTATATAAGTGTAGCCATCATGAAGTCTGCCTGTAGTCTATATTTTGGCAGCTCATTAAGACTACCGCCTCTTGGCCTCTTGGTGTGGACTGGCAGTGGATTTGGACTAATTTTTCGGCGTTAGAAAAGGGTTACCTCGAATTTATTATTATAGCTGATTCATTAAAGAGCAGGTTATTCTGGTGTTCATGCACGGCTCGGTCTGCTATTGCGTATTGCTAATTGATACGTGTGTCGATCGATACGATGACGCATATCTTACCGCTGCTTAGGTTACAGCCAGTCGGTTTTACTGTGATCGCGGGAGCATTACCCTCCTATAGTTCTTAGTTTTTTACGCCTTCAAGACTTTTATACATCATATTTATTTATGGTTTACTTTTGGTTATTGAGATTTTTTTTTTTGTATAGTTTTTAAAAGATTAAATTTTATCGTGTAAAAGATCCACCGTACTTTTAAAAGTATATTTGCTATGGATTTCCCTATGGTAACCATGAATAAATTTGGTTTAAAAAAGGATATAAATGTATAACAAAAACGTGGTCAATAAATAAAGTGGAGACTGAGACGGCCGGAAATATTAAAGGTGGCTTGGCTGGGTTCAAATAAATATTCAGCTTTTGGCTTTGGCTCCAGTCCACTGGCTGCTCCTTCTGCAATGAATAGTAAGCCCCACACAGGACTCTCCTCCCTATTTCACATTCATAACTCCTCTCGAAATGGAATTTATGCTTACTTCACCTCCGTATTCTTTGATTTCGATTTGATGACCAATACCTTAATTTTGCTGGCTAGTTGTTATTTATTTATCCTATTCATGGTATTTTTAAGTTTTTGATAAATAATAATTGAGTGTGCAACTCCGTTCTTAGTGTTTTAATGAGCATTTTCATACATAGTTTGCAGGTTTTACTCGTTGAACCAATTCAAAACTTGCCATTTCGTTTTCGATTGTATTAAAGATTTATTTACTTTACTACCTACAATTATATCATCTGACAGAACAAAGGGACAATTGTGTGATATTAACCTAAACTGGGATGGGTGCATGAGTTTCTTTAATTGTTATGAAATATGCTAAATTAATGCACGTTGCATAAAGTACAGGCAATCAGATCCTGAGCTTAAATTATTAAACTTATAACGGAACAAGGACTAGCAGATTTAGTTATTTAGAAATATTAGGACTGGCTAATGACAGTTGCATAAGGTCTTCAACGCCTTTGTTCGTGTATTTAGACTCGTTTGGGAAGTCCACCAATTGAAGATCCCATATGTCAGGTGATGGTTAGAGACAGTGTTTTATAAAGAACGAGTTATGGTCTCAGGCATTGTTACAAAACTATGTCCATGAATAAGTTCACACCCTCCCAGTGCCCTAGAGCTTACACGTTCAGGGTTGGTTTATTATTGTGTTTTTTTTTTAATTTATTCAGGTTTTTAATGAAGGTAGTAATTTATATAGGAGTGAATACCAAAAAAAAAAATGTGAGTTGGTGTTCTGATTAAGAGCTTTAATTAGATGCTAGTTATTACTGAAAGCGCTCAAAAAACATATAATTTCGTTTAGGCCGATAGAATAGTTTAGTTATATAAACCCTTGAATATTCTTACTATTAAAAAAAAAAACACCCGGCAGCAGAATAGTTGTAAATTTGTATGCATTAAATTGTAGTTAAATATGGAATGCAGTATAATTAGTATTGTGAATAGCCGTCCATCTCTCATTAACCTCGCGCGCAGTAAGTTAGTAATGAAAGTCTGAGCCGAGAGGAAAAACATGCGGACGAGATAAATCCGTGCATAAAGCAGACCGGGTGACAAAAAAGGGAGATATAGAGAGCCTGGTTGCAGGTCGGCTCATACCTTTCCACTCAATCTAACGCCCGCCACTATTCACCCCTTGTGTCTGTCTGTATGTCGATTTATGGCCACCATTTTCTTTTTTTGTCCGTCCAATGAAGCGGAAGAGCGCCCTCCACCTGCAGTGAACAGCTCAGGCTCTAATTGCCTGCACTCGGTCCGGTCTTCTATCAATGCCCAGTTTGAGGCCGGTTTAAGAAACCTCCTTCCCCCACCCCAAAAGAAAAGAAAATTACAACCTGCTGCATTGTGTCTGTACTATACATAGCAATCACAATATTTATAATTTTCAATTACTCATTCTGGGTATACAATGCTCCCAAACTAAAAGTTATACAAATGGTATATTCAACACCATATTGCACAGAAATAATAAAGGAGGAAAATCAAGTAATTCGATAAATTTAAAACACTTAAGGCTTGTGCCTTTCCTCGCACTCAATTGAATATTTAAAGCTTTAATAGTTTATACATGATTAAGACCGTAGTAGAGACGGTAATAATATAAAAAAATAAAATAACTGGAAAGATATTCCATACAAAATATATTTTTTGACCTAAAAATAGAAATCACACATTTAATACTACAAGAGCCTATTTTATTTTTCCCATTCACATTTGTTTTTATATTTGTTAGTGATTTTCATTGATCCACACTTTGGCAGAATGTTGACAATGCCACTGTTGAATGTTCTTTTGTCTTTGATGATTCATTACCCTAATGTGAATATAAAGTGCTGGTTAAAACAATAGATTGTATTGCGTGGGATGATTATAATGAATAAATAAATTACCAAATATATTTATATGAAAGAAAATCACCTGAGAAACGCTGAAAATGAAATATGGTTTAAAGGAAATAGAGATTGTAGATGTTCCATAATGAATGCTGTAGATTCACAAATGCAGAAACATATCTGCTAGGAGTAATACGGCTTTGTCTCATCATGCTTTTGGCTCTCAACTTCAAATCGTACTCCAGTACCAAGTAGGTTGAAAAAGGTGAATCCACCCTGCAGAACTACTAGTCTTGGTTTTCAAAACCTAGCCTTATGGAGAGAGGTGTTGAGACACCAGTAAGAATGTACTAGTGTGAAGCATTGTTTGTTGTTAAGTTTTGTAGATACTTATTATAAAGTTAGTTATGTTAATTACATGTATACAGTTTATAAAAAGAGAGTAGATCCGCTATAATTTACACGAAAAGTGAATTTAATGGCTTTGGGTGTGTAGTATCGTTATAAACCTTAAGCTAACATTTGGTTTTAATGCACATTGGTTCTATTAATGTTGTTAGTTCATTCGGTTTATGTTTAAGGCATAATAGTTAATAGTTATATGTATTAGGGTAATGTCTTACCTGTTTAAACTGAACAAACGCTGGTCCGGTGATATATAATTGTAATTAATGATGCATGTATAAAGTATTAGTGTCTCTTAACTAAAATACTACATATCCGTTTTAATGGATAAATTGGAATACGTGTTGGTTTATATAATTGAAGTCATTGTAGATGTTACTACGCTTCCCTTTCAATATCATTAATCATCTTTTGGTTGCTATTATTATCTTTTGTGCATGGGGTATGTACACCTATGAATTGAATGCTCCGCGGTTTAATGGTATTCTAATCGTACCTTGTGATTTCGCTTTTGCATAGGAGTCTCATTGACCAACGCCTTGTGAATTTAAGTTAACTTTTGAGTTCATTTCCTTTCCTCAATCGCTTTAGAGCGGTTTGGTGTTCGTATCCTTCAGAGTTTATTGTCGTGCTTTGATTCCCTGCTGGAAATGGGGATATGAGCTTCAGTAAAAGCCTTCATTAATAAGGGAAAGAAATCACAGGCAATAACGTTGTTTACGTTCCATGACTTTACCTAGAGCATTAATGTTTTTGAATCAACATTTTAAAGCAGTGGCAATATATCGACATAACCTTCCTTTATTTTATATCCACAGATCGATTGCCCCCCCCCCCCGCGCTAAACTCTGGCTAACAATTTTTCTTTAAACGTTTTAAGTACGCACGATGGTAACATCCTGGAGAGGGATTGGTAAGTACTGATAATATCTTGGAAGTCCGCCCAAGACCCTCACAAGTGTAGAAACATATGCTTCTTTGTTCTATAGAAAACAGGGTAGGTCGATAAAGAGAAACTTGACTCCTCGATAGGGCCCTGGCCAAACTTCCAGTCTGTAGTTCATATTTATCACTCTTATCTGGTCTAATACAAAACAAAAATGATATTGGTGCCTTGAAGCCCAGTCGAAAGCGCTGGAAAATAAAATAAAGCCGAAATGTTTACTTCTTTAATTAACGATAAAAGTTCAATTAATTAAAAAAAATATTTTAACTCTCAGCTATTGTGTTTTATTACTGGATAGCAAAGTGTAAATATAGGAGTAGGTTCTTTATTGTATTTGCGTTTGCAATGATTATTATTATGTAAGCAATGGTATCCGTATCTGCACGATCAAGCAAAATTATTTAACAAATACTCCTCCTCCCTGTATAATTGAGCAGTTGGAGAGGTGAACGGAAGAGGCGACAGACCTTTTATTAGTTAATTATTCATGGTCCAGTAATGACTGTTGCCAATGAATGAATGATCAGTGAATGGGAAGGGTGATCAGGGTGGTTAGTGCTACTGCTGCAGAAAGTATTATTTAATGATTTAGTCTCAATATACTCAATTAACTATCTCATATTCGATGCATTAAGCTGGTAAGTAGATTCCAAACCAAATTTATATCAACCAAGACAACTCTAGTCTTAGTAAATGCTCATTTTGCTTTCGATATTTATCCTTTCGTATTTGTTTCATCCAACAGTCCAGGCGTCGAGTAGAAAATAAATAATTTATATCTGATTTTTGTTAGTCATTTGTGTTGTGATATGCACACTTACAACATATGCCGATTAGAAAGAAAAAAAAAAATTTTGTTCTGATTTTTGGTACAGTTGTTGCAAGAAGTGTCCATTCTAAAATAACCTCCGGGTGAAGGTGAGCGGTTTAAAGAGATATTTTTTTCGGTTTACCTCAAATATATCGCTAACTAGGGATTTTTGCGCAAAATACTTTGTATAAAAAATTAATGCACGCAAACATGTTCTTTTTAATTTTATCAATGGTTTAGAATATAGGGAAGGTTAAAAAAACAGAAATTTTCATGAATAAACTCCTTTAACAAAAATTGTGACCAATGTTTTCACCTTCACCGGTTATTTCAACCATTTACAACGGAACATTTTTTACAGACAATTTTGTGCACTTTAACTTCGTATATAAAGTACTTTTTTGATAAAATCACTAATTAGCGAGATATTTCAGAAAAAATGACAAAAAAATACCACCCCCTTGCGCTCACCCCCCCCCCCCCTCTAGTAACATACTAGACATATACAGGGATACGCCCCCAACAACTGAAACAAAAACTTAAAAAGCTTTTTTTTTGTCATATTGAGTACATCATGAATGTAGGACTATATTGGAAGAGCTCGCCCCCCCCCCATATTCCTGGAACCAATGAAACATCCAATAGGAAAGCACAGTGAAAAATATAAACCATCGGACTCGTCCTGCGTTTCCGTTGCAGTCACTATTTTTCAAGCATTCCACAACCGACTATTTTCGTGATTGTTATTTTATGACATTTATTTGGCAAGACAGGCGTGAGTCGTTTTTTTTTTTTTTGTGTCATACTATGAAGGCGAGTCCTTGTGGGACATTAAATACAGCAAATGCGCTGGTCTTTCTCTTTATCGCTGGTTTAAATATTTTTGGCTAAAATCTAAAGTAAAAAAATTAAAAGCTTAAATAAAAGTGCTTCGAAGGCCATATGGAGGAGAACTTACCAAGATTAGAAACTTGGAAAGAAGTGGAGTTCTTGCTGTTGAAGTTTATGAGCCCCGACTATTCGGGTTTAAAGATGCATAAAAGTTTCTACGCAATGTGTGCACTCCAAAACCACGTTCTTCTTGAAACTTGAAGTTGAGTACTTTCAAATACTTTATCGAATCACTACAGAATTTACTTGTTAGGTTAAGTAAAAGGTAAGATGTAAAAGTAATGTTTCATTGTATTTTTCTATTTTCGGTCATTTTTTCTACCTGTTTTTTTTTTTTGCTTTTTGGAATGTTTGGAATAAATGTTACTTAAATGGTCAGGAGATTGATTAAGGACTTCCCAGCCAGATCAACAACCTATGACCCACAGAACTACTAATTTCTTTGCCTATTTTCCTACTTTACTGCGTGGACGAAGCTCTAAGACATTCTCTATTTGAAACCTGTTGATTCGTCCTGCAACGCCTTGGAACACGGCCACTTATAGATATAATCAGAACATTAAGACATTAAGCTTGATTAATTCTTGAAGTCCTTCTCCAAAGGGACATCCTCGGGGGGTACACGAAATGAGGAACAGCAAAATGAAACCGCAGAACTGGATGTACACCATATGTACTTATTTATTGCTATTCTTTACGTACCGTTGAAACAACAAAACAAAAACTGTTGTAAGTAAGGTCATATTACCCACTGCTTCGCTGATTCGTAATTAAAATGGAGTGAGGGCCAACAGGCATAAACGATAAGGCCCGTGTTTTTTTGTTTATTTTTCTACTTTAATTAGAACGCTATATAGGTTAACGAAACCAATCTAGCGAGAGTAATTCTTAACATTTCATACCAATTAATTTTTCTTCAAATTGACTTCCCTAATAAAATTATCGCATATTGTATGGACGTGAGTGACCTCCGCTTAGTTTCAAAGCACAGTGCCTGACGATGTAACCTTGCACTAAATGATCGCTGTAGATTCAAGAAGAAGCCCACGAGCTGTTTGCTCTTAGCAAGCTCTATAATAGCAGCCTTCAAGAACAGAGGATTGTGTGTCAGTCATCAGCTCACACGTGTATCGATCGACCGGGGGTGCCGCCGTTGAAAGTGGGATGACAGGCCCAGTGGATAGCAGCTGCTCTTCGAAATATTGCGGATTAGAGTCAATTTAAAAAAACAACAAAAACTTGGTCTACCACCCAAGGGTGTCACATCGGATAAGCTGGCATACATACGATGTTATACCTGCACATCAGACGAACATATACGTTGCATATGCATTAGTGCATGTATATCGAGCGAAACTCCTCGAATTTGGAAATGTTCGGACTTATATAATATTAACAAATAAAAACCATTGAAATCGCTGAAACTTTTAACACTATCGAATGTTGCATGTTATGCATGCAAACAGTTTAATTTATAATTGTGGGCCAAATTACATAAAAATCAGATCTGAGCATTAGATTATGTTTAAGTAAAAAAAAAAAATACACTGAAATAACTATATCGACCCTTAAACCTTCCAAGGGGAGCTGAGCTGCCTCTGTTCGTCTTTTGTGTGCCTATTGTTTATATGTGGTTTACACTATAGATACGAATAACTTATCTAATTGCATAACAGAATATATAAAAATAAAGAATCTTTCTCATTATTTGTATGTATAAAGCTAATAAATATGCATTTATTGATTAAAAATGTCATTATTAAATACTTATTTATTTAACATGTAAATAGGTTGCGGATCATTTAACCATCTCTCCAATTTCATGCTTATTTACATTATGCAATTATGTAGGATGTCCCTATTCCATGTACTAAACTATGGCATTAATTAATAAAATATTTATATGAATGGTATCAGTCGCACGCTCCTTTAACGTTTTCATTCATTTATTTATAGTTAACTCCCGACAATATATACAAATGACATGAACGGCCTTTTTCTGTTTTAAGTATCAACAAAATTCAGCTAGAACCTAAATATTTTTTTTATTATGATGAAATTTCCTAATATATGTAAAAGGTTGGGCGTGTATGGGTTCTGTAAAGGATTGTTGGACATGAGGCTTTCTAGGAGTTCAGCGGAGGAGTAAGTTATTTGTAAAAATGCGTCGACCCCTTTACCATCTTGGAAATTGAAAAGGTGACATTCCTCGACTGAGGATATCCGGCCGGATGAAGAGCTACCGGATGAGCAAGAAGAAGAAGAAAAGCAGGAATTCGTTACTGGGAGTTTCTGCTCTAATCCTTCCAGCTGGTTCTACATTATTCACGGTTCTTGGTTCGTTAATTGAACTTTTTCTTCAGATGGGGAGGGGGGGGGGTTACGGCAGATGGTACCCCCTAAAAGCCTCCTAAATCTAATTCCTGGGCGTTGCGCGCTCTGCTTGCCGCATTACCTGTCCCGCTATTGGGAGAGCGGTGCCAATCCCTCTTCAGCCAGCCGAGTTCCCAATTATTCATTATATTCTAAACAGGGGCTAAGCCTAAAGCTGTTTACTGCTGCCTAGTGCCAACCTCTGGGGAAATTAACTGTCGTCAGGCTCGTAATCAAATTCAACTGCGTCGCCTCGTGGATAGAAGCTACAACGAGGCTAAGAAAAAGAAAAAGATGACCCCTTAATTTTTTAACTCTAGCTCCTTTTCTTCACGGCTAAGAGAAAGAGGAGGGGGAAGTGGACGGTTCGGGGCTGTTTTAAATTCAATTGACCTAAATGCAGAAAGTAAAACTCGCATTTATATTCTAAAAAGCTTTAGCTTGATGTAAATTAATTTTATGTTGGAGTAGCCTTTTTTTTTTACCTCATTCTTAGTTTTATAAAATAAAATATATAAATTAGTTCTCAGTCGAACGATACAATTAACCCTTTACGACAGAACGTGTTGTTTGGTGTTGTACTTCAAACGTATAATTTATTAAAGAAAATAACGTGAAACGTCATCCTGCAAGTTATCAGGATGTCACACTGACTACTCTATGTAAGGTTATTTTCTTCTTCTTAACCCACGACCAGGAATTGAACATAATATATTATTTCTTTTGTCATTTTGTCTTAACCTTTATTTCTAGACAGCTTTTTGATATATTTATTGGATTTTCCGGGAATTCAGGAGTTCAGGTTTAGTCGGTCCCGCTACTACCCAGGCATAAAATGGCTACAGCTTTTATTCTCCCTAATCCCTGATATCTTCTCCTTTGCTGGGGAGGTGAATTTAGGAAATTCCTCGGTTTTATATGTATATGCACGTATTATTGTAAATATTGTCTGAGTAAGAGAGTGAATGCAATATTGTTTATACGGTATGAATGAGACCGTTTATCGCGATCACTCATTGCACTATTATCGGGGCATATTATCAATGTGAAAATGTACTACCCCCACCCCCCCAAAAAAAAAAACAACAACAACATAAACCTGCATTCCTTTGAGAAGAACCCAATAGTCTGCATTATTCAATGACTCACTTATTGATTAAAAATAACGTTTAAGATACCGATATGCCTGTACATACTTAAGCACCCTTGAGATTCCTTTAGGAGGTCGGTCGCGATTATGAAGAGATTATCAGAGGGAGATGTGAGGTAATAGAGGGAGACTCTTGAGGTATGGGCCCTCAGCTTGGATTTATATGACAGGGGTCCGAACCACTTCTGCAACCTTTTTATCTCCACAGATTTACTTGGCAGGCGCCTCCGGAGCACCCTCTATATAGCACCTCCGCTCTCGTCCTTTCAGTCTGTTGTGAGCCTCCACTGGATCTCGTAATGAATGTCTTTTCACGGCATTTTCTGTCCGGACTATTATGTGTATTTATTTTAGCCAAATAATAATTTCTGCTCTCATAAAATTAGACGAAATCTCTATAAAAATTTAGCTCAATCCATGCTCCTTAAACTACAATAGGTTACTTCATAATTATTGGTTTTATATTTCTTGTCACCTGATTTTGAAGCCTTAAAATACGATTAGAAAAATTGAAGATAATTTCACCAAGAATGGAATGAAATGTGGCACGTCATAGCCTGTGGGCAAAATATTTTAAAAAGAAAAGGAATATCCGTTAGTTCAATGGCACATCACAACAGCTTTTATTAGAAGCACTACAAGAAACAAACCAAAGAAAAAACGAAAGTTACTTTTTTTTTTAGTTGTCTGTCGGGTTAGAATAGCTACAAGTAGCTTGTTCACGTTAAAAATCCGTTTATCTATATTTATTCATTATTAACCCCCCGAAATGTTTATTAAAAACATATACACAAAATGATTAAAAATGGCTCCTTGCCTGACAATAACAGCGCATAGCTGTGGTTCAGTGGTTTATTAAATGTTTATGTCTTCATTTAAAAAACCCGTAAAACAGTGTTGGCGAGTGTAGCAGCGTTTGTGCCATTCATTTTGTGTAAGTAATTACAAATAAATAAACACCTTACGATGTTCTGGCTGTCTAACACGACGGGCCTACAGTGGCTTAGTTACCCTTTAAGCCGAGCTTATATGGTGACAGTTTGCTGTCATTACCGCGGCAGTTAACAGCTGCTTTCAGTTACAGTCATAGCAGCATTTACGTCTTGACAGTGAACTGTCGCGCCTTACCTCTCATTTTACGCGCGGGATAACATTGTTTTGAATCAGGGGAGGAGGTGATACGGTCTGAATATTGTTTTTTGACTTTATTCTTGGAGGAGTACCAAAGGTTTCCCTGTTTATGAAGGAAATACGATCCTGAGAACCGCGAGAAGTGGCAGAGAGATCAGTTATTCAACGCTTCAATCTTGGTACGAGGCCACTGCCGTTTCTGTCTCCAAGGAGGATTATAGGGATGAGTGGTGCAGTGCAATGACTGTGCTACAGGATTAGGATGGTTGGATAGGCTACTATGGAATTTCATAAACTTGGAAGGGATGAGTTCAAGAATGTAGGGTATATTAATATCGTTATGAAGGGTTTTGTTGCTGACGTAATAAGGGGCATTTACTATTGTTCTCAGGACTTTCGATTGAAAGGATTGGATACGCTTGATGTTCGACTTCCCCCATAGCTCTATTTCGTATGTCCAGATTGGCTTGAGTATAACTTTGTAGATTAGTAATTTATTTTCTATAGAGAGATAAGATGTCCTTTGAAGTAGTCTGTACAGTTGTCCAAAGCGTATGTTTAGCTCTTGCCTTTTTAGTCTCGTGTGTGGGTTCCAGGTCAGTCGTTTGTCGAGATGGAAGCCTAAGTACCGTACTGTCTTGGTTACAGGGAGAGGTATTGAATTAAAATAAACTAGTGAACAAGACTTGCGACAGAGGATGAAGGTAATGCGGGAACATTTTGCTTCATTAACTTTGATCCGCCATTGGTTGTACCAATACTCGATCTCATCTTTTTGAAGGTTATGGGATGCTATGTCGGGATTTGGCAAGACTGCAGTGTCATCTGCAAATGTTTCCAAGAAGGTATCAGGGGTAGAGGGGACATAAGCGGTGTATAGGTTATAGAGGATGGGACCCATGGCACTGCCCTGTGGAACTCCTGCTTGTATGGGATAGTAGTTAGAATATTCTAAACCACAGCGGAATTGGAAGAAGCGGTTTGAAAGGACTGTAGGATTAGGAAAAGAGTCTGTGGTAAATATCTTTTGAGTTTGTAGAGTAAACCTGCGTGCCAAACTCTGTCAAAAGCTTGAGCTACATCAAGAAAGGCAGCAGTGCTTTACTGTTTGGTTTCAAGGGCTGAGGAGATGTGATCAACAACGCTAAGGCTTTGTTGAGCAGCGGAATGTCGTTGACGGAAACCAAACTGGTGTGTAGAAAAAATATTTTTGGATTCAACAATTGGAAGTAGACGTTTTAATAGGAGTTTCTCAAATATTTTTGATAAGATAGGGAGTAGGCTAATTAGACGGTAAGGTGAAGCGTCATTGGGTAGTTTACGGGGTTTGGGGAATAGGACAATAATGGAATGTTTCCAGAGGAGAGGAAAGTGCGTCGTTCGGATAATGCAATTATATATGTAGGTTAGGAAGGCAATCTTGGTACAACGAAAGATTGAGGCAAAAAATTAGTTTTCTAGTTGATTTCTTTCTGAGAATCCAATGCAGATACGGTTCAACCAATTCTTCATTCGCCATTTTCCATATGACTGTCATAAGGTTAACTGTCAACGTGCGGACTAGGCAACTGCCACACTGTCTAACGGTCGTGACTTGACTATTGTAGAAAACTCGGTTTTAGGATGCTTGTGATTAAGTGGTTGGGTCGTATTACTTGTTAATTGAGTGCGCTCCTCCAAAGGGGGTTTTTTATTTTTTTTTTTTGGAACCCATTCCAAGTGAACAGTTTTAATTCACTTACAAACAGTGACGCACATTAATATTGAAATATACTTTGTGATGTTTGAATTTATATGTATGTATATTATTGTGACGTTGTGGTGGAAACGTTACCTTATTGTGGGATTTTCGGACGGAAAACAAGCCTTAGTAGAACAAAGACCCTGGCCATATCCAAATTTAAGAAGTGTTTAAGGATTACTTTGTATTTATTGCTCAGATCATTCCCAGCAAATAGGCTCGACCTTGCACCAGCTTTTGGCTGTTGGTCACATATCTAGTACTCCACCAATCAAAACTGGAGTCCCTAATGTAGGTCTCGCAGGGAAGTGTCATGGAATACTCACTAGTGCTCTATACTTGGACTACACGCACTACCTTTGTTTAAAAGAGGATTGTGTATTATAAGCACTCTTTCCGAGCAACACTGGCTAAGCTTGCAGCTAGTTATTTATAAAAATAAAACTTGATTACATAAAAATACAAACTATACTAATTACGGCCATATACTGTATAACATTCAGTCCACTCACGCTCAGAACATTAGCCATGTTAAAGTTGCATTAGAAACAGTAAATGTACATTAATGTGCTTGGCCCCCTCTATTAGGCGAGGCATTGTCCCTGGAATTTATGTAAACTGTTATCGCATGGCATATTGCACGCTAGCCAGCCTCGGTAATTAAACAGACATGAAACATTAAGTATGCATGTCGAATCCAGTAGTTCGCATTGGACCGGTGTACTCTACTCTCTAAATATCAATAGTGGAAAATGGGTCAATTTTAACTAGGTGGCTTTTTCATTCAATTTATTTTTTGCTATTATGCTGGTATCAACAGCAGACGTCTATCAACATGCTACGGGTTAGGTACATTTATTATGTTAGACTTTCTGAGCACTTTGCCAGAAGGGGGCGTCTACGTTTTAACTGGTCCTCCTGGTCTAGTGCCTGATATGTATATGTTGTTAAATTTAAAAATTACTTATACATTCATTATTCTTGAACTCATCCCTTCTAAGTTCATGAAATTGCCTAACCTATCCAACCACCCTAATCCCGTAGCACACTGCGCCACTCATCCCTATAATCCTCCTCGGAGACTAAAACATCAGTGGCCTCGTGACCTGATATAAATACGTGAAAGTGGGAGTCCTGGCAATGGTCAGTTTCAGTTGTTGAGTTTATGTGGCTCTCGCACTCTTCGTCAGCCTCCACTGGCTCGTATCCGGTGACGCGGCTGAAGGAGGAGCGTGGGGGACTTCCCAAAACTCAACTTCATCATTCGCATGCGGGGGAGGTGACAATCATGTGGATTTAGGCTGTTTGTAAATACTGTATAAATGGCTGAGTGAATGAAAATTGTAAATATGCTATGAATGAGAACATGTATCACAATTACTTATTGCCCAAAAAGGCAGATGACAATTTTATCACAATAAAGATTTTTCCTAAAATTATTAAGTACTCCGCAAGAGCAAATACGAGTTTTCCGACCAAGAGAGCCCGGTAGTTCCCCCGTTAGGGGTGGGTGCAACCCCTAATTGTGGGATCCGCTGCCCATACGTCATCTGACTTTCAGATCCGGAATATTTAAACCGCCCTGATGGAATATCGGTGTCCTGCCCGACCCACGTCGCCTGTCCGCCATCTTTCCCACAGTTCTGCTTTTACTATTCACATTTTTTAAGAGCTATGAAAATAAGAGGGAGATATTACAGGCAGTTATTGCAAACAGAAAATTTCATATTTCAGCCTACGGGGATTTTAATAACTGCAGAAGTTCATATTTGTATGATCTATTGGAATCCTCGTTGCCGCCCAGGGTTTTTCTGTCTGTTCGTCGTAAAAATGGTCTTATCTCATATAGTAAACATCTAATAACAAAAAAAAAAGTTTTTTTTTCTAATTACTGTACCATTTGTTTGAAAAGGTTCATGCAACACTTCATAAAATGTTTCATTTTCATTGTTCATCAACGAAATATCCAGTGTAACTTGAGATCATGTCCAGTAGGAGCTCTCTGCTATAAGTAATTTCTTTCAAAGCAAATTTCTCAACATCTAACATAGGCAATTTTCACTTAGTTGCAATAACCTTCAGTATTCATAATAATAATTATAATATAAGTTTGAAAGATAGAACTTTCTGTGGCCAATCTCGTTCTTTATCATAGTCGAGTATTCACAACATGATAATTTCGGTTAAGGTTTACATTAACTGCCATTCTTTTAATAAATAATTTAATGGCCCATTTTTGAGAAGAAATAGAGGAATGGGGTATACAATGGGATAATATAATAAGTTAAAAGACAGCATAACCCAATGAAATAGCAGAAGTGCAAGTATAGGATTTAAACACTTTATTTTCAATCGGTGAGATAAATTCAGAAAGAAAGTATCGTTCTTTAATTATTTAATACCGCTCGAATTACAACAAGCCAAAAAATTAACTCGATTCCAGATAGACCTGAAGTAATCCAGATTAACACTAATGTCTTTTATACATTCTGGGAGTATACTAATTCGATACATGACATTAGAATGGGAATGATTATTGTTGAAAACCTTTATATCACATAAATACAGTTCTGAGAATGCCTGAAAAGGTGAAACATTGACAAATTTAATAATAAAACTCTGTAAAAAGATTCCTTGTGAATAATGTGTGTTTTTTATGATGTTATTTCGAAATATAAGTTCTTTTTTTTAGAGTTTTGACTCGTTGTAATATTTAAATCCAAATTATAAACTATCTATCCATGACATTTAAAATAACGAAAAATCACATCAAATAAAATGTATAGGTTATTAAAGTCAAGTAAAAAAATAATAAAATTAAAATTTTCTGGCTTTGGTCCGTAAGCCACGGGATCCGTGAAAAAAAATCTGAGACAGAGTATTTTTTATAATTAATAATTATTAGTGTAATTTGTATGTCTTAGTTTGATTTTGTCATGTCCTTTGTTTGGTAGAGGAATATGGGGTGTTCACAAAATGTCTTCATCCATCCCGATCTTCCGCCAGCTTCTTAACAGTCTTCCTCTGGTCTCTCTCTCCAGGGTTCTTCTCCAAGACATTCCGGGATACCCAAAATCTCTTGCCTTGTGGGTTCCACTGTAGGTCCTGTCGACTAAGGATGTTGCGCACTTTTTTGTTCGAGGTGAGTGTCCGCTGCTCTCCGTGGCTTTTTATTTCTGGTCATGGGAACGATTAGATCCCTAACAGAAATTTGGTAATAAAGACTTCTAGTCTACGTCATATGTTTCTTCTGCGCTTCCAAATATCATACTTACACTGATATATTTAAATAATATATTTTTTTTAAACAAGCGTCAAGATTTTCCAGTCATCCTAGTTAATACCTATTTTTTCTTCTATCGCCAGAGTACGTGGACTGTCACAAATCAGATCCGATTCAGTCATAAATCAGTTTTTACGACAGAAGATGTTTCGGTGTCAGAGAAGGCATCGCTTCCGCCATGAATGGCTGGTGCCACCACAACCGAGGTCACGCCACGGCCACTCTGGCTATAGTCTATAACATTTAAGGTGCTGCTACCGCATAATTATCCGTTCCGAGGTAAAACTTTAATGCCACGTCGATGAGAGTGTTTAAGTTGAGTTGGGGAACTGAGAACAGGCAGCTAACTGATAAATCAAACACGGAATACAACTTGGCGTGTTGTACCAATCTGGCTTCTTTTGTGAATGATCCTGCAACGAAATGCATAGTGAGTGATTGCGCCATACCTCGTGGGGTTTTGCTCAAGTTAAACTATTTTTATAATTAAATAGAAATAATCAAAATAACATGTTATGTGCTATGCCTCCTGTTTTTCTAGAATGATATAGAAAAACTGTTCTTACCTAGTATTGAACCCTCTTGGGCACAGGGAGCACATGTATCATATGATTTTTTAATAATGAGTTATTTAACATCAAAACATTTGAAATATTTTGGCACCTTCGATTTTTTTAGATCTTCAAAGGAAAAATATAAATTTATAATCTCAATTACGTAAATAAACGTAAAAATTACAAAAATGTGGTCGACTTCAATTTGTATCTGATGTAAGTTATTGAATCATCAAATACATAATTACCGTAATCCAAGGTGTAAAATAATATTTTTTTATTCTTATTTTATGTTTTAAATTTGAGAACACTAACCGTACATGCCTATAAATTACTACAGCAGACCGTCTGGAGATTATTCCGTTTCTCTTACAAAACATCACGTTCCGGACTTGGCAGAAACGTATCATTATTTTGAATTGCATGAGTCGAAATATTAAACCATGAAACTTTTAATAATAAATATTAACATAGCAACAGCTATGATACTACATCTTATAAACCTCTGCTCTACTCCTAGTGGTAATGGCTCTTAGGTTTTACATAAATGTAGTAACATGTTTTATCTTTTCAAGTATATCTATTGAGTTATAAAAAAGATAAATTATATTATACGCCAGTCTGAGCCGTTACATTATACCTTAGTGAAACTACTCAACAAAATACTACTATTGGAAAGCGTTTTGTTAAGTCTGACTTTATTCAGCCTCGTAAGCATTTTAAGAGCAAATGGACTATTCGATCGCTCTCCATTTCTTTTTTCATAATGAAGAATATTTTCTTGTCATACGATAATAAATAGTAATTCGGAACCTCAATAAGGTTATAAATTATTAATATATAAATTGATGTGGTCGGACTTATTTAGCAATTTAATTATTAGTAGCAACAGTTTATTATAAAGTTTTTGATATATTACGTTTTAATGTTTATTATATTCTAAACTCGGAGCTTATAGTTGGCTGTGAATTTAGAAACTAGTCAGTGCTTGTTGCGAAATTTAGGTTAATGTAAAAAACATGTTAGCATTTCATTATATTTATTTGTGTGATACGTGACAGTGGGTAATGGTCAGTTTCTCCAATCAAGTCCTGAGTGTCTGTGGCTCTCGCGCTCTTGGCCAGCTTCCGCTGGCTCGCATCCAGTGATGTGGCTAATGGAAAACTTCCCAATACTCCGCTTCCTCTTTCGCATGCGTCGGAGGTGACAACTATGTGGATTTGGGAGGTCTCTGGGCTGTTGGTAAATACTGTATGAATGAGCGAGTGAATGAAGAATCGTAAATATGGTATGAATGAGAACGTTGATCACAATTACTTATTGCCCAATAAGGTAGATTGATTTTGATAATATTTGTGCTAAAGATCTGGTCCCTTGTGTGAAACGGTTGGGTTGGTGTATAGAACTGATATGTTAGCTGCTTACCACAAATTGCTATGCAAGGCAGGCATCAGTCGAAACGTATTCATTAGCAAATTTGATAAAAATCCATCATCTTTCATTGGCCAACAAACAATCCATTTACATCTATAATATACCCTGTAGGTATTTTTTTATGTAGAGTATGCTACATGCTTATAAATAGTAACTATGTTTTTAACTCAAGAAACAACATTGCTAAAGAATCATCAGTTCCAGTGAAGTCCTTAACGGCATTATACTACCCTCTAAACAAATCCAAGTCCGGTCTCGTGATCCGCACTCTCTTTAACTTCCTTGGAAATCATTTCCTTATAAGTGAAGACTTCGATTCCTCATTTGTGGTCAAGAGCAACCAATCTCCTCCTTACTGACTGTCCTCATATCCAAACATTTACTTCATATCACCATGTTTTCTTACATACTGGGACACAAATCTTCGTAAAAATTCTGAGATACTTGATACTTGAGTTCGTTATTCACTAAGGATTTACTTCCTCGCATTCCTCTATCACACCTTGATGACCTTCCCCATCCCTATCCCCATCCTCTATAACCTATACACCGCTGATGTCCCCTCTACTCCCAATACCTTCTTGGCCACATTTGCAGATGACACTGCAGTCTTGTCATCTAACCCAGACCCCGACATAGCATCCCATAACCTTCAAAAACACCTTGACGAGATCGATTATTGGTGCAACCAATGGCGGATCAAAGTTAATGAAGCAAAATGTTCCCACATTACCTTCACCCTTTGTCGCAAGTCTTGTCCACTAGTTTATTTTAATTCTATTCCTCTCCCTGTATCCGAGACAGTACGGTATTTAGGCTTCCATCTCGATAAACGACTGACCTGGAACCCACATACGAGACTAAAAAGACAAGAACTAAACAGACGCTTTGGACAACTATACAGACTACTTCAAAGGACATCCCATCTCTCAATAGAAAATAAACTACTAATCTACAAAGTTATACTTAAACCAATCTGGACATACGGAATAGAGCTATGGGGGACAGCAAAAAAGTCGAACATCAAGCGTATCCAATCCTTTCAATCAAAAGTCCTGAGAACAATAGTAAATGCCCCTTATTATGTCAGCAACAAAACCCTTCATAACGACCTTAATATACCCTACATTCTAGAACTCATCCCTTCCAAGTTTACGAAATTCCACAGTAGCCTTTCCAACCACCCTAATCCTGTAGCACAGTCACTGCACTGCGTCACTCATCCCTATAATCCTCCTCGGAGACTGAAACGGCAGTGGCCTCGTGACCTGCTATAATCAAGTGACAGTGGGAGTCCTGGCAATGGCCAGTTTCTCCAATCATGTCCTGAATGAATGAGCGAGTGAATGATGAAATGTAAATATGGTATGAATGATCGTATATCTTAATTACTTATTGCCTAGCAAGGCAGATTGTAATTTTAGCACAATAAAGGAATTATATATAGTTAAAAATTATCCCTGTTCGTTATTTGTCAGGGGTCCCATTAACTGGGAACCAATCCGTCAACTTATCGCTGATTCAAGAATATCCCTCAAAATTCTACATAAATATAATGATCATGCAGATTATTTATTTTCAACCTCCATTCCACAATGTACCTGGCCCAAAAATAAACCAGTACTTGCAAACCTTTGCTCATGGATCCGTTATAAATAACAATCCTTGACTAACTGCCTATGTGCCCTACTTAAATCTGTTCTTTTAAAGACATTTGTGTTATTTTTTTACGGGCGTTATCGTTAACATACGGTTTCGGTTAACATACAGTGCCTGATTAGAGCCACACCGTCCGAGCTCGGCAATGAATGATTAGAATCCTTCCAGTTCTAATATGTTCCTGTGAAGTTGTTGTCCTGAAATAGGAGAGATAGGACGAGTGTGGAAGATCTGACGGGAGGTGGAGGCCCGAGCAAAGACTGAGAGGAAGGCAGCATCCTGTAGGCCTTCTATTCACCTCTATTCAGAGTCAACGTCTATTCACTGTTGTCAGTTGTGTAACTGCCATATTCACTGGGTCGTTACTACTCAGCTTACCTACTCGTTCCGGTTTTCTTACTAAATGTACAAATCTAAACTAATATACAGCCACCGTTTTATTTTATTGTAAAATGTAGGCTGTGACCCGAAAAAGTTTCATTAGTACTAATTAACCAGAGTACTAAATAATATAGATTTATTTTTTACTATCTAGTTCTTTTTTTATTACATGATTGCGAAAAAAATCTTCATTATTTTAAACATCACCTCAACCTACCTTCACTTCAACTCAATTGAATCGATTGAGTTTCAAAACTGTCAACTTATAAGCATACAAAATAATTTTGCAAAATATTCTAATACTCAAGCAATTATAAAAATTTCAAATTGAGTCGTGATAGTCAATTGTACGCATTATCTATTGATTATTCTAAAAATGCTTTTAGGGGTGATTATTTGAGGTTGATGATATTAGGATAAAAGGATTTGTGGGAAAGCATCTAATTTATGGATGGCATAAAGAGTTTTAGCCCAGTGAGGAGCAAAATATTGCAATTATAGAGTACAATATGGAGCTAATTTTAAAGATGGCATTAGATTAAAAAAACCCAAGACCTAGACCGAAAACAACATGCAAATGACACTACTACTTCTGGGCCTAACCGTTGGTTCAGTAGTAACTACACATTCAGGAACCATGTCGACACATCAGCTGACAGCACTAAAACAACACAATACTAAAAACTGTTTATGTCATCCATAAATTAGATCCTTTTCCACAAACCCTTTTATCCTAATATCATCAACCTCAAATTATCACCCCTAAAAGCATTTTTAAAATAATCAATGGTCCTCATTTAGAATGCAGACTAACAATATCCAAAAAAAAAAAAGAAAAAAAAAGAGATTGACATATATTGTATTACAGATACAGAACTCACTGTTAGGCAGAATACAACAAGGGTGTACAATATTTCTAGATGTTACAGATAAAACACAGCTAGAATTGCGATTCGCATTAGGAAAACCATGAAGTACCTGAAATTCTTCTTCCAAGTCTAAAAACACAAATTCGAAAGTGATGGTGACAAACGAGAGAAGTGAATCACATAATGCGTACAATTGACTATCACGAGTCAATTAGGCAGAATATAATTAGCGACTAATGATGTTATGTTTTGTTTCACGAAACAGGACCAGCCACCCCGAACAACCGCGAGCCATGACAATTCTTTACGTTCCTACGGCGGAGGTAAGACTTTAGACATGAATGACAAAGCCATGCTTCGTGGGAACAAAGCCTAGGTCTCTTCTTGCTTGTCTGGGTCGCTTTAACGGACCCGTGTGCTATGATATTAATGAATTATGTCTAAAAGATCATTCAAGATTTGATGTTAAATGGTCAAATTTATAATTATAATTTAAAAGATAAACCTTGTCGTAATTGTTAAATTCATTTAGGCGAACCTTTTCAACAACTTATGTCATGCTATGAAAAATTTGTTATTTTAAATGGATTAACCTCAATTTAAAGAATTATAGCTGGCAGTGAAAAGCAACGTAATTGAGTTTTGATGAAGTTAATTTGGTCGTTGAAATCCCCATTCATTTATATACTTTTCGGACTTGGCTGGCAGATAGAAATATTGACGCTGTAGAATAAAAGCAGACGGCCGACAATCTTTTGGAACCCTCTCTGAGCTAACTCATTATATTTAATTCAAGTTTGTTAAACTTTATAAAGTTTTAATGATAAACTACCGTAATTGTTATTCATCGCCAGTATAATCTTTCACATTTCATTTCTTATAATTTATTCTTATACTGGTATATGCTAAACTTAGATGAAATACGGTACTTTAATTATTTTACTAGCGAAACTGATTACGCTAACAAAGCGTTGTTGCGAACCCAGACAAAAAAAAGAAAGTTTTTAAAACTGGATTGCATTATTTTTCATGTATTGCTTCTTAATTAAGCATTGGGTAAATGAGAGAACACCCTCTTAGGCGATAAAATGATTTGTGGAATAAAACAATGTATTATTCTATATCTATGTTGTATTTTTTTTTTTTTTTTTTTTTTTTTTTTTTTTTTTTTTTTTTTTTTTTTTTTTTTTTTTTTTTTTAAGTTAAATTCCTTTATTGTGCAATAATTACAATCTGCCTTTTATAAGGCAATAAGTAATTGAGATATATGCTCTCATTCATACAATATTTACAGTTCATCATTCACTCGCTCATTCATACAATATTTACAGTTCATCATTCACTCGCTCATTCATACAATATTTACAGACAGCCCAGAGACCCCCCAAATCCACCGCGAAGAGAAAGCGGAGTCTTGGGAAGTCCCCCACGCTCCTCCGTCAGCCGCGTCACCGGATACTAGCCAGTGAAGGCTGACCAAGAGCGCGAGAGCCACAGACGCTCAGGACATGATTGGAGAGACTGGCCATTGCCAGGACTCCCACTGTCACGCGTTTATAGCAGGTCACGAGGCCACTGCCGTTTCAGTCTCCGAGGAGGATTATGGGGATGAGTGGCGCAGTGCAATGACTGTGCTACAGGATTAGGGTGGTTGGAAAGGCTACTGTGGAATTTCGTAAACTTGGAAAGGATGAGTTCTAGAATGTAGGGTATATTAAGGCCGTTATGAAGGGTTTTGTTGCTGACATAATAAGGGGCATTTACTATTGTTCTCAGGACTTTTGATTGAAAGGATTGGATACGCTTGATGTTCGACTTGTTTGCTGTCCCCCATATCTCTATTCCGTATGTCCAGATTGGTTTAAGTAACACTTTGTAGATTAGTAGTTTATTTTCTATTGAGAGATGGGATGTCCTTTGAAGTAGTCTGTACAGTTGTCCAAAGCGTCTGTTTAGTTCTTGTCTTTTTAGTCTCGTATGTGGGTTCCAGGTTAGTTGTTTGTCAAGATGGAAGCCTAAGTACCGTACAGGGAGAGGAATAAAATTAAAATAAGCTAGTGGACAAGACTTGTGACAAAGGGTGAAGGTATTATATTAAACCAATCTATTGATGAATCGTGGGTATATAATCGTTTAGTCATTAGCCACAAAGATGGTTATTTCTTGAAAATTTAGGAATTTGAATATTTCACGCCGCCAGGTAAGAAGCCTACGTAAAATAGTGTATAAGGCATACACTTTGTTACTTATAATTGGTTGCTTGCTTCATCTATTTTCTGCCGCTCGCCAGGTTAAACCGGCCGAGGAAAGTTCAGTCGTTCTTCGATGTCTGAGTGAGAATATATCTTTTTATGTCCAACAATTTGATGTTCCCATCATTTTATAATCGGAATTTGTTTGTATTTACCAAGATCCGTTCTGTCCTATTCCTTATTCCCTTTCAAAAGCTGAATTTCGCCCAGATAATTAAAAATAATACTCACTACTTGTATCAATTGGCTCTCCTTAGCTGATTCTACCAGAAAAATTATTTCATTTTCCTCTTTTGTTATCTTTTTGTATTAGAAATCTATGATAAAAAAATTGAACTATGCTCTTAAGAATAGGCAGAAATATATATGGTAATTGTTATGGCAGGGAACGCAAGGCTAGGCTATTTAGTGGCTGACTCTGTAGCAGCTTATCATACCATAACATAGTGGCAGTGCAATCTGGCTGTGACTTCTATAGGCCTAGTAGTGACACAGCAATCAGCACCGAGTGACCCCGATACACACACGCACACACTCACTAACTAGTGACCGAGGAAATGAAACGGGAGATGATGAGAGTAGATGAAGCAGGCAAACAACAACACCAACAGTACAAACAGAGGTACAAAGCCACCTGTAATTTGTACGAGGCCCGGTCTGTAATAAGGCTAATCTGTCCAGCCTACCAGGAGGAGATAATTTAAAACTCGGCCTGTCACCGATCATTTCCCAACACCTGCTCGCTGTTCTGTTCATTAGTTCTCTCACTTGTCTGCCAGCTGATTGCATCCACTGCAGCAGCGTCTATTATCTCCGTGCTCCGACTAATAACCCCTCTATTTCTAGCTGAGGATTACCTTTATGTTGACTCGCCAGTTTTTGTTAAACCTCATGCTTTTCAGATTCGATTCTACAGTGAATAGCTCTGTTTCAGTTTGTGTAAAAACTAGTTCATAGTACTAGCCACGTCATTTTTCAGATTAGGTCAAAACCTCAAGCAAATCACTTGGTAAAACGTCGTTCTGGAGATCTCCAGTAAGATATAATAATAATAAATAAAAAAATATTCTGTATATGATATGAAAGTCCCTCCTAGAAAATAAGTGTCATTTTCATGAGTTACTTAGACATTTTAGATCAAAACTGCCCAAATCTTGAACTTAGGTGTTTTCCATGGAATCTCACTGTTATATAGGGTTCACATATATGTTAAATTTATATTTTTTTTCATTTTCAAAGCTCTAAATTTATTACATAAGATTTATGATATATTAGGATTTATATTACTGGAATGGGGGAAAATAAGATGGAAATTATTAGTGATAGGAATCCTTGTACTAGGAGGCTTATTTTTCCCCATTCCTATATTTCAAGTTAAGATCTTTGAAAGGGGGGAAAAAAAAAATGTTAAATTTATAAAAATTGTATTATTTCTGTTTTAGGTAAGTGCTGCCAATAAACCACAAACCATTTGCGGGTAAGATTATTTTTGTCCATTCTATTAGTTTAACCAATGCATTTGTTACAACCAGAGGGGTATTTTTATTTATTAAGAATATAAATTTAATAATAACTTATCAAACTTAAAAGGCAAAATAAAACTTTATCATATGGAAAATGTAATATACAAAGTTAATTGCAATCGTTGTAAAGACAAATGATATATTGGTGAGACCAGACAATAAGAAACAGATCACCTCAACACTCAATTGTAATAATCCGAAGAATTTAAATGTCACAGTTTTAACTTACCATAGTATTGTTCAGTAACAAACTTTTGGTCTACTCACCAAAATTAATAAAAAAATAAGAGAATAGCAGAACCCGTAAACTTTTGAATCCTCCATTCACAACACTAAAATATAAAACTACAGTCAAATTTAAAATAGTGGTGAAAGGTCTAGGGTTGCACTATGTGGAGGACATGGTTAAGCAGTTAAAATATTAAATTATTTTCAACAACATTTGACAACAGTTAGACATATCAGATTAAATAAACGAAACAGAGCTTTACCAACAATAATGTATGTAAATACACAAACAGAACAGATAACACATAATAATCCAGCTATAACTTATTATCTAAGAGTATTTCATTAATGACATGGGCAGTTTGAATCACAATGACAATTTCCAGTTCAAGGAATAATTATAATTGACGATGCTATCCTATTTCTGTGTTTGAATATTGTTTTTGTTTTGTTGAACGACACAACGTATATAGGCCCGTTTTCGCTGGAACTGCCCGCGGCAGTGGTTGGCAGTGACTGCTGACAGTTAGCTTGTGTGAAATCAACGGGCCATATTTCGTTAAAACTGTCCGGCAGTCAGGAGTTGTGACTTCATCTATCCGGTCTTCCGCTGCTTATTTCCTATAGCGGTCACTGCTGACCGCTACTGCGGGCAGTTCCAGGCAAAACGTAACTCTTGCAGTAAGCGTATGATTAACTTTCAGTAAAATATATTGTATCAAATTGTTTTCTTCTGGTTGTGTAGATGTTTCTTGTTGATGGGCTGATAGTATGAAACATCGCAACAAAATTAGGAATAAATAAATTTTTAAAAAATATATAAAAGTTATATGCTCACTTTTATAAAAAATTATTATTTATTTATTTTTTTTTTTTTAATTTTAATAACGGGTTGCCTATTTCTTCCTAATATTCCAAATTCTTACCTTGCGAATAGTTAATAATTTACTTTAAAGTTTTAAAATGAAAAAGGCGGTAATATGTTCTTATTTTAGTTTAATAGTAATAACTACGTAAAAGGTAATCTACACGAACTCTTTTGCAAGCAATTGTTTACGTTAAGAAGATTAAAACTCGGACCCCGCTGGTAAGCCTACAAAGGAGCCATCTGTAGTCAGTCGACCTTCATTCGGGGGAAGGCTTCTTTCTCCGGGCTCTTTAATGGCATATACATCGATCCCTCACAGGTTTCATGGTTTGTTCACTGGCCTCTTACTGTCTCTGCTATTATGATCATGGAATCATTTTTTTCCACTATACACTGCTCTTTTCCTGATCCTGTACTGAGAGCAGATGTGGCATTAAACGTTATGTAAGTAAAAGTTGAGTATGACCTTTTTCGATGGTAAAATAATATCATTTCTTATCTCACCATGTCACAGTAGGTTCATCGACAGCACTTAATTTGCACCTCTCCCAAACAGCATCCTTTCATCATTTTTTTATTATCTTAACATTTTGCTTAAAACCTATTTTCCATTTAATTCTACCAGTTGTGTCCTAATACGGATAGTTGTTTGAATCATTCTAACTGTGCACTTCCAGCAGCAAAAACATAACTTTTTATATGAAAACTATTTCGCCTGCCATTTCCTCTCCACCATTAGAGTTAATGAGGAGGGGTGGTTGTCATAAAAAGAGCTATTACTTCGCCCTGTAAAACATCCATACTTCATTCATGACCTACAAAACAATTAATTGTTCCCCTTTATTGAAGCTTGAACAAAAAAAATTTAGGTTTTGATATAAATTCATCGTTGACTTGAATCCGAATAAGCCACCAGTGGACTCTCACCACTGTACCGTAACAATCAACCTCACCGAGGATTCCCACACTCCTTACTCCTCTCACACCACCTTCAAGCAGGTCCTCCTAGTACAAGGATCCGATCACCCTAAATATTTTATATTTCTCCCTCATCCTAAAATTCTAACTAGAGAGCTTAGGGGGAAAGAAAAAAAAAAAAAAAATCCGAATATAGCCGCCGAACTGTAAACCCAATAATATATTCCTTAAAAGCAATTTTTTTTTTCAGGTTTCCTACTATAACATGAGTTTCAGATTCACTATTTTCTAGAAGTTTTTAGTAGCTTATTGGATTAGGGAGCACCATACAATGTTAATCATTTTCATTAGGAGCGCGGGAGGCACCTCAGTCCCTGTCAAGTGGTAGTTATACTCGTAGACAGTGCTTTATAAGGCAAGAGGAATGATCGGAGGATATACACAGGTGGTCTGAAAAGTTACCGACCTCAACATGAAGATGATAATAAAATAAATAAAAGCTTTGTTAGGTCGGAAACTTTTCAGACCACCCGTAGTTCAAAACACTCAGTTTTTTTTTCAAAACTGGATGCAAAGGTACATCGTATGTTGAAACGTTTGAATAATGTAGGAACAAAATAATATAAAACCCATTGTTAAAGTTGTATAAAATGCTGATATTAGGTCGTGGAAGTCTCAATATACTGTCTAATTTCAGAAACCCTCGCTACTAATTTTATTTATTTTATAATAGATATTAATGGCAAAGACGTTGACGTGTTTTATAGAGGAATCATTTGTCACAGGTAGATACCTCTAGCTAGAGCTAGTTGCCTAATTAATACCTGAAAGGAGGTTTATTAAGGTAACTGATAGCCATATTACGGGCCAGCGCTAATGAAGAGGCTCTGCTCCCCTGGGACTGGTTATAGTCCATATACAATGTCTGTTCCTAATGAAACCCTTAGCCAATATAGTAGCTGGTTAGGGGCCCGGTCACGGTAGCTCCGGCTCTTGGCGATAAACTATAGTTATTGCGCTCTGTCTCATCTTACCCAGGGACGCTGTTTTATCGCCCTTAGTCATAAGTAACACTTATTTGTGGTCCCGATATTCAGTGTACCTCATTGCTACCCAGGTATCCCGGGGTTCGGTACCCGGTTCCTCTATGTAGTTACAGCGCTCGTCAATATAAAACGATCGGTTCGATATTCGCCTTTACACAATTATTTTTTTATTGAACCAGAAACCATTTTCAGTGAATAGAATAATTTTTTGGTCGGGTTAAGAACAATAAAAATAAACTCGTGATTTTCCATGAACGTACATGTAAATATCAGTGGACTGTGCTGATGTTTGAAATTTTGGTAGGCAAAATGGTTTTCATAACATCCGACCATTCCTGGTGTCCTTAAAATGAGAATGCATGCCCTGCCTACCCCACGGGTGGGCTGTGGTGCCGCCTGCGCCCCGTTTGTCCTGTGGGGTCCCTGGGGTTTTATTATCGTTCTGGCGCTTACTCAGAACCTTAGCATATATAGTTGCTGTGTTTAATGACATTAAAAACCCAATACTCTTTAACAGGTGTCTCTATCCAACCACTGTAAAATGATAATAAAAGTAGGAACAATTAAAAATCGCTGGTGTAAAACCAAAATCAAGAGTACATAAGCAGGCATCAATGTCCATTTTGGTTGAGGTTCCTTATAACATAACCTAAAATATAATCCAAAATAAAAAGGATCTTCGATGGCTATTAAATTTGAAGCCTATTTCGAATCCTTTCTGTTCAACACTTTTTATGGTACACACACTTACCCAGACGTATCTTTTTGGAGGACATAACTTTCTCTCTATTCAGTGACAGCTGAGGGGGCGACAACTCATTCTCAACTGTTTTCTTTCTGGTTTGATTCCCATCCCGGCCGACTTAGTACGGTCAAACTTAGTTACTGTTTTACGGTTGGCCACTGAGGCTTTATTGAATCATTCAACCGAGGTAGAAACTTTCTTTCTTTCTCTGCCATAACATTTTCGGTTGCTCTCAGAGGAGGGATGTTTTCTTTTTGCCGTTAATGAGACTAACCATTTCTCAGGTTTCGTATAAACAATCAATCGAAACATTTACAATTTTTACAGACTTTATTCGTTAATAATATTAACTAGTGTTTATTGCTTATAATCGGGTGTACATTTTACGCCAGGTCAGTTGATATCTTTCGATATATCGATATATCTTACGATTAATATCTAGCTAGGCACTTACTGAGCTTGAGTGGATGAGTAGTTAAAGACTCCGCCTGAGTTATGATGATTTTAAAAGAACTTTTTGCCAAAATATTGAACAATAAATTTTATTAAAATTGATCAAATAGTTTTATAATATGCCTTAATAGTTTCAAATCCATTGAATCGCGGTTAGGAAACCAGACGAGAAACGATTACACCACCCTTTCTTTGTTTGAATTTAGAGCCTTTTTGTCGACAAAACAAATCCTATTTTGTATTTCTTTTTGCTATAATTAACCCGAAATGAAAAACGTACATACTAAAAAGTTTTCGTATTTTCCCTAAAGCTTCATTAGATATGAATTTCGTCCTCACTTATGCTCAAAACAGCAATTCACAGCATTTTATTTATAGTGCTATGTTCGGCGAACTAAAGATTCATGTTTTTTAGACGGATACTTCTGCGAATCGATGTTCGCTTCTGATTGTGTACTATACATGTATACTATGATCTGATATACAGACGTATTTGAGTATACAAACTGTAAGGAAGTATATAAATGATGTACCTTTTCTAAGGACACGTATATCCTTTACCTGACTTACTCACAAACGCTACGCTGTTACGCTCTAGTTGAATAATTAGAATATTTGAATTATAGGGACGTCATTTAACTACTGAAATATTTGATTCTTCTATCAAATCCTGAGGGTGAATTTATACTTCAAATTATACTTTACTCAAATAATTTTCTATTACACCTATTGGAATCTAAAATCAACCTTGCTAAATTAATGTGTTTATCAAATTGAATAAACTCAATTATAAAATAGGTTTTTACGTACGAAACAAATAGTCAAAAAAAAAATTTTCTATTTACTACGAATCAAACGATCGATAGATTTCATAGATCTTACTAGCTTGACTTAAATCTTACTAGTGTACATCGATGGTTTCTTTTAAGATGAGAATTATGGTTCATGTGCTCAGTCAGAAGCTCTAAAGGGCCCACAACGGAGTCCTCTCCGGCAGAGCTGCTAAGGAAGTGCCTTTGGCAACTGTTTGCATCACAAATTCGATCTTTTAATATCCCTTATAATTTTACGTTACCTTCCCCATGTTGGGGGGTTGAAGATATAACAATAGTTGGTAATTTTGATATCTGCATTTTTTTTTTTTTTTTTTTTTTACGATACGAGGAGAATTCAACGCGTACATTTATTATCCAATTAATAATCGTTCTTTTGATTGATCGTCATTGTTAGACTTGAGTGGTTTTGTTGAAAAATGTTGAGGGTTGGTGTACGGATACAGTTTGACATTGCCAATCATTGGGGAAGCTTTCCTTCTCGTGGTGACTTAGGACCTAAATATTCAAAGGCGTAATTGCCATCCGGGCTTATGCACAAACAGACTTGTATATAGGACCCCGTCTTCCTCTGGAGGGCTCTGGACCAAAGTAGGCTCTAACTGAATACCTTCGGAGCTTATGATATACCGGTTTTGTGCTTATACCAAATCGTGGCAACCCCGCATCAATATGTCGATTTAACATATTGCGATTTAAATGTCGAGCTACGCCCGCTTGTGGGGCTTGAAGGACGGTTAAGACTGTAAGTAGAACTTCTTCCACGGAAGGATAGCCAATTCTTGTCTTTCTTAACTTGTTTTAGAAACGATATTTCATTCCTATTAGAACATATCTTTATTACAGTAATAGGTGACTCCTATTACACAATGCAATGTAAAAAAATAAATGATAATAATTTTTAAAAAAACGGTCCCGTTTCGTTAACTTTTAACATTTCTCTTGTTCCAGCTCAATATATGTTACAATTCTCGACAGCTCAGCAATTTCGCTAAGTGAGAAATAGTTATAAAGCCAGATAAGAAAAAAAAAAATAATTGGCCATCGTTGCGTGTAACAAGTTCCCGACAGTCTTTTGCAACCCAAAAGCAGGATTTGATAATTCAATATCATTAGTTACTGGTTTTTTTATACAACTTTTAGCGGTTTGCAATTTATTTTTATTTTAATGTTTTTCAGTAATGAAAATAGTTTAACAAATACCTTTTTTATTGAAAAATTACACTGAGGTCCTCTTGATGACAATAGACATCAAATCCCATAAAAAAATATTGATGTTTCATTTCATTTGAATTCATGTTACGTATGCAGACGTTCAAATTATACCAAAATGAAAGAAAAAATAATGGAAAGAATGAAAAATTTCAAAAAAAGAAGTAAAAAACTGGGTTGCGCTAATGTAAACAATATGCGGAAATTGAGAGTAAACACTACCAGAAAAATTTCGAATTATAGAACTTACTTCTTATTAACTAAACGGATTTGTATTAATGAGTGTAATCATGCGAAAAGTGGTCCGACATACCTCTTTCGAGAGGTTGAAGAACGCTGACCTGCACCCGTTGCTTGGTGTGCCGTCGGTGGGTGAGTTCATCCGCCGGAGACACATTAAGTTTTTTAACTCGTTGCAGCACTTGACAAATCCAGTGTTTAACACTATTACCGCGCCACCCCTCCCGCATCGATGGCAACAGACTGTCGGGGAAAAATTAGGATAAGAATTAGTATGTAAGTTAGTTTTAAGGTTGATCAAAAAGGTGAGCCCCATCACCTTATTACTCAGTTTAGTCAAGTCACGTATAATGTATATCATTATACTTGTTTATTCATTATATAATTTCTATAAAATAACAAAACCTGTATATAATGTAGTGATGCTACAGGAAATACAAAATAATTTGTATATAGATTCGACTGAGGATCTATAATTATATATAATTATCTGTAAATTTAAAGGGGCTATGAAGAAAAAAAAAAAATAATAAAAAATAAGTATAAAATTCACTGGGTTTTTACGATTTACCGAAGTGTCTAGCGGAGTCCAAAGTCCAATTTTGTCTTCTTACAGCTTTGTATTTTTCTTTTACAAGCGCTTTCTATATTGATATTATTAAGTGCTCAATATATTGCTTATATGACTACTATAGTAAGTCGCACTAAGTCTGGCTCCGCTAATATTGGCAAAATTATTAGCACTTGATAATGACAGTATAGCTACCGAAAGGGCTTGTAGAAACCATAATCTGAAAAGTTATAATTATTAAGAATTTCGAGTTATCGAGGTTTGAATTATCAATAACCTGCATTGAAGAAAAAACATGGTCACTGATCCATAGAACTGCCAGTTTAAGTTGTTATGATTGGAGGATTGTTAAAATGAATGGCTTTATAGGTCAAAAGGCGGACACCATGGAAAAAAAAAAGACAGCAGAGTAAAAAGGTCTCGGAGGGGGAGGGGGCATAAGAAGTAAGTGAAAATAAGAAGTGGCCTAGAGCGGAAGTGGAGGTGCTAAAGTGTTATTAACGAGGAGAGAACAGCCAGTTTATAGAACTCGTTTATCACGAGATTTAAGCCCAGCCACGGTAGCGGGCCGCCAAGCGCTTACATAATTAGCCAACAATATCAAGACATCGGCTTCCTCCTCAGTCCGTCCGGAGGGAAATTAAAATTGCTCCTCGCATAATTTGTCTTCCTTAGCTGCCATCGTCATTATTGCGTTTGTGCACTTTGTCTAACCGGTGAATCTTCACGCTTCCTGTCCATTCATTACTGCCGCAGTACAACAATCTAGCTCAATTAAAAATATGCCCGCTTTCTTACCGCTGGCAGGCTTCTTGATATTCAATCGCAGCTAACCTTTTCCTAATTTCCACTTGTTCATTTATCAATTGTTTTGATGAATAAATTAGGAATGTTAGTAATTCGGGTCAAGCGCATCCATTTATCTAAATGTATCAAGAAGGAATGATGGACAGATCAACTGGGAACATTTTTTTTTTTTTATATATCCTTTTTGAAATGTTTACATGCAATAAACATATTGTACTTTAAGCACTAGTTATAAATTCATATTGTTACTTTTGGGAGGGGGAAGGAGCTAATTTTTTCCATTCACTTTAGTAATCATCACTATGTGAAGCCCTCTTCATTTGACGAAAATCTCTGTCCTCCGAGCGCAATTTTTAAATGAGGAAACAAAAATAAGTCGCTTGCGGCTAGATTTGGTAAGTAAGGCGGGTGGTCAAGCAGTTGAAACCGTAATTCATGGATTTTCGCCATGGCAACCGCTGAGGTGTGAGACGGTGCGTTGTCTTGGTGAAACAGGATTTTCTTTTTCTGCAAATGTGGCCGTTTTTCCGCCTTCAGCTTGCCAAGTAATGGTGCGTAGTATGCTCCTGTATTGGTTTTTCCTTTTTGAAGATAATCAATTAAAATAACAGTCGCCATCACTTTCCCTGCCGAAAAAACCGTTTTTGCTTTTTTGGAGCCGGTTCCCCCTTTGCAGTCCACTGTTTGGACTGTATTTTTGTTTCGGGCGTATAATGGTGTATCCAAGTTTCATCCACAGTAATTAATCGGCGCCAAAACTCGGATTTATTGCGCCTAAACTGCGCCAACAGAGCGTTGGAAATGTTCATTCGAACACGTTTTTGGTCTAACGTGAGCAAACGTGGCACCCAACGCGCGGACAGCTTTCTCATCTCTAAATGTTGATTTAACGTTCTTTTGACAAGTTCATAACCTCTGCTATCTCTCTCACTTTAATTCGGTGGTCGTCTAGCACCATTTGGTGAACTTTAGCGATGTTTTCGTCGGTAGTTGCAGTTTTTGGACGTCCCGAACGTTCATTGTCTCCCAAGCTCTTACGACCACGTTTAAATTCAGCTGCCCAAAATTTCACTGTGGTAAATGATGGTGCAGAGTCCCCATACACAGAATCCAACTCATCTTTGATTTGCGTAGGCGTATTGCCTTTCAAAAACAAATATTTAATGACAGCTCGATACTTGATTTTGTCCATTTTCATAAAAACACTCACATCGACTCACTCAAATGACTGTTACACAACAACTGCGCGTCCAAAATGGCTGAAACTTTGGTGAGTAACTGTCAACAGATGAACAACGAAATTCACTAGCTTTTATTTAGGACTGCTGCTTTCTTTATGTTGAGGTCGAAAACTTTTCAGACCACCCTCGTATACATTAACGAGGAGATATATATATATATATATATATTCAAAAAAAATATATATATATATATATTCAAAATATATATATATATATATTCAAAAAAAATATATATATATATATTATGCTCTGATAGATAAAGTATATATATATATATATATATTTGTATTAGTTTAAGTTATATTAAGAAATTATTCAATCACCATTGAATAAAACCAAGAAAATGCTCGTTAAAGTTATAATATTGTAATAATTGTTATGTTATAAATTACCACTATTTCAAGAAAGGACTCGTGACTGGGAGTTAAATGAGAAGAGACATGTGCTAAAGGTGGAACAAGATGTCTATTGTTTAAACAATGTTGTTTGTTTTTATACAATTAGCTGGATAAACATGTGTATTCGTCCCTCAGACTTCATACAAATACACCTCATGTATATGTATGCCCTCATGTAATTGTTAGTTCTTACTATTGTTGTTTTATGTTTATTAAGGCTCATAGCGTAACTTACCGGTTAGTGCCGTTGCTAAATTATGTTTATTTTATGATCCTTAAATTGTTGATGTTTTTTTATTCTTTCCTGTCTGTATGTCTGCATCTAGCAGTCTTCGTTCGAAAACAATAGGATAAATAGTACTTTCGTACGAGACAATTGTGTTTTTTCTATTTGTACCTTCTATGATAAGGGTCATACAAAGTATTCGATTTCACTTTTCAAGAAAAGTCTAGAACCCTATTAATATAATATTTTCAAAGCTAAAACAGACCTCGGATTGCATTCTACCTTTAGCTATTAAACACCGGTGGATCCAAGGAAAAATAATTGTACTCATAATTTGGATTTTTTATCCTTTGACAAACTTGGCTCGAGGATAGTGGAGGAACAAAGTAAACTTATTCTCAGAAAATATGAGGATATTTCTTAGTATTTATTTCTTCCTAATCATGATTCTGTTAAGTGGACATTATCGGCATATGTCAGAAGAACCCTCATCATTGGCAGCCATTGCAAGGTTGTAATGGAGAATAATCTACTCTATCAGACAGCGAAGAAAGCTGAAGGACAGAGCTGATGAATGTTGGATAGAGAAGGAGTGACAAGGCCCATTACTGAGCTGAATAGTTTACGCCAACATCTATCGAGACAGCTACTTCTGCCTGTCTGCGTTTGGGAGTTTGTGTTCTCTAACGGCCCTGTGTTCGCGGTGTTAGTATGAAGATATTAGTATCGAGCCCACTGTCTACGCTATTTTACGCTTAATTTGAAGCCATCATAAATACTTTGTGGTGTAGTAACAGTATATTTACTTGGAAGTTATGAGGAGAGGACAGAACCAGTGGTCTGAAACTACTGACATATCATTCCCAAGGGGGTTACCCACATGAGTGATGAATTCATCAAATGTTAAGAAAGAAGAAAGCTGCTATTTCTTTACTCTTTAAAGCTTTTGTATACTTCATTGAAACGTGGCGTTAGGCTCAGTGATCACACACGTCATTTGACCGTACATTTCACGATCCAGAAAGAAGGCAGTGTAGTTGATGAATGAAAAAAAAACAACATTATTCTGGGACATCGTCCCCTAAGAACAACAAAAAGGAACAAACAAGTATGTTAACCTGATAAAAAAAGAAATAATATCTACCATCACATTCATGTTGTTTCCTTATAAAAAGTAAAGGGCTTGTCCATATAAACACATGTGATGAACAAACTGTATATAAATGAAACAAAAAATTTAAATGCGTAGACGCGAATGACATTCGTCATTTTCGCAACTGAGAAAATGTAGGAATTATTACACGCAAGAAAATCGCGTGAAAGGCTTCTGAGATTTATAAAAATAGAAAATAAATGAAATTCAGAAATTATGAATTGCTAGATTGTAGGGAGATAAGAAACAGGTGAAGTCTAGATTTAAAGATTTTCTGATTAGAGCGACGAGTATCGATGAGAATATTTCCATCAGATATGTTCCAAAGGTTTTTTTTTTTTTTTTTATTATTTGTTCCGGCATGTGTGCACCGCGGCCTCACTGAGACCTATTGTGCGCCGTCCATGTCTCTGTCCTAAATATGTGACAGGCCCATGTTCCAAAAAAAAAATGTTCCAAACGTTAGTGGCACGGATAAGAAAATAGCGGAAGAAAAAAAAAGAAAGCAGATTTGTGATACGAGAAATACATGTCGAAACGTATTTTATTACTGATTTGAATTGTAGGAGTTCTTAAAGGTAAGGAAGCTTTTTGTCCAAAGGTTTGGAGATGTTGAGGCTGCTACACGATAATGCAAGACCCCACTGCGCCTATTTTTTCCGCAAGAACCCTGGAAAAAATTAACGAATTGGGGTGGGAGGTATTGCCTCAACCACCATACTCGCCCGATATCGGATTTCCATTTATTCCGATTGCTACATTTTCTATGTGGCAAACAATTTCAAAATTTGTATGATGTCCAAAATGCCATCTCCAGATATTTGACTCAAAACCAATTGATTTTGATCGATCAGGCATTGAAAATTTGCACACTAGATGGGAATAGATTGCTGATAACGAGGGTGATTACATCATTGATAAAAAACAAAAACTTGATCTGTTTGAATTTAATGTTAAAAAAACGACATTACATTCCGGTCCCCCTATAATTATAAAAGATAATTCTGATAATTATTACCTTTTGACCCTCTTGGGGATAATAATAATTTTCTTGAACAAGCTATTTAAAAAAAATAAATCAAATTGTTTAAAGAAATTAATGTCACATATTCTTCCCGATTATGTTTTGTTCTTTAGTTTTTTCTAGTTGTTTTTGAATGCGGATAACTCAGTTTGGCTTTGTAATGTTAGATTTCATGATGTTAAACACCAGTTGATAATTATTCTCTATTACGAATGTTGACGTGGTTCATTCATTTTATTTATTCATTTCAGTTATTTTAAGCACACATGGAGCTAAACTCCGATTATGTTAAATTTCCTGTTAATACACATTTCCTGCAGCAGAAGGTAGACCTTAAAACGGTAGACAGCTGTTTAATTCAAAATAAAAACCATTTGCTGTACCCTATTACCTTATTTGAAAAACTCCGTATTCAATCGACATTTCTCGCTACAGTTGAGTATAAATATTTAAAGATGTTATTTCTTGTAAACAATTGAATTGTGCTGAGCCGTCGTCAATTATGTACATCCAGCTAGTAACCGGCTCTCGGCTGAGTAGAACATCTCCAGTGCCTCAGGTATCGGGTTAGGGAATTAGCAGGGAGGAGTAGGGAGGTAAGAGGATCCTAATCCCGATTTAACTCATCGCTCCGCCATTCCGGAGGCAGGGGATGATGAGCGCCTTAAACGGCATCGCTGGCAGTGGGGGGGTGGAGGCGAATGGGGAAGGGGTGGAAGACGTTAGGTCAGGGGAGTTGTAACTCAAACCCGAGCCTAATTACAGCCCGGGTCCTACGAGCGATCATTTATGTACAACAGATGGGACCTGTCTTAGGGCTGATTGGTTTAATTAGGAAATAGGAGTCGGAGGGACTGGGAAGTCTTGGCGATGGATTGGTACCTCTACGGCGGCACCCATTAGGACTGTCTTGGTGGATGTCTGCTCTCTCCTTCATTAGCTGCAGTTGAGGAAAAATGGCCATCCATTTCGGAAATAATAAAGCTGTCTCGGCAGAGTTTATATAAAGTCGCTCAAGGGGGAGGAAGGGTCCTTTTAGCTCTGATTGTTTACGTCAAAATACTTTGTGCCATAATTCAGATTATGTTCAAAACCCATCAATTATCTACTTATTACCGCGATTGCGAGACATCAGAAATATACCCACCCTCTTCAGTTCCTTGCGCTGCTGATGTAGACCGGCCTAAAGTGGCAACACAGACTGCCGGCAGTCGAAGTGGAGTACAGTACGACGAATAAGTCAAGATTAGGTCAAAGTTGGGAAATAACCCTCACATCTCCTAACATTAGAAGTGATCGCAGTTTCTCTCTGCTCTACTCAATATGTCATCAATGCGTGAGTAGAGAAATTATATTAGCCGGGGGGAAGAGCGCCCAGGATAGTGCGAGAAGATGACAGAACAGAAAGACGCGGACACCATAAGATTAAAAAGGATTGCCTGCAAATAACAAAACAGCAGTTAACAATGAGATTACAATTTTTTGTTTTTTTCTCATGATTCAGTTAGTCTTCTATTCCTTGTGTTCGGATCCTAGCTTAATGCATACGCTCAACAATGCTTCAGATCGCATTGTACGGCATCGGGCTTGAGTAGCGAGCACTCACAAAGATTTCTGTCTCCTTTCATTCTCAGTTTCCTCAGGAGCTATCCATTTCTGTAATAATAAAGCTGTCCTCCCAGACAGTTATATAAAGTTAAATTGCCCGGAAATGGCGGGGCTTTTAGCCCTAATTGTTTGCCAAATAGCGTTCTTCGCTAATATTATTACAATAATTTAGAATAGTTGACGTTGACAAATCATCCATTATGAAACTTTGCTTTCTATTTGATTAGCTCTTCTCATTTTTTATTACCGAATATTGGCGATTTAAGAGAATATCTATGGAATGTTGTTCTTTGATCGCAATGATTGATCGACCATGTTCTAAATATCCTAGAATGTTCCTATTCCTTAATATCTTTATGTATGCGTGAGGTTGGTTCCGTGCTACTGTACCCTGTACTGTTCTATAGTGCTGACAGGAGTTTGAAAATATATTTGTGCAGTAATCGTGACGATATGAGGTGATTTTTAAGTACACCTTGTCATGCTAAACGTATACTAAGACTTAGTATACTAGACAGGTGGTCTGAAAAGTTTCCGACCTCAACATGAAGATGATAATAAAATAAATAAAAGCTAGAGAAATAAAAGCTTTTTATTTTAGCTTTGTTAGGTCGAAAACTTTTCAGAGTAATAGTAAGGATCTGTTTTGAAGTTATTTGTGGTAATTAGCTGACATGGAACCTACACACAAGAACTAAACAAACGCTGTAGACAACTGTCCAGACTACATCAAAAGCCATCCCATCTCGCAATAGAAAATAAATTACGTTCCAAGTTGTACAACGCCAATCTGGCCATACAGAATAGAACTATAGGGGACGGCAAAAAAAGTCGAACATCAATTGTATTAGATCCTTTCAATCAAAAGTCGTACAATAATAGTTAATGACCCTTATTACGGCAGCGTTTATAAAATTCGATTGAAACCTATCTAACCACCCTCATCCCTTATCACAGTCACTGCGCCACTCATCCCAAAAATCCTCCTAGAGAACTCGTTACCTGCTATGAATACGCCACAGTGGGAGTCCTGGCAATGACCAGTCTCTCCAATCATTTTCTGAGCGTGGTTCTCGCGCTATTGGTCAGTCTCCAATGGCTTGTATCCGGTGACGTGGGTGATGGAGGAGCACGGAGAACTTCCCCCTGACTCCGCTTCCTCTTTTGCATGCGAGGGAGGTGACAACGATGTGGAGTTGGGAGGTCTGTTAGTAAATACTGTATGAATGAACGAGTGAATGAAGAATTGTAAATATGGTTTGAATGGGAACATATGACACAATAATAAATAATTCTACTCGATAAGGCAGATTGTAATTTTATCATAATAAAGATTTTATAATAATAATAAAAAAAATTGGTGGTGTAATAACTTATCGCATGGCAGCTAAAAATAAACGGGGAAAACAAACAGAAACTGTAAAATAATTACTTGAAGTATTTTATGCTCCAAATGAGATTTTTATACCATCGCTAAAACTATGAATTCCGTATTTCATCCCAACTTCTCAGCAAACAGTAAGATAAATATTTGTTTCTTACAGAACGAGATTATTTGAAAAGACTACTTTAGCTAATAAATGGACCGGTCCTAACGGGAAAGCTTTCACTGATGGAGAGGGAGAGAGAGTGGGGTGGCTGGAGAGGTTAGGGGGTAAGAATTTAAAGTTGAGTTTCTGTTTGGAACAGTAAAGAAGCGGAATTCAGAGAAATTTAATGAAAGGGCGGGAAGCGGTTGAATGGCTATCCGACGGTAATGCTCTTTAATGGCTGGTGGTAAAACGCCAATGGGCCGAAGAACAATAACAACAACTCAGACCGACACCAACATTTCCTCACTCCTTTTCTCCTTCCCTTCTTTATTCATTTTATAGTCTTAAACAGTCTTCTCGTCGTTTAACGGTTCCTTCAGTCTTTTCTTATCATTACTATCTTCTTATCGGCGGACTGTTAATCGCCTGCGGGCCTAAAGTCGATCAACGGCCTTAAAAGTAACGCGGTTTAATGTAATTTTCGCAATTTGTATTTTCAACTTTTATAATTTTTCTCTGATTATATTTTATGTCTAATGCTATAAGTAGTTTTTAGTACTATATTTAATTATTATTTAATTGTTTATTTATTATTTAATTATTTAATTATTAGTACTATTTAAAGGAATTAGTTAATCATATTGACCCTACTTAAATGCTAAGCGTAATTATTTTGTTTGGTTTAATCCTCTGTGTATTATTTGTTAACTTTGAGGTTAATGTTAATTAATAGGTTAGATATTTTCCGAAATCAATTTTTAGCCTCGAAGAAACTCCCTATCCGTAAAAAGCAAACTAGATATATTAAATATATATATATAATATATACATAAGTCCAAACATTTGACACCCCTAGAATAAAAATAAAATTAATGACAACCAAGTGCAAGAGTTTGAAACCAACGTGGAAAGTCATTTTATTTCATTAAACATTTAGTGGCGCTCGATATCCCCCAAAGCCCGTCTTTTAGTCTAACTATGTGGGAGTACATAAATTAACAAACATTGCTAGTAGGAATATATACAATGTTAGTAAACTCACTTATGTTTCCATCAAGAGAAAATAGAAAGGCAGCTTATAATATAAGCTGAGAGATAAGCATTTCAATTCTTGCTATTCAAATTTCAATTAGCAAACAAATGGTATGGTTCTGTTATGTCTCTTCCTTGCTATGGCTTGTTGCGAAAAGTGGATTGTTTGTACATGTAGGATTGGATGACCGAAACTTAAAATCTGTGATCTATGTTATAAAATGACCCTAGTATTCCAAAAAGTATTTTCAGTTATTGCATCTTCTCAATATGCCAATCTATAACCGGTGTATGGAAAATTGAGGGATGTGGGGATGGGCGATGTATAGTGCCTTCCGGGGGAGTATGGTGGTATAATTGGGTATACAATTTTATGATTTCTGTGTATTCAAGGACTCCAGGAATGTTAAGATTTCCCTGAAGGGTTGATTCTAAGGGTAACCTAAAAAGAAGGATTGGCTGTCGTCCTAAAGGCTTAAGGTATTGGAAAGATCGTACGCTCTACTAAAGCAGGTTAATCTTGCTTTGAGTATAAGATTTTTTTTTTCTCTGTTTAGAGGTGGATTCTTTTATAATGTAGGTTACACAGCTGTCCTTACCGTCGAAGATACTTTGCTATCACAAAATGTCAACACATGTACTACAAAGCTCGGAGAGAGATGGTGGCTACTACGAGATGTCTGGGATAGCTGGCAGAGTTAGGTTTAAAGTCTTAACACAGTGAATGAGTAGACCGGTAGTAAGTTCCCACGAAAGTTGGAGCTTTTGTGAGAAGTGTTACAATTAGGAGGTAATGGGAATTATTAGAAATGTCAGATGCTTTCATAAAATACATTGAGTGACATTTGGCTCATTGGTCACTCATAGTAGATTTCTTTGGAAATTGGAGGATAATGCACATTCGGGAGGAGAGACGGGTACTACAAAATAAAACACCCGAAATTAAAGAAAAAAACTAAAATAATATCATCTAAAATTATGTATTTTTTTGCCTTTTAAGTATCGTGTCTGGGTTTCAAGTTTTTTATTTAATAATTTACTAGCTAACGATAACATTCAAAGTATTTATACATAACTGTTCATAAATGCTCTTTTATTGCTAGAGATTATGCCATTCTCGGTACAGCATGCATCATGTAGAAATACATTACCTTAAAAGTTACTTAATTATTCAGCCGTGTTAAACTGGTTCCGAATTAAAACGGGAACTGTAAACTTTAGGAAAGGTTTCGTTGTGAAATGAATCATATATAATGCAATTACTCTAATGGGGTATTGTTGCTAAAAGAGGCGTGCTAATGTAATTTCCATTAGCATTCATTCATATTACGTAATTTTCGAAATGAAACATGGTACAAACATGTTTTCCTCCAGGTGTAAACATGTCTAATGGAACAATGCTTAACGGATATTAATAGTTAAAAAGACCAGAAATAAAAGTAGTTCCAGGCATCAATACACTGTCAATAAGTTCACAATTACTATACCATCACCAATCATCTCATGAAATTGGTTGGTTGCAACATTTTTTTTTTTTACCAATTGACGTTTGCCTTTATTAAATCATTGCCTCTGTACGTGCTAGACTTTTTTTTATGGGTATTAGATATTCCATCTTACTAAACCTTTAAAACTACGCACGCGCGGCGCCAATACATGGTTGACGATTTTTTTGACTGACCGGAAAAACAACTTATTTCTTTTAGATGATGATTATATAAAGAAAATTTACGAACGATACTACTCTGAATACTAAATACACAAAAAAGAATAAAAATCACGGTGGAGCAGCTTTGAAAGTAATACTTATAGCTTCAAGTATTATACTGAAGAAGGATACGATTTGAAGGAAGAAAGATCAAGTTTAATGGGTTCCGTCACCTAAATGTTTACTTTTATGTTTAATTTTAGGATATGTTATATGAAATATTCACTGGTTATTACTAGGATTTTTCCCGCGGCTTGAGAGAACTTAATGTGCTTATACTCAATGCTAGGCTCATCTTCAAGTTAAAGTGCACTGCTAACCCCTAAAAAAATTAAAATAGATAGCCTGTGTGTTAACGGCCAGTCTAAGGAACATATCAATCTTAAAAACGAGCTCAACCCGTACAAACAAACATACGTTCCTTACTCAGCGGTGCCCGGGTATTTTTTTGGGTATCTCCATCTACTGTTACAGTGTAACATCGAAGTTATTTTATTTCTTTGGTGCTCGCTGCTGTACTTGAACCATGGTATTTTCATTTACTTACCACTTCACCTCTCTACTTTCTTCCCCGCTAGATTTGATCTTATCGTTGGTGGCCTCCACACCTCTTCTAATGAATACACTTGTCTTCTCCCCGTTAGACCCGTACACCTGGAAGGAGGACTCTTCCAAGAAGACATTTGGTGACACTACAACCTTTCTAGTGGTCCAGTCTGCCTCTCTCCGGTTCACCGGATCCGGTCTGTTTTTACCGGATGTGAATGCCAATGTGGTCATTCCAAGAACTTCTACCTCTTCACCTGATTATAGTGCACTATCGGCGCACACTTTCTGTAATAGAATCAGGTCAGCAAACTGCTGGCTGTCTAGTCGGTTTTCTTGGACTAACGCGTATCTCATTTTCTGGCCAATTAAAACAAAAGTAAGGTCAACGCGAACCCTGTTGGTGGCGTGGCTAGCTCGGTTTATCTGTCTGTTATGAAGATATGGAACAAGAATGGAAATCTGGAAACCATTTACTAGGCTCTGCCAGAGTTTTCTTGAATCGGAAATTGTATTAATGTTATACCAACAACCAATCTTTTCAAATATAATCGAAATAAAAAATGTAACTTCTGTTCAGAACATCTGTTAAGTACACAGACACTGAGATTTTTTTTTCAAGTGGAAAAAAAACATTTGTTTGATTTGAAATTCTTTGTTAGTTATTTGAATCTGCCGGAGCGACTGACCTTACCTACATAAATGTTATTTTAACATTCCTTGTGATCGAGAACCCTTTAGAGCAGGGATATTTTTACTTCTACGCAAAGTTTACTTATCGCAAAAGCACTGAAATCCAAAAATTGTGTTTATCTTCTACAAATAAGGTTTGAGATATTCAATACGTTTAGAAAATGACTTTGTGAATCTCGCCGCTCTGGAGTTACCTAACAAATAAAGATGTATGCAAAAACTGCTTTATTTTAAAATTTAAATAATTACTGTATATACTGAAAAAAATAGTTACATGGCCTGTATTCGAACCCAGAACCTTCTGATTACTGTTCAAACGCCTTTCCTAGCTGGGCTTTATTTCCCGAATACCAGCCCGACCTACTCTTTTTTTTTTTAGTTAATTATTTGTAAAATTAGAATTTTTTTATGCAGCATTAATAATAATGGATTAAGAGCTTGATTATTCATATTTAATACTATATCCCACTTACACAATACCTACAGTTTACACTCATACCAACATTCATCAATTTGTTCATACAAAAGCTGGGAGCTCCGTGCACCCGAGGATTTCTTCAGTGAGGCAGGTGGGAAATCGGGGCAACAAACCAAACCACCCACTCGTCTCACTCTCCTGCCGCAAAGGAAATATACCTATTCTTATGTGAGCTTATTGTGTTACGCAATACACATCTTACTTCTATCCTCCCTCCAGCTCTTATAAAGGCCTGACGCAGACATACATAGAAGAGCAGAAACGTTGCACATCATTAAATTTTATGCAAATCGATCATATTTCATTGCATAAACCAATATCCAACAAACCCATCCACATTGAATTCACCGTGTAACCTAAGTATTGAAAGGACACTTATGTGATACATTATTTCAATCCCCGCTCTTGCTTCACTGTACATATACCTCTTTTTGATGGATTCCTTAAAGGATGCTAATTGATTAATATCACACTTGGCTAACAAGTGACACATCACTTAGACTATTAGAGTATAAATGACTATTATTATCATTATGGAAGCTGTAGGAGCTGACCAGTGCATTAACTGCAGAGTAATTGTGTCCCGGGCTGGACTGACGTGCGAGCCCGCTAATTTAGTTAATGCTGCCAGACATCTGTCCACTGCGTCTTCTGTCACCTGCGCCCAAGTCCTCAAGCCAAGTGACGTCAGTCCTCTAGTACCTATTAATAATGATCACTGTAACAGTTAGTATTCTCTTTTAATTAGTTATAATAAACAGTAACAAAACTATAATTTCACAGTCAACAAAATATTCCAGTTATTGTTCATTGAGGAAACAATTATATTTTTCATAAAGGCTCGATTGGGTCTGCCTTGTGGATGTGAGATGACGAAACTTCTAAAAATTGTATCGAATATACTACGGTTTTCTTATGAAATTCATCAAGAAACATCATAGAGATCCGATAGCCGGAATGAATAACCGATAGCGAGATAAGAGCTCCAGGGTCAAGGGAGCAAGCACATGGGGCGAGGTCCACAGATTGATAGAATTTGACACAAGACTTTCCGGAATTTTCACATCGTCTTTGGTTTTTCCAAATCGCTCCATGAATTTAAGAAGATATGAACCAACCAAATGTACTTCTGTAAACTTCTGTTCGGAATATAATACCACAAACGAAAACTGATTTATGCTCCTCTCAGCTTCCTATCACTGCTTTTAAACGAGTTCGCTATGTTCTTTAGTTTAAAGGCCAATATGTGACTATGAGGCACCAAAAAATATGCGGACAAAGACAATGAGAAAGCAAGAAACTCATCCACCCAAGACATCTTGGATTAGACAATTAGGAAATTTAAGAATGAAATCCTCTAGAATCATTTCTAAACAGCATCTCGTACAATGAAACATTGCAGACATGGTTATTTTCTAAGACTAAACTAGGGAGGGGTAAAACATATGAGCGTTTTGCCTGAACATTGTAATATCTTAAGTTAAGTATATATATAATTCCTTTATTGTGCTAAAATTACAATCTGCCTTGCTAGGCAATAAGTAATTAAGATATACGATCATTCATACCATATTTACATTTCATCATTCACTCGCTCATTCATTCAGGACATGATTGGAGAAACTGGCCATTGCCAGGACTCCCACTGTCACTTGATTATAGCAGGTCACGAGGCCACTGCCGTTTCAGTCTCCGAGGAGGATGTAATATCTAGTGCCAAACCTTATCGAATGTTTTTTTTTACATACCTTATCACGGAAGTAATTGAAAAGAAGTTGCCGAATGAATGGATTTGCCTCTTCAGTTTCCCCTTATAGTTCCTTTGGCGAGAATGATTTCACCCTCAACTTCTAACTATTGGTGTAAAAAAACCGAAATTTGAAATAATATGTAGCCAATTGGCATATGAAATTTTTTTCAATTAAAAGATAGATCGGGCGTATATAGAATGTGGAGAATGCAATAAATCGTATGTTAGTAGAACGAATAGAAAGTTATCAATTGGATGCAAAGAACATCTGAAACAAAGAAACAAGCCAATTCTACCAACACCTACAAAAAGAAGGGCACCACGTAAAGTTAAATGGCTACATCATACAAATGATAACAGATTAATTAATAGCCTGGAAAATATTGAAATAAAATTGGATTCCCTAATGTCGGATAATATTAATAAAAAGGAAGAAATAGCAAATACTATGCTAAGAGACCCACCCCCTCCATGCCTCCTGGACAAAGCCAGTCGTCAAGTGAGGAGCGTGGATGTAGGAGCCCTGGTGAAAAGATACTATTGTTTCATGAGTTATATTTCCCAATTAATCAATTAGGTGAGTAGCCATGAAATGGATATATGGTTGTGATTTTATGAATCTCCCGGCCGACTCAACCGAAGCAAAATGACCCCTTCTACCTGCTTAGGGTAGCTCGATCTCCTGGCCGATAGGCCGACTTAGTGCAGCCCTCTGCAGCGGAGGGGCCAGGTCTGACCTGGCCGACTACAAACCAATGTCGTGCAGCCCCCTGCAGGGGCGGGGCCAGGTCTGACCTGGCCGACTACAAACCAATGCCTAGTACCCCTAGGCTCCACCATAGGTAGACTCTCACTACCTTCCCGAATCCACCCGCCTCCTTTAGGAATCCCACACCCCATATCCTTCTCATACTTCCTTCAAATGGAACTCCCCTTAGTGAAAGGCACCCATCAATACAAAATAATTTCCTTTTATTTTTCCCACATCCCATTTTTATAGGTTTGAGAGCTATGGGGGGGGGGGAAAGATTTTATGAACTTGTTGACAATTTTTTTATGTTTTAATGGTTATTTGATAGTTTGTAATGTTGTTTTTTGAATTTTAATTATTTAATACATATGTGTTGTATTTTTGAATTAAGAATTTTTAATTGTAGTAGAATAGAAAAACAATTTCCAACTAATTGCAGTTCAGCCAGCACTGTTAGCGTAATATATTTGACTTAATGACTGAATCCATTGTTACGATATTAGAATTTAGTTTGTCTCCTTCTGCGCCAGTAAACGTTTTTCATATTTTTATTTTACGGTTGAGCTAACTGAAGATAACAGGTCATAGCTGTCGAAAGGGCTTTTTCAATAAAGAAGAAAAATAAATTTCGGTTGTGAAAAGACAATAAAGCTGTTTTGTTTATTTTACAATTTTTTCGTTTAAAAACTGAAATTATTCATGTTATGAAACTTAACATATTCAGGCTTTTACAAAAGATTCATTAATTTAAATTTAAGGCAGTTTAATTCAAGTAATAGGTTGATGAACATTGGTTGAAAACCGATTGAAAATTCAACAAGTTTGCCCTCTGACATTTTCCGTTACCTATAACGATATGATGAAGAGAAACATTTTACAAACTTATTCAATTCATATTGCCAGTAAGTTAGCATTTTTTGTGGATTATACGTTTCCTGTTAGGTTCCACCTATTTCTGCAATACCCAGTGGTTTACTTTGATTTATGCCAGCTGTAGATTTCTTATCAAAAATCACCCATTGTTGTGAAAAAGACCCATTATTGTTTTTTAAAACTTGTGAAAATTTGTTATACCAATTTGTGAAATTGTGTATATTTTGTTCGTTTGTTAGTTATTGAATTTTAGATAACCGCGCCATTATAGAACTGCTATAGAATGTCACGAACAGTTAAATGCTTTTACCTTTAATGCTTTGACCTACCCCAAAGCAATCCTTCTAGTTGCTATTGGATAGTGCAGATAGCCCGCTGCTGTATTAACTGTAATGACCTAGGTGATTGGTTTTACCTTCGAACCGGGTTGGTCCAATCAACGTGCTGTTATATGTTGTACAATTGTCTATAGGTATATTCAGCATCACGTTTGATTATGCATGGTGAATGTGTGCTGGTTGAAGTAAAATAACTTTTATTTTTCCATGTTTAAAGGTTAATTTTTAATGTAAGCAATAAAAACTATTGTGACAAATTGTTAGTATTTCAAATCTGTGGTGAGACCTGTTATGCATAGACACTTAGGTTTTCCCAAATGGTAGAAATTCGATGAAAACCCACCAAAATGTCTTGAAGCACTTCTTAAGGTTGGAACGTCCCTTTCATAGACTTGCCCATGCATGAGCTATGCATTATGAATCAGAGCATTATCCTGTCTAAACAGAATGAAGGAAGTGTTTTATGCATAAAGGTTATCAGGGGCACAGCATAAAATCGTGTTTCATCCTATGAATGTTATTGTAATGCTCGTAACATCCACTTCATATTGTACTGCAAGGTACAATAAATATATCCCCAGACCTCATATTCTGCAGGTCATCTACTAATTATTCAAAAACAATCGTAATAAACTTAAAATAGTTCAAGTGCGATGTATCACACAATAATGATTTTATTGACAGTCTTGGCGTAAATACGTAAAACCATTACCTGAAACATGCAAGAAATAATAAACATAGAACAAATTGCAACCATGTAATTTATCACGAAAAAAAAAGGTTATGAGGATTTGTCTCTTGTTGAGATCGTCACAGAATATTAGCAGCACCACGGCCTCGAGATGTTAAACAATCGACCGTTCCCTCACTAAATAACGAGACGACTCTCTTCGCTGTGATTACAAGTACTCCTTGTAAGTATAATCCCAGCGACCATGACAGGGTCTCAAAAGCACCCGGTTCTCGGCCTTGAGACCTACATATCAGCTTGGTCAAAAACATTTCACAGTTGTCTGACCACGTTCCGCCGCGCTCTGTCGTCTCACGTATCAAACCCAAAAGCTTATTCAGGAATTCGACTAGATTTTTTTAAATAATTAGCCCTAAAACACTTAACAACATCAAACAACTTCCTTTATAAGGCAACAGGCTAATTAATGACTAGGCAACAAGCAAAACACATTGACGACCCCTTATACGATATAAACTGCACAAATTAATTACAGCAGCGGACGCATGTTGTTACTGAGAGCCGATAGCCCATACTATCTGATCAGGCTGCCCTGTCGCGTGCTACCAAGAAGATCCCAATCAGTCTGTTGCCCTTCCATATTCCGACCGCGCTCTCAGGATAAATAACGCCGATACTGCTCCACTGATTGAGCCGCACTTTTTAATTAAAAAGCGCCCGGCCATCGGTCCCGCTATATGTATGTAGATGTTGTTATAAATTCTGCTTAGGTCCTGTTCCGGTGAAGCAACAGCCTCAGTGTTTTTCACGGACACTACATCACAATCATGGAGCGCGCTGCGTATGTTTGGCGGAAGGTTTTTACTCCTACCTACGGCTCGGGGGCTATGAGAGGCGTACATCTTCGTAAATTGCATATCCGAGGCTTAACCCTCCCGTGACTTAGGCAGCAGTAAACATGTCACAACTCTGAAATGTTCAATAACTCACGTTTAGCTTTTGGGGGGGGGGGAGAAAGAAAAAAAAAATATCGTTCTTTGATGGTCTGTTTATCTGATAGATGTGTTTAATTAAATATGAGCTCAATAGTTGCTTGCCATTTTTTTCGCAATTAAAAACACAAAGCTAAAAGATTTAAAAAAAAAAACAATTTGGCTTGAACGTTTCTACTATTATACCATGAGGTTTCAAATTAGAAGATAGGGTATAATTTAGTTTTTTTAACTAAAGCCCACATCTGTCATCCTGAGGAGCAATACAACTTTTACTCCAGCAATTCTAGATAGGATGTAATGGTGTACTGATTGCTATTTCGCGCCTAAGGACGACAGACTGTGGGCTGTTACAAGGGGTTTCCAATTAAAGAAAAACTTGTGAACAGAAACAAACATACTTTACCTTCATAACTTGAAAAATGAATTCCTTGTGTTAAACATAAATAGCAATGAAATTATTTCTGCCTTATCGTCTCCAGTGTATTTTTATTCATTAGATGGTAGTAAAAAAAATCAAAGCTTGTAATCTTAACAATTAGCAAATGTCGAGGCCGACTTTTTTAAAGTTTTTTTTTTTTTAATCATACTTTTCCTCATCCTATTCTGATCAATAACGTATCAGCACGTTTCTATTTTTTTTTTTTTGGATCATACCTTCACCATTTCAGGCCGATTGAATATTTTTCATGACTACATTATGATTTTTTTTATATAACTATAAAAAGCTTTTACAACGGTTTGTTAGCGTTAGAATGGCTTGATGATTTTAGAGGTTACCCCATCCAGTGTATTAGAATAATGGAAGTTGCTAAACGATAGACAATAATATTCTATGAGAAAAGTAAATTAGCGAGAAATTAAAGTGCTCAGAGATGACTCGACATTAATTGGAAGGATTATATTATATTATACTTGTAAGACGAAGTTCTGTACCTACTATTATGTGTGCATGTATGAAGCATGAATATTGTGTTGCATATTTTTAATTTAACAGTACAAATTAAAGAGGAAATACAAATACAAAGAGGATGGCCTGACCCGACTGGTGTGGAACTGAAGAGATATTGGCAATTTGGCTTAACTTTTTTTATTTATGTTTGACAAGCGAATGTGGATAAAAAGATACGTCCACTTCCGGTAATGATGAATTGTTAATTAAACACAAACAGAAATCCTCGGGTAGTGTGCTACTTGACGTGTTTGCTACACATGAATCTTCTTAATGAAAAGCCTCTCATGCGCAACTAAAATACCGAGATCACCCACGTAATAGGGGAGCCCCAACCTTGAGGAGTATAATTAACGGTTACTCAACCAGAAAACTAGATGACCGTCATTGGTCTGATGACATACTCAATGAGCAACTGGACTCTAATCTCGCACTTTTCAAACCGGAAAGGTGGCATGAAATTAAACTAAAATTTTAAAATTATAAACAGCATATACTACCTAGGCAGACACATGACGTTCTACACACACCTGTAGAAGAAGTTGAAAAGAGTAGGACTTACTACTCTCTCCAGCATCTCATCACAAACCCGGCTATATCCCTTCGGCTGAAAATGTTAATATATAAGAGCGTCCTGAGGCCAGCTCTACTGTTTGGGACACCACTCTTCCGATTCCTACACACTAGCACAATAAATCGACTCCAGAGCTTCCAGAACAAAATCTTGCGCACGGCACTATCGCATACCCCTTTTCGTGATATGAAGGCTCCCGACATCCACGAAAAGTTTGAAGTCCCCACCATCACCGAAGCCATCCAAAGAAGACTCATCAAGTTATTTGACTCGATGAAACATAGCCAAAACCCTCTATTCCGAGACATGACACCCCCACCGCTACCGGCAAGATGGCAACTCTCAAGATCTGGTAAATCAGACCAAATGGTGGACATCACGGCGCTTGGCCCACCAACAACAAGCCTCTAACAGGCACCCAACACTGCTATCCGACTAAATAAGGCTGCACTACATGCCTAGAGGGACTCTAGGCCCAGCCACCAGTGGACTCTCACCACTGTACCGCAACTATCAACCGCTACCGAGGCTTCCCACACTCCTTAACTCTCTCACACCACCTTCAAGCAGGTACTTCTAGTACAAGGATCCGCTCAACCCAAGTATCCCTTTATTTTTCCCTCATCCTTAATTTTATAATTAGAGAGGTAAGGAAAAAAAATTAATAACTATAAAATTGTATATAATTATAAATAATAATATAATAATAAATTATAATCAAACAGTTAAAAATATCGAATAAGTACTAAATCCTTCGAATATTGGGTATTCTTCACTACAAAAGTTGAAAAAATAAAAAAAATAATTTTAAATAATGATCTAGATTCATCATGGTTTACATTTGGTACCCAATTATGTGTTCCAATTACCATTTGTCCAAAAAAAAAGTGAGTTTTGTTAACTTCGTTTTGACAAAGGTTGTTATGTACTGTGTACTTCAGATTAATATTATACATCTGGACAAAAATTAGTAGCTAACGTAAATAGATAAATAAATAGAATAAAGGGGTCATGAAACAAAAAAAATTCATATGATTTAGAATTTATATGAGAATGAACCCTTTTTTCTTTGTTCTGTGGCTTCTGGTCGTGATCATGCTCACATCATCAAACACGCTCCCTAAAATTGATATTCCCTCGTGAGAGAAAGGGATGACTGAACCGGAAGTTTTTGGATCGGAAAACTTTGTTATTACAGCCAGTGGTCCGTTACTGGTGTCTATCAGGCTAGGCCCTCTCGCAACTCCTCACCAACTTATCACTTTATTACGTAGTTAATTTCGTTTTCTATTGCTTTAATTTCATTAATGGCATGTATCATGTTTTATTTATTTCTTATTATTAATTGTTATATAGTGTTATCAAATCTTTATTGGGATAAAATTACAATCTGCCTTGTTGGGCAATATGTAATTGTTTTTATTATTCTCATTCGAACCATATTTACAATTGTCATTCACACATTATTTATAAACAGCCCAGAGACCTCCCAAATCAACATGGTTGTCGCCTCCCAATCATGCGAAAGAGGAAGCGGAGTCTTGAGAAGTCCCCCATGCTCTTTCATCAGCGGAGTCACCGGACACGAACCGGTGGGGGCTGACCAAAAGCGTGAGAGCCACCGACGCTCAGGACATGATTGGAGAAACTGGCCATTCGCCGGACTCCCACTGTCAGGTATTTATAGCAGGTCACGAGGCCTCTGCCGCTTAAGTCTCCGAGGAGGTTAATAGGGATGTGTTGCGGAGTATAATGATTGTGCTAGGAATTTCATAAACATGGAGGAGTTCAAGAATGTATGGCACAGCCAATATGTGCTAAGGGATTAGGGTGGTAGGATAGGTTTATTATATTTAGTAGTAACTGTGATTACATATTAAGATACCTTGACATATTTTTGTCAATTACTAGTCTTCGTACAGTGGAAGTGTCACGTAAATGAGATAGAAAGTTAAAAATAAAAAAAAAAAAGACCAATAAATAATATCTTGGAATTTAATACCTTCCTAGTTATACGTTTCTCTCACCAAAGCTGCTTACATTGTTCTAATATAAAAAAAAAAAAATCTTAGTACAGACTAACAAAAAGTGTTTTTTAGCCTTAAATTTTAGGGTCCAGTGTTCTCGTAAACGTCAGATACATACTTCGAAAAATACGAAAGACGAACGTAGGAAGAAAAAAAAGCACTTACTTTGATGGTGGAACGTAAAAATCGCTGCACCCTCAATCTTCAGCTGGTAAATTTAATCCAGCCTTGGCAGCTATGGCTGTTTAGTGCTGTTTAACAGTCCGCTCTAAGATGTAGAACCGCGCTACGTAACATAAGCCATCTCGCTTTCCTTTTAGCAAAAAAATAAAGCACTTCCGGAGCCAGGGCTTTTATGATTCTTTTATTCACTCGTGGAGGAGTGGGGGGAGGGGACGGCTTAATGATGCTTCCAGCCTTAGATGGCCCTCACCATTACAGCCCGCGTGTCCTTGCTCTTTCTTGTGGATTTTTATAAATTTTACTAAAAGCTTGCGCTGTTTTTATATGTCGTTATATTTCATCGCTGTCTATAAATACCATCGTGTAATAAATCATTATTTACTAAATAAATAAAACAGTGTCAAAGCCGGAAATACAATTTAGGGCCTCCTTATTTCCGTTTGGCGCGCACAGTGATTGAATAAATTTTTAAAAAATTATAAAAGATTTAAAATATAATAAAGCAAAATAAATTATATTCTTTAGGCCACCTAAGCATTTTTTGTATATATACAGATTTTCTTTTTACCTGGAGGTAACTAGCTCTCTCGCCCCAATTTTTACCTGAGAATGATTGGTTTACGAGGTGGTGGCCCTTTTTTTGGTTCCATGTTTTGCCCCTACATTGGTGAGCTGAGAGCTATTTTGCCATTGTCAAGGCATAATCATAAGCGTATAGTTTTTAGTTATGAGAAGCTTCAAATACTCCTTTAATGATCACCTCCTTGACTCCTAAAACAGCCTCACTGCCCAATTAATACCACAGGTAGGATATTAAAATATAGTAGACACTGAGGTAGTGGAATTAATGCGCCGCGGAGTCCCGAAGACAAATATAATAAAAAAATTCATGATTCCTTTTAACTTGTCCGTGAGTTACATTACACAATGATGACGGGATCTAGGTCTCCCTGAATATTTGCGAACGCAGCTAAAAATTGGTGGAGAGTTGAAGGATAAATAGATTTGGGCGTCATCGACGTAAAAGTGATATGAGCATTGTTTAAAGAGTTAAGGGGAGAAATGCTCGATGAGTGAGGAAATCAGATAGAGGTAGATTTGGGATAGTAACTCCCTATTTGTAAACGGTTGAAAAGAAATGATCCAATAGAACTATTGGAGAAGGTTGATGATTTCAACTTGGAAAGGAGGACTGCTTTGCATCAAATGCTTTGAAGAGATCTACGATAATCAGGGCCGTTTTTTTTGTTGATCAATAGCTGAATGAATAACACTAATGATATTAGCTAGTACAGATTATTTGGAGTAACCGTGACGGAAACCAGATCGGAATGGATCGAGACGTTGGGACTGTTCAAGAAAATCCAGGAATTGGTCTAGTCTTCAAGAGATTTAGGGAGGTGACAAGGCGTTTGGTGACAAAAGGTTCAGGACTTTTCTTTAAGAAAGTTGGACTAAAGTTTTTTCCCAAGAATGTGGTAGGACTGAGTTTTGAAGGGTCAAATTGTAAATATGGAGACGAATAAATAGACAGAATGACTGAAATGCATAGTTTTATTAACTTGATGGGAATTCCTTCAACATAATAACTCCGAGAAATACCTTTTAGAGTAACATTCCTCATAATCAAAGCATTTAATTGACGCATTCACGCCAGTTAACAAAACAATAATCTGTCCAGCAAAAAAACTGTCACATACCACAATTTGTTAAAAATATGCTTAAACTCGGCCGATTAATACTGACTTTCAAACTTGCATAGAGTTGTAACATAATATCTGGCCCACAAGAGTCCGCTGATTACAATAATATATCAAAATATCTCATCTGTGTAACAATTTTAGTTTATTTATTTAGGGTTAAATGGTATCTGTTCCTATCGGTAGGCACTCACTTCTGTTTATAGAAGTGAAATAAATTCACTCCCCTTCTATATATTTGGACCCTAACTATACCAAATAGTCTAGGATTTTACCTTACTAAAGATGTGGTGATTTTCGGTTATATTATATAGGTTCTGATGAAAAAAACATGTTTTCTACTTTCTAGCCCTTCTGTTTTTTTTTAACATATGGAATAAAACATACATTTTTGACACTTTTTTCAGTATATCTACAATAAATCGCTTCTATGGCATTTTACAGAAAACATCATTCATTTCATTTTTTGTAGAAAAATATCCCACACACAACAGCATGTTCATTTTTGTAAATTATCAAAACAGTAGGTGAAATATAGAGCCCTGAAATTCTCAAGTAGCGCAAAAATCCACAAATGGCGTTAGTTTTTGTTTTATAGCCCATCTTTAGTGAGTATTATTATTATCGTTTATTATCTGAAGTAGGCTCTGAAATTCAGGTCAACACGATTTTGGGAAAATGGAAAAGTCCCCATTAATCAAACTATTTCTCATAATGATATTATTAAAAACACATATCATTTTCGTTTATACATAGACCATAAGAACCTCCTAACCATTGGTTAAAGGTAGAATTAATTAAAATATATATCGACGAGTACAGGTGAGGTTTCTCCTCCATATGAACAGTTATATGCTTGGTACTTTGTCAGCAACTACTGGGGGTGACCTATCCACTCATATATTTTTCCTTCAAGTAAGTGGATTTCCAATAATTGCAGGCCGGCTGTTCCTAATAAAGTCCGACCGGTACTGTTTCTGTATTTGAAGTTCAACCCTTCAATAGTACTGTCGGTATTGCATTCGTTATCCGCAATGACCAGCTGTTGGGTACCAGGTACGACGACATCAGCAAAAGGGTTATCCCCAGCTACCACCCTCCCCCCTGCCGATATAAAAAGGTCCAGACCGTAATGACCGCAGCCTTTGCTCCTGACGTCTCCCTGCCAGCCTGAAATATATAAGAAGGGAAAAGAACTGTTCCTACGCTCAGATAGATTTAACTACATAAATTAACCATCCGTTTCCGCTCAGGTCTCCTGGTTTTTACCTCAGCCCTTCCCTCACTTTTTTTCCTCTTTGGTCAACTTTGTGACTTTTTCGGGTGGTAAGTATGGTTGTTTTATTTTCGTAACCCTCTCAACGGTTAAAAAAAGAAAAAAATACATCCATCCTCTCACAAAACTCAAATCAAAACTTTAGAGCTGATTAGAGGGAACTAATTTGCTGTATAATTCAATTATTTTTTGTATGACTTATGAGTGTTTAGCCTAACATTTATGCAGATCTGACGAAGGAATTCAAGGAGCACACTGCACTGGGAGCCCTTAATAACTCATACCCTTAAAAGGACAAACAAGCTAACAAATTATTATATAGGCAATGTACAAATTACCGATTGTTACGATTTCCTGGCCAAAAAATATTTAAAAAAAATTTGTTGTCTGATTTAATTTTTTTTTTATTGGCAGAACATGTAATGTAATAGGCGTATGTTTTACATTGAGTTGGATTGTTTAAAAATATTTATTGGTTTTGGCTCCTAATTCCGAGATGGCGAGTGAACTTTTTTACGTCCTTAAATAGAAGTGGATCCGATAGCCTTTTATTGGTCGATCAGAACTCAGAGACTATAGTTGTAACTTATCAAAGGCTTGTAACACATACCTCACAAATGAAATGAAAGTCACGGGCTCCATATAAATAGACTACATTTACAAAGAAAGATGCATTTATAAAGAAATATATTAAGAAACTACAATAGTTTTTCGACGTACATGACTTGTAATAGTTTGATATAATAGTTATATTGTCACTTGAATGTTAAGTTTTCTGTGTTCGTGCCAACTTAGTATAATTAAGCAGATCTCTATGTCTATGCATTAGTGTCCTCGATTTCATGAAAGTGATGTCTTACCGCCAAATCGGAAACTAGTGGAAAATAGAATTCCGTTGATGGAGAAAATGAGGTTTCTCAGAGGATTCAAAACCCGGGGCTCTATTTACTCAATCCGCGAGGAGCCAGCGATGAAGTGTTCGACCAGTCCACAGTGCAAGAGTCCAGTCAGCTAATTTGCTGGAGATTGGATCGCTCATTCATACTGCTTATAGTATCGTGTGCGTTTGTGTGTAAATGGCCTAGTTAAAAATAAGTCGCACTAGGATGAGTTTTTTTTTTCTATTTTAACTCGATAAATTTTGTTTAATTTTCCATGAGCTAATGTTTTTATATATTAGGTAAATATATTTTGAACTTACCCTCCGGATAACTGTATGGTAACACATGAAAACCATTTTACCCATTCGTAAACATACATGCCAAAGACAATAGCACAGTAATTTAGCGATAAATTATCGATGCTTGCTTCAGAGGTTAGTGGCTTGTTGATGATTGGTAATGTTTCTACAAATAATCTTGAAATGAGTCCTTAATATATATTAATGTCGTGTAATTACATGTTAATTTTTGTCATCTGTTATTGGCCCAGTGTTAATCCTTGACTAAAAAAAAATTATTCCCGTTACCTCAGAATAACATAGGCTCCGATGGATGGATATGCTGAGATCGTTGAGATCTTCAATAAAGGAGTTGGGGACAAAAAGTTACATGTACATAAAGCAGTTAGACACGGTGCTTCAGTGTTCGTGAAGATAACAAATAGCTCTTAGATAACTTAATAATTCATTCATGTTAACTCATGTAATTCTTTTAGAATCGTAGACATTTATCGGTATTATTATTATTCATGAAATGAACAAATAATTTAAATGTGAATTATATCATCGCCTTTAAATCATGGCGGACAAAATTGCGGTTCGCTAAGTTGATATCCGTCGGTGGCCAGTTGTAACGAAATACGACTCTCGATTTATCGAGAAAGAATTTATTCAGTAATAGGCTTCGTGCTCAGAGCACATTTCAAAAGCTTTCCTCATAATCCTCATCAATTTGTGGATTCTCGATGGGTCGGTAATTTTCTTTTTCCATGATTGGTATTTCCTTTCAATCTCATTCCAGCTTCATTTCGGTTTCCATCTTTCGTCGGCTCAAAGGTATTCCCTTTCCGTTTGTTCTCATATCCATTCAATTCGAATACAATCTCAACATTGCTCTGCTGTGCAAACTTGCAAACCCCCTAGCTAAGGGAACATTGCCAAATGAAACGTACACGTTACGAATTATCTAACAATAATCAAAACAACATGATCAAATCACACCAGTCACGCCTAGTTCTATTGCGGCCCAGGTGGAAGGTTTGCTTGTTTACCGATTATCGTAACGAATATTCCATACGGTAAACACTCCAGAAAGAAACACCTATATTTTAATAAGTGTAATGCTTAAAAATCAAATTTTCATAAAAACTTTTTAGTGTCTCCAAAAATATTTGATTTATTGTTCTATCATCCATAGACATGTCGCTTATTCAGGCTTCCTCAGGATCAAAATTCAAACAAATTACGCATGAAATAACAACTGAATCATATATTGGTATTATTACTCTTTCAGGATCTGCTGATTTTTCTTTGCTACACGCAGTTAAATACTGCCACTATTATAATTTTTCATTACAAAAGTTCACACATTATTTCATACTGTAGTTTTTTTTCTCTTATAATGAAATATTTATTGTTATTTTCCAGTTATGAATTTTTTATGCGAACACTATTGTTATTCATAGGGGGGAATTTGTCCTAGAATAAAATACTTTTCTATTCTATTCTAAATGTAAAAAAAAAATTGAATACATATAGTGTAAATTATAAAACAACAGACGTATTGATATTACCTTTAAATTAAATTATTCCATTCCTCCTCTATAACATGCCGAATTGGCATATTTTTTGCAATTGTACGAGGGGATTTCAGAAACTCAATTAATTTTTTTTTTTGGTTTCAGGTATGTGGTGGGATCACAAATATTTTTGGACAAATTGGTATAGTGCATTGTACGTAAGGTATAGTACATTGTTTATATTATTCGTTTTTGGTTTTTACTGATTCTAAATTCCAAAAATCTAATGCGGGAGCTGCCTGTAATTGGTTTAATTCAAAATAATTTGTCGTAATGGACATTGAATAGCAACGAAAGTTGTGGGGCATTTATAATTAAATATATACAAGAAAATTAAACTATCCCTTTGTTTAAGAGGCTTTTGATTGTGCTTTAAAAAAATCAACAGTGGTTTCAATTTGCATATGCAATATACTTTGGTCGATCGCACATTTTGCTTCATTCTGTGGCATCAATATAAATCTAAAACACAATAAGGTTTTTTTTTTGTTTTAACGTGAACTCCGTTTTACCACTCCACGAAAGAGAAGTCCTAAAATTCATGGTAACAATACAGTTACAAATATTTTTTTTTTATTTCAAAAAATCTTTGTTCATCATAATAATTTTTTTTTTTTTTTTTTTTTAGTTTTCAAACAATTTTATTAAGATAAAATTACAATCTGCCTTTTATTAGGCAATGAGTAATTGAGATAAATGTCATCATTCATACTATATTTACAATTCATCATTCACTCGCTCATTCATACAATATTTACAAACAGCCCAGAGGCCCCCCAAGTCCACAAGGGTCACCTCCCTCACATGCGAAGGAGGAAGCGGAGTCTTGGGGAGTCCCCCACGCTCCTACGTCAGCCGCGTCACTGGATAAGCCAGCGGAGGCTGACCAAGAGCGCGAGAGCCACAGACGCTCAGGACATGATTAGAGGAACTGGCCATTGCCAGAACTCCCACTATCACTTAGTTATAGCAGGTCTCGAGGCCACTGCCGTTTTAATCTCCGAAGAGGATTATAGGGGTGAGTGGTGCAGTGCAATGACTGTGCTAGGGAATTAGGGTGGTTGGATAGGTTACTATGGAATTTTATGAACTTGGAAGGGATGAGTTCAAGAATATAGGGTATATTCAGATCATTGTGAAGGGTTTTGTTGCTGACGTAATAAGGGGCATTTACTATTGTTCTTAGGACTTTTGATTGAAAGGATTGGATGCGCTTGATGTTCGACTTTTTTGCTGTCCCCCATAGCTCTATTCCGTATGTCCAGATTGGCTTAACATCATAATAATTAAATTTGGCTATTTATAAATTATTTGAACATTTACCGTATAGAAAATAATCTGTATTCGATAAAAGGATTCACCGTCCCGTTAATTTTCATGGAAATGTTGGAATGATGCGTACATGTTGGTATCTCTTGAGTGTGCATACAGCAAAACAGTTTTGACCTCTATTGAAGGAATACAACCATGAACAAAGGACAAAGGATTAATTTGGCTGTACTGTATCTTCCATTAGTAATTTAAAACAAATTAAAATATTTATGGTGACATTTGAAGTTCCAGTTGTACCCAGTAACCCTCATGTGGTCACATACGTATCCAGGCTTACTATATGGAGTAAGACACCTCTTAATCACAAATAATTATAAGTCACCCTCTTCTCGTATCAGACCTTGTATCTATATCATCAAATGAATATCAGAAAATATGTATTTATTTTTCATTATGTTAATAAATATTATGACTTCAGTGAGAGTAGGGGGAGGAGCCAGTAGAGTTGGGGCCCATCCCCACTTCCTCTCTAGCCGCCTGGTGGGGGCCCATCCCCTCCAGGGCGAGCCGGCTATATAAGCCCGGGCCCCTCAGATAACAAACCACCCCTCCATTTTAGTAACCATTTTGCGAAGAAGTTGAAGCATACACGCATGAAGTCTTACCGGCTTACGCACTTATTGACTTCCCCCAATCTATCACTGCGTCTCAAGCTACTGATTTACAAGAGCATACTCAGGCCTACTCTGCTGTATGGTGCACCGCTATTTCGTTATCTGACGTATACGACAGCTAAGAAACTCCAACAATTCCAAAACGGTATACTGATGAAAGTGGTCAGAGGTACTTCATTCGAGCAGCGACGGAACAGTGAGCTGCATGAGATATTTGAGCTGCCTACGGTGGATGAATTCATCCAGCGTAGACATATCAAATTTTTCGACTCATTACAATATTTGACAAACCCGGTGTTTAACACTATAACCCCCGCTCCGTTCCCCCAACGATGGCAGGACGCTGTCGCGGCTGGAACACTCTAGTCCTAGGTTCTAGGTAGAGATTTAGTTTGTTGTGTTTTGTTTAGTTGTTTTGTTTTGTTCCTAGTGTTTAGTGTTGGTGTTGGTGACAAAAAGAAGGTGAGCCTCATCACCTAGTGTTGTATAAGAACGATGAACTTTTAACAACAATAAAAATTTTATTATATTATGCACTCCGCCAAATGCATGTAAATGCAGAAAGAGGAGAAATATGTAATCCAATTATTTTATTATTTATTTTCTGTACATTGTATTATTTTATTGAGGTTTTGAAATAAAAAAAAAAAAAATAACAAACCGGACCGTCACTTGGAACACTACTCTCTATGCACTGGTGCCTGCTGCTCTACTCAAAACCATGGACTTCTCATTCAACTACCTCTGCATCTCTCTCTCCTAACCTCGCTATGTTTAAGTCCGGCGTTGTCAGACCCCACACCTTTCTAGTGGGAATCTCTGCCTTCGTCTCAATAAAACTAGCACCTCCTTGGGAGAGACCTCTCCCTCGTGGACGGCGGTTGCCGTGGCCCTGCAAATTTTGTCTCCCATGGCAATCCAGGCTGCCTCTCTGCGGTTCACACTCGCCTTTGGGATCCGGACGGTTTTCGCCTACCCTTAGATACCGAGTGTGAATTCGTGGTCATTCCAAGACCACATAAACTACCTATAAACCTAACCTGTACCTCTTCTCCTGAATATAGTGCTTTCTCGGGGCACACACCTTCTAAAGATCTTATGGAGTCAGATCAAAGCGAACTAGGCTGCCCGCCGACTAGGTTGGCAGCCAGGGTGAAAGACCATAGGTCCACCCGCTTTATCTCTTTCTGGGCGCTCGCCGGACGGTGGCTAAGAGGTTGTAGTGACCCTAGCCCGCGGCGGGCGTCTCCTCCCCACTTTGGAGATACTCAGATATAAACTGAGCCCGACAACACCATCATCGAAAGTGTTTGGGCCATAGCGTTACCGTATTTCGATTCAAATTATCTATCTGTAAATGTTGAATTAGGTTACAGGGTTATAAGGTACAACAGTTGTTGGTGGGGGCTGAGGGAAATACCACCACGAACACAGGAATACTTTTACTGAACTTAAAAAAAATTAAAATATTTATCGTGACATTTGAAGTTCCAGTTGTGCCTGATACTAATTCCAAGTAGTACGCCATCATATAAGCATTTGGGCTAAGGCGCGATTCAGAACTGCTTTGCCATTCCACCGAACAAATTTCATTGGATGGCGTTTTTGCCATAATTTATTTTTTCTTGCAGTTTCTGTAAATATCAGGAATTGCAACTTTTTCTTCGGACCTTTTCGTTGCAGTATATAATTCTTAACAAACCCAAATACTTGATTCGATAAAAGACTGGTATCCCCGGAAAAAAAAAATTCTTGAGAGAAGGGATCTACTCGAGCCTCAATCAGCGTGAGAGGAAATTAGTATCTACTTCAATAATAAATAGCTTATGTTTTCTAAAGATTTCGTTTGAAACCAACTCCAAGATAAGTTGGAAACCAAATGACCTATATTGGGGTTTAAGTTCTAAATAAATGGTTCTGGTATTTTCAAGAAAACAAAAACTCTCCCAATAAATTTTTTAAAATAACGGTAAAATGTTTTTTTTTGTTTTGTAATAACAGTTTTTACTGTGAAATGTAAAATTTTAATTTTTTTTTTAAAGTAAAGTTACCAACCTGGTATGTATAAATAAAAACGGATTATTATAAAATAAAAGAAAATATCTATAATATATACGATAGTCATGTTGTTTTACTCTTTTTATTGTTTCCAATGTTATTATTTATTAAATTTAAATTATTATGTTTGTAATTGTCTTCTATACTTGTAAATTTCTGTTTTTTGTTATGGATTGTAGTCCTGAGGATGCCAGAACAGGCGAAACATCGACTTATGATGCCATGTAATAAAAAATAAAATTTAGGGATTATTTTTTCCCGGTTCTAAAATAACATAAATAGCAATAAATGACAGAGTATTGCCCCAAAGAATAATATTTAATGGTTATGTACAAAGAAAATTGGCAACTTTTTTTTAATGTTATAGTCAGTCAGCTTATAAAAGCTCAATTAAGGATGAAAGTACCTTACTCGCCATAAGTAATCCTTTTGTTAATTGTACATTTCTCAAGCTCAAGCCTCAAAACAGCTCTCTATCTATGTATCGACATTGCAGCCTTCATTTTGTGTAGCGTGCTTCATCCTTGCATACTTTCTGAAATAGCTTAGTCCCACGAATGCCGGAAAAGTCTCTCAAAAACCATTAGCTCTAGTAAATGGCGCTCAATCACTCTTGAAGAGGAACTAAAGGTTAGTGAATTATCTCAATGTAGTGTTTGGAAGGGTGCGACGGGGGAGATATTGGAAAACGTTTAAATGCTCCAGCTATGCGCATCCTACCGAACTAGACCAGGGAAATGTAATAAAAGTAAGTGATAGATTCATTGTAACGGATAAGTAAGTTATATTGATTATTCCAAGTGAAAAGTACCGTGTCTAAGCGATACTAACCGGGTTCTCCTACTTATAGCAACTTATGATGATTCTCCGGTGATCTCAACATCTTATCAACATGTCATGGCCCTCTTCACGCAGTCCCTTCTTCAGTTATTTCGTTGTCCCGAATGAAGTTTACGAATCCGACAATGACAAAGAAGTTCTGTGTTATGTACTGTTGTTCAGTGGTGAAATTTTGAGGAAAAAGACGTTAATGGATGGTGTCATTGAATAAAAGTCGGAGAAGGTAATTATAATACACCCAAATATAATACTAAAATAAATATAAAATTTAAATTAGGCCATTGGAACAAAATGCAGCCAAACTAACTCCGTTTAATTGTTTACAGATACAATAGTGACGTGCTGAGTAAATTAAAAACTTACTAAAAGTAGCCGTATGGTCTGAGATCTTTTAAAAACTCCTACGTTTCCAAGGGTCACCTAAGCATCACACCGAATTTCTGTATATCCTTAATTGTGGATTCCATTTAATAGGTTCTGCCTCATAAAAATCAAAAAACTCCATTACAACTTATTTACTCTACTCCATTATGAACTACTTGACAAAAAATTTTTACTATCTCAAACCGGCCTTAGGAACGGGTGCACGAGCCGTACTGGCTTGTCATTCGCCGGAAGCACAATCCTTTGTTGGTGGAAGCATTGACCGACATTTCTTGTCGTTCCTTCTCCGACAGGCCATTCCGAACCACCTTAAATCATAATATATCTTTGCATTCCCCCCACGTCGAGTGGATTGGGGAACCTAGTCTAAGGTTTGTCTTACATCAAGGGTATAAGATCTGTCCTGGTTTTTGGGTGGAGGTTGTTAAGTAGTTGTCAAGTAGACCCTGATTTCCAGAATTACCCCCTTCTTCAGCTTTATACCACAGTCTTTTGTAAATCACGGATTTTGAACGGTCACTACTTACAAATGGAGAACGTTTTGGAGCCAGAATCCAGAAAAGTATTTCACATTTCCGGTTGTTTTATTTTAACCAACAACTAGTCAGCTCTGTATCTCCAGAAAATTTTAGATCAATTTTAATATTTCGGACACTTTTGAAATTGCTTTGGTTTTACCAACAAAAGAAAACTCAAAATACTCCTCACTATAATGATTTTTAATGAACTGGGTTGTATTTACAAATACAAAGAACACATAATATCAAGAGGCCTTTTTTAATTTATTTAAATAAAAACAATAATTTTACATAAGGTAGAGCTATGTTTTATATTTACAGTTTTAAATAACTGTCTATTATTACAATGGCCGAAAGAACCACTACTATTAACCAAGAAAACGAGAAAAAAAAGATTTCCTTGATCGGGGATAGTTCAGTCCACTGACTGAAGAGAGAGACTTGAGAGAAACAAACTCGCCATATTTTGTTGGAACCAATCGTTGGCAGTTGAGACTCCATCGATTGGGTCTCCCACTGCTTATCTGCCAGCAGTCACTGCCCACCGCTAACACGGGCAGTTCCTGCGAAATCGTACCTTTAGATGGTTCATAACAAACTTATGCCGGTTAAGCGTATACTTTCCACTAACTTTTATCAGCACTGATATATTGATGTTTCTTAGTTACTTGGCATTATATGGAGGATCTGTACCAATGTTTGAAGAAATTCTCAGATGGTTAACGGCCAATAATAATTTTTTGCTTTACACTACTGGTCAACATCACTGCATTGGACAAAAACAACGCTTTTATTTTGTATGTGTTTCCTGAACAATCTTTGAGCATACACGTACCTATTTGAAAGTACGAACTCTCCTTTTGGGCTTGATAGTACCCATTCTGAGGCTGTTTAGTTTTAATCTTAAGTCAAGTTAAGATGTCAGGTTATTTTAGTAATGAAAAAACAGTAAATTATCACATATAAAAATTTCTGAAATGTTGTAGAAGTAAAAAAATTGTTTGTAGACATAGTGCGTATTATGCAAATTACTCCGACAGTGTTTTATAATGTTAACTTGTACGAAGTTAAAACCCATCTTCCCTTCCATGAAGAAGACACAGAAAAGCTTTCGTCACTAACGCGTCTTTCTCTTGTTCTTGCGATGACGTTATGCTTTCCCTTGAATTTCCCAGACTACATCTGTTTTCATCCGGTCTTCTTAATGTGTACGGGTTGTGTTTCTGCGTTGGCGTTTGAATACGGGATATCTGTGAATACCGTAAGCGTAGGATCATCACTTACGTTTAGGCCTCAATTAGCTCATTATCACATGTCGTAAAAAAAAAAAGTTGCCAATTTTCTGTGTACATAACCATTAAATATTATTCTTTGGGGCAATACTCAGTCAGAGATGCTTCTTTATTGCTATTTATGTTATTTTAGAAAGAGGGAAAAAATAATCCCTACATTTATTTTTTTTATTATCATGACATCATAAGTCGATGTTTCGCCTGTTCTAGCATCCTCAGGACTACAATCCATAACAAAAAACATAAATTTACAAGTATAGAAGACAATTACAAACATAATAATTTAAATTTAATAAATAATAACATTGGAAACAAAGAGACTATCGTATATATGTTTTTTTTGTTGTTTTTTTATAGCTCTCAAACTTATAAAAATGGGATGTGTGAAAAATAAAAGGAAAATTATTTTGGATTGAAGGGTGCCTTTCACTAAGGGGAGTCCCATTTGAAGGAAGTATGAGAAGGGTATGGGGTGTGGAATTCCTAAAGGAGGTGGGTGGATTCGGGAAGGTAGTGAGAGTCTACCTATGGTGGAGCCTAGGGGTAGGGGTACTAGGCATTGGTTTGTAGTCGAGGGTCTGCAGTCTGCGGTCCCCTGCTGGGCTGCAATAAGTCGGCCTATCGGCCGGGAGATAGACCTACCCTAAGCAGGTAGAAGGGGTCATTTTACTTCGGTCGAGGTCGATCTCCCGGCTGGGTGGGGGTCGTTCAGTCCCCGTCAGGGGGCTCGGGTTCTATGAGGTCCATGTCCAGGCTTCGGTGGTCCAGCAGCGCTTCCATCGGGCAGGCATTGGTGGTGGTTGAAGGTCGGAGAATGGAAGAAAGTCGTGTGTCGAAGTGAATTGAAAAATTTGAAGTGTCGTCTCTTGATAAAATCTTGGATGGTGAGCACTTCAAATTTTTCGTGGATCTCGTCTCTGAAGGCAGTTCGACCGAACTGCGAACGAAGTATGTTTCACGGAGGTGCGGAGAACTCTGCTCTGGAATTGCTGGAGCGTTTTTAGAGTGTTAGGAGTTAGATACTTGAGTTGTAGGGTCCCGTATATCAAAGCAGGTCTCAGGACGCTCTGGTAAATCAGCAGCTTCAGGCGTACTGATAGAGCCGGGCTGTGAAGTAGGTGTCCTAGGCTGTAGAACTTTTTCCTAACACTCTTTCTCTTAACATTCATGCTGAGATGTGTCGTGAACGACTAGTGTCTACCGACGGTAACCCCAAGGTAGGCTTGTTGCTCACAGTGCACTCTTTTCTGTCTAAGGCGAAGGATTTAGGTAACTTCTTTATTCCAGATTTATAACTAAATATGATTCCTTGCGTCTTAGCTGGGTTGACTTTGATGTGGACGGCGTCGAGTTTCTCAGCAATGTGTTGACTGGCGCTCTCAGCAAATTTCAGGGCTCTGGTGGGATTGATGCTAGTACTGTAGACACCTACGAGGGTGGTCTGAAATGTTTCCGATAAATAAAAGCTAGGGAATTTCGTTGTTCATCTGTTGACAGTTACTCACCAAAGTTTCAGCCATTTTGGACGCGCAGTTGTTGTGTAACAGTCGTTTGAGTGAGTCGATGTGAGTGTTTTTATGAAAATGGACAAAATTGAGTATTGAGCTGTCATTAAATATTTGTTTTTGAAAGGCAATACGCCTACGCAAATCAAAGATGAGTTGGATTCTGTGTATGGGGACTCTGCACCATCATTTACCACAGTGAAATTTTGGGCAGCTGAATTTAAACGTGATCGTAAGAGCAGTGGAGACAATGAACGTTCGGGACGTCCAAAAACTGCAACTACCGACGAAAACATCGCCAAAGTTCACCAAATGGTGCTAGACGACCGTCGAATTAAAGTGAGAGAGATAGCAGAAATTATGAACATGTCAAAAGAACGTGTTTGTCACATATTAAATCAACATTTAGAGATAAGAAAGCTGTCGGCGCGTTGGGTGCCGCGTGACCAAAAACGTCTTCGAATAAACATTTACAACGCTCTGTTGGCGCAGTTTAGGCGCAATAAATCCGAGTTTTAGCGCCGATTAATTACTGTGGATGAAACTTGGATACACCATTATACGTCCGAAACAAAAATACAGTCCGAAGCAAAAACTGTTTTTTCGGCTGGGAAAGTTATGGCGACTGTTATTTTAATAGATTATCTTCAAAAAGGAAAAACCATTACAGGAGCATACTACGTACCATTACTTGACAAGATGAAGGCAGAACTTGCAGAAAAACGGCCACATTTGCAGAAAAAGAAAATCCTGTTTCACCAAGACAACGCACCGTCTCACACCTCAGCGGTTGCCATGGTGAAAATCCATGAATTACGGTTTGAACTGCTTGACCATCCGCCTTACTCACCAGATCTAGCCCCAAGCGACTTCTTTTTGTTCCCTCATCTAAAAATTGCGCTCGGAGGACAGAGATTTTCGTCAAATGAAGAGGCAATTACCTTCGTGAACGATTATTTTGCAGAGAAAAACGCCGAGAACTATTTGGTCGGGTTACAGAGATGGGAGCATCGCTGGGAGAAGCGTGTAGAGTTACTAGGAGACTATGTTGAAAAATAAAAAAAAAATTCTTAAAAACGTCTTGGTAGGTCGGAAAATTTTTAGACCACCCTCGTATGTCGTCTGCATACGACGATACCTCGCAGTTAGGGTACGAGGCTCCTACGATTTGGGCGGTGTAGATGTTGAACAGCAGGGGGCCTAGCACTGATCCTTGGGGGACATGGGCAGTGTATTTTCTCGGGTCGTAGACGTGGTGCCTATCCGAACCGAAAAAGTTCTGCCTGTGAGGTATGAAGTCATCAGGTTCAGTAGCTGATCCGAGAATTCGTATTCCCTCAGACGTTGGAGTAGGGTGTAGTGGTCCACAGAGTCGAAAGCTTTCGAACAGTCCAGTGAAATCATAGCAGTAGCTCTGTTGTTCCGGACGTTCGATGCGACGTGGTGTTTGGTGTTGGTGTTGGTGCAGTCTCACCAAGTTGTTGTCCGCACTTAAGCCTGTGCTGAAACCAGTCTGCTCTGGTGGGATGAGTTTTTTTTTCTTGAAAATACCAGAACCATTTAGTTAGAACTTAAACCCCAATATAGGTCATTTGGTTTCCAAGTTATTATTCCATCGTTCGTCAAACAAAATCTTTAGAAAACATATGAGCTATTTAAATAAAAACATTAAAGGGAACTTCTATATGCCACATACTAAGATTTGACAGAACAAGGTAAATTTCACGCTACATATGAAACGTTTTAATAAATTTTTATATATTTATTAATTTATTATTGTAGTCTAATATATTCGTCAATAATTTCTCCCTACTAATAACACTTGATGGCCGACGACCTGTACAGATGCTATGAAACTAAAAAAAAAATCAGCGCGACTATAAAACTACTTTTTATATGCAATATGGTACTATAATAACTAATCTCCAAATTTAACTACAGGGAGATCTCGTAATGAAATTCTGAACTTTTCCACTTTTTATAAGTTAACAACTTCCTCACCCTCAATATGCAGTCTTAATTTCAGTCATAAATGGGAGCTCATAACGGTGATACAATTAAAAAATTAAGCTATTCATTAAAAAAATATAATAAACTAAACATTTCACGATAGGAACCCGACTATTGCCAAGCCGAAAATAACTTAAGATTGCTCATCTCATACAAAAGACAAATTTCCCAGATGCACAGAATTCAATCATCCATGTTCATTCTGGATGTTTCCATGGATATAACCACCAAGTAAAACATCGGTGAACTGTGTCCATGTATAATATTTTAGTGACAAAACGGTTTTTACCTTCTTCTCCCGAGCAAACATTGTCCCCTCACTATCAGACATAATACACCCAACCAACCTTGACGGCGTGGCTGGCGTTTTCTCTGGGACCCTGTCGGTCTTCATTACTCGTGGTTATGTTCGCTTGTTCTCTTAGGTACACATACCTTATAATATAAAGAAGACCTTATTATTATAAAGGCGATCAAAGTTCATGGCCATAAAACATTTTTATTTTAAATATTAATGCATTTGTCATGGTCGGACCAAGGCACCGCAAAACCCCTCGGCAGGGGGGGTACTGCCAATAGAGGCCATAAAAGACTGAAAGTAGCTCACAAAGATTCGGAAAACTTTGCCCATTCCGAGAATTGACAAAGAGTGCATTATACTAGCAATTTCTAAAAACAGTTAGAATAATCAATAATTATGTAATTTTGATTCTAAACCAATTAGGGTTCCGCAAAGTCATTGCGAATGGTATTATAAACCAAGTTCGTAGATAAGGGCCATAAACCATGCAGAAGTCTCAGAACGGAAGTCAGTGCAATGTTTTGCAGAAATGAAAGAAAGAAGTTAAGAGCGAACATAATACCCAGGTATTATTTACATAATACCCAGGTATTGAAGGTTTTATTCACATGATTAACTATAACAGCTGATTTCCATACTCTAATTAGAAATTTTGCTTTGTAATTATTTTCCAACACCATTTTCATGTATATTTTTGTATGTGTCTCTCCAATTAAAACATATAAATATATTACTTTAAATGTTTATTTTGTTTTACCTTTTTGAATCAAGGTTAACAACAATAAAGAATAAAAATGTCTAAAATTATCTCTTACGTTTCTATCAACTAATACGCTGTTTTATTGTCTTCTTCTAAAACGCCAAGCTAACTTAAAGTGTTTTACAGCTTAAGATAAGTGGTCTTGAGTAATCTTCTAGTCTAATATGTAATATATAATGGAACAAAGGAAAACATATTTTTTTTATGAAAAAAAACTTGCCAACACTTTGGTCTAGATTTTAAGTGCCACAATAATGTAAAATATGATTTCTAAACGTTTAGTTTAAAAGTTGCCCCTTCAGAACCCCCGGTAGTTCGAGGGCTTTTTGTAAATCTTTTAAAAAAATTGTAGGTTTGAAGTCCTATACTCTAATCCTTGTGTGCTTGTTTGTAAGTTGAGACGTTAATAAAAAATTTTTTTTTTCAAAACGTCTTATTTACGTAAATCTAAATCAAACATTCACTGGTATCAGCAATCCTGCCATAATGTTTTGTTTTTGTAAAACCAGTAAAATATTGTTAATTACTGGTTCGATCCTCCTTGGTAACGTCAATGTCAACCTTATAAATGCTTTTTTTTTTCCCCCAGTGAAAGGTTCCACAAATTACAGGACTTTGCTTTAATTGGGCTTCCGCTTTGTAAGCGATACTTTGTTTCCGGCCGACCGAGCCTATATTACAGCTGACAAAGGTACAAGTGCTGAAGCTGCTCCCCTTCCCCTCGCAACAGAGATGTATATTTGTATATATCGGAGTGAGTTAGAAACAGAAAGGAGGCGAGGAGGTTAAAATTGAGCGGCTGGGGCTCTCTGTTTGATCTGCTAGGGTGAGTTTGGTTATTTATCGCCGAGGTTTCTGCCTCTGTCTATATCCCTTTAGATGGAAAGTTACTTCTCTCTGCAGAAACAGGGGAGGTGGAGGGGGGAGGGTTGGGGATGTTTATACTAAATTGGGGCCGCTAGCTCGGGTTGGGGTTAATTAGCCTAGGTCAGAGAGGTAACAGGGTTATCTCGGGCCCTTTCCCAGGGTCCCATTGGTCAACAATCCACCCTATCATAGCCCTTTCCCTCTTCCATCATATCGCTCCTGTATCTCTTCAGTCACAGTTTCTACGTTTTATTAACTTAATCAACAAATGAAAGTAAAGGTCTAATAAGTATTCTTTATAAGTTCAATAAAAAGTAATAAATAAATAAAAAGCGGAAAAGTACTTATTGATACTTTTAGTCAAAATAGTCCACTTGAGACTATTTATTAAGTGGATATTTAGTTGTTAAATAACACTAACATTAGAAAATCTTTTTAATTAGTGAGTGATTTCAACGTCTGTCATCCCCAGGTGCGATCAGTCCACCAATGCAAGCTATGTATAACGATGGGCGTCCTCTATTTCAAATCAATTTCACAGTTCGAAATGATTTAAATTACATCAGCTATATATTTAGTGTCTAAGTAAGAGTTAGGGTTATTCTCAAATCGTTATTTAGTTATATGCAACCGGACCTGCCGGTTCATTAGCAATTAAACCGACCCAAATTCAAAAGAAAAAATATGTTTGTTATATCCTTAGCCCGGTATCGATCCATAGTAGCCAGGGGTGCCATCTAGCCTATGCATACGGCAATAACAATGGCCTGTCAATGTGCAAAGTTATGTTTATATAACGTATGTTATACTGCATTTGCCAATAGGCGGTGCTACAAAACTGGGATAACTCCATTACTCAATACTTCCTACCGAATCACGCGTCGTCCCGTCAACGCCTTCTTACATGTCTTCAAAATGGTTTCTTGGCCAACATCTGACAGTTAATATTTTATAGTAAGATTGATTATGTTAAGCTCAAAGTGGAAGCCTTCATGTAGGTACGAGAGAACTATATATATATATATATTTATCAGGTTCGAGAGAGCTATATATATATATATATATATATATTCTTTCATAGCCCTTTTAAATTTGTAGATAATTATAGATCCTCAGGCGAATCTATTTACAAATTATTTTTGTATTTCCTGTAGCATCGCTACATTATATACAGGTTTTGTTATTTTATAAAAATTATATAATGTATAAACAAGGATAATGATAAGCATTATACGTGACTGCACTAAACTGACTAATAAACTAACTTACATACTAATTCTTAGCCTAATTTTTCCCTGACAGTCTGTTGCCATCGGAACGGGACTTCGAATATAACTTCCTTATACGCAGCTTAAGGGTGACTTCCCCTGCTTGGGACTTCCACGGTACTCACTTTCTGGAGATGTAACCCTGACGAAGAACTCTACATACCGCCTCCAATTGCCTGAAGGACTTACGAATATGGTTAGCTTCCACACCGATAGTTCTCTCCATAAAGTAATATTTTTGAGCTCATTCAAATATTGAAATACTCTACTACAGTTTTCTTTTCGTTAACTAGATACGCGGTCTGTGATGTTTTTTTGTTATTATTCTTTCTCAGTGTCAACTAAAAAAGTGGATATAACATTCATTTTCGTATAAACAATAAAATTCTTCATTATATCAGCTTAACATTACTTTTTAATATACAGATAAACTTCCATTGAAAGTGTAACGAAACTCCTTTGGAAGAGTAATCGGGGCATGTTGAATTATTAATTTATGTTTCAAACAAGTTTAAGGTACCAATGTTGACCAAGGTGAATTTGTATGAGTATACAATGATGCACGGGTGGCGGATATTACCAGGAAGTACGGAGTGGCTAGGACTACAGATAGCTTCGTCTGCCGAGGCACCTCTGAACCACGTGAACAAAGGGAAGGAAAGGTGGGGTGGACCCAGAAGGACCTCCATACAGCTCATTCTTGGAAAGAAACTTATACAGTACAGTTCCAAGTATTGTGGGGAGCCCACTTCCTTCCTCATGTACTCTGCTACTTAATCTAGTGTCTATTATATATCCCGATTTGGCTATCCCCGAGATACATACATACTGTATGGTGTATACATACAAACATGTGGAAGGATCCTACCTATACATATTAATAAGTAGAGCCTCTCAGGCTCGACAGTAAGGTTTAATAAATAAGGTAATGAATGCGATACTACCGGTCCCACAAACAAGTATATAACACAGTTCAGATTTTAAAAAACTTCGCCAGTTTATTGTTACAGTTGATTACTCTTACTACCGACCTGAAAGGATGAGTGTTGATGTGCTCATGTTTTCTGAAACAGCAACAACACGAGAGCGGCAGTAAATAAAATTGCTACGGCATGAAGAGAGAACATTGGGAAAGAGTAAGGCAAACATTGAGGCACACAGAGAGGGCTGTATTGTTTCATCGGGTGTTGAACCCGGGGAGCACTCAAATATGTACGTTGTGGTTTGTGCCTACACATCGGTTGTGTGGGTCAGCCGATAAACAACTGAAGTGCCTTCTACCGGAAGGAAGATTTACACCGCAGGGTACACCAGCTTACGGTTCCGATCATTTACACACAAATTAGGCTTGGATGCGCCTTTCGAAATTACGAGATAATTTAAAACAATTACTTGTATTCATGGCACAATGCCTATGAAGAAGGTAAACTCAACCGAGGTTACATTCGTGGTTAAGGGTGGGTGACGTTGCTGGCACTGGTATGTTACGTTTCAATCTGCTGCTTTCGATTAAATTGGAACATAAATAGTTAATTCATCAACCATTGAGAAAATACTTAGTTTAGGTATATCCTTGTTTAGACCACAGTATATATACGAGGTTTGATCAAAAAGTAACAAGAATTTTTGTTATATAATTTTTTTATTTATTCATCGATAGCAATTTTGCCCCCTTCAAAATAATCCCCCCTCAGATATAATAAACTTGTGCCAGGGCTTTTTCTAACCTTCGAAGTATTTTTTACACTCTTTTCGATATAGCTCTTAGCTCCTTCAGCGATTCTTCTTTTATCTCATCAATGGTGTTAAAACGTCGCCCTTTCAGGGTTTTTTTTAACTTCGGGAACAATAAGAAATCGCATGGAGCCATGTCCAGGGAATACGGTGGCTGAGGAAACACAATAGTGTTGTTTTTTGATAAAAAAATGCAAACAATGAGTGAGGTGTGAGTGGGAGCGATATCGTTATGCGATTTCCACGAATTATTTTGCCACAATTTTGGTCGTTGTCGTCGGATCGCTTCACGTAAACGGCGCATTACTTCCAAGTAATATACTTTGTTGACCACACGACCTTCTGGCAGGATGATGTACTACGCCATTGAAATCGAAAAAAACAGTGAAATAAAATTTTCGTTGTTCAACTTCGCAGCTATGTAAACTTCGTAACCTGGAGCTAACGTGGGCTCCAGGCCCTATTTACCTGAAGGTAATCTGACCCAGGTCTTGCACCACTATGTTTTGCACTAGAAGACTTCCTACTTCGGATGCTTAGGTCTTTTTAAATATGGAGTATAGAGATCCTTACCCAAGTAACATATGTTATATATGTTATAACATAAGATATAATAATATATATATATAATATCTAATCCTCCTTTAATGCTACCTCCTTGCTTCTTAAACATCCTTCTATCCACTGATTACTACAGAGTATTCAAGTCACTCTTGCTGACTAGTGAAAATTAATTTGTTGCGAGAAATTGTTGTCCAGACCCTCTTCCGCTATGGAAATTGTTTTTGTTTTTTTTCGATGCTACCACGCAATCACGGTTAACATGATCTAAGGTCGGTGTAATAAAAATTCACCCACGGCTGCAATTAGCGTGAACCGTGCCAACACACGCCACTCTCGTCGACTGAGCGGTTTTAACCTTTATATTATATCTTTAAATAACTAATTTTTCTTAAAGTTTAAAGACTCCATTTAGGGATTTAGCGTTAAGTAGGACACTATTTCTTAACATGTTACTGCATACTACTAATCATTACAATCACAAAGCGTACCATAGATCCTGCTGTTAGTAGGTAAGCTTAAGCCACCTAGAAGTCTAAAAGTCAATGGTTTATTATCGCAACTCTATTTCCTTTCTCTAGACTGGATTTGACCTCGGCTTTGTTCATGGAAATACTTAATTTCTGTTTTTGAATCCGGGTTAATCCCGTCAAGACACCTATCTTCATCCTAGAAATATAGAAAGATAGATACCTGGTTGGTAGGACACTTAGGCAGAGATCAATAAGGTACTGGCTTGAATTCCGAACTGAAGAATTACAGACCACCTCAACGAGTAATTATCGATAAAAACTTTCTATAATAGGAAAAAGGTAAATGTAACCAACTTTGGGAAAGTGTTGTGAAAGTAGTCCCCGTAGGTCTGGGAATGTGCTCATTTCTACTCACAGCTCTCTATTGGTATTGGTCTCATTTTACTAATCAATCCTATATTTGTGTGTAGAATATTCTTATTTATTTTTATCCTAAATCCTGAAAATATTTACAAAGTTAATATAGCCAGGTGTAAAAAAAATTTTCTATTATCGATTGATTAGAAATCATTTTTGTTTTGTCGTCTTCTGGCCTTATCCATGCTAAAAAAAATGAAATTCCCTATCTTTTTAATAGCAGCCTAGTTACTACGTTTTATTAAAAGCTAAAAAAAAAATGCGACCTCTTTTTTTCATACTTTTGGTTATACTATTTAAATTTAAATGCTACTATTGAATTAAGTACTTACTAATGTAAGTATAACTTATAAGCTTAGTAGTTACTATATTGTAACAATGATGATTTACGAGCACAGAAACTTAAAAAGACGCTGGCCTGCTCACTTTGAAGGGCAAATGTTGCCCAAGCAATTTTCCATAACGGATTGAGATATTTAGGACTGGCGCCAGCCCTATAGGTTATTTATATTCAGGAGGCTGTTCTGTTGTCGGTAATCAGTTTGCACCTCCTCAGCTGCCCTACCCACCCTCTTCCTCTATCCCCATGATAGCTTATATATATGTATCAATATGTACTCCCTATGTATAAAATTCATTCCCATTCCATACATTCCGATCGGGGGTCTTGTATGTCTATCGGCACTTGAAAGGAACCCCTTCCTCATATGTTGGAATGAGTGAGTCTTTCAAGGAAAAGTGAGTCTTTTTCTTATCCCCCATATCGATCTATATTTAATCTATATCCGGTCTCCTTCATTTTTAGGAATAGATCATATCGGTATTAGTTCATTGATCATTAAATTTTTTTTTTAATCTGAGGTTTATTTGCTAAAACTACCATTCACAAAATCTTGCATTTTAGGTAAATGGCTCTTGTAAAGTTGCAGTACCTATTTAATTCGAATCCGGGTGATCTATTTTTTTCTTATAGTATTAATGTTTTGTTTCATCAATCGTGTGCTAAATTTTATTTTAAGACATATAACACCGAAATGTATCTATATGAAATATTGAACTTTCTGGATGCGGGTCACGTGAAATTTAAATGTTCGTTAAACAAATCTGAAAAAAGATATATTTTTGATGACAAATTCTTTTTATGATTCCTCAAAATCGCCAAAAAAAAAAAAAAAAAAAAAATCGGCTGAATTTGCTTACAACAACATGAAACTGAGTTGTTTTATAATAAAAATATACGTGAATTAACATAGACCCATTCGGGCACACCTACAGGCTAACAAATGTTTAGTCTTTCACTTCCGTTTCGCCGAAATAACACATATTTATCAACTAACAGTTTGTCAGTAAATTTTGCGAAAAGAAATTATGTTTGTGCTCCAATTTTTTCATTTATGCGATCGACTACCAAGCTCAAGTAGTATTGCAGCTTTTTTTGTCATCAATATTCTTTTAATTATTTTATTCATCATTGTTTGGAAACTTGTTTTTAGTTATATCATTTCTATTTATCACCAATATCTGCTATGCTGTATTAGGACATGAATAATTATTCTTTGAATTTATTAAATGAGACATTAACTTAAAAACGTAATGTGTTGACATAATAGTCATCAATAGTGACATTTTTTGTGGGTAGGGGTTGATATTCAGGTTTTTTTATGAAAACGACGACGAATGAGCAAATAAATGAGGTTCATTTTCTTCACAGTGTACTCGGTTAAATCTTATGAACTCATTAATAAACAAGAGTGGGGGAGGCTACACGGGAACTAAGTTATTTTCTGAAAGTTCTGACGTGTCAGATTATACCCCCATTCTTCTCATCCATCACCTCAACCTTTCAGCAAATATTATGCAACGTCTTCATATAGTCTCTTCTGGGAACGTCTTGTTTCAATTAGGGAGTCTTCCTGTCTGAGCGTTAGTGTCAATCACCTCTGCATATTTAACATATTTGCGAGTAGGATTAAATGTTATATTGTTTAGCTAGTCTTAGTCATTCTAAGACATTGGGTTTCAAAAAAAATAGATTCAAAAAGTTCACTTTTTCTTAAGCCTGCGTTTTTATTTTCTTGCCGTTTTATTGACAACAGACTGGGAAGAACATAGTTGGATTTTCAGCATCCCACGTAGGGATTTTTTAAGGTTGGGCCGAGTCGAGCCTCTCTCAGATTTTAAGATAAATGAGTTACTACGTTTATAAATAATTTGTTAACCTTGTTTAAAAAAGAAAAAGTAACGGCCTAGCATACACTTAGTGTTGTTGAGGTGGATTTTATTTAAAACTTTTATTTGTTTAATTTATAGATTTTTATTATCAGTGAATATCATCAGTTGCAATTGTAATTTAGATGAGTTTCTCGGGGAAGCTTAATATCTTTCTGACACCTTTGCCTGAACTAGATTTACTTAAGATTGTGTTATCTTCACCATTTTACATCTAAAGTATCACCGACGCTATCTGACCTAATTATACTGCGATGTAGCCATGATTGAAGCAACTTACGTATGCTATACGGATCCGATTCACTATCATCATCGTCGAAGAATGGTATTAGGCTTTGAACGGTTTCTGTTCTATTTTCTACACCCCATTTTCTAAGGCAATTTTATATGCGAGCAAAATATAACATATGGCAGGAAATGTCTTCAATATAGCGAAATGGAGATGTGTGATTTTTTTTTTCCCGTGTAAGAAACGTGGGTTTATATTGAACAGCTGTTTAAAGTCAATAAAGATTATGGAACCCTATGATTTGTTCATCAAGAGTGCCGCTGTTAAATAGTTAATAATCATACGTTAAGTTAATTGTTTAGATGATATGATTCCTCCTGCTTGCTATATTTTTAAGTTTAAAGCAATAATTTATAATATTATTGTAACTGAAGATATTTATATTAAACACATTTCTCCTCTCTTTTACGCTACCGAATAATTAAGAGTTTTACAACTAGGCAAAGATTGTCTCCTATGTAAGCAACTTAATTATTTTATTGCTTGTAAATCAAATGAAGTTAATACCTAACCTTTCCCGACCAGAACAAACAATATTTGCTTTTATTAGTTTTCTTAGATAAAATCCCCAACTATAGTTTTTATCTACACGAATGTACAAACCATGCAGACTTAAATGGAGTGTTGCGCCCGGACGGCTAATAGATTTCAGAGCGGACATGCAAGCAGGGTCGGATCGAAGCTTCTCTGTTTACCAAATATCCCCGCTGTTCACAAACACAGCCTTTTGTAACTGTCCTTTGTATGTTGATAATTTATAGATATCGGTTAGTGTAGCCGGTATTTTTTATGTTGCTCAGTGCCTTAACTATACATAAAGTGTTATTGGTGTATAATATTATATACCTTTTGCCTAACGATGTAAGTTTTTCATTTATTTAATTAACTATTAATTTAAATAAATATTTCAGTTCCCCATTTTGAAAAGGTTTCTAAAACCATATTCATAGAAATGTACATTTCTCCTCGCTAACCACTTACGGACACTCATTTTTATAGGTTAATTTTTAAACTAGACAGAATTAGTGTTCTAATATGAAAATCGTATACTTTGAGAAGAAAAACTTTTTAAATACAAACACATGAAAAACCCCATCGAGAACATGAAGTTTGAAAAGCTGATTTGAGGAAATATAATAGAGCTATAAAATATGCCTTGCCTCCTTCTTTAAACAAAGTAGCTTCCTGCTCCTGGGCTTCATACCTAGATGTGTATCTCCCAGATAAAAATAAACTACCAACTTCAAAGGGGTATATCTTTATCGGCAAAAACTCGCTGAAGAAACCCTGTTGACATTTTTCTAACATAAATTAGAATATAAATTCCTTCTTTGTAACTCTTTTATATGCACTGGCTATTCCATTTGCATTAATTTCAAAACTGCTGGAACTTCCTCCTCTCTCCCCGTATCAAGACGGCGAATAAATTTAGTGGTCCTACTTTATTAAGTTTTTATTAGAAGCCGTATCATCCAAATAAATAAAATGATAACAACTTTAACGGATATGTAAATATATGAGTCTCTACATGATGGTTAAGAGTTAAGAATTTATCACCATAGTATGCATCGAAAAGTCGCCGTCCGTGTTAGTAACGAAATAGAATTAACACCAATATGCTTTTATGGAGCTGTTGTTGTATTATTGCTGCTAGGTAATAGTTTTATTATTTATGCTTGTGTATTATTTTAAAAGCCTGCGAGTAATTCAAGTATTTCCTTTTGAGTGATCCTTGATCTACTCGTCGTCGTTAGTATTAGTAATATTTTACAAAAAAGATGATGAAATCTGGTTTTCCGTACTGTTACCTACAGACGTGATTTTAGTGAATTGAGGTGGACTTAAAGAATTAGGCTAACTGTATTACTTAATAGAAAGTTTGTAGCTATCATTGTAGACTTACCGAGGTGACTTTATATAAAGATATTTTTTAGAATATTCTGAAACAAATTGGTATTTTCTTTTTATTAATTATTAATTCTTCTGTGTCTATGTGCAACAGCTATACAAAGAGTGTAGTACGAAAAGTATGCCAAGTACAAAGACGTTCTCAAAAATAATGAGTAACGTTTTTAATCTACTGAAGAAATTGTTTTTGTTTTTTTTTTCTAATTTACTCTGAACCACAGTTTTTCTATCAACTGTTTCTATTTTAAAAAATAATAAATTATTTATAAAAGTGATTATTTTTAACTGTATTCGCTATTCCGTTTGGGGATTTAGGCCGAATTCGGTAGAGTGATTTAGTGAGTGGATTAGTACACCTTTTGAGTGAACAACAGAATGAAATTCTGTGATTTTATTACTTTTTTATTATAACTCTTTCCATCTTTCAAATTTCAATTAAAAGAGCTACAATTTTTTTCTGCATACCGTTTTTAAAGGGAAGCCCTGATATTTCATTTGCTCGCTCTGAAATACCAGTGATTATTCCTTTTTTAATCTGACGTAAGAATTCGTTTATTTTATTATTCGGATCGCGATGTTTGAAGTATAAATTACCGGACTTTAATCATAATATTAGAGATTAGTAGTGTACATAATTAATTTGGATTTGTTCGTCGCGGAATTTATGTTTATTATCGATTTAGAGTGCATTTGGCCCTTAACGGTGAGAGAGTGAAATTTTAACAAATACACAACAGGATCGTTAATACGTTAAAAACGTTGCCGTACAAATATTTTTCTTACCACGTTTACTACAAGTAACTTTTAGACAGTTAATCTTGTGGTGTAAAATTTTATCTCAAGTGATTTTTGGTTTTGACTTACTCAGTAAAAAGACTATCTTAGCGAGTGGACCAACGTGGCGTGGAATGCCAGACGGCCCAATACTACGAAAGGGAGTACACTAAGGAATTACTTCCCCTCGGCCAAGGACAGGGTGAGGGCAAAGTGCGTCTCCCCTAACTACTGGAGTTCCCAGGTGCTATCTGGGCATGGTGGATTTCGCTCTAAGCTCAACGAGCACAAAAGAGCTGCGGACTCCACATTGTGGGGATAGAGATGCTGCTAAGCATGTGAAGCTTTGTAGCAAGCAAGAACACGGGTGCTTCGCTCAATTGGGTAGTATACCTTGGTAGAGTCCGATTTGCTGGTGGAAAACGAGTACTACTGAGCCTTCCTCATCTTTCTCCATAAGTGGAAGAAGCTGCAGGAGGGTAAAGCAGGTTGGACAGCCGTAATAGCGAGGATGCTCATCAAGAAGGTACCGCTCTACTAAGATGGAGTGAAGTCACTTTGTATATAAAAATAAGTGGATCTTAGGGGGAAAATATCATGAAGGAACCCACTGGGACACATATCCCGTGGTAGGGGAAAAAAAAAGTTATGGTTCGATCTTATTTAAATAACATCAAACTGCTTTATCTTATTCATCGGAAAACTATTTTATAAAATTCTATTACAGCAGGATCAATCAATATTGTCATAGATATGACAATAGTTTGACTTAACTTGTTTAAACATAATTTAAAAAAGAAATTACTAAAAACCACTGTCGTACTAATCTAGGAGTCCTATAGGCTATTCCGCATCACGTGCAAGTCATGACGGTACTGTTTCATGTAGCGCCTTCATTTATTATTTTTTATATTTATTTCCTTCATCTTAAAATACATTGAAAGGTATATGTAAACATGCATGTGTAGTGTTTGTGACCTACCTTAACGAGTTCAGTTTTCAGTGGCTATTTAGTAGTTTTTTTCGATGTTCATTTCGAAGCAAATTTATTATTGCTAATAAGCAAATATAATTAAAATTAAAAACATTTCTATTCTCACCGCAAAATTAATGCCTACTTCAGGCTTTTAACTTTTGTTCATGTAGTTGTTAACAACTATTCTCCACGAAATTGCGTCATTTTGATCTTCCCTAACAGAATTAATTAGTATTTTCGGAATATTATTCTCAAAAAGAAACACTACGTGGTTGTTTTAAGGATATTTAAATTAAAAAAATTAGTTGGAGACACTTGTTACCTAATAATTTGGAAATAGAGTTGGAGAGCAAAATGACCTAACATATATAAATTAATTATCTTCATTAAATCTTTAACAATGGCCCCCCTATCATATTTTTTTTAACGCAGCTGAATTCCATGTGAGGAATATTGCCAGGAAAACTGTCAGTTCCCCACACGATGAGAGGGAATGATGGATGAGGATAGCAGTACCAGCATTTTAGGAATGTTTTTGCAGCCAGTCGTATTTCCGTAATAAGAAGTACGTAAATGTTTGTTCATGTTCTCAGTTCTTTTGTGTGATTTTGGAGACCATTGGCTTCCCAGACAAAGGAGGAAAGATAGTTCTTATTGGGATTTCATAATCATTTATGGGAGCTCAGAATGAGGTGGGATAAAGGTTTGTGATAAGTGATGTAAGTGGAATTATAAGGGTTCTGAAATGAGTGTGCAAACAGGTAACAAGTTCTAGAAGACAGATAAGATGATCTGTGGAGCTAGGAGCTGGCGGGATCTGAGATATGTTAGGTTAAGGTAAATGCTGTGATTGTAGGGCACCAGGATGAGGGGTAGGGTTGGGCCTTTGATTGCTTGTTGTTATTCACCCGACAAAATATTGGCATACTAGACTGAAGTTTCCACCTCTCTAGCTGGAACGCATCTTGGTTTTGCTGCTTGCTCAGCTGTTGGGTGACGTTGATGCTGTAAGTGGATCTTCAGAACTTCCACAGCCTTTGTACTCGTTTGCCGGATAGTTTTGCTGACAAGGCATATGCAGCAGGAGACTGGCGAGGCTTCTGTAAAATCTCACTGATATCCTGTCCCCGCAATTCACTCATTTCAGTAGGTTGTGACATTATGATTGATTGTGGCCATATTCCTGGCACTGTACACTTTACCACTTTCCGAGCAGTGAACCTTTTTGCTGCTAGTTCTCCATGAATTATAGATGGGTTGATATTATAGGGTGGAGTTTCTAATTATTATCCTCAGGTATCGTCTTCATCAACTGGTAAGTATGGAACTTGGTTTTTTTTTTTCTCAAGTTATTTGACAATCGCTCTATATCTCTGAGTTATCGAGTTTAATTCTGGTGTCTTTTAGACATTTAGACAGGTCAACATAACAATGCCCACGGATATATTAAGTTTATGACACAACATTTTGAAATTTGAAACGCTTTTTACAAATATTGGAAGTGGCTAAGGGTGTTCAAGGGCACGCGGTATTGGTTCGCTGAAAGCTATTGAAGTGGCTCAAAAGGGTTCGGAATGAAGAAGAGTGATTTTGTAGTCGGTGCGAAAGACGGCGCTGGTTGAGGTGCCAACTTTTTCATTCAGCTGTCACGAGTCAGATGGTGTTCATAATATAGATGTCTTAGTCATTCTAAGTACACTCATAGTTCATTAGCAAGAGATTACAAACAAAGGAAAGAGGGATAAAAAACAACAACAACAACACTAGTTATCAGACAGTGGCGAGGGCAAGTCTCTCATCCTTATTAACAGCATATAATTATTTTTCGCTACGAAAATATGCTTTTCGATAATGATCATTGTGATTAAGAGGTTATGTAAAACATACGTTCATATCATAGTGTATTCAATTGAAATTAAACGTTTCTACGCTTTGGTTATTATTTCTCTCGTCTATTCACTTATGCATTCGTAATTTAGTGATATGTTTTCTTCTTACGTAACAGTTCTCACAACTGATTTAAATAGTTAATAAATTATAGTTTAAAGCGTATATGTCGTTGGGTAAATTGTTTCAATGAAATAAATGAATGAAAAAAAAAAGTATGTCTAGATGATAATGATGTAATTACCTCATTAATAATAAAGGGCTTGTATACTTATGTGATTTCTAGAATAAACCAACAGAATAAAATTGAAATTATAAATGAATAGAGGAATAGAAAATTCCCTGACAATATTACAACAGGGGAAAAAGAGCGTTAAATGATGCTGAGATGTCTTAAAAAAGAAAATGAATTCAAAAATATTAATAATAATTGTGAATTTGGAATTAATAGATTAGATAGACATAACGAATTGCTTAAGTCTAATTGTTGTGATCTATGAACGAAAAATTTTGAAGGAAGTAGAGTTTGAATAATACATATATATTTATAAAATAATCGATATCATTTCTACTTCTGATATATTAAGTGAACTTTTTCAGTAGTGGACAAGATAAGCGATCAAAGGATGCGCTGAAAGTAGCACTTAGCTAAGACCGCTTAAGTGCCGAACGGTAAGTGCCCTGGGCGTGGTGAATAAAACAGAAGAGCCTCGCCAACAGAGTGGCCATTAGAGAGCGAGTAAATCTCGGGGGCTCCGCCCCGCTGGCCGGGTCTGGGGGGAGACCCGTCCTCATTTAGCCCGCAGTGCTTAACATTTCACTTCCCGCCGCACTTAACCTCTACATTACCCCCTCTTTTGAATACATTTGCCACTCCGTTGCTTTCGTCTTCTCGAGCCTTTGCTGCCCCTCCATCTTTAAAGTGATTGTAATCTCTGTATTTGTTTAGACATCCATATTTATTATTTATGCATCATGTACTCCCATTTGGGAGAAGGTGGGCTATCCTACAGATGGCCATTTATGTAAATTTCACAGAGCTTCAATCCCGGAAACTTTATATCATGCAGCAGTTAACCTCAACATTTATATAAGAGCACTTTTATTTTTAAAAAGAATAATCAGTAAAATATCTATTGTAGGAATATCTGCTTTAATAGATATTCTTTTAAGGTCATTTTTGAACCGTGCGCCCTCTGTCTACAAGCGCTCTGAAGTGCTCTCTAACTCAAAGTTGGCAAATCAACTCGTGCTAGAGACAAACTAAATAACTTCAATCACTCAATGTACCTACAACATCGATGAACATATTAGTGAGCTGGCACTTCGTAAAACATTCATGATTATCATTTAAATAAAATTCACTTGTTATAGAAACGAGAGGAAGGATCCAAATTATGGCATAAATAGACCAACCGGCAAACTTTTCCTGTATAAACCGTTCTTTCTCAGTTTGAGCACGCGCGGGTTAGTGTTTGCAATTTGCAACAATTTGCCTTACACCCTCACACAACAGTTTTAATTTCATCAGTATAGTAAACTTTGTTTTTTCAAAACTGCTTCCTACTATCGAATGTGATTATCAACTTATACCATTATTACAACTGTTACAAAAACAATCAACAGTTACCAAAGTCTAATACAGCTGCTTCGGGTTGGCTTCCATAAACACTAGCTCTCTACCTCGGTTTGACAATTTATGAAAATTTGAAACTAATATTGACCTAGAGTATAAAATGTCACAGCTAAATATAACTATATTAAAATTGAAATAATTACTGCAGTAATAACAATTGTTATTTAGTGGTATGAATATTGTTTGGTGAGGAATTAGAAACCGGACTGATACCGCCATTTCAGGTTTTTGAACGGTAAACAGTCACCAGCTCGAATCTCGGTCCTACCAGTAGTTTTTTCTTACTACTAGTCACTAACATTAATTAAATAATTAGCATCATATTTTCCTCTTCCCGCGAAATACTCATTCACAAGCACTTTCAGCTGTATAAACTTTCATTGTCAAGGGCTCAGAATGTTTTAAGAAGTGTTGTATGATATACACCAAAGACAACATAATATAGCTTATAAATAATACATAGTTGATTCGTACCTATGTTCCATTGTCCGTCTTATTCACTTTAGGTGAGCCGAGAATGGGAATTATGACATAGAACTCCATTGTTAGTTATTGAGTTTTATTAATTACAAGTAGTCGTTACAATTTAATTATGTCTACATAAAAAGAGTGAATCAATTTAAAACGTCAATGCGATTCATATGCCTTCAAATTGCTACCTGGGGTGTATTTTTCATTGCGATGCTCGCTCCTGAATCCATTGTAAACGATAGCAATGTATTTTGTGAAATTGAGCCGTGGGAAGTGGTCAGCTGCTTTTGCTGAGAAGTCAGGACTGTTGAGAGATGAAATTTGCAGAAAGACCTCTCTACCAGAGATAGCAGTGTAGATGGTTATTTACCTATCCTCGCACAGTCATTTTGTGCTTCTACGTAGTCGTTTGTGATGTTATCATAGCCACAGAAAGTCAACTGCATAATCGTATAAATAATGATCAGAAAATATATGTATGGCTTATTGGATATTAGCACACCAGAGTTGCGTAATAAACGATAGGTCATAGGGAAAATACAAACTGTTGTGTATGAAATGCTGTAAATTTGCTGATAATCATTTTCGATGGGCATTTCATTTTGTATCCAAACAACACGGAAAAAAATTAGAGTGGCTCTGCTTTCATTCAATTATGGGATGATCGTATTTTGTCTAATTGTATCTTCAAATAGAGGTAGTAAAAATACGTCAACGCTATATAGCATTGTAAATGTTTGATATTTATTATTAGAGGTTGTTACTTATTGCCGTTCTGCATGTAATATAAATGAATGGCTTATATTTATTTATATAAATTTATGACCTACCTAGTAGCATGCTGGGCTTTCAACTGCTCAGACCTGGTACGATCCCCGGCTAGCCCAAGGATTATTTTCTTTGTGGGGATGTCCTAGCCTCGAGAGGACAAATGGGAAGATTCTTATATAAATAAGTAGCGAATCCGACTAACCAAAGTTAATTAGTGCTTGACCATCCCACGCTGGAGGTAAGCGCTTACTACTATGGTACCTTCGGTCGGCCATCACAAATACACGAAGTGCTACGCTATGGATTTTTTCTGATATATATATTTATTTATAAAAAATGTATTCGCTGAATAACCCCCTGACCGTTTGACGGATCGGGATCGATTTGTCACTGTGACCGTCTATCGCAATCGCACGAATGGCAACTGATTCCGCATAAATTACTTTAAAATTTAAATTTGTTTTTGTCAGGAACGAAAAAACGGAAATCCCGCAGTCAAACCTTTTATTTTTGTTCTTTGTTTCCGACCTACATGCGGAAACAGATAATACTATTGCTTGCATGAGATTTAAAAAGAGGACGAAACCCCTTATATTTTTTTTTCTGTTTAAACTGACTTACCAGCATTTACAGCATATCTTTTTATATGAAATCGTAAGGGGTCTCTTAGAAACTTTTGATTAAAATATCTCGACAAGTACAACTTTCAGAAATTAAGTTCAAACTGTAGATTTTTATTATTTTTAAAATAACATACAATCATATCGTTACCTGTTACAGTTACAGGGTGGGCACAAACCTGAACAAACCGTTGCTGATAATTCTACTTGTAACCTACAGTTATAATCAGACAGCCAACTACATACAATATATATTTCTTACATCTGATTTCATCATTATAATTCAACGTGCAACGGCATTTGCGCCATCAGAAACTATCTACGTATAAAAAATAAAAATAATTATCTTTAGGCTTTTATTAAAGATCACCCGTTCCAATTTTTCTTCTAAAATTATTTATTTGATTGAAAACGTTTGTAATTTACAATCTCAGGACACAGGAAAATGTTTGACTTAAAGCTCGTAAAAAGCCACCATAAAGCTGAAAAAGCGCAAAAAAAAATAAAAAGTTTGACCCATCCTCTCTGTTATTGAATGTGGTGAGGCTGTAAAAATTCCTTTTTGAAATGTCGCTGCTTTTTTGTCAGTTAAAGCTCGGTATTGAAGGGCGCTTTGCCGAAACCTAGCCTTTATCTATTTCGAACTAAATACACTCTCTCTACATGATATTGTTTTCTTCCGTCCTGCTAGGCATTTTGGAATCCATGGATTTTTCTCAAATTGATTTTTCTTTTTAATCTTTAATCTAATATGATAATTAATTTTTTTTTAAATTAGAGAAAATATCTCAAGGATATCCTATCAAACTATAAATTAATTGTTGTTAACTCCTGAATGTAAAACAAGCCACAGTGAATGCTATAATGACGTATAGCATTGATGAATAAAACAAAAAAAATCTGGTGGCTGCCTCTAGGATTTTGCCTACTATTAATTATTTTATGACTAAGGTGAAATCTATAAATTACCAAAAACACAATTTATTCATTAAACTTCTTCTCATGAACACAAAATCATGGATAGGTAAAAAATTGACAAAACAAGTGCTTACTTATTAACTTAATAGCACTCGCTAAACGAGCTATGACATACGAACTAAAAATGGTGGGTCATGAATTGGGGTTTAAGAATTCTAAATTCAGTTGATAGCCCTTCGTGAAAAAATAACCTGAAATTTATTTGTCCAATTACACTCTCCATTCTGGTGCATTCTGTTTTTTAATTCTGTAATTTAAAATCGATATAGCAACTAGTACAATTTTCTATGTGGTCATAAGAATATATAGATTGAATGGTATCATTTTTCTTAACACTTAATCTTATCAGCAGACTTGGCCACGAGATCAACTTTCTCCTTATATTATCATCTGATTCTTCCTCTGGGTGTCTACCGTTATTGAACCATCATATTAACTTCTTAGTAATAAGTTTTGGTTAAATAATAGTAAACAATATTTTGATATTATTAAAGTATAAATGTCTGTTAATTTGCTTTCATAGATCTTAATGTTGAACGATGACAAACCTGGCATAAGTTGTAAATTTAACTCGAACTTATAAACCTTGAATTTCCGACCGATATGGTAATTCAACACAGATAGGGGAAACTAAACGAGGTATTGCCGAAACAGAATCGACTGTTAAGCTCTTGCGAAATATTCCCTTGTGAACAACCGCAAATTCGACTTCTTCCAAACCCAAAACATTAACAACAGTAAAACAACAAACTAGTTAGCAGTTTGTCCTCTCAGCGTGATGTAGGTCCCGATCCAACTACGTCAGACATATCTGTCTACCTTTCGCGTGACTGCTCCTTAAATGGCCCGATGGCGGAGTAGATACACTCCTTTGGTCCATGCGTGTCGCCGTACGAGAAGCTACCATCGGAGTTAAGAGAAGCTGTGTGTGCTCTAAGATATCACCAGTTTTCAGTTTTTGGTTTTGAGTAGAACTGTCCCTGCTTCATCTGACTTCGATAATCTCCTCACGCCGCCCTCCATGAATAAGCAACTAAGGTGAATACGTGGTTTGTTAACTTCCCAACCGAAGATCAGATCGCCGGAGCAGTTCATGTGTACAAGGCTCCCAGAGGTAGGAATCAGCAATAGATTATTTTTCGGATCTGATTTTATATTCTTGAAATACTGAATATGGTTATATTAATATATTCTAATCCACCTTTGTTTAACGTCATTACTAATTTATAACTACAGATTACTAATCAATAAATATGTTCTGAGCCTAGCAAAAATATCGTCTTTAGCCCGTTGCTAAGATGCTCTTCTGCCTGTGAACTCGAGAGACAAATCCATTACATTCGAGCAGCTACTAATAACCTGTACCATGGATCCGCTTATTGTGCTGTTACAGTTGGCTCCGATCTAGTTAACAGTTGCCAACTAAATGCATATCCAACTATAAGTATCAGATTGGCTCTCCGTTTTCGGCCGCTGCTATGCTATGCTAATACCAGTTTAATATCAACTTTTAGATGATAAAACTAATAAACTAACTAACTAAACTCAAAACGTGAGTCTCCCATATTACATAAAAGGCCTGTAATCCCCCCTCCCATATAACTTTATGTCTGGGAAAAGTAATGCTTATCATTAAACTGGAAGAATAAATATAATTATAAGCCTCCGAGAATCCTGTTTTTATTAACAGTTTATTATTAAAACCAGGAAAAATTTGCAAAAACAGTTCTTTCTTGTATGTTACTCAATCGGTTTCCACAGTCATCTTATGTCTCGTTCTCGTACACACATGATTCTACTTATAACCATAAACCTTTTCACTGGCTATAAAATAACAAAACCTGTATATAATGTAGCGATGCTACAGGAAATACAAAAATAATTTGTAAATAGATTCGCCTGAGGATCTATAATTATCTGTGAATTTAAAGGGGCTATGAAAGGGGAAAAATATCTGGCTATCAAATATCAATGAGAACTGTCATGTTTTCGTTTAGGTTTCTTTGCTTTTCCGGCTATTATGTTTTCCTTTTTTGAGAAATTGAAAGATACGTGCCGTTACGAATATTAAAGGTTCACTAATTATGCTGGTTAGAAAAATGTGGCATGGCCGTGTATCGGATTTGAACCTAGGTCCTTCTGATTTCTGTTCAGATTCCATCTAGGCCACCTCGATAAATGCCTTGCCTCGATCGATGTGACCATCTATTGCTCTAGTGATGAGGTCCTGGATTCGATTTCCAGCTCTGTAGCCATTTTTTCTCTTTAACCGATCATTATTAAAGTTTTCTCGGAAAGAAAATTCACAATCGGCTCTAGCATTATGTCGTTTATACCATACACTTAATAAAACACAAATTAGTCATGTATATGATGTCCAGGCATCAGAGCGATCCGCCCCCACGGTGCCCCTTCAGCCATATTACTTCTAGACAGTAGTAGTGCAGACTGAGAGAGATAATGAGAGCCACAGACGCTCCGGAGAGTAGGGAAAATACTGGCCTTGCCGTGGCTCCCGATATCGGGTACATTATAGAAGATTTTGTGACTATTGCCGCTTCAATCCCCGAGCCTTCTCGCATGTAGGGATGAGTGGTGCTAGATAGCGATCTTGCTGTGGGATTAGGGCTAATTATTTATATAATATTAAAGTTAGTATTGGACTGAAAGGCTTATTTATATTCCCTTGATGTTAGAGTACTTTATTTTCAGCGTATGATTCCGTGACTACAGATTGATTTTCAGATTATTTTATAAATCAGTATTTTGTTTTGTTGTGAGAGATAAGATTTTCTATTTAGCATTCTGCATTGTTGTCAAAGCATCGGTACATAAGGTAAGCTCTTTCAAGTATTCTGTGGTGCGATAAGGCTGTTCACATTTCATTTAATCAAGTTCTTTCGCCCAATGCAATCTCTACAACATTTGCCCATGTGATTAAACTATACGACTGCACCCTTCAGGTCACGCTTGGTCACTATACAGCCTAGTTGACCCTAACACAGACATTATAGGTGGAACTAAAGTGACACTTATGCTCAGCGGGAGTTGGCCGAACTAAGTTGGATAATTGGCGAGAGATAAGACTGGGCTGGCATTAGTCACTGGTTATCTTGGGTCGTGCTTGCCTTCCTAATGGCATCTACACATCATACCCTTGGCGGGGTACTTCTCTATCCTCGACAGGTATATGTATTCATTAGGTTCTTGTTTTCGTCTAACCAGTAGGGGTTGTCGGACTGCAAGTTGTTTTTTGGGTGGTCAGATCTAGAGGGGCCTGACGGGAGATTGATGGAGGACGATTTCAATATCTTTATTATTTACAATTAAACATGCCAAAAAAATATCTCAAAACACAAATTTCATCGCCAAGATCCTTAATTTTTTGCCCTAATAAAATACCTAGTATGTTCAAAAAATATTAATTTATCACCGAGTAATTAGTTGATTAAAGTCTCCTAGCCTTGTGTATTGTTGGTTGGCACTATTTTGTTTGTTTGTCGCAGTGACATCACATGAAACCACCATGTATGTCTCTGTGGTGGACATGGAACCCATAATTTCACGAACGGGCTGACACAGGAGTGAAAGAAAACAGAAGGGTTTCTGAAACCATGCACAATGGTGCTATTTTTCAGCTTCAGCTCGTAGGTAATATTTGTTAGTTTTTTTAGCTGGTACAAAACTGAGATGTTGGTTATCATTGCTTGAAAATGTCATTGCGAATACGATGTGATATTATCGTATTATAATTATACTATATACTATATACTAATATTAAAATATAATTTAAAATCATGGAAGAAGAAGCAATGCCAGAGAGCGAGCCCCAGATGCAGGGTAGGATTTTTCTCTAGGGATGACAATAATGGCACGAGGAGTGATCGGAGGATATGGATAAAAAACATTGCCAACCAAACTTATTATATACACCACTGTCTGCAGAAATGTAATGTTTTGTATCTAGACCAAGGAGAGTATTCAATGTATCTTGAATCACATAAGTCCCTCTTGCATGAAAATGGCTATGTCAGTGTAATTGGACTAATTTGAGATGGCAGATTAGGCATATCTAGAAAACTAAAGATCATTTTTTTTTTTATTATTCAAGGGTTAGTAATATATTTTTACTAGCCAAATTTTTTTTTAGATCAATTAAAAAGTAAAATGTATTTTTTTGATTACATATATATGTATATAAAAACGAAATAAAATGTATTTAGCTTTAACCACAGGGAAGAACTAAGAAGTATTATAAAATATCTTCAGCTTAAGAGTGATATAGATAACTGGTTGGTTGGAAGATACCTTACCAACTTTTTTATCTTCCAATTATCCTAACCAATCCATATTTAGAGAATTCTGAGGTGTGTTCCATTTAATTTGAAATTTTTAATTGATTGGATCGTTTTTAGGATCACTGTCTTAAAAAGCATAGAACGTTCTTGTTTGAAAGTTAAAGCTCTCCCTTTGTACTTTGCAGTGATTGCAATGATGAGTGTAATGATAAGTCTTCCAAGGTATACATCTTTTAATTCCATGATTATTTTAGTTCTACGTCTAATAATAATCATCTGTAACAATCTTCCGTGCTGTTTAAAGAATATTGCCCTGTTTGTTTCCATCAGACTTATTCTTAATTGAAACGGTAGCGCAATCCGGGGGAATCCATTTCTCGCAAGGCTGCACATTTGAGGACTAATCTTCACAGCAGATTATAACTAACTTTGATGGACTCATGGAATTCTACAATTTCATCAAATGGTTGGCTAACATTTGCATTTTCAGTAGATTGGAGTATAGGGATCGATTGCTTGCTCCTCGGTCGGATCCTATCCGTTCTAGTTTGAACGTAATTAAATCAGAAATTCCTTCTATATAATCCTCATCGGCAAAGGACCTCTTGGGAGAGGCTGGCTTACTGCCATACATAAATTGCCTCCGTCATAGTTTATGATCCCCATTAATTATTAGTGAACTGTTGGTATAGTTGAATTTTTTATATTGTGGATGTCATAATAGATTGTTTTATGTATTTTAACATTTTATTAGTTGTGGTCTGTAGTCTTGCTGTTATATATTTATTTATATATAAGTTAACTGGAGAGGCAGCTATGAGAAGGTAAACATAAACAAGCCTCTACAGTTAATTCCCTCCCGGATTAAGGAAACTATATATACGAGTGTAAAGGAAATAAAGTCAGTTCTTTGCTAGCTGTACGTGTTTTCCTTTCACCTCCTCTCTCTTTTTGCGATACTGCAATGTCTAATTGTAACTTATGTATATATATATATATAAACTTCTTTATTGGGATAAAATTACAATCTGTCTTATTGGGCAATAAGTAATTGTGATAAATGTTTTCATTCAAAGCATATTTACAATTTTCATTCATTCGCTCATTCATACAGTATTAACAAACAGCCCAGAGACCTCCCAAATCCGCATGGTTGTCACCTCCCTCGCGTGCGAAAGAAAAAGCGGAGTGTTGGGAAGTCCCCCATGCTCCTCCGTCAACCGCGTCACTGGATACGAGCCAGTGGAGGGAGCCTGACCAAGAGCGCGAGAGCCAAAGACATTCAGGACATGATTGGATATACTGGCCATTATCAGGACTCCCACGGTCAAGTATTTACAGCTGATATCGAGGCCACTGCCGATTTAGATTCCGAGGAGGATTATAGGGATGTGTGGCACAGTGCTGGGGGATCAGGGTGGTTGGACAGGCTTCGATGGAATTGCATGAACATGGAAGGGATGAGGTCAAGAACGTAGGGAGATCGTTATGAAAGGTTTTGTTGCTGACATAATAAGGGGAATTTACTATTATTCTCAGGACTTTTGAGTGAAAGGATTGGATACACTTCATGTTCGACTTTTTTGCTGTCCCCCATAGCTCTATTCCGTATGTCCAGATTGACTTCAGTATAACTTAGTAGACTCGTAATTTATTTTTATTTAAAGATGGGATGTTTTTTTGAGTAGTCTGTACAGTTGTCCAAAGCGTCTGTTTACTTCTTATCATTTTAGCCTCGTGTGTGTGTTCCATGTCCACCTTTTGTTGAGGTGGAAGTCTAATGCCTTACTGTCTCGGATACAGGAAAAGGAATGGAATTTAAAAAAAACTAGTGAACAAGACTTGCGGCGGAGGGTATAAGCAATGTTTGAACATTTTGCTTTATTCCCTGTTTTAACGATCATTAACAATGTAGAATAGGTAGTAGCAGCTATTCAGACAAGTATTATTTTTTTTAGCTTATAGTTATTATGTTGTATACATGTAGCTTGTTTTTGATGAAAACAGCTTCTTTCCTTGAGTAATGAGGGTTTGAACAAAGTTCCAGATGTTCCACAAACCGAATCAATTATAAGAGAGTCATGTCAATAACTTGTATCGAAATCGATCAAAGGACTAATTCAAATTTGTAATTGTTGTCGCCACCTCTTAATTATGAATTATTATAAGTCCCCCTCTTCTCATATCTATGTCATCAAATGAATATCAGAAAATATGTATCTATGTTTCATTATGTTTAATAAAGGTTATGACGTCAGTGAGAGTGGGGGGGACAGCCACAGGTGGGGACCCATCCCCACCACTACTGGCTGGCCGCCTATATAAGACCCGCTATTAGACAGAATTAACATAACGAACCGGACCGTGACTTGGAACACTACTCTCTCTTCTCTACACACTGGCGCTTGCTGCTCTACTGAAACCATGGTCTTCTAATTCAACTACCTCTGCATCTCTCTCTCTCTCCTAACCTCGCTATGTTTCAGTCCTCAGTCCCCACACTCGCCTAGTGGGAATCTCTGCCTTCGTCTCCCTAAAACTAGCACCTCCTTGGGAGAGACCTCTCCCTTGCGGACGACGGTTAGGCCGTGGCCCTACAAACTTACCAGTAGCGTCTTACCAGGGCAATCCAGCGTGCTTCTCTCCGGTTCACAAACGCCTTAGGCACCGAGTGTGAATTCCTGGTCATTCCTACCCTGTTCCACTTCTCCTGAACATAGTGCACTGTCGGGGCACACCTTCTAACATCTTATGGAGTCAGATCAAAACGAATTAGGCTGCCCGCCGACTAGGCTGGCAGCCCCAGGGTGAAAGACCACAGGTCGCCCGCATTATCTCTTTTTGGGCGCTCGCCGGATGGCGGCAAGAAGTTGTAGTGACCCCACTTTGGAAATACTCAGTTATCTGAGCCCGACAGTAATGTATCAATCAAATTTCAGATTCAAAAACTGTGGAATCAATAAATATGTTTACTACATTATATTATACTTTATTTATTACGCTACAATCAATAATTTGCTATACCAATGATAGTTTTAAGTATGAACTAGATAATGATCATGACTATCTTTAGTTGAGGTCATCTTCTGGTTATGTGAATGTCTGTCAGTTTAGCCTATAGCCCCGATAATTTGATACTAAGCTTTGTCGTATGCTTTTTCGATTCCCAACATCACTCGGTTTATAACTCGTAACTATCAGACAAGTGTGTATGAACAACTTTGTCTGCCTCTTCAGCTTCCCTGAAGAATGTGTCTTAAGTTAATAACTCGTGATTTTTTTCTTATTGTTATTTAAATGGGTTTGTGGGTAAAGACAAAAGTGTGAGGTATATATTAAGAAAATAACTTCCGTCTGTGGGTGACATTCTTCCCTCTCTGTCTTTATATATTTTCTCAAATCTTTTGAGAGAGAGTTAAAATGGAATGTCCTCCTTCGTTATACCATTGAAAAAATGAGAGTGATAAGAGCTTTTAGTGAGGTGGCATTTATCAGAGAAATCCCAATGTTTTTCTTTCACTTTTTTTTTTTTACTGAATGACAAAGATGAAATAAAAATAAAATAGGGCGAGTGGGAAAGATAAATAAATGTGAAAAGTATAAGGAAAGGAGAGGAAAAAAAGAATAAAACAAGATTATTAAATGATAAAAGAAGAGAGGTTTTTGATTATAATACGAGCGGGGAAAGGGGTGAGGGTCGCGGAAAGTGACAAGATTTACTGTTTAATCAGAGTGAGGCTCAAAAGGGAGTAAAAAACAATATAAGGGTTAACGTGGAGGGCTAAGTTGGGCCGGTGAAGTATTACCTTTGGGACATTATAGAACCAGCCGCTAAATGAACACTTTACCGCCATCGCCAGATTGTAGCCTCTGATTTAGTGCTTCTATTGTCTACTATACTGCTCCTTTTAATATTTATGTCCTATAATAACACCCGGTATTTCTGTCTCTTGTATATGTATTCGATATTGTTTAGATTGATTTTTTTTAAATATTGTTAAATTAAAAAAAAAATAACATTCCATATAAGTTAGTAACAATGGGAAGTTAATCAACCCTCCGGAGTTCAATTTTATGCAATACATCCTTTCATACCATGGGGTATGTTAAGACTCAGGACTGACTTGGAGACTTACAACCACACGCGTACAAACTAACGAATCTCTACAACAAGTGTATCCACTCGTCAAAAGACATGCATCGTAAAGCAAACATGTACTCCATTACCCAACAAGACTGCAATTGCTACATAATAAAATATTCCAACTTGCACCTTGGTTATCGAAATATCCAAATTCATTTATAATAGACAATGTCACCAGAGCCATGACATATTGAAGATTGGGTGGCTGCGGTCGTTCACAATTTTTTCAGTGCCAGTTTTCTTGCTAGTTACCTATCCTGTAGAGAGTCAAAACAATCATGTATTAAGACATTATTATTTTATTTTTTTTGTTAATATTACTCAATCTTACATGAAAACTTATCTGGTCATCCAAATTATATAGCCAATTTATTCGTATGCAGTGACACGCATCCATACACTCCTTCTCGTCCCCTTCAGCGGTGGGTGCCTCGTGATTTATTTGAAATAGATAAGTATGTCATGGGGTCCTAGCACTGGCTCGCTTTGTCATGAGCGTATGTGAATACCTTTCTGGTCTTCGCCATACACTGAGACAGGAGAAGATGATTTCTCCACCAGCTTCACTGGGAAATCATCAGAGACATGGAAGCTTCTGGGTGGATTTTGTATGTACACGTTGCATGATTTAGAGTGGATTATTGTGAACCTTCTATATTGAGTGAGTGGAGTATGATATTTGAGGAATGAGACTTAGAGACGCAATCATTAATCCTGGACAACCAAATTTTACTTATAAAGAATTTTACTATTAACTCTTTTAAATTGGTTTAAACCAATTCATTAATATTTGGTCCAAATAAATATAAAATTGATTCATTAGATAGTTAGCCGTAAATAAAGACTTGAGGGGATGCATTCATTAGGATTTTGTCTTAATTTGAAAAAATGCTGTTAGATTTTCATCAAATTCATTTATGGATGACCTTTGACCTACCATGTATTTCTGAACAAGGTAATTGTATGAAATCTATGGAGAATATAAATAGGATATATGATTACATAGCTTGATATTATTAAACTATTCCCAATCTTACTTCTTCCTACCTTACGCTCTAATCAAGAAAAGCAAGGACCATGAATAAATTTGATGAAAATCTACGCCATAATTATAATAAATACAATGTGTTATCTTGAATCACTGACAACGGGCATCAATTGAAGAAGTAGACAGCGGGAGTAAGTGAGTGAAGACACTGGGCCTGAAAGAGGCTTGAGATCCAACCGTATTAGTAAGTTCTGGGAGTGAGGTCTCCCACCAATTAGATGCAAGGGAGGATCCGATAGGGGATAATACCAACCAATTAGGAGCCAGCATTTATTGAATATGCCCTCTGCCACTGGTCTAGTTTGCTCAGTACAGTAATTGAGTTTGGAGTTAGGCCGTCTAAGTTAGAGGGTCAGGAGCTTCTCCGGGTCTGCCAGGATCAAGGGCGTCTTCGGGGTGGTTTTTAGGGTTAAGGCAAACTTACGTCAGTGGAATAGTCAGTCAATCATTCAACTGTAATGGTTTCGACAAGTAACACATGAATGAAGTGAAGCGACTCAAAGAGGAGTTAAGGGGTTTAGGATTGATCTATATGCCAGACTTTTAGGTGATTCTTATCTGGCGTGCCGGAACCAGGCATTTCACTCCTGAATGCACCCCAGCAATTCACACTTAACATTCAGACAATCTGCTATACCGAATGTGGAGCTATTGTTTTTGTTTTTTTTAATTAAAATTAGTTGTAACAACCATATTAATAGGAAACGAGAATAAATTGAAAATTTCGCACGTCTATCTAGGACGAAGTAATATAAATTCGTTACGGTTGGTAAACATTCAAACATTGGCGATCGTGTTGACAGACCTCCATGCGTGACTATCATTTACACGATCGCACGCACTAAACGAGGATCGTGTGGGAATTCCCTAATAGAGGGAAACAATTAAAACCATCAGATGTAAACCAGATAGGTGATTACTGCAAACAAACGCTTTTAGTTATTCTTACTTTTATACGTTAGATTCGCGAGGTTGTTGAACAGTTGCCTCTAATTTCGATGTTTAACTTCTTAAAACCGAATTGGCTAGAGTAAATCTGAATATCCTTTCAATCAATAAATAGATATCGGTCTTGATTTATTAATATGTTCTAAAATAAAATTACCGATTATTTCAATCGGATTTCATAGCTCTTAATTGACTGCTAATTCACAAGAATGGAAACAAACTCACAAAATTTTCCCCAAGTTATGGCAAAGTATTTATGAAAAAAAAATTGGGAAACAATTATAGTTAGCCTAAACCTTTATAGTATTTATTATATTTAGTGATTTCGTAGTGGTATTTTAGTTTTGATAGATAAATATATACTTTTTTAACTACATAAATGTTGAAAATTATTAGAATTGTTTTGGTCATTGATGCCTACTGGCATCAATCAATCATTATTTTTTTTCATGTCCTTTCATTCCTAGAGAAACTTGCTCACAAAATAATGTCCTCACTTCCTGGTCCTCAACCAGCACATCATGTCCTTTGGCCCAACAGTCTGGGACTTCCAATACCCTCTTGCCTTGTGAGTTCCACTCAAGGGCCTGCCGACTCAGGTTGTCTCTCCTTTCTCACAGTCTGTCCGAACCCGCCATAGTATTGCCTTTTAGTCAGCTCTACTTCTGTGTATTTTTGTCCTGCCCTCTTTTCACCGTTGGTTATCCTTTCAGGTCATCGGATTCGTAGGTTGCATCACAGTGATTTTATATATATATAATTCCTTTATTGTGCTAAAATTACAATCTGCCTTGCTAGGCAATAAGTAATTAAGATATACGATCATTCATACCATATTTACATTTCATCATTCACTCGCTCATTCATTCAGGACATGATTGGAGAAACTGGCCATTGCCAGGACTCCCACTGTCACTTGATTATAGCAGGTCACGAGGCCACTGCCGTTTGAGTCTCCGAGGAGGATTATAGGGATGAGTGACGCAGTGCAGTGACTGTGCTACAGGATTAGGGTGGTTGGAAAGGCTACTGTGGAATTTCGTAAACTTGGAAGGGATGAGTTCTAGAATGTAGGGTATATTAAGGTCGTTATGAAGGGTTTTGTTGCTGACATAATAAGGGGCATTTACTATTGTTCTCAGGACTTTTGATTGAAAGGATTGGATACGCTTGATGTTCGACTTTTTTGATGTCCCCCATAGCTCTATTCCGTATGTCCAGATTGGTTTAAGTATAACTTTGTAGATTAGTAGTTTATTTTCTATTGAGAGATGGGATGTCCTTTGAAGTAGTCTGTATAGTTGTCCAAAGCGTCTGTTTAGTTCTTGTCTTTTTAGTCTCGTATGTGGGTTCCAGGTCAGTCGTTTATCGAGATGGAAGCCTAAATACCGTACTGTCTCGGATACAGGGAGAGGAATATAATTAAAATAAACTAGTGGACAAGACTTGCGACAAAGGGTGAAGGTAATGTGGGAACATTTTGCTTCATTACACAGTGATTTATTGATAAGTTTTAGAATCTACCTGGTATGTCGCTTGTGAGCTTCCACCTCTTACTCGTACATCGGTAAAACACTTACAATATTCATGTTTTTCCGAAAAACTTTCTACTTAGTCCGTAGAAGAATATTTTTCGGCTTTGTGTAGACACCTATTACTTTAGTACCTCAACAATCCGAAATAGCATTCCCAAGATAGGTGAATCTACTGTTGTTGTTTTTTGCCAGCGGCGATAAGATTTGTTTTTATCTTTATTTCACTGGCCTGTACAGGGTGGATAGTAAATTCTATGCTGTTTTGTAAATGGTCCTGTGTATTGTAATATTGTCAGTGCACTCCCTATAGTCAATTTGAACATATACGAGGGTCCAAATTTCCACAAAAACTGTTGTAAATCATCGTGTTCTGGCTCTGGACAGAAGACTAAATTGGTGAAAGCGCATCAAAACAAAACAACAAGCTGACGGACGACACTAACCACTTAAAAAGCTGCTGAACGATTGATTTGAACTAATGCTCACACAAAAATCACAATCATTAAAATACCCCATGCAAACGTGTGCTGGGATGGTCGACCAAAATGTATTTAATCCCTACCGATCATGTTTCTCACTTCTACTTTTACTCATGATATTCACTTCATTACCTTTAAACTGATATTAACCTCAAATCTACTTTTCTCTTCTAATTAGGTTCAAAATTAACCAAGACATCGGCTGTATCCACCCTCCCCATTTCTCTCTCCCTCATTCTGTTCCCCAACTCCTTCATATAAGAACATTTATCCTACTTCCTTCGTTCAGGTTTCAACTATTGGGTAATATGTACTACCATTTATAAAAGTAGGCCAAATTAGCCTATAGCATATTCTAACACGTTGCAATCAGCAGTAAAGCAGTTTTTTTTAAAGCCGTAAACTAATCTTTTAAGGCGTGGAAATATGTGTCGAATGTAAGAACTCACGACGGTGTGTATGTAAGAAGTACAGCCATAAAGAATTGATGAAGAAGTTTATATTCTCCTTGCCGGTGCAGTTCTGACCCCAGAATTTCCCAAGTGAGCCTTAGAGGCAGACCTTGGCACTAAACCTGTTCTCTTCTCAATGTATATGCATGTATGTTGGACCTGGATACTTTTTTGTCGGAATTTTTGTTTTTATGGCGAGTACCGAACACGTTTATTAAAATTTTAACTAATCAATATTAACTGGTAAAATGTTTTCTATTGTATTTAGCAGAATGTCCCGTAGTTGTCTTGGTACAATTTTTTTAAATTATTTTCTGTATTTTTTTATTCTATTATTTCCGATGTTATTATTTTGTAAATCTTAATCGGGTGAAACTGTAATGTTTGTTTGTGTTTTATTATAAAAAGGAGATAACTCCGAGTAATTTTACATGTTGCACTTCATTTCTAAGGTTTATAGTTATTGAGATTTTTTTATTATAAATTTCGAAGAGATTACTTTCGAATTGAGATTACAATATCTCATAATCAGTAACCACTTGTAGGTTGGTGTCAGCTGAAGACATTTTGGCCAGTTTATTTCCATGAAAATTAAAATCTTAGCTGTTACTATTGACAAGAAACAATGGAATAAAATGGTTAAATCCCAGGATTGTCTCCTCTTCGTTTTTAAGAGAACTTATTGGATTTAAAAAAAATAGTTTATACGGTGGTTCCAACCATTTGTGCTAAGTAATCATTGTACCTAATTTGGTATATATGCGTGATGAACAGTTCGCGCATAACTAACACACGTAATAACGATCTATTTTATATATACTTAGAAGACGAGACTTTGAATTGGAATGAATTAAAAATGTATTCTGAACTTCGTAAAATGAATACTTTATTTTTAAACATGCCAGCTGAATGCTTTTAACAAAATGGATAGAATAAAGTGGGGTTCCGCTATGTTTTTTTTGTTTTTTTCAAATACCGTAATAATAAATTGATTGTCTTAATTGTAAAATAAATACACCTAAAAAGTTAAAATATGTATTGGCCTAACTTTAGAAATTTTAAAATGTTTACTCTCCCTACAAAGCAAAACTAAAACATCTAGAATAAATCACAATAGACCAACTCGAATACTCGACCATAAATAAGTTGGTATTGACATTAAAATATACTGCTACCTCCTCGGCTGTCACAGTAATGAAGATTTGGCGCCGGGGGAGTTTTTCACTTCATTAATATTTGGTTTTATATGTTTACGGATGCTTCTTGATATTTATACCTTATGTTCTGTTTCAGCCGAACGCCTCCCCGCTGGGTTCCCCCAGATCACCCAGGCTCCCAGCACCAAGGTGGTAGAGATAGGGCACACTGCAGTGCTCTCCTGCGTGGCGTCAGGTAATCCGCCTCCAACGATACGGTGGGTGAAGGAAATGCGCCCTGTGCAGATCGGCAAAAACCCTCGCTACACCATCCTGGACTCGAGCATGCCCTCTACTGCTGGTGAGTACCAATATTTATTAGTTATTGTATATTTAATGTTTGGCCTAGTGCAATAATCAATCAGAGCCATTGGAAGGTGATAGGTAAAGAACTTGTGTCCACATACCAGCAATCAAAAAGTTCTTCATCATATACAAAACTACATTTCTCATTTATTTTTTAAGATACGAAATAATTCCTTAAATAAAACTTCTACAAAAGTTGTTTTCCTATATTATTATATATATAACTTATTTATTGCGCTAAAATTACAATCTGCCTTATTAGGCAATAAGTAATTGAGACAGTGTGTTCTCATTCATACCATATTTACAATTGTTCTTCACTCGCTCATTCAGACAGTATTAACAAACAGCCCAGAGACTTCCAAACATCCTCATGGTTGTCACCTCCCTTGCATACGAAAGAGGAAGTGGAGTCTTGGGAAGTGTCCCCCACGTTCCTCCGTCAGCCCCGTCACCAGGTACAAGCCAGTGGATGCTGACGTAGAGCGCGAGAGCCACATACGCTCAGGACATAATAGGAGAAACTGGAAATTACCAGAAACATTAATAATAAAATGATTATTAGATCATTTCTTTAATTTTATTGTAGAATTGAAAGTGTTTTATTTATTCTTTTCGAAAAGATGTATTTGTTCGGAATCGTCTTTTGATTTTTGTCAAATTTATTATCGTTTCAACATATTGTGTATTTCTGCATTAAGGCATTACTTGAATTGGCCTGAGGACGGAAAAGGAATATTTACAGTACAACACATATTTAGGACTACGAACATGTAGCAGGATGTTGGCTGGTCGAACAGTTTGAAAGACTATGTCACATTTCTCTCACTTGACAGAAAAACAGTTTGAACAGGTTTTATTTCAAACATATCATTTCCTTACCTCTCTATTAATAAAATTTGACAACTGATAAAATGCTGATATGAAAATGAATTTCCACTTGAAGAAGCAGTTAAAGATATAAAACATGTTTAAACTGCTCTCCTGTACAGTTGGGGTAACGTGACATAGTGTCCTATACGTCCAAGGTACAGATGTCTATAATAACAGCGCTAAAGTCAATTCCAACATTGTGGTAGAAATGAATGATAAAGCTACCGCAGTACCATCACTTTTTGACGTGGCAATATCGCGTGATGTCAGTTTTTTTTTTTCAATCTAGTGAAAAGTTCCCTGTCGCTCTGAATAATAATTAATAATTCCCATCTAGCAAAAAATAAAATAATACGATTCAGTTTTATTATCGAGGGTATTTATATGTTCCCAATCAAACTCTCCATTTTGTCGTTCGCATGCCATATCTCATTTCATTTATTAAAACTTGGTATTGCAATACCCACAGGTCTACTGTCGGCTTCTAATTATCTATCCCTCTGCATTCACCGAGCGATCTATCTTCCTCCCCATTTCTAACCTACTCCATAAGGGTTTATTTCCTTGGTGAATGCTCTGAAATAAAAAAAAAATATTAAATCATAGATAGCTCCTCCATATTTAATGATTTTTTTTCAGTGTATAATAAGATCATATTCATAATATCATCAGATCATTATATTAATATATATATTATTCGGATTCGATAATTCAGTATGAAGCCTTGACCGCTCGATGTGATGAAGACAAATACGTTTTAAAAAAAATATGGTGAAAGGAAGAGAGGTACTAATGACAAAAAGAGCATGAGGGAGAGATGGCTTACAGGCTACAGTAAATGGGCACCGAAGGCAATATGTGGAGTGGGGGCTAGGATGTAACACATTTGTCTTTCTTGTTTCATTTGGATATATGACGCTAGGGGTTGTAGGGGGTGGGTAGGGGGATGTCATATGTCAGGCGAGCCGAGCGGGTGGGCGATTTCTGCAGCCCTCGTCGATCTATCTTCACCGGCCTTCTAATGAAAATGGCAGTGGGCCTTCTGCCATCTTGTCTTTTTTCTTCTGCTTCTCTATCTCTCTCTCCCTTCCTCTTCCTCTCTCTATCTCTCTTTCACACTCTCTCTCTCTCTCTCTCTCTCTCTCTCTCTCTCTCTCTCTCTCTCTCTCTCTCTCTCTCTCTCCCTCACTCACCCTCTCCGAAACAATTCAGAACTCAGTTATAAAAAGCATGGTATTGTACAATGAACTGCCAAGCTCTTTCTTTAGAACTTATCAAGAAATCGATCAGTTATTACTATCTATATATAATTAAAAGCTTTTATATATATAGCTTTCTAAATTCTAAAAGGATTTTCAATTTTATAAAGTGAGTATCAAACAAAAAATATCAATTAATCAATTTGGAAATCCCATTCATTTGTGGAAACAATAATGTATGTAATGGAGTAAAAGCTCAAAAATCGGATTATATTGTATTTCGATGTTCCTTATTTGCGCTTTTGTTAAAAGCAATTAATGTAAAAATCGAACAATGTTATGACGTTGATCTATTGGCACTGGAACCTATTTCTCGTTAATTTTAAGAAAGGTCGTTCACTACCTAAATTTGCTATATTTTGTAAATAAAGCGTTATTCATTCATTCTCTCTCTTTTTGGTCGGCCGGTCATATATGTATCACACCGTGACCTGTACATATGTACTCAACTCTCGTTAATTAGATAATGGGATGGATGCATTCATTGCGGTCTAATACAGGTAAATTTTATTAAGATTCATTTTTATAGAATCTGTATTGAATTCCATAATTTTAATAACAAGGGGATATAAAGAAAAAAAAATTTAACAGTATTGTAATCCTAGGAGCATATAAGATTCACCAAAAAGTTCCGCTTGGAATATAAATAAATAATAATATTCTGATTACTTAAACCGTTCATAGGTGTACTCTAATGTTTTGTTTATTTCATTGAAAGTACTTAAGTTTTGTTTGGTCCACGAAAATTGCCATTTTAACAATCAAAAAAGTATTGACAAAAATAACCTATTTTAAATCGACCCGAATGACATTTTTTAACTTTTTTTTTTTAACACCTTTAAAATAATGTCTGTTTACCGTCTCTATTTTTTTATTAATCATCAGAAGGGTATAGACGCAAAATATTATACGGTTCTGTGCTGTGATTTTGTAATTCTAAACATTAATAACAAATTCTTTCTGCTAACTTGATTTATGTGTGCGAGGTATGAAACACAGGAAATAAAAAAAAAAAAGTTTATTGTTTATTATTAATAGGATCCCTTTCACTCCAATGATTTTCATCTTATTTTTTCCACAATTTCATATTGAGAGGGGGAAAAAAAAGGTTTATAGGTACTCGCTAACCAGGCATAAAAAATGATATCCATCTCCATTTCTCTGCCTATTGGAGGAACAAATTAAAAAAAGTACGCCTTGACTCTCACCGGCTTTTGCACTAATTAACTTCTCCCGATTAGTCACAGCGTCTCAAGTAGTCGTATACTCACATATATAAATGTGTTCTGCTGAATGGTGCCATGCTGTATTCTCATCGTACATCTGTACATGACTGAGAACGCAGCTTAAAGTCTCTAACAATTTCAGAACGCTATGATGAGAAAAGTGGTTAGACATTCCTCCCTCGATAGTCTTAAGTATTCCGGCCTGCACCCGTCGCTTGGTGTGCCGACGGTGGGTGAGTCATCTACCTGAGACATTAAGTTCTTCGACTCATTGTAGGACGTTACCAACCCGGCCATTAACGCCATGTCTCCTCCCCCCTTGGCCCTAGCGCCTTCAATTCTTCCCCACTCCAACACAACCTTCCTTCGGGACACCACTCCCATTGGCATTGACATAACCAGTTCTCAGTTCCCTTGTAGTTGTTATACTTAGACGTAATTTTTGTGTGTTAGACTTGTTTATTGTATTCACCTACCCTGCCTTGGTAAATGCTGCGTCGCATTTGGCTGTACCATCAAACAAAAAAGAAAAAATGACAAGACAGTTTCTCCTCCCGTTACGCTCCGTAAGTTAATTTATATATTTATTTATACATTACTTCAATGTTTTAATATCACGTGCTTTTATTCATAGATAATTTCAAACCATAAGTTAAAAACATCCAAAAAAACTAATTGTTTTTCCATTTAGTTATTTGTGCTCTATATACTTCACACAAGTTTTGACATGTCAGAATTTTATTTATAACTTAAAAAAGGAGTCATTCCATTTTTTTTTTCTTACCCAGAACATTTAAAACAAAAGGGTGACTTTCGGGTTCGTAAAAATGACTTGCTTATTCTGAAGTTTTGTTTTTCACTGTATTCTATTTTAAAAACGAAGAGCAATCAAAGTGCCATTTGCCGCCTTAAAATACACGTTCTTCAACAAACAAAAGGCTTAAGTTAATGTTAGCAACCTCTCGATCTAACTTACAAGAAGTAGAGACACAACTTCGTGAATTATGTCCATTAAATGCGGTGTCGACTTCTTCTTTAGACGCTGAACAGGTTAACAAAATAATAATAACGGCATTGGTATAAAAAGAATATTTGGAAATATTTTTTTCATGCATTTTTATTGTAGAATTCACTATTAAAAAAATAATTAAACGTAATGTTGACTTGTGAAGCATGCATGGAAGCTATTGAAAAAATTGTGTAAGGGAGCCGAAAAGGACTCATTGGAATTAAAGAGCGAGGAGGAATAATTTAACCCGATGTGGACTTTCTTCAGAAAAAAAAAATCTGACATCAGACCGAATTTGGAACACATTTAATTAAAAAATATATAGGAAAAAACTATTTTAGTAGTCAACCATTTTTTGGAAGAAAAAAATCATTATGTTTCACCTATTACATCAATCGGACAGCTTTATTTTAAAATTGGACTAAATAATTACTTGCGAAACGTTAATGATAATTTAAATACAGAACAAGTCCGGTCTAAAAAGAATAAAATTGTTTTCTTTAAAGGTCAGTAATTTATTAAAACAAGTAACTTTATTTATTATGTGTGTTAACTGTAAATGAATATATTTATTATGATAAATAGCAATATTTTTCCTAATCGCATGCGAAGCAATGTCTTGTTCAGTAAACTAGAGTCTGGACACCCCAGGGTGTTTAATTGCGGGAAGTGCAGTATGCGCTGAGCCATTCAATCGTTTAGGAACCCTACCCGATGCCCCCCCCCCATCCTACTCAATTCTATGTTCTATTCTTTACGGGAAGCGTAGGTTAAGTTAGTTATAGTCTACTATCATTCTGGGTTAGCACCATCACCTTCAAATTTCAAAATAATTGCTTATCAGTCAGTATATATGCATATCAGTTGTTTAAGCTCATATTCTTTATAACATTTACCATAGCTACAGAAAATATAGAAGCATTATGAGCAATTTTAGTTTATTTCGTTCCCTACAGGTTCCAAATAACGTAAATAAAAATTTGTCAAAATAGAGGGGTTGGGAAAAAAAAAAAACGTTTATATAATAGAGCTTCTTTAGGAATTAATGTAACGTATATGGGGATAAGTTCTCCTAAATTTGAGGATCTAGTAAGCTTGCCGGGATAAGGCCTAGCTAGAGGAGAGGGAGAAGGGATAAGAGGTTTAAAGAGAGATCACGGAAATTGACCGATAAATAAAATATCAATTTGAGATAGGAGTTGTTCCGATAATCCTAGGCCGCAAAGCTAAGCCTCAAACTTAAATTGAAAGCAGTAAGCCTGCTGCGGGCTTTGTCTAGCTGTCGCTGTTTAATGGTCTGTAGTGTCTATAGCCTTTAGTAGATATAGCTTCCGGCCAACTTGTACTTCCTGTCTGTCCGCCATAATCTAACCGATCATATCGACCTGTTTAGTCCGTACCCTCTTTTCCCTCCAGGCCAGTTTCGCAGCCATTTAGCAGAAACGAAACTTCCCTGCACTTGAGTAGCCTAAAGTATTGACCAATAAAGCCCTGGGCAGGAAGATTCCCGTAGCTCCTTTCGAAAATGTCAACTAAATCGGTTCAATAAAATAATTGCAGTATTTGTCTCTCCATGGCTTTATTTATTGATTACAAAATTTACATGCTGGACTAAATCCTTATGCGAATAGAGCCCGAGGCCCATCAATAATAAACAACTAAGATCTTGCGTGTATGGTGTTTTCCTCTCCTAATGACTTCGTAAATAACTGTGTAGCATTACCTGCATCAGTACTGGTCACTACAACCAGGCCGCTGTCTGGCGAACGTCGAGAAAGAGATAAGGAGAGGCCAACCGCGTGCTAGGGTCACTACGACCCGGCCGCTGTCCGGCGAGCATCAAGAAAGAGATAAAATGGGTGGATCTGCAGTCTTTGACCTTTGCTGGCGGCCTAGTTGGTGGGCAGCTTTATTCGTATTAATCTAACTCCATAAGATCTTAGAAAGTGTGGCCCGACAAAGCACTATTTTCATGAGAAGAGGAACATGGTAGGTATTATAGGTAGTTTATGTGGTCTTGGTATGACCACAAATTCACACTCGGTATCCAAGGATTGGTGAAAACCGTCCGGATCCCAAAGGCGAGTGTCAACCGGAGAGACAGACTGGATTGCTCAGGTAGACGCTACTAGGTAAAGTGGTGGGGTCCCGGTAAACGACGTCGTCCGAGAGAGAGAGAGAGAGAGAGAGAGAGAGAGAGAGAGAGAGAGAGAGAGAGAGAGAGAGAGAGAGAGAGAGAGAGAGAGAGAGAGTCTGTCTGTTTGGCCAGTGTTCCAAGCCACCCAGGAGGTCCTGGCCAAGGCTTCGTTACCTTTTTGTTTATAGTGGAAAGGTATCGCCCCACTCACTGCAAGGAGCTTGATGCAACCTGCAGAGATTGAAGCCCTACGAAAACCACTCTTTAATAATTGATGAAACCACTATTATACATAAATATACTCTATAGGAACCAACGCTAGAGAATAATTAAATATATCCATTACAATAAAAACTGTATCAATAAGTGTTTTTTTCTCTCGTTGATTATGAAACATTTCTATATAATAACAGCAATATAGAATAATAAAAGCAATATTATTGCAGTTGGATAATTTTTTTATGTGGCAGCATTTTTGGCGAAGGAGCTATTTGTATATTCTATATACCAATAGCTCCTGGTAAATCTTACAGGTTAGGTGTATTTACGAATTACACGCATTTTTAACTTATATATAAAAGCAAATTTGTTACCGATCACGCGCCCGAGTTTTATGTAAAATTTAAGAAGCTATGTTTTCCTATAGACCACTTGCGGCCATAGGACTCACCAGTACCACCGAATATAACTTAAAGAAAATGCTAATACTTACTCTATCAGCAATACTTACGGTTAACTGCTCAATGTTCTTATGGCTAATGATGCGCTTTTTCTTTTCTATAGTACTATATTATCGATATAACAATATTCAAGAATTTATTTTTGTTGACATACGCTATTGTATTTCAGAAATGTGAATTATGAAAAAAAAAGTGTGAAATCATGGAAACATCATTTATACCAATACATTACCTTACTTGAGATTTTAATATATGTATTCATCCTACAACAGTTAAGTAAACATTGAGAGAGAGTGTGGGGGGGGGGGGATTATTCAGTTCAAGTGTCTGATTCAAACTAAATAAAATTATTTTGGCAAGTAGATTTCTGCGCGCAGCGAATGAGAGAATCGATTAATTATTAATAGACTATAATGCTTTAATAGAAATAATTTTTTATTTAACAACTTTATTATGATGAAATTACAATCTGCCTTAATACTTAATAGGCAATGAATCATTGAGATAAATGTTTTCATTCATACCATATTTACAATTCATCATTCGCTCGCACATTCATACAATATTTACAAACAGCCCAGGGGCCCCCCCAAGTCCACACGGTTATTGCCTCCCTCGCAAGCAAATAGAAATAATTGAAGTTGTCTCATTATCCCACCAGTGATAAGAAGCGTGTTTCTACGGGTGTAGAGAGAGAGAGAGAGAGAGAGAGAGAGAGAGAGAGAGAGAGAGAGAGCGAGAGAGAGAGAGAGAGAGAGAGAGAGAGAGAGAGAGAGAGAGAGAGAGAGAGAGAGAGAGAGAGAGAGAGAGAGAGAGAGAGAGAGAGAGAGAGAGAGAGAGAGAGAGAGAGAGAGAGAGAGAGAGAGAGAGAGAGGGGGGGGAGTGAGCAGAGTGCGGGACCCAGAGCAGCTATACACCATGTTGTTTTCCTTCTTTCAGAACAAATCGATGAGGGTACGGGTGGGTGATTGCCTCTCTAGTCCATGCCCTCCGACTTGTGGAGTTCCTCAAGGAGTGGTTTTGTCTCCGGTTCTTTTAAGCATGTACACATCTGAAATTGTTGGGACAAACTATAAGAAAGCTACGGTAACGCTTTCGCCGACGACATTGCTGTTTACAGCAGCACCATGAGTGCACAGAGAGCTCTTACACAGGCCGAGTCAGTTTGTAACGTAATCAGTAACAGACGGGGCATGCTAGGCATCAGTCCAAACACCGGGAAGACCGACTGCGTAATCTTCTCCCTCCAAAAGGGGAAAAAAGTTTTGCCAAAATCATATAGTATAGGAGAGCAAGAGAACACACCGACTTTCTCAGTGTACTATATGGGTATAACAATGGATCGGCATCTCCATTTCTACTCTTTTTAGTAATAAAATAGAAAAGGTACGTCAAAGGTCTTACCGGCTATCGCACTTGCTAACTTCACCCAACCTGTCGCTTCGTCTCAAACTGATGATCTATTAATGTGTCCTCCGGCCAGCTCTGCTGTGCTGTACCCCGCTATTTACAGCCAAATGTCTCCAACATTTCCAGAATGGGATCATGCGAAAAGTGGACCGACATGCCTCTCTCGAGAGGTTAAAGAACGCCGATCTGCACCCGTTGCTAGGTGTGCCGTCGGTGGGTGAGTTCATCCGCCGGAGACACATCAAGTTTTTTGACTCGTTGCAGCACATAACCAAACCAGTGTTTAACACTATGACCCCACCATAATGTGTATCATTATACTTGTTTATTCCATTATATAATTTCTTTAAAATAACGAAACAGACAGGAAATACAAAAATAATTTGTAAATAGATTCGCCTGAGGACCTATTATTGTACATAATTATCTGTAAATTTTACAAAAAAATAACGATCCTCGGATCTATTGATATAATTTTATTTAGGAGATACCTAGATATCGATGCCCTGCAATGCCGACTGTGCTAATTAGATTTCAAACGTGATAATTTAGAGTTGGGATATTGGCCTCAACTTCATGCTCCGCCCAATCAGCCTTCATCAGTCTCAATTGCCGATGCGGACTTCACTTAGCGATGTTATGGTGATTAATCAATCGCGTGTGGCAACCGTACAGGTATCATTACATCGTCGCTTGATGATTAAATAGGCATTAACCAGGGGACATAGGCAAATAGTCTCGGTGCTATGGGGTGAAATGAAGTGACTGATTCTAAAAGTGTAAGGGGGAAAAAACAGTTATTAGGGCTAAATTGCTCACTATTGTAAAGCCTGATTAGTTTAGTTGGGTGGTGAGTCTCGCCATTGTGCTAGTCATGTCAAGAAGTGAGAACTGTTAGCTATTTTAAGTATTATATACCTGGCCAATGGGTCCCATCTTTCCTGGTGGGGTAGTGCAAGACCAGTCAATTATTACATGCACTCATCAAGGTTTAACTTGGCTCACTAGCTATGCCAGCCTATTAGATATGAGGGGGTGTATTTGATGTGATATTGGCTTTACAAAGGAAGTTTTGATTTTCGTCAAATTTATTATTAAGTCCTAGTTGAGATGTGTAGAATATATTCATATATTCATCACCTAGAGGGGAAAATGAAATAATATTAAAAAGTATACCTCAAATTTAACAATATTGTTCAAGCATTTTTCAAAATACAAAATAAGAAAGATAGTATAATAGGTGAATAAATTAAAAGAAAAAAAGAGGGGAAAATAATAATTATAAAATTAAATAAATAAATATCATTAGTTCCTCTTAAGAAAGCTTGCGCCTATGAGTTTATCAACAAAAATGTAAACTGGTAGTAATCGTATATAGTTAAAAAATAAAAATAAAATAAGATAATAATAACAATAACAAATAATACAAAGGTCCTAGGTTACCAAACGTATGTCTGAATGGTAAGGATGTATTTACTAACCGTAATTTCAGTGCCCTCGTCAAAACTTTTAATCACTATTCCCTATAATGGAACCTTAAGTAAAAATACAGCTGCATACTTGCTCTTGGAATTGAACTCCATTTATTGATCCTTCAAATTAATGATGTTATGTCATGTTTTGGAGAAGGTTGTTCTGTTAAAAAAAAAACTGTGTAAGCTAGCATGAGATGCATTGGTCATGACTTATTTACCCACTGTGGCCGAAGACGAGCTTCGGAATGAAAGTCAAGAATCCCAGGCAACGGACTGGAGCCATCAGAGCCAACGGGCCGTGGTATAAGATGCAGGGCCCAAGAGGTCCGCTATCAGAGCAGAACGGGCTATCAGACATCTTCCAGTACGTCTCACGGCCTTCATAGCGAGGAGTGGAACGATGTTGAAATAACACTATTTATCACCAGCCAACCACGACTGTTATCAATGGCGTGAGGATTCATCACAAAATAGGTTCATTAATACATTATCTTTGAGTAATTACCCAGAGGATGAGGGCTCCACGCTAATTGATGATTTATCAACAAAATATGTACGACTACGTACATATGTAGCGAACTTAAAAATTAGCCAATTAATATAAAAAAATTAAAGTACAAAACTATTAATAGCCAGCTGATCAGTTCTTTAAGATAACTAAGTATACCATGGCGTTAAGCTCTCTCGAAAACATTAAATATTTATAAAACAAATTAAGATTTACCAATTTGCTTTCTAGTCAATATTCCAGTTTTTTTACAACTTTAGCTTGTTTTAAATCGATTTTCGAATAAAATAGTGAGTGTTTTATCCTCTGGATCACGTTTATTAATTACTTAAGCTGCTATCTTCCTTTTATCCATTCAATCTCCATTAGTAATTTTGAAAAGAACGCCTTTGTTAAATCCCCATTAATCCGTTCCCTTGTCCTTTCTAGTCCTGTTTCATCTTCACCTAAAATTCGTTCTCTGGCCTTTGTTTTTTTTTTTCCTTTCTCTAAAGCGAGGTGTTCAAATCTCTCGGCTGTGTAAAAGGTTTTTCGTAATAGTCGAAAACCATAAAATCACTGTAATGGGAAAAGAAATATTCCGGGTATTCCCCTATTATTTATAGTTTTAGGGTTTTACTGTTATTTTCATTTTAACTCATTTAATGAAAGAAGTTTTTTTAATAAAAGAAATTCCGAGTAGTTTATCCTCAATAATTGACGATTATTTAACAAACTCGTGGAGAGTAAATGGACGGACCAATACTTCATATTTTTCCACGCTCACCGTCCTCCACCTCCTTTTTATATATTGAAAAAACGGCGATTTCCGTTTGAATTGATCCAAACAAAATCCGATTGGTCAAGAAATTTAAATAATACAAAATAATAAACGTTTAAGAAGAAATTTTCAACAGCTTGCCTGGAAGGTTTTTTGGGTTTTGAATAATTCTTAGTTTTTCCTTGGTGAAATTAGGAAAAACTCAATATAAGGCGTATCTGTTTCAGAACTGAAGATCAGTGAATTCAAGTTAAGGTAATAATTCTACTCCCAGCAACAGTAATAATGTGGAGCAATCTATCATATTTGTTTCAACAAAAAAACATAATATGTTTAATCCCTCTTTTTTCTTTTTTTTTTTCCTGCTTTCAATATTATTTGACTAGATCAAAGACACGGATTAACAAAGTTTCGTTTGTCCGTTCAGCCGTGTTCGCTCGGGTACATTCTCGTTAGAAAAATTCCGGAAACAAAAACCAATTTATATTGCTTATATTAAGTGCATGAAAATGCAATAGCAATTTGAATTTAAAAAACATAAGGGACTGAATATTTATGTTGATCCATTTCGGCGCCGGTATCTCGCATTGAAAAAACAGAGCAGACAAAAACCGTGTTATCTCTCCAAAGCTGTGGGGCTCCAAAGGGCCTTTGATTAAAACTGATTGGATTTTCGCTTTGTCAAACATGAACTGCGCCCGGCGCTCCTGCCGGCAGTAGCTGCGCTTGTTAATTTTTGCAATAAATATCACCTTATTGGGAACTGGTGTGAATTTGATCCAGTTATATATTCAGAAGGAGTTTGTGTTCATTACTGCTGAACTACTGTGTTATTATTAATCCTTTTTTTCTTTACAAAAAAACAACGGTACGAGAAAGAGATCAATCCCATCAATTGAGGTTTGTATCTAGGTGGCAGTTTCTTGCCAGTAATGTAATTTAGGTACATATTCTCCTCAACAGAATTACATGAGAATCTTTGATTTTTAACTTATAACTTATATTTTCTAAAAATTGTTGTTTGTTTCAATTATAGAAAATTTGAAACAAGATACAAAACATGAAGTTACGTCGTATTTTTTTTGACGATGATGATATTGTGTATCGAAAACTGTTTGTTAGAGTTCGATTAGTTAACCAAAAAAAAAACAGAAACCCCCAGGTTTCAGGTTTGACCCCCCCCCCTCCCTGGAGCTCAGTAAGTTATTAAATTGGTATTCCCAACTTTTTCACGGACGTAACGAAACTTTTAATTATGTGATAGATCACATTTGTATTTGTTACTATTTCATGGTTTGTAAATATTACACAGGCTATAATGTACTGTCCCATAAGTAACTGAAGTTAAAATCCTGCTAAATGAAATACGCGGAGCAATACGACCCCTGAAGTTTCAATAATTTATTTTGTACCTTGTATATAATGTTTTTATTCGATAAATGAACGAAAGGGGGGTCAAGGGGGGGGCTGCTTTTTGGACTAATGTACTTGATCACCTTTGATGGTTTTACTTGCAAATCTCTTGAAGCAGCAGGTCACGCCTTTCAGACGCCTGTCTAGATAATGGCGAACTATTAACAACATTTAGGTAAATAAGAATTTTGATGAAACATTGAAATTATAACTGCAGTATGTATAGCGGCAATCATTACTGATTACATTTCAACATAAAATTGATTTGTGTATTGAAACTGCTCAATCACTCCAACTAATTCGTGGCTAATTATTTACTGTCAAGATATTCCCCCAGGCTTCATAAGCATATATAAAATTAACATTCATGTTAATATGGAACCTTGATATTTAGTTCCCGAACAGGAACTGTATTGTAATATTAATTGAAGTTCTCCACAGTATGCATATATACGAATATAAGATAAAATATATTTTTAGTTAACAGTTTCACGGAAAGTATTGCTCAGTTCTAAGACCGATACACATGTAAAATCCCCTCAGTACCGGCGAGAAGTGATTGGTGATCCCAATCCCCGGGAAAGAGACAGAAATGTTAAATATAGCCGGAGCTCCCACTCTTCCCGATGAGGTTCCACTCCCGGAATGCCTAAATCTTCAGGCTAGATCCTCCCAGGGCAGAACTACCTTCCTCCTCTCAGGCTCTAAGTAATGGTACTTACCTCTTACTGTGAGCTGGTCAGTAAAGAGCTTGAGGTCCTACTTTAGTTCTCCAGTTGGCGACTTAATATCCAAGGGACAACATCTGTATCTTCGAACTTATGTGCGAGACATAAGTATCATCGGTGGAGTATTGTCCGGAGCGAGTTGACCTTGATAATTAATTCACTTACTACTTTTATCTTACCCATAGTTTGTTATTATTTCTAATGTTTCAAGCGTTTTCCATGGCTAACACCATCGTCTTCAGATGGACAAAAAGGAGAAAACATAGACACATACATATCATTGATTTTTGAAAATTCAACAGATTAAAAGACTAAAATATATTCTAATTCACAATTAAAAACAAATAAATTATTAAAACTCAAAACTTATATTAAAAGTTAGAATAATACAAATAATTAGAATCAAGTAAATAGCAGTTAATTATAAAAACTTGTAAATTTTTAAAATTACAATAAAAATGTAAATACTTTATAAATTGTTAAAAATATCAATAAATAAACCAAAAAGTAAAATTATATTTTGGCCTACCGTTTGAAATTCAAAAATAATTTGGTATTTATCTTGGAAAAGCTTTTGCTTCCTCGATCGTCTGTCTGTCTGTGATTGACCGAATAAGTAAGGGATTGTTGCGGGGACTCTTTTGTTTGTTTTTGGTTTGTATTTTGGAAATCCTCCATATTAGAAAATTTAAGTACGAATTCTTTTTTGTAAAAACTTTTGCATTCAAATTCATCACTTAAGATAATAGGTACTACATTGGGGGGGGGGGGCGTGTTCCTAGAAACATAGCTTGACACGCGTCTTTTTTTTCACCAAACAAAATGTCAAAAATATTCGATTATACCAATTTCAGAAATATTTTAATCCTTGCCTGGAACCTTCTTTAAACATGTATTCGGCTTCAGTAATGCCTGCCTGGTTACTTCTACCCATAATATAACTAATAATATTAATATTAACAATATTACTGTATACATATAGTTGCTGTGGTTAAAAATGTAAAACCCCAAAAACACGTTAACAAATATTTTTCTAAGCACGTAAAATGATAAAAAAGTATGTAAATAATTAGAAAATCCCTGTGGTTAAACCAAAATTAAAAACTGATCATATAAATACACCTTGTGGATGGCATGACCTAAAACGAAAAAAAATGTAGAGGCTTTAACATTCTGGTGGTAAAAAAAAGTCCCCTGTTTCACTAAAAAACATGATATTGGGATACAGTTTTGTTACCCAACTACATCACAAATATGTTCAACTCAAGATGCTTGATTAGGGGCTATTAATCAATAAGTTGGTTGGCAATGTTGTACATAATGTTTTATACCATGTAACATTATATTTACAGATTCTCTCTCTCTCTCTCTCTCTCTCTCTCTCTCTCTCTCTCTCTCTCTCTCTCTCTCTCTCTCTCTCCCTCCCTATATGTGAACTTTAATTATGTATTGTCATTATAGCTGTCATTGAAATCATTGTTAAATGTTTAACTCACCCCTATTTAATGAAGAGTGTTTATATATTGCTTTTTAGTTTGGTTTAATGGCCTGGTGGTGCTAAAAATTACTACTATTTCACGCAAAAGCTACCTAATAATGACTTAACCTAATCAGCGAAAATAATAACAATATATGAAAGTACCCTGAACTTAAAATTAACATATAGCTGTATAACATATATTAACATATTAACATATATATATATGTCTAGCTTCCAATTCAGTTTGCCAGATTTCCGGATCCATTCATTTAGTCCTCATCGCTGATTTCTGTGCTCAAATACAAAGTGAGAATTAAAATTATTTGCTGACTAATGGATTTGACATAACATACATGAATCTATAATTTAATTCATTTTTGTCCGTACAGATATTGCGTATAAGGTTGCACATTATTCTGAAAAAGCTATCATATTTGAATTATATCCATAGGGTCCCAGTGCACAGTATCAATCCCCTCCATCCAGAACTGTATGAAGGGAGGAAAATTTAATTTTCTTACTCCGCCTTTTAGTCTCAGTGAGATTCTTAAATGACGCCCCCTCCCTTGTATGTGTGAGGCAGTCCCGGAATGGGGTGAAAAAGGAAAAAAAAACACAAAAAAAAGGCAAACATTTTTTGCTGGGTTGAGCACGTGGAGTTGGCATGTTTTTACCTACCTGCTCCTGGAGGAGGATGGGGAATATATCCTGCCCCTCAACACATATAAATGGAATTATTTATTTCCAGAAGGAATACTTCCTCCCGCCTTCCAAACCTTTTTCATAATTTATTACTTTTGCTTCATCAAAGAAATACAAAAGAGTCGTCTTCGTGGTAAACTCCATACCCCGCCCTCGGGCTCCCTATATTAACTAATATTTTATTTGCATAGAAAATTTCTTGTTTTTTTAAATGAGATTTTGAAAGCAAATTAATAATAAAAAGGTTACTCTTTTGAAATCTGTCGTGTTAATTTGATACTGCGACAAAGAGACAAATAAATAATGTCATATTCAGTTAATGGAATATTAACTAGCATAAAAACAAAAGGGAAAAAAAAGCATTGTATGAAAGTCTTTCATGTTAGAGAAAACTCACATTAATACAATTCTTTTAATCCTGCAGCTGAATTAGTTGACATGTTAATAGGTTGGTTTTTTTTTATGATTAATGGTCGCGCATGACATGATGGAGACGAAAACAAATTGTTTATATTTTACAAATGCTTGTTTTAACTTAAATAAGAAATTAACTTAACTATACCTATTATATATTATTAATAATTATATAGCAATGCATTCTTTGTTGAAGACTTAGACCCTGACAGCTAAAGGTTTTGCGGAAGTGTATAACCTTTGAGCCGTGTATTCTATAATCCCAATGTTCCTATGAATTGTCCTCTAACAATATATTTTGTTTTTCTTTTATAATGTATTTGAACGATGATTATTTTTTTTACCACTGAAAGAAAATAAAAGGTATTTCAATATACAGTAGCGGTCAAAAGTTTCCGGCTGTGATTTTTGTGTTTATTTCTTTTGCTTATCATTTTTTATTTATATATTATGTACGACAATATATTTTAGTAAAATGCTACATTTTTCCATCGTCCAATTTTGATGTTCACTTGTGAACATTAATGGGGGGGGGGGCTTATCCTTGTTTGAAATGAACGCTTTTTTCGTCCAAATATGCCAACATCGACTTGACGCAGTGCAGCGTTTTCTCGTCTTAACTATTTGGTAATACCGTCTTTCTGACGTCAGCAGGAGATTTCCCCCTATTCACTATACCAATTTTTTTATTGTTTTACGAGGCTTTCCATACCTTGGTCGGTCACTCAAACCACCTCCTGAACTATATATTTTTCTTTATAATTTACTTACAGTACTTTTAGCATTTTAGCGATTTCACGACAAGTGTTTCCTTCAAGTGAAAAGCTAATAATTCTTTCACAGATATCCTTGCATGACGAAGCATTTTAACTAACTGAATGAAAATATTGTTTTGCACTACCTTAATAATGAATTGTGGGTAAAATAAGGAACAATAAATAATGAACAGCTGTGTTTACACTACCTAAATTGCTCACACCGTAAATAATGTTTTCAATTCAAAAATAAATGTGTTTAATCTATTTTTTTCAAAACTAATCATGTTCTTGTTTAATAAAAAAAAAATTTTAATCTTTATAATGGTTTCTGAGTATTAAGAAATATATATATATATGACCTGTCCGGAACCCAGCTGTGGTGTTTTTAACCCCTTACTATATATTGTGATTTTTCTTTGTTACATATACTCGCCAGGTCCTCCATATCCGGTCGGTGGATTGGCAGCTCTTAAGCGATGTCGCTAGTGGAGTGTTGTAGACTGGCGTAGCTGTATGAATAAACCAGGCCTTGCTCATGGCCTCGGGAACTTCACGAAGGACCACTAACTTGTGCAACTTGTTCTCATCAATACCTTCATCCCTGCTGTGCAATTCCTCACTTCCCATCCATACGCTGTATAGATTGCCCCCCCTGTGATGTTTTTAGAAGTTGAATAAATATGTTAAATATTACATCTTTTACCACTCTTCTTACTAATTTTTAGTTATGAAAAAGACTTTTTTAGGACTATTCTAAAGTTCAAAAGAGCAAACCACAATATATTTGATGTAGTATGTGTTCGCCTTTGAATCCTGGCCCTCTAAATATATTATTCTATGGCTAAAAATTCTTTAAGAAAGTTCTTAATTACACAATTACAATTTGCTTATCCAGAATTAATAATACTGACTTAATAGCTCATTTCATATTTTACCTAATACCGCTGAATCAGTATGTTACACTCTTTCAATGCAAGCGAACAACAAACGAACATGGACTGGAATGGGGATAGTAGATAGTGAGGTTTTGGCGACGAGGAGGATCGTATAGATGAGTGTTATTGTAATATGCTAATACAGTGAACTCTTAACTGTTGAAAAATTTGCTAGACATGCTTATTCAATATTCCAATTCAACAAAAGACAAAGTCACTTCAATGTTTTCGTAATGTGATTCGTAGGTCATTCAGGAAAAAAACATATACTCGCTCAGAAATATGTAAAATCTCATACAATAATGAGGCATGACTTCGCAATGATAATGACCATCTTTAGAACCTTATACTGAAAAAAATTTTTGGAAATGATTTTTAAGGTTAGCTTAACATAAGTAATTATTGATAACTAAACAAAGTATCAAACTTTATTTTAAACCTACTCAGTAAAACGTAAATTTGTCGTGTCCATTCGTTATAGGTAAAAAAAAAATAAAAACAACAGGTTGCATGTTCACGCTGAGAAATCAGACGAAACCGGTTTATTTAAGGTTCAGTTTAACGTTTTATCGGATCAGTCCAGGCAAGGTTTTATCAGCCAGTAAAGGCTATCTGTCTGGAATATATAATAATGGACTTAAGTAGTTTACAATCACCTCGCTTACGAATTTGTTCACCATAGTGGTGTGTACTGTACTTAGTAAGCGGGGCTCACCTTGACTTAATTTAGCCGTCTTTGGAAGCAGGTAGTAGTATTATCTATAATATATCGTCAAGTAAATGCCAACTTACGAAAATGAAAAATTGCACTGATTTTTTTTCGTTGATTTACAACTTTTTTTTGAGAATTTTATCAAAAATCTAGGTATCCATTTGAAAATGCGGTAACACAAGTGGTAACATCTGGGCTATAACGAAGAAAATCAACGGTGTGGTTCTTAATTCAAAGCTCGCTCTATTGAAAACCTGCACTTTTGCTATTCACAAGTTTGCATTTGTAATAACTATACGTGTGACAATAGCAATGCAACAGAGTGCGTTCTGGCACAAACATATTTATTATAACAATGCGAATAACAGTAATTCGCCTAATATATTGAAACCTACCTCATTTTTTACCATTTCTTTTTCTACTTTATTTGATCAAATTACCTTAACTAATTTGGCAGGTCCGTCATGAGATCTTTAATTCAAATTGTTTTATGTCTTTGACATAGGAATTTATCCCGATTGAATCGCCCGATCTCAAGGCTAATGTAGTTTTTAATAAATTGAGAAACTAGGAATTGTGAAATATATTCAAATAAAATATTTATAACAAGTAATTATAATTATATAGAGTGCTGACAAAAAGTATAAAAAAATATTCAATTCCTTTTAAAATAGGATAGTTACTGCTAATTACAAAAAACATGAAATTTGAGCTCAATTTCTTTTAATGGATCCATAATAAAAATAATATTAATATCACCCAATCGATGATCTTCCTTTTATCCAATCAACGTTACTTCTGCTGTTGGTTCTTCTCCTCTCTTCCTGTTGGTGACCGCCAATTCGGAGCTTGCTCTCATTCGCTCTTCTAGACGGTTGGGCTAAGACTGCCCGTTTATCTCATCCCCACTCCTAAGAGCATAAGGGAAGTTGCTTACCAGATGGGAGGGTGGCTGGTCATGATATTCTCAAATATCATGAATGTTACAATATATTTGTCGTATATTCCATTAACCTTGTTGGTTTTCATCCGGCAACATACTGCATCGAAACCATTCACAATGATAGCGGTTTTTTTCCTTAAAGACAGAAATAATAATTTTGATCCTGACAAAACCAGTACTGTTTAGTGTATTGAGTATTACTTATTATTATCATTATTAATATTAAATTTTTTTTCAGGAGCCCTTCAGATAACGAACAGCATCGAAGATGACTTAGGAAAGTATGAGTGCGTTGCAGAAAACGACGTTGGTACAGAGTACTCTCAATCCACTATGCTCTATGTCAAAGGTGAGTGCTTAAATTATTTCAAAATTTTAATTAAATCAATTGTTCAATTATTGTGTATAGTTTTAGTTTTTATAGAACGAACTGTTATGTCTTACGTAGGTTTTGTATACAACCACAAGGAAAAGTATTTTAATTTTTTTATTACAACTTTTTCGTACTACATTTTGAAATAAAAATTATATTAACTATCGTTTTTCCAACAATGCTCAATAAATTGTTTTGTTTTTTAAATCGTGGTTTATGATTTTACTCTTTTGATTTAATTTTATAATAATGCTGGAGCCTTGTACAGTAGTATAGTCATTTTATCATAATAAACTAATTACATCATATTGTAATCCTTTTCATATTATTGTGTGGAGCTATATTATAATAATATATTTACAACATTTACTAATATTAAGAAAAATAAATAAAAACTTACTCAATTCAACAAAAAACCTTTTTTACATATTAAAATATTCTTTAAGGTCGTCATAGTCAAAGATTTTTATTTACCTGTATACTTGTTCAGGACAGAATAGAATCGGGAAAAAAATTATTCTAAGCTATTCCCTAGGAATAACAGTAATTTTCAGAAGTTTAAAGTATGAAAATAATATACAATAAATAAATCGTTGCCAAACTAGAAAACGTCTGCCGAAATGGTGAGGTGTCGGAAAAGGAGGGTTTTGAAGATTCGTAAGCATGAAGCATGGCGAATAGTTTTCATATGATCGGCAATTTTTGGGGTAGAGGAAATATTTTCTTTATTTCATTACGACTACTGATTGTGGTGCAAATGTTAACATATGTTTTGTTCTTTCTTGTGTTTTGTCATGTGTTGTTTGACCAGTTTTGTGAGTGTATCGTTTGAAAGAAGTTTTGCTGTAATTAGCTATCTCCCATGTTAATGGATATTCTGCAGATTATATTTATAAGGTTAGGAACATGGAGTTTCGGGGGCAGATTGCCGGATCGGAGCGTAAAATAACCAATACATACGTTGTGTGCAACATGGAAATTCGGTGGTTGATATTTTGTTCTATCAAAATAACAATAATTGATCAAGACGTAAGAAGTAATCCGGATTTCAAGGCTGGTGCGATGGAGACTGCTAAATGTTAAATAAAGGCATGGGATTCGTAAGAACGAGAAATTCCCCGGTGAAAAGCTTTCGGAGGTGATTAGGTGAAGTACTTTGTTCAGATCATCCCCAATCGATGTGGATAATATCCTTTACTCAGTAGTTATTATTTAAGTGGCCCTGGATCGAAATCTAAATTGTCGCTAGGTATATAAATATTTATAAGTGATTTATGGGATAATGTAATTAAAAAATTTATTAAATTAATAAATAAATAATGGTTCCCTAAATATAACGAGGGATACGAGTATTTGCCATACAACTATTTGTCTTGCTAACAAAATTATTTATTTTTTAACATTAATCACTTTTATTGTAAGGCTTTGCTATATTCCAGACAAAATTGAAGCCGATCTCATTTTCCGTAGCTTTGGTATTTATTTAGCCACCCACCCTTCTCCTGAGATACATGAGGTTGGGATCGCATTATAAAATCACCACCTAGGTGGGATTCGAAACTGCACCGCCATACAGCAAACAAAGTCTAGGTAAATTTAACTAGACTGCATTGTTGTCAATTGCTGCTCTGTCAGTTTTGCAAATTTACTCTTACGAAATTTGGAATTAACTAGGCTATTGATGGCTCGAATAACAGGTTTTGAACTAAATTTAAATATTAATAAAATATGGACAAAAGAATATCAATTAAACAGTTGTTTTATACGTATCTAGTTGTTTAAATCTAGGTTTGCATCATCAAATTTTACTGACTCTTACAACTTTATTCTTCACCTGCTTATCGCTAATGACGAAGTTCATAATCTGATATCATTATTTCTTAGCAGCAAGTTGTTTATTACCATCGTGAAGAGGGATGTGTCGTTTTGTTTAGTTGCCTAGATAATATTCTCAGTCTAAGTATACAATAGCTTTTGGCATGTCTTTAAATAAGTAGCCACGGGACCAGAGGTAAAATGAGATATCTATCAGACTCAAGGATTTCTTGGCTATTTCAAGAGTTGAATTAAGAAACTTTTTGTGGGCTGAGTAATAAAACTCAAGGATTAGTAGCTTACTTGCCTTTTATTTATTTATTTTGGGGGGGGATACTGAAGTTGCGAATCAAGCCTTGAGCAGCCCAAACAATTAAAATCGTATAAGGGATGTATTTTCCATATTTATGTCATAAAAATATCTGTCTTTGAAGCGACAATATAGAGGATTGAAAGAATGCACATGAAATGGCTGCTGAAAGAGGATATCGGCAGAAATGTGGTCTTAAAGCGTCCTAGACTTGGGACACTGATGGAAAGGAAAAGAGAGTTTACCCCAGAACTAGGACGATTCGAACAACTGAGGGGAAGATGTCAGGCAGATGGTTGTAATCGTAGAAGATTGGTTGGACAGATACATCTGGGGCTCGAGAAACCAATCCTTTGTTGAAAGTCTAATCAAGAAAATGTGTTTTTCTAAACCTTAGTGAACAGTGTGTTCCTGAAATTTCTTCCCTAGGTCGTCATGTATTTTTTTTTTTTTTTTTTCCCCGGGGTGTCCATTTATATTCCTTCAAATTCCCCTGCAGTGATAGATGCCTCCGAAGAAGTCTACTGTAACAATGGGAAAGTGCATAGAAATAGCAATGGAATCCCATCGAAAGAAGATACAAAGAAACAAATTGGAACGTTGAACTTGAATTAATATTGTCGTGAGAATTAGCGTTACATAATGATTATTGTGTGTGTAAATGTAGAACAGTAATTTTTTTATAACTCCCTTTCCTTGCTCAATGCGCTCTAAAAATATTATAAAATATTTTTTTCATGTGATTAAATAACTTTTGGAAATAATCGTCATTAAAGTAAAGGAAAACTCACTTTCCTTCGTAAAAATAGTATATTTGAATCCACTCGTGCTATCTCAGCACTTGTAGTCCGTTATAGGTCCAGAATAGATAGGAAGTACGATCAGCACTTGATGATGGCATCCTGCTTCCAAATATATCAATTGGAGGTAAATAAGGGCTGACTGCTATTTTAATAATTAACCAGAAAAACAAAAAAGTATTGTTCTTTGTGCAAAAACAATTCTAATCCATTGCAGTTTCAAAGTAAAACCTCAACATTCAGGCTCCACATATACGAGTATGTACCTACCGCAATGTGTACATAAAATATTGTGTAAAATGCCTAACGAGTTGGGACTAATCATATTCTGTAATACCATTGTGTAGGGCAGTAGAAGTACGCATGTTGTCCAGCCCCCCCCCCCCCCGAAACAGCCCCTATCGCTATTACTTAGGATTATTGGCCTGGGCTGGAGCCCGCCGCTAATGAGTACACGGCCCACGATGGAGAAATGCTGCCGTTCTGCAGGGCCATTCGTATTCGTAAAGGGACCTGTTAGTGCATTAGTACTACCACCGCTGCCCTTACTGTAGGCAGAACAGATATTGCGGCCAGATCCTTGCGCGCTCCGACGCAAAAAACCCTCCTACCCGGCCAGGTCGCGGGCTGTTTTTGTGCTGACAACTAAATTAATTCCCGTTCATTTGACGTCGGCGGGGTGGGGGAGGGGCGGGAGAGGGGATGGTGGTCGGTTTTTGCCGCCTCCCCCTCTATTAATTAATTAACCTAACCTTCCCGTCTGCTACCTCCCTTACCTAACCTCGATACGAATTACCTAATTGATTACGCAACCTTCTATAATTGACATAATCCTTACCGCCTCCAATGGTAAAATAATGGCACTTCGTTCTTACATTCTCACTACTTAATAGACATTGCTCCGCATTCAATATACTTCGTAATTCTAATTTCATTATCGGTCAAATTAATACATTTGTAGTCATTTTAAAATCCTCTAAGATTGCCTGTGTGGTCTGCCTATCAATTTTATTGAAATTACTATGATTTTCATGCTAAATATGTGAGAGTTTAGAAAAAAATGTTGAAATTTCACAGAAGGTTATTTTTAGATCAATTTAAGAAAGAGCCTGGGATTTGAATCCGCCCCCTCTTGATAACTTCAGGTCAGGTGCCCTTCTTATTAGTCTAGCCCATGTGATTAACATTTAACGCTATAGAATCATTTTGAATAGCGTACAATCGAGAAAAAGAGACCATCTGAAAGATTAAGGGTCGATACAATAGCATTGATACCTACAATCGATTGTAAATCGTGCGGAAGAAAAAAACAGCTGGTAGAGGAGGGGATCTAAATAAAAGAAAAATATCGCCGGAGGGGTGGAAAGCGGATCCTTAGGCATTACTGGATTAGAGAAAAGCAATACCGTGGGCATTGGAAAGGAAAATAGGCGGGTAATGAAAAAGGCGGGACAGGAGTCGCAACAGCGATTATAACAAGGCCCTGGATTTTACAGGCGAGCAAATCCCACCATCAGAATTACCCTTCCTAACAATATAAAATTCTCTCTTCCCGTGCGTGACAGATATTCTTTATCGGTTTCCGGCTATCATTTTTTTTTTCTACTTTCGAGTAAAATCTGTCCATCATTTATCCACCTCCTGAGCCTACATATTATAGTCGCCTCGTAGTATATAATGAGAGATATAGGCTTGCAACAATTTTTTTTTTTTTACTGTAATCACTGTTGGCAATTTGTTCACTGTTATCAGTTTTTCCTCTTCTAGACGGGGTATAGCAGCAGCACAATGAACTAGTGAGCTGACGGGGGGGGGGGGCATTTCTGCGGTCTCCGCTCACTTCCGAAACTTCTATCTTCGAAAATAATCTATCAGTTTCCTAGTTTTCTGTTATTAAGGAATATGTTTATGTCAACAGTCGTATCCTTCACGCTTATCTCTACTCCATATTCATCCAAGACATGTCATCCACCAACTTCCATTTCCGCTTCCTTGGCCATCCTAATTCGTCGTAAGCTGACGCTGTATTCAACCACCTCATCCCTGTCGACGCCTAAGGCAGAGACCTCCTCCAAACCAACTAGTATTTTGATCTTATGCTCTGTCAAGTGAAGTGATTTTGACTAAGAGCCTTTTCCCCCCAAAGAATCAAGTCACTAATAAATACTGCTTATCATTGTCTGCTGTTAAAAACATTTTTAAAATTTTTTTATAAAATCTTTTCTATATAAAGAAAGAAATGTATAGCTAGTAGTCCCTAACAAGATGTGATGACCTGACGCAGAGGTTGCTCACTCAGATACGGGTTGTATCTTTAATTAATTAAAGGTAACTTTTTTTTAATTTTTTTACATATAACGTATTACCATCTTATCAGTTCTAACCCAGACCTGTTTCGTTTGATCGAGCAGTAGGCACCTGAGTCAGAACGGAATGATAACAAGAAACGGAGTACAGCTGGGACCGAAGTTGTTTTCAAGTCTGCGACGAGAGTGGATCTTGGTGGACCATGTAAACAGGCAGAGGTCCAGGATAGCATATTTACCTTTCGGTCCGAACCTCTCCTATCAGGGATTAACAGCTAAGCCGGCTTTGCCTAACCAGTCCACCTCCCCGTTTCCGTTTTTTTCTTGATTTTTCTTCTTTTTTTTTGTTTTGTTTTACCCATTCCCTGTAACAAAGCGCACTTCATTCCAAATCCGCTTAGGTGGGCTTTAGTTACTCTCTCGAAAGTGGAGTCCTTCTAGCCTCCCTATTTGTGTACCTGCTCCTCCTAAATTGACCGTTTCACAATTCATGAATATTGCACAAATTCTCCTTTCTCTTTTATGTTTTCATTCCTATTCCAGTATCCTCCGTCCCGAAGTTTCCGTCCACGCGATATTGATGCGTTTCCTGCTCGTATAGGACAATCATCACGATCTGAAGCAAATCGTGTTTCGCGTGCATGTCTCTGGAATACATGGATATGAATCCATATATTCACTTACCTTACTTGGCAACCGACTAATTCTGCTGTTCGAATAAATTTATTCTGAATATAATGATTTAGGCTTTGACATGTGAGTTTTATCTTGTAGTCCGTTATGCCAGAATCACGAAAGTGAGTATTATTGATACACTCAATAATAATTAGAGAAATTAATTGCATTAAAATTGAACCCTTCATACTATTAGGCATTTTATACGGATTGTAGATACAAAATTAATTTTAATGTAATTGATTTCCTAATAATACTCACTTTCGTAAGTCATGCCCCGTGGGAATGAAGGTTCGAAAAAAATAAGCAGATGCGATCTGTCTCCGGTATCTTCGAATTCTTGTTGGATTACTCTTGCACAACTGCGAAGATTCCTCTGTTCATGATGTAATTGGAAATTGTATCATTACTTATGAATAAACAAACTATTAATATCAATTTACAATTTTAATATTCTGATATGTTGACAGGATAGCTACGAGGTTTAAACATTTTAATGTACATTTTTGAAACAAATTGACTTGATAATTTTATGCGACGACTAATACCTTATAGCTATCACAAAGTAAAAACGTAAGTTAAAGTTACTTTGAGCAAATGAAAATCTGCTTTAACCCTAATTATATTTTCCATAATCCTCCCTTACATTAATTTAATCTATTTACAAACTATGAATATGTGAGGGCATATAACAGTATCGACAATTCTAGGATTTTTTTCGGAAATGAGGTATTCATTACATGCGTCCATTTACTATAATTTGTCCAGTCTGTAGCATATTTTTCCTTGGTTTATGTATTCAAAATTATGTTAGGGTGTAGTTGAACCCTTACTTTTTCTAAGGGAAAATATTCAATTACATAGTGTTTGTTTATGGTTCCCACTATTAATAATTCAAAATAAAAAAATATGTACTGAGTTCATATTAGGAAGATCGTCCTCTGGTGCAGGCAAGCTCAGTAGTAGTTCCTGCTTCGAATCCTGATCCTGCAAATATATATTTTCTTTGGGAGTTATTATTAAATAATCAAATCCAATAGACTTTCTTATATATGAAATGATGGGTACTGGACCAACTTAGTGATGTGTCTTTTCCTGGCGTTTAGATTCAGCTTATGTATATATATTTAGGTGGTTATATGTAACTTATCTTAACTGAGAAATAAGTGGACCATTGGGAGTTACACTATGTATTCAAAACATCTACAAAGTATAACACTGTGTTACTTTGCCTAACTCAATACTAAAAATGATTACAAAAAGGGCCGCAAGATGTACGTCGTCACCGCAACATCACCGGTGACGTTTGTGCCCTAGAAATCTGAAAAGCATAAACCCCTCAGCCGTGCGGTCCAAGTCGTTTATTGTGAAAGGAGCCTTATGCGCGAGTTTCTTAAAAACTCTTCTGTATATAATAGTAATTTTATATGCTAAACATCTTTATCGAAAGTCAATTTGTTTTTTTTTATTATATGTTGGTATTTCCGTCTTTAGTCTCTCATAACTAGGAATATAATTATAATTTAAATCAAAAATTTGAAAAGCGGCTTTGTTAATAGATGCATTTGTTTTCGTGTTTTACTTGTTAATTCTTAACCATAACAATTATAGTGTTATTCTGGCGTTTGTGCAATTTAACTCGAATGTACTGGACGAATGTCCCGAAACTGTATAAAAGAGACTCTTGGTGTCCTCCAATAGGCGTTACAAGTAGCGAGTGCATTTTAGACGTGATTTGTACGGTTACTGTTTGGTCCGCTGTCTATACGACTCAATTGTTCAAAGGTTATGATGTACTGATATTAATTATTTATCTGAGAGTATGTGAATAAGTGATTTCTCTTTTGTAGGAGTAGCCGTGGATAGCTTATACTAACTAATATTTGTATGCCGTATATAAATGTTCGTGATGCCGCTATTGGTACGTTTGTTCTCTGCACTGTATGTGATTATGGCCGCTACAGCAGACTTTTACCTATATTTAGGTTTTGAAGATAATTATGACAACTAATAAATATGGCTAGCCGTTGAAATACAGCCAGTCCCATATTGAGGTGACATTTGTTTGATATCACACTGGCCGACATGGCACTTGAGAGAGATGCCTAATTGAAGGACTGCTACCCCCCACTGGTCGATAGAGAGTTGCCTCCTCCACTCTCCACCACTGACAACACTCCACACTCTTCTGCCTCCAAGTGGCTCCTGTTAAAAAGGACTGATCCTATTAAATAGAGGGCTGAAGTCTCCTGCTGTGTCGCCTCTGTTTGACTTGGTCACTCACTTACAGGAGACCTCGTGTTGTTTAATGTCCACTTAATCCCTACGTGCTCCAGCCGCCTCTCCTTGACCAAACACTGTCCACCTAATGCCGCCTTTCTGGGATCAGCCACCGTCGATGAACGCTGAACAAACAGTGTATGTCTACCTTCACGTTTATTTTATAGAACTTTATCTATCTGTTGAATACTGCTCTATTTTCTATTCTCTACACAAAAGGGATTTTTTGAGTTCATTATTTGTTTTAAGATTTGATTGACCAGCAATAATAATTATTGTCGTGGCCACCACTATTTACGAATAATTAGAAGTTCCCCTCTTCTCGGACCATAAAATATCTATCTATGTTTCCATATGTTTAATAAAGCTTATGACGTCAGGCGGAGAGGGGAGAGAAGCTAGTGGGGGAAACAGCCGCAGGTGTGGAGCCATCCCCACCACGGCTGGCCTGCCTATATAAACCGAGCGTATAAGAGCCGACGATAGAAAGAACCAAAATGGCACCTTGAACACTCTCTCTCTCTCTCTCTCTCTCTCTGCACTGGCGATTGCTGCTCTACTCAAAACCATGACCTTCTCATTTAACCACCTCTGCATATCTCTCTCTCCTAGCCTCGCTATGTTTTAGTCCGGCGTTGTCAGGCCCCTCACCTTCCTAGTGGGAATCTCTGCCTTCGCCTCGCTAAAACTAGCACCTCCTTGGGAGAGACCTCTCCCTCACGGACAACGGTTGCCGCGGCCCTACAAACTTTACCTAGTAGCGTCTTCCTCGGCAATCCAGTCTCTCCGGTTCACACTCGCCTTTGGGATCCGGAAGGTTTTCGCCTACACTCAGATACCGAGTGTGAATTCGTGGTCATTCCAAGACCACAAAAACCACCTATAAACCTACCCTGTTCATCTTCTCCTGAACATAGTGCTTTGTCGGGGAACACCTAAGATCTTATAGAGTCAGATCAACACGAATTAGGCTGCTTGAAAAAGACCCCAGGTCCACCCGCTTTATCTCTTTCTAGGCGCTCGCCGGACGGGGCTAGCGACTCTAAGCCGCGACGGGCGTATCCTCCCCACTTTCGGGAAATTCGACAAATCTGAACCCGACAATTATAATTTAAGAACTATATTCAATTCTTCTACTTAAAATATAAAGGTCACATTGATGCAATATGTCCTTAATGATCCCGAGGAACAGAAAGAGGGATAGAGATCCCCAGACGCTCAGGCCACGAGTGGGGATGGTTGCGAGTACTGGAACTCCATGACATATTTACTTATTTTCTATAGGTTGCCACCGCCGCTTTAGGTGACGAGGAGGTTTGTATGGATGAGTGCTATTGCATAAGGAAGAGTCGGCTTTATGATTTGGATGTGTGGAGAAGTTTTCGTGGAATGTGGTCTTGACGATGTAAGAGCATATCAAGGATCGTTGTGAAGGGATGAGTTTTTGATGTGGACAGGAGTAATTCGTTTGATGAAAAGTTTTGGCTGTACCCCAACGTTCTAGTCCGTACGCCGAAATCTGTTTCGATAATTGTTTGAATATGTGCAGATTATTTTCAATAGTGAGATTATAGTTTCTATCAATCAGTCTGTAATGTTGTCCAAAACGTTTTTTTAAGTCTTGTATAGGGTTTCCACGTAAGGATGAACCCCTAGGTAGCCTAGCCGTATCAACATAAAGACTACTGTTAGACAAGATCCTCGTGAGTTATAACTATCGCCGTGATTTTTCATTTCTATAATAATTATTTTGTTGATATTGGTTAGCTCGGTTATGCTCTCTTGAAAAATATCTTGACTAGGGGGGACTAAAGTGTTGCCTTATATTGTTTATAGGAGGTTTGTCATTGTATTACTGTTTCGTCCATATGATCTCTCCATTATGTGAGACCAATCGTTTAGTATAGGATTTCGTATGTTGTGGATATGATTCATGAGTATCATGTGCGCGAGAAAGTCTCCTAATTGGGGATGTAAATTTCCTATTATATGCACATTTATTTCATTATCTTGTTTATTCCATTAAAGTTCGTTTGTCGTTTACTTGTCGTCTAGTTGTATTCTCGCCCGTCTAATCAAGGATCTGTCTCTGACGATTTATGAATGGAACCGGATGTTCATTTTTATGAGGGTATGTGTGCAATAACTCACATTTAAGTTCCACTGTCCTCGATTCTTTATTGTGTCAAATATTCGTGTGGTAAATCTAAATTATGAAGGTTATTTGTCAGTAGGCAGTTACGGGATTGTTCAGTATGTCTGGATTTTTCGTTCGTTTATATTTTCGTGTGTTTTTGTTCACTCACTATATTATCAGAACAGTCCTTTGTGAATATTTCTTATATGGCATAATGTGTTAATTTTCTGGGGTACCGTTAAAATAGCGTAGGTGGATTTAGTCTTCCTTTGACATAATGTATGTGATCGTTATTTTTCTATTAAATCTGTATGTGGAATGTTTCGAGCTTGTTTAATCCAAATCTCAGCTTTCCCCGTGAAATTATTTAATACATAATGTGGATGTACCTTAAATGAGGTGTTCTTGCAGCGTGGTTTTGTAATAACGTTTGGTGTGACGGGGTAAAACTCTGCGAGTACCTGCCCTGCGTTGAGTTCTTAAGCGGTGTCTTCTGGTCCCAGCTAGCAGGTTTTCCTGCCAGGGCGAAATATCTAGCTGGTTCAGTTGCGGACTTCTTCCTGTTGTCGAGATGTAGAAATATCAAAGAAATTTCCTCAAAGTAGTAGAACCCGGTCCTTGATGTCGGGCGCAAATTATAATTATGACAACTCCAATTCCTTAAAAAAAAGTTTATTGAGGTAATAACATTATTAAATACGTAACAGCGATCTGCACTTGACAACAACGAATAACACAGTGAGTGGAGTTGGGAGGCTGGAAGGAGTATTAATCAAGGCGGAAGTGATATCCACGTATTTTCCTCATATTTGTCTTTTTAGGAAAAACTTGTGCGAGCATACACAAAGACAAGTGTTCTACTATCGCATTCTCAAAAACCGCAAAAGAAAAACCTGATAGAAAGTATGATTGAGCTGAAATTGGCACAGAGCACTTTTTGGCTTCTTCTATCCGGTATGATGAATAATTCATAACTCCTGCTGCCGCTGTAAATAACGAAACAGAAATTTATCGCCGTCGAGATAAAGGAATGGTAACGCACGCTAGGATCTGGCCGATTCACTGGAATCTTCTCGCCGCGATTGCATTCACAAAAGGGTCAATTTACAGAACAAGCAATAGAGCACGGCATGGAGTTGAATTGCGACAAACCATGCTTATTACCAGTTTAGAGAAATAGACTATATATCAATAAAGCAAAACTACCACAGGGCATAGAAAATAATTAAAACTATCTGAACCAAATAACGGTGATATTACTAGGTTTTATTGAGAAAAATAAATAAAGAGAAGCGACACGCGATACTTCAACCCATGCAGATGCTGTTGCAATATCGTATATAGCCCAATTACTCGCGCATACTCTACACTCACGGGAAAAAAAGTTCTCCTACTTTGGATCCCTCTTAAGTAGGTATCCATTGTTCCCGTTATGCTAAATGATGTAATCACGAAAAGCTTAAACGAATAATCCCAACTCTAAATATTCTTCCTCAAACCACAGCTATAGTTGACTTGATCACAGGAACAAACCAAATTAAATAGAAAATCGAAATAACACAAAAAAAGTGGCACAAACATTATAAAAGAAAAAAATCAATCGACACAAAATTGTAGGTATCTCCTTTAAAATACTACTTTTACCTTTTCCTGAGCTAAATTTGTATAAACACTTGTGTTATCGTAACATGTAGGCTGTGTAAGTCTAACTAGTAATTGGAATCTGACAAAAATATTGCCCCTTTAATTTCCTTTAACGGACAGTTCTCACTACTCCGTCTCTATCGTATTCTGTTAACTCCTAACAAAGATCTCATTCGCTACAGAAATGATGCGTTTCTTCTTCGCTTTCTCCAGATTGAACTAAACTTTATCGCAACACATGCTCAATTTGTCTGTCTTGTGATTGCGTCTCATACCCGATGCATTGGTTACTTTCTCCTTAACAGGTCAGAGAACTCCGACATTCTCAGGTCAAATTTCCGTTGCTTAATAATAAATTGTTCCTTTTCGTCAGCCCGGAACTGCCAAACTTCCAACCTATTTGTCCATTCAAAAAATGTGCTGAGGTTTGTCTGCAACCCCATGTAGTTCTCCTTTCTGGATCAGAAATTGGTGGGTGCTCTTCTTCCCGAGGCGTTTTTTTTTACCACTAATTTATCTTAACATGCAGGCTGGACAATTCCAATGTATCAATTCGCTGGATTGGAAGTGTCGCCCACTGTTTCTAAAAATCTGTCCGTGGCACCTCCTGCGTCTGTTTATTGTTCTTGCGAATTAGACATCTAAGGTCCGTGTATCACATACCTTTCTTCGAATTCCCAACGAAGGGGAAAGAGATACACCTAACTATACTCTGTATCAGTTCCTCACCTGATACATCCGAGGGCTCGCCTGTGACCGAAATTTATCACCGTTCCCTCTAAATAATTACCGCCATAAGTCACTGAGGGTATTACGGTCTCAACATTGTCTGCCTCGGGAACGCATGATTGAGATAAAGGAGCCGAGAAATCGGTATTAAATTACAGTAAGAAGCTCCAGGCGTGATTCCTAAGTCAACGAGACTTCTTTTAATAAATCCCTGAATTTCATAAATTCAAGTTTAGGTAGTTGGTATGTCCATTTATTTTCTTGAAAGCATATAGAAATTGACCCTCCTGAATGTATGATTGACCGTGAACCCTGTTATTGGTTTAATTATACTGAACTTCATCGAAAGAAAATAAATGTCATATTTTTCAGCTTTACAGAGTTCAGCATCCTCCTCTCAATCGTCATACATTTATAAATCCGTATATCCTTTTCTCAACCTAATAAAACTTGGCATAGATATCTTATAAGTTCTTTGGAGGGCCAGAAGTAAGTTCCTCAAATGCACTAATAAACATAGTTCTTAACTGTCTTACATTTTCAATTTCCAATAATCTGTGATCACACTAAATAAATATACGTCCAGCACAGTATCGTCTAATGTTGGGGAATGTTTTACTAAGCCAATTAAATGTACTTCCTCAAACCAAAAGTACTCTTGTTTTTGTCACAGATGACACTTTAACTCTGGATCCGATCTGCAAAGTAGCATTCACACAAGGTTCAAAACAGTATTGACATGTCGCCTTGCCGTTAAAAGAGATAGGTATAAATTATTAAACAAACAAACTACTACCCCAACCTTTAATTTTGTGACTCGTTACGCTTAACTTCTGACTTCTTCATTTTAAATTAACTACTTGGCTAAGCGTAGTGCTTAAGTGGGTGAACAGAAACCGCATGTTTAGCTCCGAAGAAGTTACAAGAAGCTCAGCCATCAGCGGGTTAACAACTAAGTGAGTTTTTCAACTGATTAGAGAGATTAAGAATGGCGGTATTTCAGAAGCCGCCGCCTCCGCGGTTAAAGAGCGGGAGCTAACGAAATGTAAATAAAAGGTAAGCACCTGCTTTAATTAGAAGGAGTGGGGCGATTGACTTGAAAGTTGAAGCTGCTTGGCCAATCACTTAACAGGTATTAATTACCTTAGTAGTCTTGACGTCAGACCGCATTGCAGCCTTGCTCTGTTGCTCTGGTGTCGTTGGCTAGTTAATACATGGGTCCAACGAACTGTTGTAATTGGTTAGACGTAAATCAGAGAACTAGCAAAAAAATTACTGAACAATAGATAGAGTTACCGGCGTTCAGTAACAGCACCAGGGATTCGTCGTGTTCTAATCTTTTTTTGCGTTTAAAAAACGCTCTGCGAGCAGATAATAATGATATCTTCACTATCCTGAGATTTATGTCCCTTAAGAACCAACCTTTATATAACACAGTGTAGAATATTTAACAGCATCAGTCCCGACTAATTATTGTTTACAATGTGTGGAGAAATAAAATTTATATGAAAAAAATCTAAAATAAAATAATAAGAATATAAAAATGTATATATGCATATCAAAAACACATTTTCTTCAAGAATTAAAAATATAAACTGAAATCAGTGTAAACAAAAATAATGCGAAAAAAACAACAACTTTCTAAAAAAAAAAAATCAAAATAAAATTTCTGTGGAATTGCACTTTCATACTAGCTCACAATTATTTATTTACATATAAAGATGGAATTTATATATATTATTTAATGTGTATCTTAGAGAAGCTCTACTCATTAAAAATAAAAGCATTCTAAATACATAGGTAATATACTACTAGTTATATTAGTTAGGTAACTAACTAATAACTATTTGTTAAATAGTTAGCACTCACTCATTTGCAAACGCTTTGGGATTCAAACACATTTAATGATGAAGCATGGTGAATGGAGAGCCCAAAAGAAACCGAATTGATGTTAAAAGTGGTGGAGTTTTTGTAGTACCGGGGTTCGCCGGTAGGGCCATGTAAAGCAACTTTTCACCAGGCAGTCACACGTCCAATACCGTCACTGAACAAGGTTCCATTCGGCTTGTGTTAATTTATTTGCGATCGTTGTTTAGTGAACTTGTCGTTTTTGTGATGGCTGATTTTCGTGAACAGCACGAAGAACTGAAGCAAATATACATGGTATCTCTCGAAAGTCGTCCATAGATAAATCTAATGAATCTCCTAAGCCGATGCCCGAACAAATATATACACTCATAACAAAACAATACGGTGTTTGTTTGTTTCTAGTGTGGACTGACTTCGAGTGCGTTTGCTCTGTTGCTAGTTGACATTTGTTTAAATAGTTATTTTCTAATTAGGTTAAGTTTTTGAAAAATTATTTCTCTCCTTGTTTCTGCTATATAGTAGGCCAAGGGACATCAAGTTTGTTTTGAGTAATTTGACTTTTTTAAAACAGACTCAATAGTGTAGTGAGTACTTTTATAATAGTAAATCTGTAAACAGACAAACTACTCGAGACAAACTTGATGTCGCTTTGTCTCAAGTAAGGGCCAGTGAAGTCCATTTCAAGTATTTCTTCACGAACTTCCGTCGGTCTATTCGAATTCACTTAATTAATAAGTGACTCATCAAATTAATTACTCTTTAATGAAACCTAGCTGAGACTTGATGACTGATGGCGTAACCAATTAGTGTGGGTAATAACAGTTAATGTAACTTTATCGCGTAGGTTACAATGTATACGTCACAGATGGAGCATTCAGTTCCATAGTTGGTAATTATATACTGTCCAAAACCAATTAGGTTGATTCCTATTGGCCCATCCTACATACATATGACATATTATTTGGATATCTAATCCACCCCCCCAATCTTTTCCCATAATTACACCAATAAAACTGAGAGCATTTGAAGCAGAAAAACATTAAACAAAAGGTTCTCTGATAGGTACTACCGCAATATAATTTCATTTCAAAAGTACACGTACTTAAATATACGTACGTAAATAGACTTGATAATTATTTAATTTGATGAAGACAGCACAAAATAAGTGGAAGCAATCATAAAATACAGAGAAGTCCTAGGATAGGCCGAGGAAGGTCCTACTCCTCTGGAATTGCTGGAAAATTCCAGACTGAATTGGCCTAGTTGGATTCCAGATTGAGAAGATTTATGCTTTCTCTCTCACTTGATACAACCCATATACAGTTAGATATATATTATTTATAATGTTATTGTGTATGGCGAGATGGGATTTCACTATAAAAGGCTCAGGAGAACTAGAAAAAGAAAGAAATCCGGTTTCAATAGTCATGAAATGAATCATAACATGAATCCGTCAAACACTTTTCCCTGTGAGGGATGACTTGGTAATGACATATATATGCATTAGTAATGGAAATGAAATCTGAGAATATTTAATTAATGAAAATTGTAACACTACATAATAAGCAACCATTAATTCCGAATGCTTACAAAATCAAGTAGTAATACTTTACACACACACACGAATGGTTAATGATAGGTTAGTAATTGATCGTGTGGTGCCGGCATAGATTGTTCTTATTAAGAAATAAAACACTATGCCGTCATGAGCTCATGTTTCGTTACACTTTAGGGCAGTCGTAACCATTCTGATTTTAGTCATTTCGGTAATTTATTGAGAGCTAAATATTACCCATAGATCCCAAAAGTGGTGCTGGCAACTCCATAGAACATACACACAGGAACAGAAAGACAAACTAAAAATTTTCTTTTCAGGATTTGAATGAAGTTCCTTGATATTGTGACGCAGTAACCATTGCCATATTTGTACTTTGTTTGTAATAAAACTTTCAGTTATTGCTGAGCAGCGTTCGATACGAACCGGATTTCGTATTAGGTGAAATATTTCTCAGATTTTAAATATGAAGTAAAAAACGTTAATAAAAAATAATGATCAATCTCGAGGCAGGTAGGGGTTCGTTATTAAACATAATGATAAAAAGGGGAGGGTTGTGGGGATAAAAAAAGGAAGCCGGAGGAAGGAAAATGTTAAAAACAATAGAAGAGAGGCTAGAACGGCGGTGAGTTTATTGTGGTAGAGTTGTTTGGTCGAAGAGGAGCCGAGACTAAATGAGATTTGGTCGGTGTAGGTTTTGATGGAAGGGAAGATCCAATAATGGAAGGGGTATTGGAGTCTCTTGTCATCTGAGGCTCTCCCTGGACAGATCCCTTTAGGTGTCTTATTCCATCTTAGTGCCGCCGGCAAAGGGCGAAACGGTAAAATTTATTAGTTTTTATGTCATATATATATATATATCACGGCCAGTTTATTTGAAGTATCATCAGGTGGTGAATGCTAGATGGATTGAAGAAGTATGTGTATATATATATAATGTTATATGATATATAAAAATATAATCATTTGAAAAATAATCCATAGGGAATCAAAAGTTGGTCACCTCATATATATATATATATATATATATATATTTTTTTTTTTTTTTTTTTTTTTTTTTTTTTTTTTTTTTTTTTTTTTCCCCTTAGCTCTTAAACTAATAAAAATAGGATGTGGGAAAAATAAAGAAAATTTATTTTAGGCTAATGAGTGCCTTTCACTAAGGGGAGTCCCCCAATTGAAGGATGTATGAGAAGGATATAGGATGTGGAATACCTAAAAAGGTAAAAGGTAAAAGGTAAAAAGGTCACCTCAAGCATCTCAATAGCTATTTATATTTATATTGTGTGCAAGTTAGTTTTTCGGGATACTGCTTCAAGTCTCTCCCAATATATATGTATTATTGATATTACATCAACTGTCGATGTTTCGCCGATTCATCCTTGATGGCATCCTCGGCAGGACAACTGCCATCATGCAGACACGATGGGAACTACGGAAAGAACATGTGTAAACTTTAAGTTAATGCCAAGAAATAACTTCATAAAAAATAGTTTTCCCCAATTGCGTGTTTAATACGATTAATATCGGTATTGATAAGATTTTTTGAGTCAATATCTTGGTTATTTCAGTCACTATTCTATTCCGCAGAAATAGCTTCCGGCCAATTATTATGGCATTAAAAAACTAATTGTGAATACTGTGTCGACTGTTGAGGTAATAACAATATATTTTAAAGTGTCTCTTTTTGAATGTTACTCTGATGTAGTATATAAGGTGAAGATTTTATTTTTCTCCAACTTTTTCAGTTTCTGTTTATTTGGGCCTTAAACGTCGGAAATCGTGGTTCAATTTTTTATATTGGCATGTAGGTGGACAATGTAACGGTGATAGGTTAGGTTGGTTTTCTACAGAATAGCTCTCATTTCAAGTAAGCATGACACCACAGTGTAATGTTATCCTAAAATATGTTCCTGAGGGGGGTGAGAGGATCCTCCCCAAGTGGGATGGCATTTTTTTTTAAATTATATAAAAATAAATATTACAATAATGCTGTAATCAAGATAATCGATGATTACAATAAGTCGGCAATTTTTCAAACATCGATGATAAACAAGTATGCTTATCCTAGCGGTCTTGATGTCAACATTTTTACACTTTATCTATGAAAGAAGATAGTAGGTCAGCAGTAAATTTGCAATTGCTAATGACCACATAAACATAAAGATACATTGCCTAGTGGTAATAATTAGAATTGATAAATAAAAAACTTTTTACAGGGTCGCTTGTTTCAAGAGGTTTATTGCGACTTCGTCAGTAGACGTACAACGTAATTTATACAAACTGCTGTATTTTTGGTTGCCATTTAGAAGTAAGATTGAAATTAAGATCCATTTAAGACCTTTATATAAAAAAAAAGTAAAAACATAAATACAAAAGAGCTTTTGTTGTTTATTTATGTTCAGTAATTGTTAATAACCATTTTTGTCATGAAATAATATCATCTGAGAGGGTGCGATTCGAACCGCGGTCAGACACGCTACCCTTCCACGTCACTGCCAGTTTATTTCAAGTATCATCACGCTGGATGAATGGAAGAAGTATGTATCCCCACATATTATTCCTCTAGTGCCCCTAGAAAAGTGGGATTTCAGTTTGGTTTATGATGTGCCTACGGTAGTTTACGTTTGGAAAAAAATAATCCTTTGTTAGTCAAAAAAGTTTCGTGCAAGTAGTTCTTGCCAGGAATATGCATTAGTCACTGGCTAATTCTTACTTTTTAACGCTCCACTCATTTGTGCGCGGAGTTTAGTGTACCTTAGGAAGTAAGTAATGCTTTGTAAAAAAACAAAAACAGTAAAAAACCTCCGCATAACAAAACGTTTTAGCGCAGCTTTAAAAAGTTCATAAGGTATAATGTCTGTAAGGTACAAGGGGGGGGGGTGCTATACCATGTATAGTTTTGAGTTTTAATTTCGGGGTCATAAAGTACAACCTTTACATTTCTTTTTTATCATTTAAGGGGTAGTTGAAAAAGTTCTTGTTGGCAATTTAAAAATATTATCGGAGCGCACAGAAGTGGGCCGTGCGCAAGAAAGGAGTTGATAATTTCATTAAGTATTCATTAAGAACCTTGTGGTGCTTCACCTGTTGGCCTGTGGGCCACGGAGTTGGCCGCATCCACCCGTTGTCGTGGAATATCCAAACTTTCCGTCTTTCAGGCGGCTCTAACGCATTCACGATTCATTTTTATTACTGTTTCAAAAGTTCAACATATGAGTATTAAACTTAAGACCTCGCCTACGCTAGTAAAATTCACGTTGTGCTTAAAATGTACATTCAGGCTTAAATATTTGTGATATCATTTTTGACCCACAATTACGTCATGGTTCAATAAAGTGTAAACTATTTTAAATCGCCGGTACTTTCATCCAAGGGTATCATGTAGTTCAATTTAACTCTTTATATTGTTTACATCGTACAATATAAATAAATATAGAGCTTCACAGTTGCTTAGTAATAATATCCAGGACTAGTAGAACGCTTACAAGTGAGAGTATTACATTTCCATAGCCTTCTATCTAGGCAGCAGTAATTAGTAATTAAATAGGTGAAGGAAACACGATCTCAGGGGGCCTATTTTAACTGAGCCTTTAAACTTGAAGGAAAATGTGCCCCCCAGTCAGTGCCCTTTGTTACGAAAATGACTTTCTAAACTATTAAGACTACCGGGCAAAAATGACAGGAATCCGAGGAATACAGATCGATTTTTATTTTATTTGTCCATTTTCCCAAGGAATATATTTTATAACAAAACGTTATGTATAACTTAATATATTATGCTATTTAATATAAATAGTAACTAATAAATCCATTGCACAACACCTCATAAAGGAGTAAGGTTGTTGGGTGTCGCCGAGGTTCACTCTTTTTAATTTCAATAAGTCATTAAAAGTGTCTTATCGTATTAGCAATTTTGATTGTATGCATGAAACTTGACTTGAATTTTGAACGGTAAAATTTCAATAAATAGGTGGTTTATTTATAATTTGTGTACGAAAACATACAAAATATATACTAAGCTTTATGTTGTCTATATATGTGTATATAGACAAGATACCTCGATCAATGCACTTGTGTGCCAAATAAACGACGGAACGTCTGGTATTTTTCTTTGTTATTCCTTTTACTTCGGCTGATACACAGAGAATGCCTAGTCGGCAAAATGATATTGTTGTCAAGTATCCTCTGAACAAGTGTGTCTCCACCCAGCTCAATCCGGCATCTGCTCATTCTAGTTACTTATCCGGGATGAACCTCTCGATGTTTCTCTCTTCCCAAAGATTGCAAGCAGTTAACCATTTGTACATGTAGTCAATCATACTGAATGTACTCCTGTAAATTACCCCGAAGGCAATTAAATAAACATAAAAAAATTTTTTTTGGGGGTTCCACGAACACATTTAGAGTCGAAAAAATCATTTTTACCACCACTATCGTTGGACGTACATACAGGCAAAATAAGATCGCCCCATACCTGACTGAAAGTAGAGTCTCTTCCTTGAGGTTTATATATAACTATATATTATCAAATATTTATTGTTATAAAATTACAATCTGCCTTATTGGGCAATAAGTAATTGTGTTCAATGTTCTCATTCATACTATATTTACAATTCTTCACTCGCTCATCCATACAATATTTACAGACAGCCCAGAGACCTCCCTAATCCACTTAATTGTCACCCCCCCCCCCCGCATGCGAAAGAGGAAACGGCGTCTTGGGAAGTCCCCCACGCTCCTCCGTCAGCCACGTCACCGGATACGAGCCAATGGAGGCTGACGAAGAGCGCGAGAGCCACATACGCTCAGGACATGATTGGAGAAACTGGCCATTGCCAGAACTCCCACTGTCGCGCATTTATAACAGGTCACGAGGCCACTGCCGTTTCAGTCTCCTAGGAGGATTATAGGGATGAGTTGAGCAGTGCAATGACTGTGCTACGGGATTAGAGTGGTTGGATAGGTTACTCTGGAATTTCATTTTGGAAGGGATTAGTTCAAGAATGTGGGGTATATTAAGGACTCTTGAGAAGGCCTCTTTGCTCCTTCATCAGCCGCGTCACCGGATACGAGCCAGTGGAGGCTGACCAAGACCTCGAGAGCCACAGAAGCTCAGGAAATTGATATGTATCATGAAAATAAAATAATATATCCTGTTTAAAAAAAAAAATTTTATTCGGGATTTATCGGTATATATAATTAAATGATGGGTCACTGGAAACATTGACGCAAAAGATAAGGAACATTACGACTCAGTGATTGAAAAACTAGCACTAGCAAACAGGCAGGCTAACATTAACGAACTAAACATTTTCAACACAAACAGACAGATTATAGACAAATTTAATAATGACATAGGACGAATCAATACAAATTTTAAAGAAACCCAATCTAATATAAAAATGGTAACCACGGAAGAAAAAGCTTATTCGTTTCTTACTCATATCCAGCTACTAGAAAAAAAGATTTCTGGACTCATTTTAACAATGGAATAAAATTGGAGTAATACATTCCAAATTATTAAACGATATTCTTAAAGGAATATCAAACAATATAACTTTAATCTCAAATAACAACACCATTATATGGGAAAATACAAAAATTTATTGTTCTTATCAAAGTGCTTCATTTCACGTAATTGTCAAGCTACTCATTCACGAACAGTCCTATACAGGATACCTTATTGTACCAACACCTATTATTATTAATAAAATGTATATAGAAATTGCTATTACTAACCCAATTATTATTAAGAAAAATAACAATTATTATAAAGGAAATTGTATCCTTGATCATTTTTATTACTGTAAAAACTTAGAGATTAGTAATAATATTATTATAAATTCTACTATAAAAGAATGTACTCATAGGGAAATTTCTACTAACATTAGATTTAATGAATATTTAAAAGTTTATATTATTTTCAATCAAACTAGACTAACCAATTGTATTAAAGAAAATATATTCCTACCCAACATAGCATTAGTTAATACCACTGAAAAAGATTGTATATTGAACAAAACATATACCCATAATTATAATTTAATCCCTTAGCCAATGTATGACTTCACAAATATGGCCCAACTTAAAATTGAAACTATTAACCAAACAATACCCCCATTTATTGAAGTAAAAGACACTTTCGATTTTTTCTTTTACTCATGGAGGAATTATTATAAATGTAGCCATAATAATTTGTACATTAGGAATAATTATCTATAAATGTAAACAGGAGAAATCCCAAGAACCTATTCCTACAACACCTCCTTTTATATCATTATTACCTATGGCTAATCCATACCAAATTTTTACTCCCAGCGATCCCATTCCCGGAGTAATGTCGAATTTTCACAAGGGAGGAATTAAATGATGATTAATCTATCATTAGCTCCTTATCATAATGCTGGCCACAGTCCTTTTGCTATCCTATATATGAGCCTCCTCGCTTAGAGATAAGCAATCCCCTTCTGTGATTCATTCATGTACGTTCATTTAGCTGCTTAAGCCATTTAATCTTTTATTTAAAACTTTGTTGTAGTGAAAATTAAATAAAGTCATTTTTAAAAAGTTCAATAGCTTTTCACTTGCTTTAATTATATAAATAGTTAAATATTATGTAATTGTGGCTTGGTATAATAATGTACACTAAGCCATACCTTTGTCTGTGAATGGTGAAATGGTTTATTATAGACCATTATAAACCATTATTAGACAAAATAAATGTTAATAAAATAACAATCAAATGTAAGTACATACAACTTTTCCACTGTAGTGTATACCTATACAGAAATCTTATATTACCCCAACATAGTACGAATCTTCGACATGGAAATTGAAGACTAAAAATGGCTGGATTGGCTCTGTATATAGACCACCTGGCTTGTTGGTGAATCTTGGTAGAAAGTATACTTTAACCAGAGAGGTACATGCATAATAAACATATATACTTCTGTTCATAAACAGTCTAGATTTTGTATATGTGAAAAGGATAGCACCCTCTGTGACCCTTTTAAAAGGTCCAATGCATTTCGCTATAGGTGCGCGTGGGAGGATCTGTCGAGAACGCCGGGTCCTCTTATCTTTGTTTAAAACGGGGGTGGAAAACTTTTCATCTCATTTCTATCTGTATTTACTTAAAATCCCTCTTAAATAAAAAATATGATGTAACTTATGTAATATAGAACAGAAATAAAAAAGATCAGAAAGGTGGCATTGGCCCCACTAGAACTAATCCACTAATGTCGTTGAACCGGTGAGTCAAACATATAAAAATTCACTTCTTTTGTAAAGTTGATCCACTGCCTCTGTTATATACTTCATCGTTGGCAACGCCCCCTCTCTTTTTTTCTCTCTAATATAATTGGAATTGCTGTGGGAAAGGATATGGCAATATGTTTTTGTTTTTTTGTTTTTTTTTTTAAACCTGTACCAGGGAAGTTCTTTAATTTACTTTTTAATGTGCCTGCGCATTACATGAAATTTCTTTTTTTTATGTTTGAGTTTGAAATATACGAAGTAATCGACAAATCCTATTAGGGTTAATTGAAATGCATCGAATCCATATGTTTTGTTATGTTTCTTTAAACATTGCTGCTATATTTTAGCAACCTTTTTTTACATTTAAATAGGAAATCTGATAATCCCTGGAAATTTCGATTGTCTAGTTTTATAAACAATTACTCGAGCTATAAAGCTGTCATTCTCGACATGTATATAGTCTTGATATTTTTTTAAACTTTAGTTGCTAACTTTCCCCCTCCATATATCCAAGCTATTGGTTGAGGGGTGGGGGCTAGGTTATTTTTTGTTATTGTTATTTACTGAGTAATTTAGGTGGGTTTTTTCCAGATGCGATTTCTTTTAAGGTTCGTTAACTTCTGAACCTCTCATTAATTGCATGGTAGTTGGTAGGTCTGAAATTAGAATTACCTGTTTGATCTAAGGCGCGTAGTCCCATTTATCCCTTTGTTTTTCAAAGGTGCCCACCACAGCCTTCCCGTTTTTTCTCCTTGTAGACTAGTAAGTGTTCTCAATAAAATGAAGTATCTTTATGATATACCAACATATTCGACTAAATATTAAATTAGTTTTAAGTGCACTATATAATATCACTAGGTTTTGGTCAAAAGGACTTGAGTCATGAAATGTGATGTTTACAGGAGGATTTACCAAACTTTTGAAAAATCATTGTAAATCCTGTCGTAAGTATTTCTTTTTCCTAAACCACTTTGTTATCTTAACAGAGACTATTCATTATAATAAAATACGAACTTAAAATATTATTTATTTATTTATTTTAAGCCGATTGTACTCAAATTATGACTTAACCCCTTTTGACCAAACACCATTGATATATAAATCATTAATTCAGCAATTTAATATACCTGAATTAATTTCACCAGTGACTATAAAATGGTGAACTTTGTGAAACTTTTGATGAATTATTTCTAAAACAAGACTCCAGTGAAGTGGCTTCCATGGGATATTAAAGTGGTCGATGAAGCTAATTTACAAATTTGAGATCATATCGGTTCGTACAAGGTTAAGAGGGAGTTTGCACAGTTAAGATTATCAAGCAAAAGTGCAACTCCAGCCAATCTAAACATCAAAAGTTCTCCAGGAAGTTTGTCTTGTTAAACTAATTACAGTCAAGTGGAAGTAACATGTTTCTGATAAGTAGAGGTCCTTGCCAATTTGAGGGGCCAATATAATTTAGGCCGGCCCCTCGTCTTGCATCTAAATTTGCCAAGTCCACGAGTGGGTAAATATTTGAGAGTTGACTAATTGCCGAGCCCTAGGGAGTAGTTCCATGTCTCTCTGTAATCCTTGACTTTTGCTATGTTATAGAAATATCTTAAGCATGTTTAACCGCACTTAAATCCGTGAATGTTTTGGTTAAACGAGATTAATAAAATAGAAAAAAATAAACTTGATAAAGTCTTTTTAAACTTTCGGAACCTTTGATTTACTGCTAAGTTTGAAACTATTTTATATGTCAAGTGCTGTTTGTCGATTAATTATTTAATGACTCAGCCATTTTGTCTACTTCCACAAAATGTCACGAAAGAGCAGGAACGATATTGACGTTGTTGCATCAATTAATGTAGCTAACGAGCGACACATGATACATACGACACATGACACTGAGTATTTCTGGCCTCAAAACTATTAGTATAGTTATTACGGTCCTCGTTAACGTGATCAGGATTACCCATTACTACCTCTCTATCTTAGCAGATAATGGATAGGAAAAAACTTTTGTTTGTTAAGGACGGTCAACTGCTTACAATTGCCCTTCAAAAAATTATTATTACAGTTAGCATGTAAGGCTGGTTATTCCAATTAAATTAGGGGAAGACATCATCTTTGAAAGGAAATCGAAGCACAAGAACCAGAAACGTCCCAAAGCATTCTGAAGGAGGTGGTTCAGGCAGTACCCAAACCTTTAAAATGAATAATATTCATATATTTTTAACAGATGCATTATAATGATATTCATATGTTTTTAACAGATGCATTATAATGAAATTCATATATTTTTAACAGATGCATTATAATGAAATTTATATATTTTTAACAGATGCATTATAATGATATTCATATATTTTTAACAGATGCATTATAATGATATTCATATATTTTTAACAGATGCATTATAATGATATTCATATATTTTTAACAGATGCATTATAATGATATTCATATATTTTTAACAGATGCATTATAATGATATTCATATATTTTTAACAGATGCATTATAATGATTTTTTCACCCTCTGAATTGTAACTTCCCTGAACTGGTTACTATCTGAAATATTTTAAATTCTTTATTTGAAAAGAATCGAGAAGCAATATTCAACCACAAACGCGTTTATTTCGTGAATCAAGGATTCCTTAAACCTACATTTAATAATATACTTACAGTCTACGATGTTTTGCCAATGTGTATGTTGGATATGTCTAAACGGGCTGGTATTAATATCATGGCCATAAAATAACAGTATCTTATTTTATCTGGGTCTAGGTTAGAATATCTTATCCAAAACATAATTTCAATTTTGATAAGAAAAATAAAATAATCTTTGATGAAAAAAATAATTTAGGCCACTTATCTTGGATATAAAAGAATGATAAACACGTATATATAAGACAAACCATTAGATAAAATTTAAAAAAAATATGAAACGTCTTCCAAAGCTATGAGTTACAATATTTGTTATAAAACCAATGAGCAATAAAACAGGATGAAGAGTTACTTTTACGTTTAACTTGGTGTTCCAGAAATGCTGAAAATAGAAGTAACCTTATGAAATGTAATGAAAGATCAAATATTACTTCTAATTAAAATGTAAATATTAAGTATACAATTCTTAAGTAGGCCATCAACCTGACTAACAGTATTGTATTATGAGTTGTGGCTTTATGAATAACCAAAAGACAATTTCAGAATGGTATGAGAAAAGTGGTCAGACATAACTCTATCGTTAAAGAACGCGGACCTGCACCCTTTGCTTGCTGTGCCGTTGGTGGGTGAGTTCATCCGCCGGAGACACATCAAATTTTTTGGCTCGTTGCATCACCTGACAAACCCAGTGTTCAATAGTATGACCCCACCACCCTTCTCGCATCGATGGCAACAGACTGACAGGGAAAATTAGATACGATTTTGTTTGTCAAATGTAAGATGTTAGTTTTAAGTTTTATGATTCATAATGTGAGCCTCATCACTATTTAAACATGTATAGACAATGAATGTATAATGTACATTATACCATTGTATCCAAGCCACAGAACATAACCTTTTTTTTATTTTCCTTAGCTCTCAATTTTTTTTAAGATTATTGATAAGGGAAAAATAAAGGAATTTATTTGGGGTGACCGGATCATTTTACTAGGAGTACCTGTTTGAAGGTGGAGTGAGGGGATTAAGGAGTTTAGGAAGCCTCGGTAGAGGTGGAAATGTTTCGGTGCAATGGCGGGAGTCCACTGAAGGCTGAGCCTAGAGTCTCTCTAGGCAGGTAGTGCAAGCTCATTCAGTTGGATAGCAGTGATGGGTGCCCAGAGGCTTGTTGTTGGTTGGTCAAGGGCCGTAATGTCCAACATAACCTATTGTAAATAGATTCATTTATATATTATCTATATTGAATTCCATAATTTTAATAACATCGGAAAACGGATACGGGGAAAAAACGTACCACACATAGTTGTGTATTGTATCGCACTTGACTTGAATTTGTTTTCTGAAACGTTCTGTTCAAATGTTCACAAACAGAATGTACATTTATTTGTGATTGCTGTGATTGGTCGGCCGTTGCAAGGAAATCTAAGCAGATGAGCCTCTCTAATCAAGAGAGCGCCGGTCAAAGAGATTGAGAGCTAACTGGACAGTTTACACTTGGCAGGCCTAGTATCTGTATCGTGCCCACTATCTCCGTGTAATTAGGGATCCCTTTTATACCGTACGGGCCATTTCATTGTGTCCTTTGTCCGTCTTCTGTCCGTTTCATTTGGTTAATGGCTTCTCCATCGGCTATATTTCATGTCGCTGGTGACGCCGTCGCCGTTATCTATAATGGTTGTTGAAGGCTCGTGTGAGTTCTTCCTGAAACAAAATTACTATTACGAGCAGGTAAAACATCATAGGAAAGTTGGGTACAATTCATCGTGTTCATACCATCTTACGCTTTGAAACAGATGAGGTGTAATTCTACCGACTTTCTGTTAGTACCACGATAATCTTCGTACTTGGTTTTTATCCACATCCTCCGATCACGCCTCGTGTCTTATAAAGCAATGTCTATAACTACTGGGGTGCCTACGGCCGGATCCGGGTAGCCTGGTCTCTGCGCTCGTCCTTGTATTATTTCTGATTCCCATTGGTAGGCCCCCCAAATGAGCTAAAACATACAATGACGGCGTTGATGACCTATGATTTACGCCAAAATAAATTCCAATAGATTTTGTAAATTTTATTCATTAGGTACAAAAGTACATCTCCGTAATTTAAGATTTAAAGCTAAGATTTTTCTCTTTTGTTAAGTACATTTCAAAGAATAAAAACCACTTTTCCCGTTCGTCTAAATTAGCTATTCCATATTTTGTCAAAAATACTGAGCATTTTTCAAGACTCGTGCACGCACCTTGACTACCTCGTGATATCGTTCCTTCTCTGTTAAACGTTGTTTATTTCCGTTACATGTTTATGTATAATCCAAAAAAATAATTACAATAATCCTGTTGCACATATACATCTAGACAATGTATGTTTTTGACTAGTTTAAATTAGCGTTGACATTCAGACGTTAGATTTTTACAGCTAAGCTTACTAAGGTTTCATATGGAATAATGTTTATAATCGTTCAATGTAAAATATCAAGTAAAGTGCTCATGGCCCGGCCCACCTTGAAAATATCTCGGTTCATCAACTTTTATCACTCAACAGCGAAGAGACCTCTCAGCTTTGAAGTAGAGGACTGAAGTACTTTATACTAATACTGAGTAGAGGACTGAAGGAGACATTGGTTTTAGTTTAAGTCAGAAGGAAACAATTTTTTTATTAAAAAATTTCAATTTCATCTTCCTAATTTCCGATACAACTTACCTTCCTCATCTTATTTTTTTTATAAAGTCCACTTCACCTATTCATTTACCAGTTACCTCAATTGACCGTTGGCGAGTCATACGGCTTCACCCGGAAGGCATTATAACAAACAATAATAATAGTCATAATAAACATATAAAAGCAAATCTTAAAAATATATTTGTATTAAAATACTAGGCGTTGATATACGATCACCACTGGCCAATATCCTCAGCCAGAAACTATTGTGCGAGTATATGAATTCGTTTTGGCAGCCGTATTTTACTTTATAAGATATAAAATACTAAGGTATGTTAGTATGGCATAAAGGTACTGTCATAAGTAACATCAATAACAACTTGAGTGGGTCTCAAGAAGGAGTTGGGGTCAACTCCAGATCAACTGTATTATTTTGAAGGCATTGAAAAGTTAGCCTGTGAGATTTGACTTAGTAGTTGACGGGAGCTTGAGGCGTGATTGACCGATCCATCAGTCGCTAACGACCATATTACGTGCTCTCCCCTTAATTCTTCTCTCATAAAACCTACTTCAATTTATTTCTAACCTGTTAACTTTTTTTTTCCACTTCAAGCTACGAAAGTTTACAATCTTTCCATATCATTATATACATTCCCCTCTTCATTCCGGCATGAAGTTTATGCCGTAGGAACAGCGATCTAAGTGAACTTCAAGAAAGGACAACACAGTTTCATCAAAAAGAAAATTTGCCTTTAAACTGTGACGTCATACCCTTAAGGCTGGTAGATTTGTCTATCCTCAATGGAGCTCTGCCACTTAATATTGAGATAGTTAAGGTAGATACCTCAATTTTCATTAGCCGATGCACGATGGGCATTTTGGCTAGGCTCCTCTACTTAAGAAGCTGCGGACCCATTGGTGCGGAGGAAGGAGAGGTCCATGAAAATTGTGAGCCATGCCATCGGTCATCTCACTGCCAATGGTCAATCTACAGCTATCTTGAATACATGTTAGTTACCTCAGTATAAAATATTAAATGTAGAAAGGCATCCAATTTCTTCCTGTTTCAAAATTTTCATTGCGATTGCGTTTATTTATTTGCATTGCTAAATTACTCCTCGAGAATAATTGTTATAATACAATTATCATTACGTGAACATCAAATAGAAAAAACACAGTACCACTACCAACCAACAGTTTTCTGCGTATTCCATCTATTATGCTACAATAATCTTATTACGTTTGATATGTGTTAAACTATGTTTCTTTTTATTAAATAGAATCAATTATTATTCGTCTTGAAACGTCTAAATGGAAACTAAAATTAGGCTAATTTAGTAGTATAATTCCTTTATTGTGCAATAATTACAATCTGCCTTTTATAAGGCAATAAGTAATTAAGATATATTATGCTCTCATTCATACAATATTTACAGTTCATCATTCACTCGCTCATTCATACAATAATTACAGACAGCCCAGAGACCCCCCAAATCCACCGCAAAGAGAAAGCGGAGTCTTGGGAAGTCCCCCACGCTCCTCCGTCAGCCGCGTCACCGGATACTAGCCAGTGGAGGCTGACCAAGAGCGTGAGAGCCACAGACGCTCAGGACATGATTGGAGAGACTGGCCATTGCCAGGACTCCCACTGTCACGCGTTTATAGCAGGTCACGAGGTCACTGCCGTTTCAGTCTCCGAGGAGGATTATAGGGATGAGTGGCGCAGTGCATTGACTGTGCTACAGGATAGGCTAATTTAAAAAAAAAAAAAAAAAAAAATATTCGCTAGATAATTATATATATTTTGCTCAGGTTTACCGTAATTATTACATTGTTCTGTAATCAATGAGGACAATACTTTGTAATTTAAATCTACCAATGTCTGTCATTTAGCATTTATTAATGTCATTTTTATATTTCCTTTCTTCTTTTAATAGTCCTGCTTTGTGACCTACCTTGGCCCAACAAAGCCGATATCCCACCTTTGTTGATGAAAGAAAGATGTTAGATTTTCAACAAATTTATTAATGGAGAACGTTTCGAGGTATGTTCGTCTGCTCATGTATGAGATGGAAGTAACAACAATCTTAATAAGTAATCATCTGTCTTTCATCAACCTAAGCCGATATATCAACAAACAATCCACTGAGAATTATTAATAAGCTAAAAATACTACCGAACTTCAATGGGGGTTTTCCATGGGCTTCCAACAACTGAAAAAAATAAAGTATAACAGTGTATGAATATTTTATGAAGAATGAAGAAGATGAGACCGTTTTTTCCTCGTCATAACTAAAAGTGGTGTTTTTTTTTCCTTATCTGTTAAAGACGTACCCCGTCTTAATACCCAACGATCTGATAACCTAATGTTTAATCTAATCCTGAGAAGATGATTATCCGGAGCATTTAAAAATTTAATTGATAATCTATGTTCTCTGGCTAATAGGTGACACAAATCAAATTTACCTAAAGAGCAATATCATTGTCAAAGATAACTGATAACAAGAATTTGCGAACAAGATCATCAAGAGAGTTGTACTGACATGGACAAGCTCTTAATTAGGTAAATCTCCCTTCTTTTTGTTGAAAAAGCTAACAATATAAGCTGGTGAAAAGTTTGTGGCAACAATTGTTATCTGCCGTCTAATTATTAGGAAGTACTCTTCATAAAGCAAGATTAAACTTCCGATCGTTGCTCATTTATTGTATTAGCTCAGAAACACGTCGATGAGCCCTCGAGCAATACCCTTTTGTTTCATTTTTGTTAGGGTAATTTTAAAAACATTATTAACATTGACAGGATAAATAGGCCGTCTAATTAGCTGGATGGTTTTACTAGAGAATACCGGCGAAAATCAGATTAGTGATTTCCATGATTAAATATTAATGTATATAAAAGCTTATATATGCACTTCATTAAAGCACAAATGGCTATTCAACGTTGAGTTGAAATGGTTATTACATTTATTCAAGCGTATAATGCAAACCCAAACTAAAAATACTGTGGAAGCATGAACGGATCGGACGATGGAATTGTGTTTCAAAATTTTAGCTGAGCCCAAAGTAAAACATACGAGCAATCAGTCTGCCTGTGTGTTCTACTTTGTTGTTTTAAACGTCCTCATGCATGAAAACATTATTGACTTTTAAAATAACGTATTAAATCTTTCTTTGACTCTTTTGCCCGTACAATTTATTGTCATTTTTTACATTGACTCATCCTTTATTCAATTATCTCGAACCGTGTTTACGTTTTATGTAATATATACTGCAAGTAGAATAACAGGAAAAATAGCGGTTAGAGATATTTCAAGACACCTCTATAAAAAAGGATCGAGTGCGAAGGCGGCAGCCGAAGAAGTTTGTTCGGTGAACGGTCAAAAGGTTGTGCATCGAAATACGGCAGCACTTTTGTCATTGTCAAACCAGTCTTTCAAGAAGCGCCTCTGTCAAGTCGTCTTTCACTTCAGCGGACGACGATGAATTACTCATGAGTATAAGCTAGGATTCGTATGTGACCACCACACGAGGAATAGTGGTTACAATAAAAGTGGCCTTATCAAATATTTTTTTAATAAACTAGTTTTATGAATAAGTACTTTTGTAACAACCTAAGTACAATAGCGGTCCCAAAGATGAATCAAACCTGAAATGTGTAATGTTATATTCATCCCCCAGTTCACGCTGTATATGTTTAATTTTCTTTAAAAAACAACAACTTAAATTAAAGACCTTGGCTCTCTCCTTTAAATAAATTTATTAGCTCGTAGTTCAAAGGGTGACAATAATTTAATTATAAAACCACTTTGTCTAGTAATTAGAAGATTTAAATTACATTAAATTGTCAAATGAACTTTCATTTTAGAATTCTCTAACGAATAATTCATTCTCTTCGAATAATATACACCGATCGTCCGATCATTTTTTAGTCCACGAATTTACGAACTTTTTATTTCTACGAAAATGATAAAAAGTTTGTAATTTGTGGTTTAAAAAAATACAAAAAAAAGTTTGCAGAAAATTTGGAGTGGTTTCTATAAAAATCATTTGACTGATTGAATAGAAAATTACTAGTTACTTCTGGGCTAGCGTTTGTCCGCCACGCTACCGTTCTCTTGTTAAGTTCGTTAGGTATGAATACAATTCATTAAGTTTTTTCTTATACCCTATACTACTGATCAGCCCAAAACCTTCTGGAAGTCATCAATGAATTACTGTGTCGTCTTCATTATTTGAAATACTCACCAAAATATTATTATAAAAATTATAGTGTCTTAGATCAATACTTTTCTCCGATAGTGTAAAGTAATACAAGATGCTTACCTGTTTCAGTGAGACGAGTGCCCCCGCAGTTCTCCATCCCACCGCCACGGATGCTGGAGGTAACCCTGGGTGCCGACTTGAACCTGACCTGCGTGGCGGTCGGGTCGCCGATGCCTTACGTCAAGTGGCGAAGGGAGCCTGCCCAAGACCTCACTCCGGACGACAAGCTGCCCATCGGGAAGAACGTACTGGAACTCAAAAACATCAAGGAGAGTGCCAACTACACCTGCATCGCTTCTACTGCCCTTGGGATCATCGAATCTGTCACCCTCGTCAAAGTTCAATGTCAGTAAACATCAAAATCAATCATTATCCATAAGATCGATTTTCTAATCTAAAATTTAAAGAAAACCATCTTTAAATTGCTTCCTATCTTGCTTCCAGTCAAGGTGGTCTACCCACAAGCTGAATTGAAAGAAGAAGCCACAGACTTCCAATCCATACAACATCAAATCATAACTGTACTTTTTTCTTTATTTTTTAATTAAACGAAGCATCCTTAACAAACCCGTTCTTTTCTCAAAACTTGTACCCAAGCTCATTTTAAGAGCAGTCAATTGCTCATTGTGCCAGATAAAATCTTCCACGCCCCGCTCATGTAGAGTGCTATGATTTTCCCAACTATTTGCCGATGTTTCCTAGTTTTACCCATCCTTCCGCCCTCCGGTCCAATCATGTTCATCCAAGAAGTCCTTAATGGAATTGTTGCTATATCCTCGCTCCTTCATATTCGACTCGAGAAATCAAAAGCTATTGTCTTTTGGCTCACGTTCTCTCTCCTAACCTATATCTCCTTCCCTTTCATGACTACTGATTCCCGTCAAAATAATTTAGAAAAAAATAAATCCCTGGTTATAAAAAAAAAGATCCTGCGTCCAAACCTGCACTTTTCTTCCCTTGTTTTGTCCATTTTTGGCAGGACGCCAATTTAAAGGTCTAAATAATCAAAAGTAGATTATCATCATCATCGATCACTTTGCAATTTCAGTTTCTTAAAAAAAGAGTTGCCTATAGTTGCCGACACGAAATTAGAAGCGTGAGAACCCGCAATAAATAGCAAGCCCGGTTGCCGCTCTGTGTACTATTTCTTTTCTATCCTCGTCATCCATTTACTTCGATAAAGTCAATCATTGAGCCATAAGCAATTTAGTGATTAGTCCCCCCTGTCCGCCCGTATGTGGCAACCCCGCGTCAAGTTGACCATTCACCCTAAGCGTCTAATTCCATGACGGCGACTATAGAAACAGTGTTATTGGTATTATAGTCTTTACTTAGGTTACTTCCTGAATGTTATAAAATGATATGGCAATATTTCTGGTTGGTTAAATAAATATAGGCATAGATGCTGCCGTGTATATTTACCGAAAACCAACCCTCCCTGTAGATAGCAGTAATAGGATTGGTCGGCCGTGGTCCGCTGTAGCGACATAATCCTGATTTAGCGGGTCATTTATTGGCAGACGATCATAGGGCATAAGCAGGCCCGCTGTCCCTTCATTATCGTGATTCTTATTTACGGTAGCTCATATATGTACTCTTGGTCGCGCTTCACCTATTTCGCGGTATCCCCTTGAGCTATATTTATAGGCCAAAGTATACGGATAAAACTAATTGACATTAAAAAGACCTTTGATTGCGTTTGGTTCAAGGTAGTTTTGTTAACACTGATTCAATACACACTTCTTAACACTGAAACTCAGAAATATTCATAACTTATTTTCAATTATAAATTTCTTCATAAAACAACTCAAATAAATTGGTTCATTACGTTTTATCGTGTTTAAAGTTGTATATGCTACTAGGCATTCCTACCATTTTGTTACAGACACAAATTATATATGAATACGAACTTATGAGACGCTTACTGAAACGGATAAGATTCGGTAACGAAAAAAATCCATTTTTCCTGTGATGTGCCAGACGGTAGTCCGCCGCGGGTCTCTTTGACCCTGCCTCTACCCGACGGGCGTCAAGAGAGAGATAAAATGGGTAAACCTGTGGTCGGCGGGCAGCTTTATTCGAATTGATCTGACTCCATAAGATCTCAGAAGGTGTGTCCCGACAGTGCACTATGTTCAGAAGAGGTAAAGGGTTGGTATTATAGGTAGTTAATGTGGTCTTGGAATGACCACGAATTCACACTCGGTATCTTAGGGAAGGCGAAAACCGTCCGTATCCCAAAGGTGGGTGTGAACCGGAAAGAGGCAGACTGGATCGCTGGGTAACATTCTAATAGGTAAATGCCCGTGCCGTCTAGTGAGCTCCCGTGTAGTGGACCTGTCCCCCCTCCCTACCTGACGTGTAAGATTTTTATTATTAAAATATAGAAACGTAGGTGGGTGTTTTCTGATATTAGAAGAGGGGAACTTCTATTTATTCGTGGCGAAGAAGTTGGTACAACAAAAGGATATTTTAACATAAATTGAAACAAGGCTAAGGCAAAATTATCCTATCTACAAAAAAAGTCCATTAGTATTCAACGATTTTTAACAACTTTTCTTTTAAAATGATGCACTTTGTTTAAAAAATAAGCTGTTTTAAAGGCAGCTAATTCTTGCAATTATAAAAAATACACATTTCCTAGTTTGTCTGTACAAATCAATTATAGTATTTAAACGCTGCACGCTTGTAAACTTTAGAAACATCTATGTATTTAAATTTTTCTAAAAAAAAAAACAGAAAAATATTATTAAAAAATGAGTTTAGAATGTTTATCACTTAAAGTGTTAAATATTATATAAATATATTTATAAAGCTATATATATATATATATATATATATATATATATGATATAATATATATATAAACTATATGTATATAAAGTATTAAATATATGAAGGTATTTTAGAAATTATTAATATATCCGTTTTTACAACATTGTCTTGTGTCAAACGCAATCTAATGCCGTTTAAATGTCAACTAATTCCAGGACTCTTAAGCGGGCACATATATCAGCTGCTGTAGACAATATTGAAGTCTTAATGTTCTGATAGCTCCGAAAATTAGAGCTTTCTCAAAGTTCCATGTTTTCAACTTTTGCTCCGGTAAATTGCGATTCGCCCATTGTGCCTGAAAACACAGACAGGCTAGTAGTGATAAATATGGTTGATCGTAAAAATACATGTAAAAGCCTCTCAGAGGCGAGAGAATCCTCAACAACAATTTGACAGTCAAGTAATCTCCGTTAATATTTTAACCCTCATGGAAGAGCGCTAGCGCAAATCCTCCGGGATCAGGTCGAGTTTCGTTTGACTGACTGCCCACTACATGTAGATTTGTTTTTCATTTGTTTTATTGGTAATCCTGACGTAAGCCACCCCATGTGGTGAAAAAATCCCCGCCCCCAGCTATCTCTAATAAATGGCCAGCGAACGTTCGGGTAGAAAACTCATTTTTAAAGATCAAAAATAATCGCCTGAGGTCTTTCCGAAGCGGGTTCCGTACAAAGAATTATTTTTTAGTATTAATTTTAGCTCTTCCCCAATGATATATAAACTCTTTCTTCTACCTCTAATCCATTTCTGCTCCAGTTCAAATCTCTCCAGAAAACTAAGATTTATTTTAACGTGAACAAAACTGATTGATCAACAAATTATTCGTTCATTTTTTTACTGTGTTCTTACAAAAGTGTAATCAAGAATTGCTATCAGACCATACACCAAAACCAAGTTTCCACCGTGATTTGTATTCATTTTTGAAATGAAATAGTTTGATGTACTATAAAGCTTTTTTAACAACTTACTGGTGAGTACAGAAGCCGACATATTTCCCGCCTCCTAAAACGGTGTCAGGTTATAGTCGGTGAACAGCTCCAGTTCTCAACACAACACGATCATTATATTAAATTGACAATATTGTAGGTATTGTTCTTATATCAGCACCGTTCAGGCGATCAAGGACTCTATAAAGTCAGAATTTTTTTACAACCCCCATTTATTTTCTGCATTCCGTCTTAACTCTCTAATTAAATTATGCTCAGTTTTCAATAATTAAGTATAAGTTTAATGCTCTCACATTTTTTTTCCTGTTGATGTTGATAAGATAAGTGTGAGGTTTTCATTTAGGTCAGATGAAGACTGCAATAACTATCATCAAACAAATAAGGAGGAATAGAATAAAAATACATTTATAATTATTCATTATTATTGAATAGTCCTTATTATAATATGTTGTTCTAACTAGTAAATTTCAGGGGTTAATTATCAGCCGAAGGAAAAAGATAAGGTAGGGTAAAGGCAAGTCTGATCTCCCGCTATGTGATTTTCCAACTGAACTATTGCATATTAAATCATTTAATTTCTTAAGCTACGAAAAACTGCATTAGATATATGAAATAAATATTTAAATCTTATAGTTTAACTGCTGGTTGTGAGTTCGTATTAAGTAAATCACATCCTATTTTTGTCTTCCTGTAAGTTATTTATCTCTTACTCATGAGCGCTTTCAGAAGCCTTTATTGCCATTCTAAAGTGCTTAAAATTTTGTTAAAGATGGCAAGTCTAGAAAAAAGAAAAAAAATGGCGGTGTCTCCAAGTAGGAGATAATATTCTGAGCACTTGAGAATAGAAGTATAGGCTGCTGAAAGCGCTTGTTGATAAGAAATAAAGAGTAATAAATAAAGAGATAAGAAATAAACAACGTGTGTGAAAGCAAAAATAGGACGTTATTTACTTAAATATTTTTGTGAGAGCATAGCCTGGGTTTTAGGAAATCCTCGTGATAAGGAAAAGCACGGTTGGCTATCTAGTGGCTCCCTTTCTTCACTATTTGGGTAATGGTAATTAAAGGAGTGCGATGACTTACCACAACAGTAATTATTACTAAATAGATGTAATTTATACAGCTTGAGCCTAACAGACTTGCATGTTCCATGTTGCAGCCCTGCCTAGCGTGCCTTCGAACGTGCAGTTCTCGGATGTGACCGCCACTACGGTGAGACTATCCTGGTCCTACCCAGTGGCCGAGGACTTCCAGTACTTCGTGATCCAGTACAAGCCCAAGTTCGCCAACCAGGCCTTCTCTGAGATCAGCGGGATCATCACCATGTACTACACGGTCCGCGGCCTCAGCCCGTACACCGAGTACGAGTTCTACGTCATCGCGGTGAACAACCTCGGGCGAGGGTCACCTTCGACGCCGACGATCGTGCCTACCGGGGAGACAGGTCTGTATGTTCACCTCTAACCTAGTCACTGGCTATGTGTAGCTGACATAACCACTTCCGTATATAGTCCATGTATTTATACAATTAAGTGTAAGTAATTATTAGTCAAACAAAGAATACACTGGCAGGATCGGGATTCGAACCAGGTTGAGCGTGTGACTCAACCAACTGAGTAGGTCCTGCAGAAGTGAGAGATTCTTCCCAAATATGAATGAATTCCCTTTGACCGAATTTTCATAATGACTGTCAGCATCACACCACGGAGGCTGTCAGCTTCCACACATTGCAAAACCTTTATTTAAGCTACCGAGAGTTTGCCTCGGTTTAGGCATTATATGAAAATATAACATATTGTATTATATGTCCTTTCTATATTGTCTATTTTTTTGTTATGTAGATACCACTATTATTAATAATTATTAGACAAAGAAAAAGTTTACTAGCAGGAGCCGAACTCAAACCCCTGAAACCTCGTCAATATCCAGTCAGATGCTGTACTAGTTTCAATAAATGTTAATAATAATGGGATCAATACCACAACAAAAATTGACCCTTAATGTAAGTGTTGCCTTACAAGAGTTTGGAATCTATCAGAGATAAAGAGTATTATATGTTTAAAGCATTGTATATATACTTTTGACTATAGATAATATGCAATACTTAAATACTTCCATTAGTGTTAGGCCAGCCAAAGACCCTTGCACCTAGATGACCCAAGTCGCAAAAAGTGAGCAAACGGTTCAATTTATTGAAATGAAACAATTACTTTCAGACGTTACTCGTTTCAGACACTTGTGTGCGCCTATCAATTCACTATTTAATTATCAGTTTCTTAACAAAGGTCATACTGATCAAATTTTGTGAATTTAACCTACATATTTTAGTGTACAAAACGAGTGTAACAAACATGCCAAAAGTCCATTGTAATTGTATGTGGTTCCTTATCATTTATGATGGGTTTATTTTAAAAATGACCATACAATTTTCCACTGTTTGTTTAATCAAATGAAAGATTTTATCACTTTAATGAACTGGCTTGCTTTGTTAAGGATGATGTAACTTTAATGTGTGAAGTGTAACACTAATGAAATCTTACTATTTCTGGTTAGAGTTGACCACTAGTGGTTTATCTCTATCTTCCTTTATATGTCATAACTCCTTGTAATCATTCACGCCCTTTTGAGTCTGACTCTAGTACTGTTAATTCCTATCCCACCATGAAAAGTAATCTATTAAGTAATACCCAGTGCCATAAAAATGCTAAAAAATGGGTGATAAATTGTACCTTTTGGTAAAGTGGTCCTTGGAAGGACTTGAAATAACTTGTCAAGGTACTTGGAAGTAACATCCAGCAAAAACTAGCTCCTCCTACCAGTCCTTAGATAGCCTAAAGTCAATTAAGGGTGAATATTGTTACATTTTATTTAAACAAAGATTTGTCTGTGGAAGGAGCATTTCAAGCATGTTCTGTAAACTGTTTCTGTTACTTGCACCCAATCAAATCTTATTTTATAGTGTCTCATTATATGTTCTTTGTCCTCAATAATACCTTTGACTGTTTGGAGGTGAAGAGGTAGACCGTTGTTTATAGCTAAGAGATGATATCTCAGGCTTGCCTTCAACCACTAAGTGCCTGTTCTTAAAGTTTCACTATGCGAATCATTCTTGTATAATTGTCTAATCTTATATACCTCTATATAACCCTTGATTGTTGATTTAATTATTATCCTGATGTAAATTTTAATTCTTAGCAAACAATCATTTTAGAGCTTATCTACTGGATGAAAGCTACTGAGAATATTATGTGACTTTAACACCTTCAATTAATAATCTGTTTAACTTATAAAAATGCTTTCAGCTCTAAAAATAAATATTTTTTGTACTTATAATTAGAACTTGTATTCTCTATATAAATGAAATCTTACTTCATATAAAAATAGTTTGTGGTTGACTTCTGTAAAATCAAACTGTGTTATCATATCTTAATTAACACACTGTTAAGGAAGAATTTGAAGGCATTATAAAATACTAATGCTTTTTTTCTAATGAAAACATGAGAAAGTGTTGGACATTTCAGAATCAATGTATATTTTTTTATTTGATCATTACTTGGAGAGTGGAAATATTATTAATCCTGCAGTTTCAAGCTATTGTAGCTTAGACATTAATAAAAACTATAAGCTTCTTCACCCGTTGTCTTTATACAGTGTACTTTTCAATCAAATCTTCTGAATTCCTTTCGATTTAATTTAAAGTTTGCTTGCTATTGAGTTGGAACAATCACGTGAAACTTTTATTCCTGTGAAGCTAGACGAATACTTAGTAGTAAAAAACAAAAAAAAATATGATATACTTCTTCCAGGCAAATTTATCATTGCAGTCATTCAGTTCCCGAAAATTACACATTTTATTTAAGTATAAAATGAAAAGGTTTGTATCACAATAATTTTCCAGATTTTTTCAAAGGTCGTTTCTTTTATTAAATAATTTTGTTTCTGTTTTAAAGACTCTTATTGCTGCTTGTAAATTCTTTTATTTCAGGAATATCCAGTTTAGAAATGATGTTTGGAAAATAGTGTAATTTTATATATATTTTTTTTTTAATACTTGCTATCACTAGCAACAATCATTTCATTATATATTGAAATTCTTATTATTAGAAACGTCTTTACTTTGGAATAAATTAGAGTTGTCATACAGTATGTGGCGGTGATTCTACGGAGAAAGGTAAATTGTAGATATTTAAAAAATACCGTTAGTTTCTGGCATAAATACCTAAAAATATCTAAACTGTTAGAGTATCTTTGTTCTTCGTCATCAATTCATCATCAATTTTCGTGCTTGAAATTCAAAACTAAGATTTTGCCTAAATGTTGCAAATGAGATTGCATTTATGAAAATTAATGATTTGGCAGGCTCTTCAAGATAGGGACTTGGTATATTGTATACCTGGATGAACAGTGAACATAGGGTTGTGAAGAGGTGATGAGGAATATTCTACAAAATTTCCTTTGAGGGCATGATATTAAAACTCAACATTGGTTACAAAGTTTTTTCTTTATTTTAAAAAATCATGAAGCACTTTTTTCTCCAAATTTAAGCGTCCTCTCTAATGAAAAACAGTTAGGAATCGACAGATGCCACTCTCGTTAAAAATCTAATACATGGCATTCAGGGCAGCCCTGACAATCCATTCCGTTGTTTAATTGATCAAAAATTCAGTAGAATATTATTTTTCAGATTGTTCAGAGCTATTTTAATCTGTAGATAATGAATAAAAAGTTACTGAAAGTTTGTATAATTCTTCACCCTTCTTCATAGAATCACCTAAGTAGATTCATTAAAAAAATTTTAAATTGCAATTATTGTGTTAGTATTGCATATATTTATGTGCATTTTTTTTTTTAATTTTGTGATTTATCTTTCCAATTGTAAAACTATGGAGATAAGTTTATTATGGAAATCCATGATACTATTTTCTACATCATTTCTGTTTTATGTTTGATCGCTTCGCCCCTACTTGAATAATGGGACTCACTTGACTTACTTGTAAGTGTGCATTCACTCGTTGTTTGTAGGCACCTTCACTTCTTTTGTAATTTATGTCTATGCACTTGGTACTTATCATTCAATGGCCAGCCTGTTTTTCTCTTTAGGTCTATTATTGGCCGGCAGTGCACATATTACGCACTTTGCACAATGCACAGTTAAATTAAACAGTTTATCACTATACCATTTTTCCAGTTTCTTATCTCTCACTTAGACTGATTTATCAACACAAGCAATAAAAAATAAAAACACATTTTAAACAAGATTGCATTATTTAAATGGCCCACTTGCCCAGTGAGTTGTGATATCTTAGATCACTTTATTATTATCTGTATGTTTATTATATATTATATAACTTTACAAATTATTGCTTGTAGCCTAGGTCTATGAAGGTTTAGTATTGTTGTTATCTAGCTAGATTATTTTAATTACCGCATGAATATTTTTTACATTATGGAACGCTATACATCGCAGTTTTTTTCAGGTTTTCTTAAAAAAATGTGCTTCATTTAATTTGAATTTGATTTATTTTATCTCATTTATAAAAATATTGAATTTTTTTTAATTGTTTTTTTTTTGAACTGTGCATTTATGATATGGTATTTTTTTCCTATTAGTTTGAAAAACATTTGCACAAAGTTGTTCACCAGCTTGACTTTTGTTTAAAATCAACATTGTAGAATTGTACTGATGGCTCACCATACCTTTGTCATTGAAGACAATTATTTAATTGTTTAAAAAACTTATTATTCACATCTATTTATTTTCACTGGAGCATTGAAATAAATATAGATAATTTCTGTAGAATAAATTTACTATCACATTTGGCTTTTTTACCTTTTTATTGTTCAGTTTAAATTAGGTGTAATAGATGGTGATCTATTTATTCATTTTCTAATAATAAACAATGCAACATTTGTAGATATTAAATCGCTCAGCATATTTTGTGATGGATAAGTACCCATATAAAAAGTTCTGCAGTGATCATTTTTGTGTTTTTCTTCTTTTAATATTAATTATTGTTCTAAAGCATTTTTTTAAGTTTGCAATGCCATGAGAATTCCTATTAGATTCCAATAATATATTAAAAAAAAACTTCAAACGACTATTAACTATTACCGAAGAGTCTTTAACTTCTAATATGAAAACTATCTTATCATTGCAGACTTATGATTTTCATTGTTTACTCATCTTCTAAAATAACTTTTTCCAACTCCCTTCAATCCCCGGCTAATGATAGCCTCTCCTTTCTTCTAGCACTTACCCCCGTCCTGGTAACCTGCTTAAATAAAACTTCTCCGTTCCAGCCTCCATCCACTTCCAGAGGCCTCCATCCACTTCTTCTGGCCAAGGCATTCTTAATTTGAAGCAATACAATTGATTATTAAAACTTTTCCCCTCTTCAACTGCTTTAAAAGGCAACTCCATTGGAGTTCTAAATGAGAGGAAGGGGTTAAAAAAAAAAAAAAGAACTTTTGCAAGAACAGTTCTACTATGTAAATTAATGCTACCAAAGTTGATTATATTTCTTTTATTTTAATTCTGCTCATTGCATTAGGATTCTTTTATCTTCAATTATTTTGAAATACGTATTGTGGAGATTAATCTTAGTGTTATGGGTATTCAATATCTATTACAAAAACTAAAATTAAATTTATTTGTTAAAGAAAATTAAATGGATCGAACCTCACAATTCTTGAATTGTAGTATACATTTGTTAATTAAAATATTTTACATTTTAAATGAACAAAGTATACTGGCATGCAAGTTTTTATACTTATCTTTGGCAATTTTCTTGGTTCTAGGTCCTTCCATATCATCTTGATTTTTATGTTTCAAATTATATATTAGTTATTTTTTGTAATATGAAACATAAAGGTAATATAAACCTCCACACATAGATTTTTTTTCAGCTATTTATTACAAAACATCACATCACCTTTAGTGACATACACTCATCATAACCCAACAAATTTGTCTAAATATTATTATTTCAATCATGAAATATCATCAAAATATATATATACATTATTTATACTTGGGAATATTTTTAGCAATCAAAATGAAAGCTATGTATGTTGGTTATTGTTTTCTCATTGAGTTGGAATCCAAAAGAACATTATAAATCCATCAACACTTAGTGTTATGGATATTCAATGTTTATACAAAAAATAGAAAATTAAAGTTATTTACTAAAGAAAATTAAATATATCAAGCTTCTTATATATCAAAATTTTTGAATTGTAGTATACATTTGGTAATTAAAATAGTTTACATTGTGAATGAACCAAGTAAACAGGCGAGCACTTTTTTTTACTTATCTTCATGGTTATAGTTACGAATCTAAACAGAGTACGTTTTTCTAATGCTGAATTACGGTGTAAATCACTTTTTCAATTTTGTTGACTGAAACCACTATATTTCTCAACCCCTCTAGTAGTAGATACCAAAAAAATGTTTCAAATCACAAAGATATCTGATGTATCAAAATAATTTACTATACTCAATAATAATTAAGAAATTAAACTTAAAATAAGCATAAATTTCTAGTACACCATTCCTTGAATTGACTTCTCTTGTATTTTATAAACAAATTTTTTGATTGGTTGAAAAAAAAATATATACCTCAAAAGAATGGTTTTAATCATTGTTGTTCAATGGTCATTTGTAAATAAATTGTATTTATTATCTTTCTGCCCTCCCCAATACTCAAGAATAAGCATATATTGAAATTTTGAGCAAAAACAAAGAGAAAAGAAAAAATATACTCCTAATAATGTTTTCATCGCTTTTGTGATAACTATCACCCAAATCGGTCTACATCTCTTTACATTAATAGAATTGCTTTGATTTTTTTTCTTATTTTAGTTATTCCCTGACTGTTTAGAAAAACATTTTATTTGACAGCTCCCCATTGTATAGTTATTGAAATAATTTGTGAATACACAACTGTCTGATGAAGTAGGTAAAACTATTTGTTTAGCAAGAAACAAAGCTGATGTACGTTTTAAATACCCCCCAATAACGCTGAGTATAAATTTTGAAAACATCAAAAAAATTATTTATTTGCTCAAAATGTTACCCTTCCAGTTCCTTTGGGTTTTTTAATCTAGAAATTGTGATAACTCCAGAATGAATCTACTACATATCATAATTTATATTGATCTAGTTCCCTGTTAATTTCAAGTAATGACTTCAACCCTGCCTCCCTTCAAAAATTAGAAACGGGTATATAAAATAATACCTTAAGGATTTTTTGTTAATTTAACTTTAGCTTAAATGTAAAAATATTTACAATTTTATCAGAAATTTCTGTACTATCAGTTATTCTAATTTTGTAATAATATACTGATATCAGTTGATACAAGCACCTATAGTGTGCCTTATCTCTTTCAGCTTACTAACAACTTAGATAACTTTTCATAATTCGCTTATAGTGTGGGTCCATATTCCATGTAATATTAATTTTTTTTCGGAGGGGGGGTTTGTTATATGATAATATTGTATATGAAATTTTGAGTTTTGAATATTGAATCTTCTGCGTCTAGAGGTTTTTATTGCGTTTAATTAACATTTTTATTGTGAAGCTCCCATAAAATAAGTTTTTGTTGAAAATAATCTTTTACTCGATTACACACGTTTTTTTGTTTTTTTTTTAAATATGTGGCAAGGCAACATTTTAATGAGGTTGGCTGGAATTTTCATCTTAAATATTTCCTCACATCCTGTAGTCCTTATTAAATTTATGCTGATCTCTCCTTCACAATTTGCCTTTAAAATTCTTGGGATACAGTGTTAATTAGCTGTTAATATTAATTTGTTTGTATTGATTTCCGGCTTTCAGGGGATTTGCCACATGAAGGAGCGAGTAAGTACTTTAATTTGTTTTTGGCACTTTGTTTTTGAAATTTTGCAGGGTAGAAGGGATTTTTTTATTTATTTTTTTTACGAGCACTGTAGTTTATTGCTTCTGCACAGTAGGAATTGCACGGGGGACGCACTAGTACATTTACTTGGTAACTAAATCATGGTTTGATGTTTGGAGCAGTTTTCAATGAAGTATCTGTTGGCTGTTGGCTGATGTCGTGCTTGGATTTATTTGGTTATGCTGTTTCTGCACCTTAATATTATAAAAGCCGATTTTTTGCACCTAAATGATGAAATAAGAAGTATCTCCATGATTATTGACAACAAATGATTATCTTTATGAGGGATAACTGTATAGTGCACGCATGGTCTTTGGTTTTGTGGTAGTATGTTGTTTAATAGGTAAAATGAATATATAAAAATATATTGTGAATGAAAATTAAAAATCAAAATGTAACACAAAAAAAATGAAAACCATTAACTCGGATAAAGGAAGTAGTGTAAAAATAAAAGTAAGATCTTAGCTCAGCTTGGAGAATGATATAATAACACTTCAGTAGCCGATAGAAAAAGATAAAAAAGAACAATGGAGGTTTTATGGAATATCATATATTACAATAATAATAGGCAAATGTATTATTATCAGAACATGTAGAAAACTGTTCTTTAGGTGCAAAGAATTTCTTCGTCAAAAGACGAGTCAGTTTTGCCAGCACGTTGACGTATAAGACCACTGAAGTCTCGTTCCGATGACGCGTGGCTTGGCGAGCTTGTCTGAAATTTGTCTTTCCTCGTGCCGTGGGAACATAAAACTTGGCTCTTCCTTTACCGTGAAATGTCGGTAAATGCTTCGGACATCAATGTGCATCCGGCAGATGACAAGCCAGTACGGCTCTGGCATCCGTTCCCATGTGTACCCTGTTTCACATTGTCGAAGTGTGATAAGTATTTCATTATGGCGTGAAATAATGAATAATAATTTCTTTTTTGGATATGTACGAGGGCGAACCTATATAGAATCTTTTAATTTTATATTTATTTTATTCGTTTTAGTATTATATTCAGTTATATTATAGTTACATTCTCCGACTTCAGTGACACCATCTACCCGTTGGTGATTGCGTTTCTCCGTTTCCTTCATCAAAAACTCACCATTTAACAGTACGTAAGCCGCTCCGGAACATGCTCCTTCCTCGTCACTGTCCGATTCATTAGCTTCATTCATTTGGAACAGCGAGATAAATTAAACAGAAGAAGGGACGTTTGGCTGGCAATGGCGTGTTGACGAGAAGGGGGCCACTTGAGATTAGCCAAACCACGCGCCGTGGGAACGGTTCCCGGTCGGATTCGACCGACCACAAATCCGCAAGTACGAACCTCGAGCGCCTCAAGGCGACGGTATGGGAACAAGTCTTAAGATGCTCCGCACAAACTAACCCTATTATATTTTGTTACTAATTCGAGATCATTGGTATTCTAACATTGTCGTTTATTTTTTTTTAATTCAGTAGTTCAGAAGTAGTCATTAGATGACAAATGTTATTTCTCGTTTTTCAGTTGCTTTAATTTCAGTATTTCGTTCAGTCAATCGTCGTGTCATTTGGTATTTTCAAAAGCTGCTGTCCGTGTGTTTTGCTGTAAATCATCGTTGGTTTAATTTCAGAGCCTGGAGATGTCTGATGTATATCTGTTATCTCTGCGGGGATGAAGGCATTTGGGAGAGCCTTTGTTTTATTTTTGCTTATTTACGTAACTAATTTTTTTTTTTTTGGTTAAATAGCAAAAATAGTTGTTAAACTGGGAATTCGTTGTTAGCTGTAAATTGGAGTTTATGTGAGTATTTGTTTGGTTATCTTTTATTTGATATGAAATAATGAAAGACTTTATTAAATTTCCAGCATATTTTTTATGGACGACGTTTTGACATACTGTGTACATTTAGTGTTACTCTGCATCAGGTGCTAGTGTGAAATGTTAAAGGAAGACAACTGTGCAACCCACACGGTGAAGTCCTGATACAAACATTCCTTAATTAGTAGAAAATTTAACATCTTTTATTTTCACCTTTTGAAAAAACCAATTTTTCAAAATAGGTTTTAGAGTCTCCCAATTATTTATTTGTATTTTTACATCAGTACTGGTTTTGAATAGATGTATACTCTCTATGTTATCAGTATTACATGGTTTATTGTTGAATAGAAATCTTGTTTGTTTTTTTATAGTAATTTTTAAAAATAAGTTTAATATTTTTTGGGAATTTACAATTCCGTATGTGATAGTAGAAGAGTATGAACAACATGACATGAACAGAGAGACTAAAACATTTTTTGAAAAATTTGTTTTTTCACGTATTGAAATTTTAAATACGGGTGTCTCTACTTAGAGTGTTTTACCCCTTCAGAGCTTATTTGATCGACCTAAGGGGATGTCCTGATGAATACTTCGATCCAAAAATAAAAAAGCATTAAAAAAGACAAATATGGGAAGGTGAGTGATCCCTGTATCTTTTATTATTTTCGCGTTTTTACGATCGCTAGTCCGGATCGCGTATAGTCACGTGACTCCACATATCATTCTGCTGTCACAGAAGGGAGTGTATTTAAGTGGCCGATAGTCATTCTGATAATAACCAGTAGTCTGTTTTTTTTTATATCGCATGATATTTCCTAATTATTAACTGATATACGCATTATTATTCACGTATTAGCCCGCTTTCTCTCTCTCTCTCTACTATTCAAATAAACCGCTACTTACCGGTGCAAAGAATTATTCAAATTATAGGTTATACACTCTAGCCTGTCTTCTTATTTTCTAGGCAAGCTAACAAGGTGGCCCCCGCCCGCTCGCATGTTGAGTAGAGACAGCTCCAAGACAAACGAGCCTTTGAAAATAGATTAAGAAAAAGGCTAATAGAATTTTATCCTTCTTTCCATCTAGTATTTTTAAAGTTAGTTTTAGCCCCGTTCTGAAATCACCTTATAATTGCTGATCTTAATCTCTCGACCGTTGTAATTCATGGCTATGGTGTACTTAATGTCAGCCTATTGACTCCAGAATGACTACATTTGCATTGAGAATATGTACACTATGTGAAAAAACAAATTAAAAAAATAAAATAAAGACTTTGAAGTCTCTCCAATTATTTATGATCATTTGTGCATCGCTAGTCGTCGCTTCACCTTTTTAGGCACCTTCTGAACTAAAAACTTTTCAAACTCATTGTTTCACTCTTATTTTACTGCATACCGGTAAGGGACAAATAAATAATTATATCATTCATTGGTCTGTTGCTTTATTCTTTGGATTGTTACCAGTTTTATTATTTATTAAATGTATATTATATATATTTAAATATTGCTTTACATGTAATGTGTTTGATTTTCAGCCCTAAAACGTCAACTAGTGATGTAAAAATAAATAGCCAGAGAGAGTAAAGCCTTTTTTGAAAAATTTGTTTTTTCACATAGTGTACATTTTAAATATAGGTGTGTCCTTTTAGTGTTAGCTCGTGTTCGATATTAGTGCGAGTATAGTTCCTATGGCGATCTCGTCCGGCGATGTTTATTATGACCAGAATTACCGGGCGTTGCCTAGTTTATTGGAATTTTAGTTTTTTTCATTGTAACTCTTCAACTGGTAAAGCTCGAATGTTCGTTTATAAATCATTTTATATATATATTAGATTATCTCGCTAGCGTACATTTCTAACTGTTATAGCTGTCGAGATTTACTCCGATGTTTTAAAGAGATGACTTCTTACTTTTTTATTTAGAGCTGTTATGCCAGTGTGAGCATAAGAAGCTGTTTTAGCCCCCTTCCAAACGGTGAACGAAAATATAAAGCTTGATTTCTCTCAAAATGTACCTGTTTTTATTGATATGCCATCCTCAGTCAACGTCTCGCCTATTCAGGCATCAAACAGGACTACAATTTACAACTGTATTAATAAATTTACTAATTTAAAAGAAGAATAAGCTAATTCAAATACACAATGCAATAAAATTTAATTTCATAAAGAATAGGATTAGAAAGATTGTAAGAATTTAACTTTTTTTGGGGGGAGGGGAGATTGCCCCCCAAATAGCATGCATACAAGCGAACTCTTAAACATGTACATATAACTGCTAAAGTGCCAACAATTATTACATATTAACAACCAGGACCCCAGTACATTTAATTCGATGCCCTCAACTCTATGGGGCATGTTGTTGTTATTGTTTGCTGGTACCGATGGCCCTTAATTGTTTTATGTGATTATTTGCAGCATCTCAGTGGAATTCCTTTGCTAGATACCGCACAGGTTAAACAAGCAGAGGGCTACGAATACGATATTAATAACTAGTTTTTGTTTATTTTATAATCATAATCCACTTAAGACCCTTTGATAGTTATTAATCAAGACGTCATGATCTCTAATTTGATATATCACTGCACGCAACCAACAGAACACACGTATAAGAGTTACAAGAAACTTCGAAATAGGTATTATTAAACCATTATAAAGTAGTTGTATGGACATGTGCGCCTATTTTTGTGTTGCGAGTTCTAAGCGAGCTGACATTTTTACTTGTTACACTAAATAGAGATCGATAACGTTAACATTTTGAGGAAGGGATGTTGAAATTTAATAAGGGACATATGAAGAGGCAGCCCCCGAACAAATTATAAAGTCAATAAGTCCTTCCTTGCCCTAAGAAGGGTCAGGGGGTGAAGAATGGCCCGGCTTTCCAGTAAGCTGTTTTAAATAGTGGGGTCATTATGGCTTTACAGGGCCCCCCCAACTTTATAAAACTATGCTCTGCACCTCAAACTTTCTCTGTATTTACATTTATGTTTTGAGATAACCGTGCTGCTATTGTTTTTTTTAGTCTAGTAGAACATTTTCATTTGAGGGTGCACTCGTTATACGATCCTAGTGCTCGAGGGCACTACGTATATTCGGGAACGATCCACTCATTCATTATGTTATATATTCCTAACTCCTATTTTTGTATTATCTATTTTTATTTTAACGTTTACTAAATATAGATAAATGCTACCGGTTTGTATCTCACATACTTGCCTTCTTTTGTATCAAGTTATTGTTTTGTTTTTTACTATAACTGTTGCATCAGAGAACTATAAAAAAGCTGCTGCTAGAAGAAAAAATGGGGAGAGCACTGAATCAATAGTATCAAATAGTTCTTATAAGCATGGTGCGCATATGCCAAATTCCCTAACGTGACGGCCGACAATGCCAGTGTGAATGGGCTATTATTGCACACAATTCAATACGCATATCCCAATTCCATCGGCTCTGTTTCATTTTAACGGGGATTTTTACCGCTATATATGCAGTGCTATCATCTTCTAGGGGAAATGAAAATTGTCCCCCATCGTTCGTTCCTCCGACGGCTGCTTTTTAACTACCACCCAAAGCAGGCCATTGTCCGGCTAATGTGTTTTATTATTGAGTTTACTCTGATTTATATAGAGAGAGTATAAAGGTTATAAGAGATAGGGCGGCTGTAATAAAATAGATTATCTATATACAGGCATGTAGAGACAGCGTATGTGTTTAAAAGCGAGCAGGTAATAAACGAAGGGCTAAAGTAATCGAGAGCGATAAGGGCCTGCTATGGCATCTGCACGCGCCGCCTATCTCCTGCATTTATCTCGTACCGCTTAGTGTCCAAGCGTCCTGCAGCCCATACACTCGGGTTATATCGTCAGTGCGCTTTATGTTTGTTGTCATTTTCCCCACATTCCTCAAAGTATAATTGTTTATTATTTTATCGCCCAAAGAAAAAACAGTTAATTAATTAATAATTTATTGGCAACAATTATGTGCCATTTGAAGCCTCTAATGTATCCAATATTCGTATGATTATATACGAGCCCTGGCTTACACTTTCCTATATTTCATCACATACAACTGAAGGGCGATCAGCATCAAAGCGCTGCATTATTTCGACGCAGCGCCCTTTGTGCATGATCTGATGTTTTTTTAACAACTTGTAATAATAATAACTGTATTTTCTTACCCATCTGTACTAATTTTGGATCGATATTTAAAAACCATCTCGTGTTGCAACACATCTACACATATGTAATTGCCGCGCCCGATGGGCGAGGGTCTATTTCTTTTATCTGTTTATCTATTCGTTTTATAATAATTGTTGTAAAAATGTCTGGGGTTAAAAATCTTTAAATAACAAATCTTCCGTCTCTCCGCAGTATGGTATTTATTCACCAATAACGTTTGATGATAGACAATTAATTAATAGCCTGGAAACTATTGAAAGTAAATTACCTAATATCGGATAATATAAATTTTAAAAAAATAAATAATAAACCTCCTACCTCCTAAATAAGTCTGAAGTGATAGCAAATCTATTTTAAAGTCTGAATTAATATAATTTTTTTCAAATGTTATAAGTTTTTTCACACCATCAATTGGGCGAGTAGCCATGAAATTAATATATCAATGTATTGTGTTTTTTAAAAAAATTTATTTTTAAAATGGATGGACCATTTCGGAATTGGTGCAGTTCAGCACTGTTAATATTTTGAATGTGTTTTATTTATTGATTGTCATCATTGTTCCTTATAATGATAGAATTTGGTTTGTCTCCAAATGCACAGTAGAGGTTTTTATCTTATGACATCATTTTAGCAACTGAAGATGACAGTTAAGAATTTAGAATTTCACGTCGTTGGTGAATAAGTACCATATTGTAGAGAGACGGAAGATTTATTATTTAATTATACCCTTCCACAACTGGTTCTATTCATATATTATTATTGAAAATATTATGGTATGATGTTTGAAAAAATGATTTTAATGAAATTTGTAATTATTGGTATATGAAAAACGGAAATTACTCATTATTGTTCAGGGCTTGAGAAGGATTAAATAAAAAGTAAGAATGTTTATTTTCTGATGACTAAGTGAAGTCGTCTAATTTAACCTCCGTGTAAAATTTCACCTCTTCACATCGAAGAGGTGAAACTCGCATTTATCTGACCAGGTTTCTGGTTATGAAAGAAAAAACTAAACTCCAAAACTAGTCCCGTCGATATGAAATTGTGGAGGTATATTATATTAAATAACTACAATAAAGGGGTGTATGAAAACATGAATAAACGTAAACGAATCCCGAATTACCGTAACGGCTCCCGTTCTGGAATTTTCTTAATTGTCTTAATCTTAATATTTTTGAGAACATTAAAGATGGTAACTCAGAAATAAATACGTAAATATTCCAAAAAAAAAGTTTTTAAAATACTAAAAACAAGAAAAATAGCGAGTTTATTGTCGTCCTAGCCATTTGAATAGGTTTTTCTTGATCAATATTTTAGCAATATACTTTCTTTTTTTTTTTACCCACACTATGAAAATGCTAGTTTAACAAATAAAGCCAAATACTTTTGATTGGAAATGTAGAATATTTTTTTATTTATTTCATTAAAATTTTAGAAAATGGCGGGAATTGCTGGAAGTCATTGACTTCCTGGGCCAGCCACAGATATTTTCTTCCCCTTCGCGTTTTTATTTATATTTAAAAACAATTGCAACTAATAATTGGCATAAAACATTTTAGTGCTTCAGTATAAAATACAAAATTGTGTGCCATCTGATTCTTGTACCTACTAGATTATTTACTTCATCCTATTAGTGATACTCAAATCTTGTGATCTTCTTAGCACCGATGTTCAATAAACTTGAGTTTATTAATTTATAATTTAAGCAAAAAATACATTCTCAAAACTTGAAATAGATTTGTCTCTGACTTCTTCATTTGCTTGAATCTTCATATATTTGAAACATTACACGAAAAAAGTATTCACATAAATATTACAACAGTCAATCAAAGGAACATTGAGCACCTGGATCATTCCCTTACCACATCTTAGGGCTAAGGGATCAAAAACATATTAATGATATATTTTTTTTCATTTTATATGAATACATGAAAAATTAAATCAGAGAAATTTGGCTATAGTGTACGTTCTATTTACTTTTTTATAAAATAAAGGGTGTCCTTCGGTGCGGCACAAATACACCAAACTTCTTTCTCACATGATACAGGTCAGAAGGACAATTGTAGTTGGTATCATGGTATGGCTATTTTCGCCATAAGATGAACTACAAAAATATATTTATAGCTGACTGATAACCATGAAAACTATTTCATGAATTATAGTGAAAATTGGTACTGGTTCCGATGTCAAAGACTAAATGTTGCTAAAACTATCTTATTTTATTTAGTAGCCAATTGATGGACTTACCATTCAACAATTGTTTTAAATAATCAATTTGAATGAAAAATAGTTACAGGAGAAATAAATAATAGGATAGGTTACTGATCTCAAAAGAGTAAATAATTATCACCAATCGGCTCATTTGGCTGAAATAATGCTTCTAATACAAGTCTGACAAAAATGTTCCTGTGAATGATGAATCTACATTTCCGGACATTAGCTTTTGCTTTGTTGAGTTGCTGTAATTTAAAATTTGCTTTGAGTTTTAATGAATCTTGTAATTTTACACTAGTTTGAAGTATTAATGGAAAGTATTGATGGATTGATTGATAGTAAACTATATTTATTGCACATTTTTAGGGTTTATTTCTGGTTTGGGCTCTGATTGAGTAAATAATAAGTCAACCTTTTTGTTTTCGCACAAATCAATATTTTTATTCTCACACATGTACTTACTGTAGCTCACACTGACATTCTCAAGTGCTTCAAATACTGCAGAGTCTTACCTCTTACTCTATAGACTTGGTTAGCAGTATAAGGCACTTGAGAGTAGTCGTGTGAGCTGCCAAAAACCGCATGTCGGTGAATAAATGCATTGTTTTGTGGACAGACAAATGTGATTTATTATTTACTATGAAATAATTTGTTATTGTGGCTTTTCAACAATGTTTTTCTTTCATAATTTATAATCTTATATGTTTAGAGCCCGGAACTGCGCCGAGAAATGTCCAAGTAAGACCATTAAGTTCTAGCACCATGGTAATTCAATGGGATGAGCCAGAAACACCCAACGGCCAAATTACTGTAAGTATATCATATGTAATGGAAGAAACTTTCACTTTTAAAATAATATTACTTTTTTGTTATAGTAGATTTTTCTATTAATCGTGTAATATTTCATTGTGTCTCTCTTCAAATAGTTTATATTATATTGTTGTGATATTTGATGTTGTGAATTTATGATGTTTCTTTTGATTTAAATTCAAATTTAGCGGGCATAAAAGAGCGGTAAACGACCCGTGGATCATGGCTATGAAGGGATGAACATTATTTGTTGCTGTTATATCTAATATTAATATTTATCATATAAATAATATCAAGAATTAAATTTTAATGTTTTAATATTGGATTTGTTAACTTTAAAATAAGAAAAGTTAATAATATCTGAGACAATTGTCATTGGAAAATAAGAAAGTTAAAAAAAATCAAGAAGGCAACAGACGAGATAAAAACGAGGAGAGAGCGGGAAGCGCCTTTGTTCATCGTAAGAGACTTGAGGTAAGCATATGGAAGAACAGAGTAGGAAGAATAACTTTATCCAGAGAAGGAGGATTGAAGAGATGATAGCAGTGGATGTGTACTGATCGCGTGGCACAACAACAAACAACAAAGAAAAAAGAAGAATTCGCCGAAGGACATAACATGTAATTTTGTCACAGACGTGCTTATATATAATAAATTAATGAAAAGTAATGTTATCAAACAATTTTCCTTTTGCCAGAGATTATTTTTTATATTAACAGAACCTTTAAAACCTCAGATTAACTTAAACATAAACAATTTAGATAAAAAACATAATAATATTTGCATTTTGTCACTCAATTTTAAAGTTTGAAGTTTCAGTGTGTGTATCATTATTTGTATTAACATTGCTGCAGATTGTGTATCAATGCAACACTTTAATATGTACATTAAATATTTTCCTATTCTAAGATGTTAAAAATTCGTTACAATTAATTATTAAATGGCCCTTAATTATTTGTTATGGCATGGCTATGATTTTTAATGTCACCAGTACATCATGCAAAATTTTTCTGTCTAGATCACAACAAGGGCTGCGTAAAAGTTACAAATATTATGTTATTGATAGTGTTGGGGACTTAAGTAATAATAATCTCCCAATGATTATAAATTATTAATCAGGGATTTGGAACCTTTAATTTTAAACCCTGCTATGTAATAATTAATTAACTGTTTGTATTTATTTTTATTGTTTTGGAAGGATTTTATTTTTTGTAGTGCCATGAACTTCATGTGAAATTAACTTACAATCTCCAGAACAGCCCGACAGACTGGAGAATCCTAATTATAATTTTTATTTCTGTTTCTAGGGTTACAAAGTGTATTATACAATGAACCCACAACTTCCGATGAACTCATGGAATTCGAGGATGGTTGATAACAATCAATTGACAACAATTAGTGAATTGACACCTCACACCATTTACACTATAAGGGTGCAAGCGTTCACTAGTGTTGGGCCAGGTCCCCTATCTGCTCCCGTACTAGTTAAGACCCAGCAAGGAGGTAAGTTAACTTAATTGTTGTCTAACTAATATTAAAATCTATATTTACATAGGTAATTTAAATAAATTACATCTATTTTCAATGGTGTCTAGTGCCTAGCCAACCTGGTAATTTTCATGCCACTGAAATTGGTGAAACATCAGTTACACTTGCTTGGGTCAAACCGACACACTCTGGTGAGAATATTGTAAGCTACGAGCTCTACTGGAATGACACTTATGCAAAGGTAAGTGGGTGTTGATGATCATGTATTCAGCCATTTGAATAATAAACTTTGAAATATGTTATGTTAACATTTTATAGTTCAGTTAGTAGTTTAAGTTATTGTATTTTAAAGTGAATTCAGTACCTCATTAATTTTAGACTCAGCCAAAGATTGAATAATTTGTCAGAAATAGACTAAATTGATCTGGCAAAAATAATAATTTCAATTAACATAAATTAATAAACTATGGGATTTATTGACACAAAAAATAAATAGGTTTAAATGCCCCTTATAGAAGTCCAAAAATTCTCACAAGCTCAAAATACTAGAACACATTATTCTCAAATGCTCATGTTACATGGAGGGAAGGAAGGTGCTAAAATTTGAAAAATTCTAATTACCTTCCCACATTGGAATTAAAGGCAATGGACTAGGTGATAAAGTTGCAAATAAAGCCACAAGTTACAAACAGGTTCCTTGCCTAAACTTCATCACTACCTCAAAAGTTAAAAGAAATAAAGATACTTTTTTGAACAAAACCTGGAAGGAGGAATGGGAAGCACTGAGTGCAAATCATTTGTGGGGCTTTAAGGGAACAAACTTACCTGAATTCCCTGTAGGAATCGACTAAACTAAGAGAGGAAAAAATTCAGTTCCTAAAATAAAACAGTATTGTTATTGACATCTAAAGCCATGGAGTCATACATTGCCAACAACCCCTGCTTTTGATGTGATGTTAATACAATTTTTAAAATCCAGAGAAGTGAATTATTTTGATAGTTGAAGAGGTAGAAATGATCATAGTATTGGTCAGTTCTTTATAAAAAAAATTAAAAAGTTTAGTTGAATCTAATTCTATTTAGTCGGAAAAACAATCATCGGCATATGAGTAAAAAGGAAAAGAAAAGTAGGTAAATTGGGTGCATATACTTAGCTTATGCCTATAAAAATACAAATTTTAAAAATCTTTTCCTATTCAAACAATTGGAAAGCTTGTGAAAACATGCTTTTCCTCAACTGGTTATTGCTCATCATCAAAGATACCTCATTACTTCATATTTAATTCCTTTCAACCTGTTTGATTTTGTTAGGAACGTAACCATCGGAGGATCCCGATAGCAGAAACATACACCCTGACAAACCTCTACCCGAACACTCTCTACTACATCTGGCTGGCAGCTCGGTCGCAGAGAGGGGAGGGAGCTACCACACCTCCAATACATGTCCGCACAAAGCAATATGGTGGGTCCAACGAGAGGGGGACACAGCACTGCATGCGTAGCTAGGTAGAAATGTTATGGCTCAACATTGAACAGCTGCTCCTTCACACGTATATTTCGATTACTTATCAAAATTAAATAAATGTTTATTGTTTGGAATGAATTGGTTTTTTTGGAACCACAAATTGGATTGATGAAAGGCAGAAAATGTTAAGTTTCCATCAGATTTATTTACGGATGATGTTTCAACAAAAAAGGTCCTCAGAAAACCAGTTGGAGCAAAAAGACATATTTAATTCTGCTATTTGGTAACAATTTGTTTCTCTGTCCCTTCTCTACTTACCTGATGTAGTCATGCATTGTTTGTCTTCCAAAAATAAATCTAGTAGAAAATGGTCTGAAGAAAATTTATCATATTTTTAGCAATCTAAGCGGATTCCAATCAAACCATTCACTCATATTAGAACACAGAACTTAAATATGATTCCCTTACAAAATTATTATTGTTATTTAAAGTCAGCAAATTTTATGTAAACATAAAAAAGGTTTTTGAAGTGTTTTTTCTACTCTAATATTCTGTATCATAATTTTTATGTAGTCTATTTTAGTTTCTGCAATGAAGGAGAGCCAATCAATGTTGAGGTATAACTTAAATGGATTTGTATATAAAGGTTGTCTGGTTTTGATTTTAGAGAGCACCGTTTTCAACTTTTAACTATTTTATCTGCACATTCCTCTAATTATATTAATTTAAAAAAAAAAAAAAATCCTAAGATTTTGACAGTAACTTTCAGTTTTCATTTATTGTGTTTGGTTTTATTAATTTAACTTTTAGTTTTGTATTAATTAGTAACATGATTTTTTTTTAAATAACATAATTTTTTTTAAGTATTTAATTTTTAAATAATTATTAAAACCAAAACAGAAGAGAAAGATATGTGCGTTCCGCGGTGATATGATTTTAATTATGTTGATTGTTTAGGTAAAGAGATGTCACTGTGTGTAAAGGAAGTTTTTGCACATTGTGGAACTTTTTGACTTATTTGTTCCCAATAGGCTCTCGATTGGTCTCCATGCTATTTATTTTTACTTCTGTGAAGTAGTCAGTTCTGGTGTGACACTTCTATTATCCCTAGGCTCTGGGATAAGCTAATCTGTAGTTCCCTTCTCATTTGTTTTTTATTATATTTATTTTAATATATCCTGTAATACCATTTTATTGGACCATTTTTATCTAAAATATTTTTATTTTTTACTATAAATATCAATTTAATCCAAGAATAAAATATTTTCTTTTTTTGTATTTGAAATAATAAGAATAAATTTAAAGGATAAGAATGAATAAGTCTAAAACGTGACTGTATTGCCTGTTGGGCTGAGTGTTTTGGCTCCTTTTAGAAAAATGATCAGGTTGAAGGATTTGTCTTCAGATGATTTTTTCAAAAGACGTGGCAATTCATGGCCAACACTTGCCCTTTTAGGACCTTCATTCTCATTTTATTATTTTAAATCCAAGCACAAAAAATTATTTTAATCTTAGATTCAAATTGACAATTATAATTAATTATATTTTAGATAGAAATAGTTTTATAGATATCATTACAATATATATATACTTTTACATAGCATGATATTTATTTTTCGGAACAATAAGTAAATATTTTTAAGTTGATGTTTTCTTATTAGACATTTTAATAGTGCTACTTAGTTAAAATAAATTAAAGGCATGAATATTTAGTAAACAGTAATAATATTAACATCGTTGTTTGATATTTTCAGAAAAAAAATATGCATATGCTTAGCTAAAAAATAAATATTTTTTATTTACTACCTGTTTTGAACTGCTCGGTTCTTCTTCTGGTCTAATTATTATAATTATAAAGAAATCATAAATAAATATTCATTAACCTATAAAATTAAAAACATTTTAGTAAAATATTACACCAGCTTAATGGTCAACACATAACCTAATAACAGTTACATAAATATGAAATAAAGAAATTATTATTTTTAAAATGTACAAAATCCGAATTAATAGTAAAAAATCCAAAATAATTTACTAATAACATTTCTTAAATCAATAAATGTAATTATTGTATAAACATCATTCTTACCTCAATAATAGATATACAGACTTGCTTGGTAAGCGATATTACTGTGAAAAAAAATCTGTTTATATTTGTAATTGGATGAATTACATTAAATGAGTAATTTTACACTATGTACAAAAAAGGATAATAGATTTAATTTTATCAAGCTAATTATAAAAAAGGTATTGATATAAAGAAGGAAGATTATACTTAAAAACTATATGAAACAAAATATATTTTCATAAAAACGAAAATATGCAAACATTTTAAAGCACAGATGAATTAAGAATTAAATATATTTATTTTTAGTATGAGAATTAAGTAATAATACAAAGTAGCCTATATATTTGTTTTTCTCAAATGTCTTAAATTGAAAACATCATATTTTTATTTTGTTACAATAAACTAAATAATTTTATTTTATTTATTTATTTTATATTTGTGTTTAATTTCCTGTAGTCATTCGCTATTTCAATTCCAAATGTTGTTTTATCAATGATTTGGATTGTCTTTTGCTTGATTTGGGATATTCTAAAAAAAAAAACAGGATCAACATGCTACTTGGTTACTTTTTTTGTAGATTAGATCTAGATTTATACTCACTCCTTAATCGAACAGTTTTTGATGAATCATGAAAATTTGACTTATATTTTTATCTGAACTGTTGTAAAATGGATATTTAACAAAAGCTCTGCATTCAAAGCTAAATAATAAACTTTTTTTTTTTTTTTTAGATTTATAAAGTAGTGTATTCCGAATGCAAAAGAATGTTATAGGTAAAGATAGAGGATAAAACACTTGACTATGGTACTTGTGGGGCCCTTAATGAATTAATTTTTGTCTGATTATATTTTTTTCTCGCTAAAATACAATCAATGTCTTGATAATGCACTCATTATATTATTGTTCTGTTCTCTTTATCTTGCAAACAACTTTTAAATCTTAAATTGTGAATATCACAGTGGGGTAAGGTAAATAAAGTGTTATAATCATTCTTTTTAATTATCCAAATTATATTAATTGGAAAGGGAGCTAAGAAGTATTGTACAATAAGAAAACAATTGAGTATCAATAGAAAACAAACGAAATACAGTGTAGCTTCCCATTAATGAACATCATTTGGGATATCAATTTTTTTTTTGTTCATTATAAACTTAATATATAGGATAAGAAACACTGCTTCATGACTTATTTACTTATCCTTATCAGCAATTACTTTCATTTACAGGTGTGTGCAATCATGTGCTGACTGATAGCTCACATATTAACCGATACTTCATGAAGTGTCTTATTTCCACTTTGTCAATATTATTCACAGATTCCTTAAGATCAATCAGTCAATCTAAAAACACATGGAATACTAGAAACATACACTCCCTCATCTTTAGCAGGGTCCTAAGGTCCTCTAAAATCTTAATTTCTTTAGATTTTTCAAGGGTCTGTAAGTGGGTCTCTGACTACTAAATTTCTGTTTTTCTTTCTGGATGCACTTCACTCACTAACAGAAAGCCGGAACCATTTTTATTTTTAATTAAGAGAAAGGGTGGTAAAGAGAAATAATGGGACTTGGTGTGACCAGAATGTTAAGTCCCTGGCATTGCAGGCTCTTTCTAGTCCCTTTCGAGAAGTAACTTTATTTGATTACAAAATTATCTCTTAGTGGCATGGGTGTTAAAAAAAGGTAACAGCCTGTAGATTGCTAACCTCATGGTAGCGTAGCTTGCTTAAATAGTGCCTAACTTAAAAATAAACCATATGACCTTCTCTTTTATTGCCCAAACGACTAAATCTTTTATTTTCCAAAGTCAATTAAGAGTGCCCATCGGTTAATTATAATTATAATTCTAGGTATCCTACTTTGTATACAAACCAATGAATAAGCCATCGTTTATAAGAAAAAAAATGGGATTTTTTGTACTACTGCGCTTAATGGAGAATCTCTAGGCTCAAATAACTAAAGTTTGTTTGGGAAGTTGCACTGTATGTGGTAGTAAACTAGTAAACAAGAGTGTGTTGATCTTGGTATAAAGGGTAAAAGGCGGCCGAAGGGGTTATGACCTATGACCCTCGAGGTTGCACTGCCTCTTTACTTACGACGAGCTACCCTCAGTTCCGGGAGCACCCCCGCAGAACGTGAGCGGGGAAGCGACCTCCCCGACCTCTATAAGAGTGAGCTGGGACCCACCACCTGTGGAGAGGAGCAACGGGCGGATCGTCTACTACAGGCTGCAGTATGTCGAGGCCGGCCGCTCCGACTCTGAGGCCACTACCATCAAGCTCAACGCGACCTCCTTCGTCCTAGACGAGCTCAAGAAGTGGACAGAGTACCGAATCTGGGTCCTGGCAGGCACCTCAGTCGGAGATGGGCCTCCTTCTTATCCCATCACTGTCAGAACTAACGAAGACGGTATGCATCAAATAACCAACGCACAGTGTTCACATTATACCATTACACACAAGGCAACATGCTACATATTTTAAATAATCACAATAAAATTCAAAAATATTAAAAAAAATAATTTAATTGTATCTCTGTCTCTCGGCTTTACGTATTTTACATAACTAAATATAAATAAAATTACTGCAAGTTTGGGGATATTTTTTTCATTAGCCTTGTACAATTTCATTGCACTCTACTCCTGATTAATCAGAGTAATATTTGATCTACAGAGGTTTTTAATGCTAAATTACGTAAGTCAAAAGGTTGTATTTGTGAAGTGATGTTAACTACAGAAACCTGGGATTGATTACCAGCTTCCCTAAGATATTTTTTCTGTGGGGAGTGGGTCAGATTTGGGTTCAAGCAGCTTCTTAAAATAAAATGAGTAACTACTAAAGTAAATAAGGAACAAAATCCATTTTAGAATACTATAATAACTGTTGACGGGAAACTGCCTCGTGTAGGTTGGCCTGGCTAACTCCATAATGCCAGCTTCCAACCTCAATCGACCTCATGTCATGTCTTCATGAGGTTATTAAATTCAATGAAGAAATAACAATTTTTTACTCATGTATGTAGACAGGTTGTCTTACCCACTTTTTATCACATGCCTGTATTTGTTTTTCAAAACAAAACAAACAGTGAAATTATTAAAGTTCCAAGATGTAACATATAATTTTTTTTTCTTAGTTTCGATGATGACTAAAGAATCCCAAATACTGGTAATTCAACGCCTGCTTTACTAGTATTTCACAGATCCTTCCTGTATTCATTTTTTTTTATTATTTATTTGATCAACCGCTCTTATGCCGCAGCTCAGTTATTAGGAGTTGAGTGTATATTCAAATTTTAGTTTAAAAATTTCCTCAATAATAACAGTAATATACATGCTTTTAATCAGTACCATGCAGTTCAAAAATCTAGAGCGTGAGCGGACATACATTGAAGTGTAGCAATCAAATTAAAAAATGCTGAATCAAAATGAAATTTGCCAATAATCAATGATTCTACTCCATGTACGATACGTTATAATACTACTGATTCAAACAAAATTTTCTTGTTTATCTAGTTGATGCCCATAAGGCTTGTAGACATTTGAACCAACCTATAGCGGAGAATTCATTTTTTGGTGTTAGCCCCTTAAATGTAATATATTCTACTTTATTTTTCATTGGAAACTATGATAACTAATATTTCATTTCTTGTATATATCGATTCACATATCTTCTTAAAAACCTTTATGAAAATTATGACTTCATGCCGTAAACAAGAAATAAACACGAAGCATTAGTATTTTTAAATTTATTAATGAGATTTCTTGAATCAATTAAAATACTATCATTTTAATAATTAATGTAATGTCGAATGGATGATAATCTTTTTTTTAAATGTTTTGACAGATTTCATCATGCATTCATTTACTGATCTGTTATTTTTTTTTATTTGTGTTGCTCCTCAGTCAATGTTGGACTAGTAAGATTAAACTTTTTTTTTTTACTTGTAATATTTAAATTGTCTAAGCCAAATACTAAGTATTAAAGTAAGAATGGTTTTCTTTTTAAAAATATTGATCATCATCAGTCATTATGTATCTATTCAAAAGTTAAATCATCCTAATTTAAAGTTATATATCAATTTTGTCACCACTTTTAAAATAACATTTAATTTTAAACCAAACATAATATTATGCCTAAATAAAAGACTTATTGTAGCATGTTACCATTATTACAGACTTAACAACATGGCTATTGTGAATTTTATTACTGAAATAGTTATATTTCATTTTTAATATTAATGAGTTTGTTAGCCATGTAGCTGTTTTACATTCATACTTCTGAAGCATTGTCAGCTACATAATATGTATTTTTTTCAGAAAGTTTTATATTTATTATCAGTGTTCAATTAATATTTTCTGTATTTTTAAAGCAATTTGCTTTAGTTCATTAATTTTCAGAAATTTGTGTGCAATATGCTGGCACTTGATTACGTGAGTTCTATAGAGTACTGTGATTTAATGATGGAGAAAAAATTATATTTGTTGAAACCGTGATGAGGATGTATTTTTTTAATGTTGAAAATCAATTGATTGTTATAGAACATTGCATTCAAAATATTAATTAAATTAATTATTCAGTGAATTGATTAATGTCCTCAACAAGGTTGGAAATTGTTGTTAGAAAAAAAGTGATGACTTTTTTTTTTATTTTGACGGGTGAGCTGACTTTGATTTTTTGGCTGGTGTGTTTTTCCATTTTTTCTGCCAGCTTTTTACCACCGGATCAAAGGTGAATTTTTTCTCCCATTGATAATCCTCTTGTGTGCGTGGTTTTTTGAGTGTGCGTGATGTGTTGGTTTTTTGAATTTTGTTTTGTTTTTCTTTTTGCTGGAGAACGGGACTTTTTAATCTCCCGCCAGCTTTATTTTTTGTCTTGAATTTTGAAGTTTTGATGTAAAAGAAACTATACTAATCAAATGTTTTTTCCACGCATTCGGACAAAGGCCCGAGGAAGGTTTTGAACGCACTTCTAACTTTTTTCTCTTTTTGTTTTTCATCTTTTGATTTTGAGCTTGATTTTTGCTGTCACTCACTCGTAAAACAAAAGCTCTTATCCTGCTCTTTTCCTATTTACTTCTTCCTGTTAAAAAACATTTAATCCCTTCCCCTATCCTTTCAAATCATATCTCTGTTTTCTCACAGTAATTAATTTTGAAAAGAGCACTTTTTTTTTTTTTATTGTTATGTGTAAAAACCACTTTTTTTTGGTACTTTAAAACTCTCACTTTTTTCAAGCGCACTTTGTAGTGCATGTAACACAATGGGGACACGTATATAAAAGTGCACTGTTTGTTTGTTGCACACAGCACTGTTGTTTTTTAAAAACTATAATGGTCACTGGTTCATCTTTTTCTTTAAGGGAGAGAGGGGGCCAAGACCAAATTTCTTATTTTATATATTTTTTTTCATTTTTTTTAAAATGTTTGGTATTGTAGATACTGAGTAAATTAAGGGTGCAAAATTAAATATAGATTAAAAATAAAGGAAAGGGTGAGTACTAATCTAAAGTATTTAATATTGCACTCGTGTTAATAAAATTATTGAGTTATTTCAACAGAGTGAAATTCATTTGAATACCAATACGTGGCATTTTGTATTTACATGTTTTTGAGATTTAACATTACTTTTTTCATTAACATAACAACTATGTTTTTTTTTCGCCGTGTTGCTAAACAGTCTGCTTCCAGGGTAGGGAACAGGTGTGTGTGTGTGTTATAACTTAACTAATGACCTCTCTTTTTTTGAAACTGATTTTTCATAACACTTTTTTTTCTTTTCAAATTTCCAGCTAACTCGATAAGGATGTGAGATTGTGGTTTTCTATGAATTTTGTTTTTGTGATGTTTTTGACATTTAGTGAATTTTTTTTTTAACAAAATGATATTTTTGAGTCTTGAATGAAACCATTCATTATTAGGTAAACTGAATCTGCACACATTTTTCAAAAAAAGAAAAGAAAAAAGAAAGAGATTAAAAATATTTTTAAAGTTTTTGTTTTTGAGTGGAATTTTTATACATTTTTCTAAGATTTTTGTCTCTCTTTTTGTCTTTGACCCTCTCTCTGTCGATTTTTGGGTTACCACGACCACAGAAGATAAGCGTAAGTACAAAATTTCGATTCCGTGTCATTTTGTAACCTGTAGCTCATGAGGGATAGCCTCCTCCCTGTTTTTGTTTTTTGACAAATTTTTTGTTTAATTTTTGTTGGTTTATTTAGTAGTGTAGATAATGTTTTTGTGTTGTTATTCCAAGATAAAAAGATTTGATAATTCATGTGAATATTTTTGTTTTGTTTTTTGTATTTTGGCCAAAACTACAGGAGGATTGAGTGTTGGTATTCAAATGGTTACATACATCACATTGTCTTTATATTTTGTTTATTATTTATGTAATAAGATTATTATACTTGTTCAGTTGTTCAAAAAAAAAAAAAAGTAATAATTCCTTTAAAATTCTGTGGAATGGGAAAACAAAAAAATGGATTTCTTTGATTTGGCCAAATATTTAATTGTGCATGCTGAACACAGAAGTACAATAAGTCAATTAACTTCCTCAAATGGATTCATGAATTAAAAATCAAAAATAAATCTAAAAAAAAATAAAAATAGAGTAGTTCTTAAAACATTACCACAACAGTTTTTAAAGCGTTTCTTTGTATAATTTGTAGTACCTGGACATCCTCAAGATGTGAAAGTCAGTTCTATTAATTCAACTGCCATCTATGTTTCTTGGAAGCCACCAGCTGAGAAAAATAGAAACGGTGTAATACGTGGCTATCACATACACGTTCAAGAAACCAAAGAAGACGTGAGTAATAATTATTAATGCTTATATATATATATATATATATATACACACACACACATATAGTGACATCTTTGCCCTTTATAATAACCCTGTTTGGAAAGCCGAATTGATGTGGTGTGTACGTACAATCACTCTCAATATTATAAATGTTTGTTTTTTATACTTATTACCCCTGAATTGGATATATGGATATTTAATAATAAGCCATAAATTTAATGTAATTAAGTAATTTATTAGCCTTAGAGACAAAATTTAATGCAAATAGATAAACAGTAATATAACTAATAATTGACTCTATACAATAACAGACTGCAGTAATAGATTTAATGATTGATTTTATTAGCTCAAAATATTACTTGGGTAACCTAATAGTTTCTAATTGTTGAACACTTATATATTCTGGAGGTGGGCATCTACATTTCTTGTGTATAAACCTTCAAACAACTCCGAAAATGTTATTATTGGTTCAACTAATGAATATTAAATTAAAATTAAACTTGAAAAATATATCTCTCATCTATACTGCCAAACATAAAACTCATAATAACCCAACAAATTACAATATTATTAACTCAATAAAACTTCAATAACATTACATTATTTTGTATTATTCTTTTCTTTGATCTGAATTAATTATGCTAATGTTAAAGCATCCTAAATGTCACCTTATTCGTGACTAACCCTTTCCACTTTTTAATACAGTCAACCTGTAATTGGTACTCCTGAGGAAGATGGGCCAGACATCACACACTTTATGAAATGTCCTGTCACACATGAAGAGATCACTCAAATCTTATATTAATAATGCTGTGCTAATACCTAATTTCGGTCTTAACCAGGGAAAGAGTGTGGTGAACCTCAACGATCCGATGAGGTTTGATGTGCTGGACGGTGCTGCGTTGCAATTGAACATATCAGGACTTCAGCCAGACACAAAGTACAATGTACAAGTTGCTGCACTTACCAGGAAGGGAGATGGTGATAGGAGCGAACCAGTTGCAATTCGCACCCCTGGTGGTGTTCCTAATCGCCCAACAGTTACAATAAAGTAAGTTATTTCTGGCTCTAAAGGAAGATACTTATTTTAAACAATTAAAGGGAAACATCTCTCTAATTTATGAGTGCACTCAAATCTTAGCTCAGGTCAGATCATCAGCCAAGGGTCTAACTGAGAACTAGCTTTAATTTTTTGTTTCTCTAAAGATTTTTTAACAATTTATTTATACATATTGTAATGATATTTTTTGTTCAGTAATGAACGATTGCATTAATAATGAGTTACTATAAATAGAGGAAGCTTTACTATTTAATCAACATATGAAGCCACTAGTTTATCATATAACAGGTTAATTTAATTAACATTTTAAATATTAATGAAGATTTCGTCTGCTATGAAGTGAAGAGATGTAGCCTCGTAAAGATTTGAGCCTAGGAAGGTGCCAAGAGTGGAGATTTTTCCACTTTAGATTTTGTTCTTCATGTTCTCATATGCATATTAATTTATTTTAAATGTATGTTTCGTTTGTACTCTATTTCTATTTAAATGCAGGACTTATTGCAGTTAGTACAGCATATAATCAGATATTTTTTAATAAATTAAGTTAAGGTATACTTACTTGATTTTAATTATTTTTAGGGTTGTAAACCAAGATCCAGAAGTATCTGCAGAATTAGAATGGTCTAGGCCAACTCAGACTTATGGTGATCTCCTTGGCTATCGTTTGAGGTATGGTGTGAAGGACACACAGCTCAAGGAATTTCTGCTTCAAGTAACCTCTCATAAAATTACCAATCTTGGTGAGTTATTATACTTCATATGAAATTTTTCTTTTTGTAAAACATACCTCATATACGAAACTCTGAATGCTCTCCTACCGTTTTAATGAAAGTTGCCAACAAATAGAAGTGACAGGGTCAGTATTTGAACTCGGAACATCATAATCTCTGGCTTTCCAACTGAGGCACCAAATCTGTCTAGGGAAGGGAGCCACCTAGAAATCCTGTTGTTTTTTTTTATTTAGCTAATAATTGTGGAAAATATCAATTGTAAGGATGATCATGAAACCCAATGCAACATGAACATATTGCTCAAGAAAGAACCGAAATATTTCATAACATAGCAGAGAAATAAAGTATTATTGTAAAAGGATATTTTTCACAATTCTATTGCTTGATAAATATATTTTCATCTATCAAAATATTAATTTGATAAGCATTAATCATTTTCCCTAGCCGGTCTTATTCTGTATATTATATTTAAATTTCAGAAAGAGGTGTTGAATATGAGTTCCGTGTCGCTGGACAGAACCACATAGGCTTTGGCCAAGAGGCAATCAAGTACCTCATGACACCGGAGGGTCCCCCGACAGGATCTCCGATAAACATGACCTTCAAGTTCCAAACCCCCGATGTCGTTTGTATTACTTGGGACGCACCTCGAAGGGAAGAAAGAAATGGACAGATAATGCGTTATGATGTCCAGTTCGGCAAAAAGAATGATCAGACGACGACAGTTGAAAGAAATACCACCAAAACAAAGGTATGAGATATTAAAATCTATATTGTTGAAAAAGGATTAGCAACCTTTATTCTATTCTTTTATGATTTAATTGTAATCTGAAAAATCTGAAGAAATGTTTTGTCTTTTTTATTGATTTGAGAAGATTAAACTTTTTAAGGCCTATTATTGATAATCAGTTCAATTGCAGTGCAAAGTACTTCACCTGCCAACCCATAAACTCGCTTACTAACAGTTCTGCGAAAGAATTACTAAAAATCCAGGAGAAACAATTTTTAATTATATAAAATTTAAATTGATAAATTTAACAATATTCATACATTATCTGGTATTTTCAGGCTGTGTTTTCAAACCTGGAGGAAGCATCAGACTATAATTTCCGAGTTCGCGCTCATACAAAATCAGGACCAGGGCCTTGGTCCCACAGCGTCGCTATCACCACAGAGAGGGACATCGTCAGGGCTCCAATGGGTCTCAGAGCAGTTGCTACTTCTGATCAAAGTGTCGAGGTATGTATAAACTACTTCATTTACCCTGGATTGTTTTTAAAAGCATTATATTTTTTATAAGCTCTAGTAATATAAAACTTTTTGTTTAAAAAATGCTGAGTCTGTGTAAATAACTGATAAAATAAAAGGAAAACTTTATCTAACATGTTATCATGATGAACCATGTTTTCATTGTGAAATTCTCAGTAATACTCAGTCTCAGACTGAATTACAGGAAAATCGAAAAACTTTATAATAGGTTGAAGACTGAAGAACTATAGCTAGCAGCGTGAGTGAGACCTCTCACTACTTAAACAGAAATACAGAAGAAAATGCACGAAATCTTAGGAAACACACACACCCTCTGCCCTAAACATACCCATTTTATTGAGTAATTAGATAATATTAATAATAATAATGCTTTGTCTTGTCATAAATTCAATAAAATGTGATATATTACACTCATGATCAACGACAATGTAATGAGTGTACTTTAGAGGGATAATACACCCTCTGTGTTATATGAATAGTACATGTTTATGTAGATTAATATTTAATAATTGTGATTTGCTTGAAGTAATAAATGTGTGTTTACCTTTTAGGTTTGGTGGGAGACAGTGCCTTCTAGAGCTTCCATTATAAATTATATTATCTTTTATACAATGACTGCTGTTGAGGACTTAGATGAATGGCAGAATAAGACTGTACCTGTAACAGAATCGGCTGACCTTGTCAATTTGGAAAAGTATGCTCAATACGCTATTGCCGTTGCTGCGGTGACAAAAACAGGTCTCGGTAGGCTGTCTGAAAAGGTCACTGTCAAGGTTAAGCCAGAGGATGTTCCTCTTCAGCTGCGAGCGCACGATGTCAGCACTCACAGTATGACCCTTTCATGGTCACCCCCAATCCGTCTTAATCCCATCAACTATAAGGTATGCCAAAAATACTTTTTATCAATCACAATATAAATTATCAAACTGTTGAGATTAATTTTCTATAAGAAATACTTGTACTAAAGCTGTAGATAATATGGAGTCATTTGTAAAAATTTCAGCATATAAACAATTCAAATTTCTACTATCAGTCAATAATTAAGGAAAAATTGCTACCTCATTTAAAAAAAATCATTGTTCTACATCTTAATTTAAATTATGTTTTAATGCATTTTCTTTCAGATTGCTTTTGATGCTGTAAAAGAGTTTGTTGACTCACAGGGTATTACACAGGTTCAAGTAGTCACAAAGAGAACTGCACTCCTTGAGCCTCATGTAAAGTCTCATACTATAAATGAATTATCACCGTTCACTACATACAATGTCAATGTTTCTGCGATACCTGGTGATCATCGTTACAGACCACCAGCAAGAATTACAGTCACAACTCAGATGGCCGCACCTCAACCAATGGTTAAACCAGATTTCTATGGTGTTGTCAATGGTGAAGAAATTCAGGTACTTTTTATATGATTTCTAAACAAAGTGTTACAAATTATATATGAATCCTCTATAAAACAGAATAAGCTTACATCATGGTCTTCTTTGATGAATGGTTTCCTCTTATACTAATTACTTCTTGTAACGGATGCATACTTACTACATTTCTTCCATAAACAACTCCACTGAAAGTGACAGGGTGAAAATGTGTGCTCACTTCAGGCAATGCTCCCAAATTTCAATACAATCATATTGATTTTACCCTCAGATTCTAGTTACTGTTTTGTAATTAAAATTTTGATTATCTTAGAAAAGAATGATGACCTGTAAAATATACATGTGTCTTGATAAAATTGATAGCATGACTTCCTCTTTGAGGGGCCTATTACCTCTCAATTTTCAGCTAAATTTTTTACTTTGTATTCATTTTCCTATATATTCGTTTAAATAACTATTCAGAAGTCATTCAAGCTGAATAAACCCTGTTTCAGACCATTATTATCCAATAACATTCATTATGGGGACCAAAAATTAAACTTTTTTAGTGACCTTGATGATAGCCAATTATTTTTAACTTATTATTTAAGAACACTTCATGTCAAAATCTGTACTTGAAAATAAATATTTAGAAAAATACATTTTACAAACAAGTACTCCATGTACTGTAACAGAGCTATTATATGACACTGTCTACTAAGTGAACTGGTTTCCCATGTTTAAAGTGTAAGGTTTTTAAAAAATATAATAAGTGATTTATTTTCAGGTTATACTACCCCAGGCTTCAGAAGAATATGGGCCCATATCACATTATTTTTTAGTGGTAGTGCCTGAAGATAAAAATACAATGACAAAGCATCCAGATCAATTTTTAACTGATGATGTAAGTTATTTTCCATGTGCTTATGATATTCTATTTAAGAGCTTGTTTTCTATAAAGTCTAGTTAATCCAAGGACGAGTGCTCTCACCATTTTGTGTTCTCGTTATAAAAAGTTTTGTTTTTAATTTACTCCCAAAAATATTGGTAGTTCAATTGCAATTCAAATTATTTATGAAAGGTACACAAATGATGTGTAATGTGAAAGATCGCGAGGATGTGGTCCGAGTGTATGCTAGAAGAGTTAAATTAAATTGCTATTTCATTTTGTGTTATAGTCTTTTAATGTATCCTGCCAAAAAAAAACACTAAATCTGAAATACCTTATCTGCTATGATTAGAAAATTCTAATAGTAATAGAAGCAAGGCTGACTTTTTTTAATGTTTAATTTTTTTCTTATAGTTCTCATTTTAACTTAACCAAAACTTATCCTCCATAATCCGAAGATATTCAGATCAATAGGATCATTTTTAACCTATCATCATATTAGATGATATACGATAACCCCATTGATGTGGGAAAGAGCCTCTATCTTAAGGCTAGGCTAACTTATTTTGAAATGTCCCATTTAATTTGACCTCATTAGTCTGTCTTTTGTCTCAGTTAATTGAGGTTTTTTTTTATCTATGTTCATAGCTGATAACCAATTCTGCTGGGAAAGCAGAAAGGGAAAGAGTTTCCTACATAGCTGCTAAGTTCTTGCAGAGGAACATCCCTTATACATTTCATCTAGGAAGTGGTGACACCTATGATGGCTTCGTTAATAGGAAGCTAGAAAGAGGAGTAAAATACAGGATATTTGTCAGAGCTGTAGTCGATACTCCTCAGAAGGTAATATATACATGTATACTGAATAAATTAAACTATTCTAGTAATAATTACTAGTATTAGTGTGTAATCCCAATGATTTAATATTTATAAACCAAAGAAAACAGGTAGTGGCAAGGCCTGGAATGAAACCTGGGCTCTTCCATCAGCCTTCCAGGATAGGGATGGCTTAGTTGGAAGAGCCCCTGAGCAGAGATCAGGAGGTTGAATCTTGGTCAAGTCACTATTTTTTTTATTTAGCTAATGAAACTATTCTAATTTAGAAAACATTTAAATTAATTTTTTTTACAGTTAAATATGAATTTTTTCAGCACTTATACACATCCAGTCCATTCTCAGAGCAGCTAGCATTGGATATGCGCGAGGTTCCGCCTGGAGATCCTCCACGCAGACCTAACCCTAACGTCCCTCCCGAGATATCTGATGTGTCAGTGAACAAGAGTACAGAAGAGGCTGGTATGGTCTGGGTCATAGGCCCTATCATAGCTGCTCTAATGCTCTCCATATGTTTAGTCCTGCTCTTTATTATTAAAAAGTAAGTAACTTTGTTTTAATTTTATAATAAACTTATTCTAATTTAACTATGGAAATGCAAAAAAATAACTGACTAGAAAGCCTTGCACAAATTAAGAAAATGTCTGCTGTTAGTCACCACTGTCATTGAATATTTAAGTAGTTCCTTAGCTAAGAGGATAGCATTGAAATTCGGAAGAAAAAAACAACATTGGATAGTCATGCAATCATCCTGGATAGGCATTCTCTTGGCGATTGGAGAGTTGTTGGACTAAGGATTAGTAGCCTCATTATTTTTTTTTATTATTATATTAGATATGTTTTTACATATTAAAATTTTGAAATCCCAATTATGAACTCAATTTTACTTACAAAACAAAATAAAGGAGGTAGGAAGTGAAGGAAAACTATTGAGAGTTGATCTGAATGAGTCTTTTAAAAGCTTATTAAATGATGCTGAAAAAATTTCTTGGATTTTCTTATTAAACCTCGTTTGCAATTTCTAGTTGGCCCCTTCCAGCTGGTGTCGCAATACGTCCAAGGTTTTGTCTTTTACTTATGTAAAAATCTTCTAGCTTCCCCTCCCTCTTCATACACCTCTTGTCATCCCCCCACTCCTTCAGCAATCCTCACTCCTGCTTAAGACAATAAAATTCTCGCTATGGGTACATAATTTTGTTTAATAATTTCCAGGGGGCAATCATTACAATATATGTATTCATCAATTTTTTACCTACTACTTTTCAGCAAATCTTAGCAGTCTTGTGAGGGATTCTTTCTTGTACAAAAAAATCTTGTTACAGGTTGCCAAAACATATATTTTCATGTTTAATTTATTTACATAATTCCAGTTATTGTAAATTAAGTTAAAACATACTACATAATCTGTATTAAAATTTCAAATATATTTTTTTCATTTTTATGACCACTACCATAGAATATACATACAATAGTAGTGATTGCTCGTTACCTATTTTAAAGTAGTCTCTCCCTTCAGGTTCGCAAATAATCCTTGAAAAATTGCTGTTCTAACAATGGTCTTCTTTAGAGCATTTTTATTGAATTTAATTACCATAGAAAATCGTGCTTTTTAAGAGATGAGATAACAAGACTATTTAATTTCATACCCTTGACAGGTTTATGCTATGGCGGTACAGTTTGTGATTTGATTTGCTTGGTTTAACCTTTATAAACAGACCTCACCTAAATATAACTTTTTTTTTTTTACAAGTTTCAGTTATAGTGATGTTTCTATTTAACGAATGCCCATCTGCTAGTATTTATAAAGCTGTGAGAATTGATGAAATATGTGTTTGTGGTATACCAGTGGCGTCTTATCATTTAGGCAATAAGCTACATAATTAATAATTTGTTTTAAAAATTTTGAATTAGTGATTGCTAGTATTAAATTAGTAAGTCATTTTAATTTAATCTTTAATTAGTCTAAATTTAAATCTAGTTGGAAAGCTAACAAATGAAATCAATTCAGAGTTCCCTTGATAACTTTTTGTCCTAAAGGATTCAAGTGATGTGTCTATGAATGGTGGTTAATTATTTTTATTGAGAACTTATTAGAAATACTGCAATCAGACAGATACTGGGCAATCTTTGTCTTGATGTCCTACAATAACAGTCATAAAAATGATTCAATGTACCTGAAATTCGAGGTTTATATTTAACAACATCTCAGATTACACTAAAAATGTTAAATAATAGGAAGTATGATGAAAAAAAAACTTTTTAAATTTCTGAATCCTAAGTTCAGAAGCTTTTTAGGTCCAAAGTTTTATTTTTTCCCCTATGATTAATAGCACATGAAAAACAAAGTTGAAAACATGAATTAAAATATATCCAAACAAATTTAATTTTGGAAACCAGTTATATAAATTGTGCAGCTTTTTTTTATTTTCAATGAAATGAAGTATGTTTGGTTACCACATACCAAGTAGTTATTTAACAATCATTTAATTAGTGCTTAAGAAAATCGACCGTCACCTCCTTGTTGTGTTCTTTCACTTTTTACATTGAAGTTGCCAGCCCACTGACTTGTAGACCAACTACTCTTTTAAAAAAAACAAGTCCTTTGATAATAAGCTGTGGTGCTAATATTGTAGGTGTTAGATCGTTCTCATCTCGAACTTAAGTTCAGTTTTCTTAACTGGAGTTGTTCCTTTTTTATTCAAATAGGTACCAATTCATCCTCATAAGAGTTGCACCCTCCCCAGAACCATCTTCCAAAGAAAAATCCTTGAGGGATGCCAGGAATCGAACCCAGGGCTCTCCGCAGTTAAAAGTTACCATGCTAGCCATTAGGCTTTGAGGACTGCCCTTTTGCTTACTATATTGTAGTTATTTTAATATTTATTTGTTGTTGTTTTTCCAGGAGGAGGCAGCCTTGTAAATCTCCCGATCAGACTGCTGTTACACGGCCTCTGATGTCAGGAAGTGAACTTGTTCCCCCTCCACATCCTTCCGACCCGGTTGAGATGCGAAGGCTCAATTTCCAAACTCCTGGTATGATATCTCATCCTCCAATTCCCATTTCTGAGCTCGCTAACCACATTGATCGTCTTAAAGGAAATGACAATCTCAAGTTTAGCCAGGAATATGAGGTTAATATAGTACATATTACCATTTATTTATATATACTGGTCATCAAATTATATTATACTTTGTAAGTTGTGTTAAATGAGTTTTTACCTATCAATTATAATTTAGAAAAGTATAAGATAGTGAATACTAAGATAAGTTGATTTTTTCATTCCTAGCTTAGGATCCCAAGTTTAACTCCTGGTATAGAAAAATATAATTTATCTTTTATTTAATTATAATAGAGTTTTGGTATTAATTAATTTTATCCTTTTGCAGAGTATCGAACCTGGTCAACAGTTCACGTGGGACCATAGCAACATGGATGTCAATAAGCCTAAGAACCGCTATGCTAATGTAATAGCTTATGACCACTCGAGGGTAGTTTTGCAGCCAATAGAGGGCATCCCTGGTTCAGACTATATCAACGCTAACTACTGTGATGGATATAGAAAGCACAATGCCTATGTCGCGACACAGGTAGCTTTCTCACTCTTGTTTTTTTTAAGAATATTGTTTGTATCAACTCAAAACAAAAGTATAATAAACTATGGGTCATCAATAAAAGCTTGCAAGCTCACTTCTGGGGATATAGGAATATTGAGCAGTTAATTATAATACCTAATTAGATTAATAGGTTTCTTTACTTTGATTTTTTCTCACCCATGTAATAGTTGGACTTCATTGTTGCGTGTCTGTTTGTCGAGAAGTCCCTTATCAGTATGTATATATTAGTTAGGCAATTTTTTTTCTCTCATGTCTTTAAATTAGCCACCGCAAAATGTCAAATGTACTCTGGATGTCCTATGAGATGTCTCATATTTTCCAACTTTGTCAACTGAAATATTTACTGAGATTATTTAGATTTATAAATATGTCTTGGCTTAGATTAATCTGTTAATTAATCCACCTAAATGAAGCTTTTATTTGTTTGATTTAGGGCCCTCTAGGTGAGACATGTGGAGACTTTTGGAGGATGTGCTGGGAGCTGAGAACTGCTACAATAGTGATGATGACCAAGCTGGAAGAGAGGACGCGGATAAAGTGTGACCAATACTGGCCGGCCAGGGGTACTGAGACCTACGGAATGATCACAGTCAGCCTTACCGATGTCCAAGAACTGGCCACCTACTGCATAAGAACCTTTCAAATTAACAGGGTATCCACAATAGTATCATAAAACTATAACAAACCCATTGTTCCCTTTTTTTTTTAACATTCTAGTTTGCTAGTTTAGTTCTTTGTTAAAGCTTTCCAGTAATTTTATAATTCATATAGCCGTACTGCTAACTGATAATAAATCTATTAAGACACATAAATTTTATTTGTAACTTTCTATTTGATAAATCTGATTATAACATTCCAATATGCAAATTTAAACTAGCTAACAACAAACCTGAAGACATAGCACCTCCAAAAAATAAACATATTTAACTAATGACTCACCCCCCAACAAATAACTCATTATAGACTAAGATCAGTATAATTTTTCATTACAACTTTTACTTGTATGTTTGAGAAGTAATAGTTTTAGTTCCAGTAAAACTTATTGATCTGAAAAGTTTATTATAACTGTTATTTCAAATTTTGTTAGAAATCATGAACTATTTTAATATGTGTATTTTATTGAACCACAACAAAAATAACCCCTGTTCTTTCAGAATAAAAATATTGACAAAAGAAGCAATACAAATTTTCAAAGTAATTAATGTGATATCATAAAGACATATAAATTAGTTTAATTTTATTATTGATATTTCTCATCAAATATCATGTACCAAGTAGTGGCAGTGGTCACACAAATGTTTATTGTGTATAAATAAATTGAAGTAGGACTAATACTTTTATACAAAAGTTTTCTTTTAACAGTTATTCTGTATTAAGATAAATATATTAAGGTATTATAAGAATATAAAGCATTGTATACACTGTAGAAATAAAGTAAAGTACAAATCTCACTTTTAGTTGATATTAATCAAATATTTTCATTCAGGGTGGCAGCTGTGAAAGACGAGAGATCCGCCAGTTGCAATTCACCGCTTGGCCTGACCATGGGGTCCCTGACCATCCTGCTCCGTTCCTCCAGTTTTTGCGTAGAGTGAGGGGTGCCAATCCCTCAGACGCAGGGCCTCTTATTGTACACTGTTCTGCTGGTGTTGGCCGGACTGGCTGCTTCATCGTTATTGACTCAATGATCGAGAGGATGAAGCAAGAGAAATCAATTGATATATATGGACATGTAACCTGTCTTAGGGCTCAAAGGAACTATATGGTCCAGGTAGGTTACTAGTTGATCGAAGGATTTCGTTTTTATTTATATCAACATCATTTTTTAAAATATTTTTTATTGAATAAAATTTGTCTGCATCACTTTTAAATTAAACTAAATTGCATTAGTGAAGTATATATAAACGAAATAAAGGACATAAAAAGTGATTTGTAATTTTTTATCAAAAATTCTTTACATAATTTGGCTTGTTAAATAATATCAATCATTTAAAAATTGCCTTGACCAAAAACTCTTTTAATATAGCCCTAACAAAAAAATATTTTTTAAAATAACTTTGAATTATCTTTATCTTTGTGTTTAACTTTGGGTAATAAATCAGGACTTTAAGTATCAAATAGCCTGAGAAAGTTCAGTTAAGTACAACAACCAAGTTTTTTTGCATTCATTTTGTTCCCATATTTTCCATATATATTTCAGTAAAATATTTAATATTTTATTTTTCAGACTGAAGATCAGTATATATTCATCCATGATGCTCTCCTGGAAGCAGTACAGTGCGGTAACACAGAAGTTCCTGCTAGAAACTTACATACACACATTCAAAAACTTATGCAGACGGAGCCCGGTGATTCCATAACCGGCATGGAGCTTGAATTTAAAGTAAGTATTTAGATTCGCCTGGCTGAATAGAACAAACAGTCATTAACTAGCATTTGCATGCAGGATTCCAGCAGTCCCCTAGTCAAGAAAGACCTGGTAGCACACAGGAGGAAACCTAGCAGGTTGAACTAAATAGTGTATGCCTACATTTTAACACATTTAAGCAGCTTGGAGTGTCCAAAGGCTGATGATAGTCAAAAGGGTGGGCACTGGATAATAAAATTGATATGATTATGCCATAATATAGTTGTTTCAATTATGTAATGCCAAGTGTGATGTATGTGCTACTAATGTCATTTATGATCTATGATTACTAATGTTTATTATGTTAATATTATTATATTTTATCATGTGATTTTCAACTGCAACTTTGTACAAACAGTAATATAACAGTGAATGAAAATAAATAAATATTAACTTGACTTCTTAATTTTCAAAGAAGCTAAGCTCTCTAGGTCATCTTCTATGGTTCTTTGCTTTAGGGTGGGAGGAATAGTGAAGGAAGAAAGGTGAGAAAGTAAAGTATTGATGTACCCAAAAAAACGAAGAAGGAAATTTTTTACTTATTTAGAAACTGAATTATTATAATTGTTATTGAATTATCATATATGAAGCAATAGTTAGCAATTACTTTAAGTCATTTTGCATTGTTATGTCATTATTTTTTTGATAGAAATTTCGCTCCTGTCTCTGATACCTCCATTACCTCCTTCTTCAGCTCCATAAAACTTAGTCCAGGACTAGTTGGATTTATAAAGTGCAGCTGTTCTCTCTGCCTGGCTAACTAAATAAGAAATGTGTTAGGTTGGTTTATGTATTTCACTACTGTGATTATACAAATTCAAGAAGATAGAGGTTATTTACCAAGCCTTGACTATAATTCTTTAAAACTTACAAATATAAATCATCTTTAAATAACTGGTAACTTATGAAGCACTGTGCTTCAACTAATTCTGAATTTAATGACAATAAAAAATAAGTTTCATGAGTATCTTGGGTTTATTTCACACTTAACTAAGAATAAACATTATTAAATAAGTCTACATAAATGATGACATACTATTACATTGATCACTGATTGTAGATAGCTGGTTTTCTAGCATGTTTCATAACAGACAATTTCCTTTATGTATGATAAAGGATTATTTCTCCTAAAATTATACACAGTACAATGTTATTTCAATTAAGCCAAATACTAATCATATTATGAATATTGACTAACCAATTATAAATATAAATACCAAAGTAACCAGAGGACTAGTTAATGCCCCATGGAAAGGCCTAAAGATAAAAACATTATAAGAGTGGCTATAATAAAAATGAAAAGTAAAGATTTTTTTATCACAAATTACATTACTAGCTACATGTCTGGACACTTGGTGTCTTATTGAATCATCTGTAACAACTTAAAAGTAAAGATAAAAAAAGAAATGAAATGTCTTAAATTTATTGAAATGTAATGTGTCGAGATCATTCACTATGAAGATGTGACAGTATATAATCAGTGTGAATAATCAAATAATGGTATGGCTTCTGGAGCATTCCCCAAAGAACACCAAATGACTCTTTAAAGAACATGGGGTAGATTTGTATACAAAAGTTCATTATGAATTTATAGTTTAGTTGTTTAGTAGTGCTTGACTAATGTGAAGTAATCAAGGCAAGAAGTTATCCATTACAAAACAACTGGTAATAAAAATAACAGTTACGAAGAACTAGAAATATGCTGCATATGTAACTATTACAAGTCAACTTTAAACACTATACCAAACATTGAATTTTACCAAATACCTGACTGAATTTTTCACGGCACAAAAACATTGCTTAATGCAACAACCAAATAAAATTATGATGTCTATTTTAAATACATGAAAATAAATTATGATAAAAAAGTTAATAAATATAAATAAATAACTTTCCAGGTCAACATGAAAAACAACATTATATAAATTTCTTTGTCTTCTAGTATTGTTATTGAAAATTTACAAATAATATTAAAATGACAAGGCATACAATTAATAAAAAACAATACTTAATTTAAGTAACAAAAGGATAAAACTCTAGCATGTAAACACAAAATTAAAATGATTCTAGCGAACTCCCACAAAAAAAGAAATGGACTGTAAATTAAAAAAAAAAAAAAAAACTTACATTAGAATTGGTCTTGCTGAAATAATGATATATGCTATAAGAAAATTAAATTATATTAAATGTTAATAACATCTGAAGCTGTATCAACTCATGGGAGTCATTTCTGTCTAACCCCTGGGTCTATCTGTCAGTGTATAATTTTTCTTTGCTCAGCAAATAAAAACTAAATGAATCAACTCAATAAACCCTTTCACTAAAATAAACCTGCACGAAACAGTACACTGCACGAAATAACCTGTTTTTTAAAAGCCATTCTAACACTGCACAGTAGCTAGTTGCAAATACAGACCTAATATTTGACCTAAGGAGGCAACCCTGGCATGTAAATTTTAGTGTCAAAAAAGTGAATATAAGCTGATCCCAATAAATTATACAGATTAATAAATTTATGTATTGAAATTCCATTTACTACTCTGAAAATATAAGAAACATAAAATGAATCCTATAAAATATGAGCTGCAAGTTGCATTCTTCAAATTTTCAGTCAAAAGAAATACATGTTCTAAAGTGATGCCAGCCGATAGACATTAAGAAAATTCAGCCCACGGCAAATAGAAAAAACAATTTTTATGGTATTGGATTGGGTTTATTTAGGTGTAAAAGCCTCAGGTCATTAGCGCTGATGTTTACATATTTAAACTCATTTTGGGAACCCACCAATGCAAGCCTGAGAGAGTACAAGGACGATAGCAGAGCCATCCGGGACCCAGGAGGAAACACCCTAGTCCCAGGTGATAAGTGGTGATTGTAGATAATGTTTTATAAGTCACTTGGTGGGACCAACAAATTGTTAATGGGTAAATTAAACAACTTTTTAATAATACACAGAAATGATAAGATAGTGATAAAAATAAGTGATATTTCAATGAAAACCACTCCTATTGCCTGAATTAGTGAATACCTGTTTTCTTATTCATTAGTTCCTATTGATTTTATTATTTCTTGAAAATTGTTGACAACATGCTGCCAGCAATTAAATGCAATAAATTTTGTCCATATATTCTGTGATAAAATTGGGATATATCGTTTTTTAAACAAACCTTTTTTGAAAGATTACAACAAAATAAATATGCTTTGATGAACAATTCATCTTACTCAATGATTTTATTTCTGTTAATGATTAAAATTATATCAATGTTACTTCCAGTAGAAGAGTTTAATGTAGTATGTGCAAAGTTTATAAAATAATAGTAAATATGAATATAATAAGTTTATAAGTTTGATTTTGTTTTCTTCTTGCAGAGGCTGTCTACAATAAAGAGTGATTCTTCACGTTTCTTAAGTGCCACTCTACCGGTAAACAAAGCCAAGAATAGATTGGTGCATATCCTTCCACTAGAGAGTACCAGAGTTTGCCTTCAACCGCTCAGGTATGTTTATTTACTACGTTATCATACACTACAAGGTGATTAATTTATGATATTTGAATATTAATTATCATTTATATCATTGCAGGGGTGTCGAAGGATCAGATTACATTAACGCTTCAATGATAGACGGTTATAGGCAACGGTGTGCATACATTGCTACACAAGGTCCACTTCCAGAAACCACTGAAGACTTGTGGAGGATGCTTTGGGAGCATAACTCAACAATAGTAGTCATGCTGACAAAACTTAAGGAAATGGGAAGGGTAAGTTAATAGATTGTTTTTTCAGTGCCTTATATTGATTATATTTCAATAATTATATGTTCCTAAGTGCACTTAGTACATAGTGTATGTCACATTGGATCATAACCTTGCAGAAGGTTATTATTGCAAACTATAAACGCAGACTAATCCTCATGGTGTCTTTCGTTATCCGTTTATGGTTGTTCAGATTCTAGACCATTATAGATGTTTGAGCCGTCTTGACCAGCTGCTACAGTGACAGTTTTATTATTTTATTTTGTAAAAAAATTCCACTATTGTAATAAAAAACCCATTATTATAATATTTAACACCTCCAAACACTCTTACAACTGCTACCATTTTGTTGAGCTGTCGCAGATGAAGTCAAGATTATTTTATTTATTATATACAAAGTATTATCAATAAATAATTTATCTTTGCCAGCATCCACTCATATAAGCCCAACAAATCACAATATTATTTCAATTGTAAAATCTTCGTTTAATGTGTTGTACTAATATTTAATTAAATAAAAAAAAATATTATTAATAAAATTATACATTTTTTAAAAAGAGTGTTTTATTTTTGGTTTTTATGGCCATCAAATCTGTGTGCTTTGAAAAAAAAAATTTTAATAAAGTTAATTGATTATAATAGCTAACTTTATTATAATAATTAATTTAAATCCGTGTTACATTATATGTTAACCTAATCATTTCACTTTGCTTTTAGGAGAAGTGTCACCAGTACTGGCCTTCAGAAAGATCAGTGAGATACCAGTGCTTCGTAGTGGATCCTATAGCAGAGTACAATATGCCACAGTACATCTTGAGGGAGTTCAAGGTGACAGACGCTCGGGATGGGTCCTCGAGGACACTGAGGCAGTTCCAGTTCATTGACTGGCCTGAACAAGGAGTGCCCAAGTCCGGAGATGGCTTCATAGACTTTATCGGCCAGGTCCACAAGACAAAAGAGCAGTTCGGCCAGGATGGACCCATCACGGTCCACTGCAGGTCACTACATCTATTTACTAGTTCCATATTACAGTCTAGCACTTAAAAAACTTGCTATCTACAACTTCGCTAATTGTAGTTATTACATTATTACTAGTTGATGGCAAGGGCTGTTATTATTACTTTAATAGAACAATTTAGTGAGATCGAAGGAATTTTTCGCTAACCCCGATGATTTTAATGGCTAATCTTCATTTCATTGGATTCCCTCGATCTTTTTAATTAATTCTTAGATGATATCACTTAATGGGGATCATCTCATTTCTGGCAATCGCAGCTCCAGGGTTAGTGGTGTAGTGGGCTATAGGCCTCTTATTCTCTTAAATAATGTAAGGAAGTCATAGATTCATCACTTCATTTAGGGCAGCATACCTAGCAGGTGTAGGTGATGGTTTAGTCCACAGTTACTAGTTAACATTCCAGTTTGGACAAATATTGTCTACTATAGTTAATAAATCACAGTGGCTAGAACATATTAATGAATAGCTTAATCTGCCTGCACTTAGTGTTTTCGGACCATGGATTTGTCTATTAAAGCCTACATCCACCTTTCTATAAAAAAGGAGGAAGAACCTTAGAAAAGGTGATCACTGAACAGGGCCTAGGGGGTGAACATGGCACTTAAAATATAAATTTCCTCAAAATTCGTGCTTAAACATACGTTTCTCTTTAATGGTCATCATTTCTATCATGACTGTATCTGTCTATATAAAGTTCCTCTCAATTTGGACTTTAATTATTGTTGTTACTTTCCATTTCAGTGCTGGAGTCGGGCGGACAGGAGTGTTTATTACTATGTCAATAGTGCTGGAAAGGATGCAGTACGAAGGCATTGTTGATATATTCCAGGCTGTTAGGATATTGAGGACACAGAGGCCGGCCATGGTTCAGACTGAGGTAGCTTGATTATAATATTTTTCAAACTGATTTTAATTTATCAAGTGTATTTCAAGTTCATCCTTACAGTTAATTTTATAGTAGAACACATATTTTTTATATGCTATTATATTAGTCAATTGTCAAGGTTCAAGATCAGACAATTATTAGTATTCAATTTTCTTTTTTTTTTTTTCAAAATAGATTTGTTGACTCAGCTGTGTAGAAGGTAGCATACACAGGTTATCAGTCATTATATATCTTTTAAAATGTTATTGTTTAATTAATATTTATGTTAGTACTTTATTTAGCAATTATTTGCATTAAAGCTTTCTTTTTCACTCATGACTTATAACAAATAATACGAGTCCATAAACTTCTGAGTAACATTTCCTCCAAAATATAGGTAGGAGGGAGTAGAGTATGCTGTAAATGTAAAATATAATTATGTACTGAATGAAATTATTTGCTTAGTAAATTTTTGATTTTTTCCTATTTTCTTCTCAATCAGGTAAGGAAGGATATTAGAAATAGCCATATACTGCATATTGATTTAAAACTGACGTGTTTTGTTAGGTTTTGATTTTTGTTTTTTTAGTTGTCATAAATAACATTTAAATTGAATATTAAAATACAAATAAAATTTGAATGTACGTTAAGGTTACAGAAAGATGAAATCATTAAGTACCAATTCCTTCTTATAATGCATGGATACCCATAATTATAATGCATGGATACCCATAATTATAATGCATGGAGCAGTGGTCCTAAGCTTCTCTCCTAAAAAACTGAAATAATCATAAAAAATGTTATTAAAACATATTTTGTTTTTTAACACATATGTGATTTTTCTGTCTAGGATCAGTACGAGTTCTGTTACCGAGCGGCTCTAGAATACTTGGGATCTTTTGATCACTACACCACCTAAGCTCCCAAAACTGAACATATCGTGATGACCTAATGTTTATTATAGGTTTATGTTAATTAATGTAAAGCACATTAATTCAAGTCTTAGTTTAAGTTTATTACCATTTTTATCTTTGTCAATATTAGGCAAAATAATTTATTTTAACATTTATAAGACTGATCTTTAAGTAAAAAAAAAAAACTGTAAAAGATAAGGGGGTATACTAAACCCTTTGTTTACCAATGAAATTGAATTATAATTATCTCATATGTAGATTGTGACACTTGTGTGTTTATATCCTTGTAAAAAATCAAAATCATTTTATATTTATTTTTCTAATGTAATTTTATTTTTACGGGTTATTGCGATATGGGTTTTTAAGAAGAAACAAAACCATATCAAAGTTGTATATAAAGTATGACTAATTGTGTACATCAGTGTGGACGTTATTTTACAAACCTTAGATATCATTCGTTTAGATTTGTTGAAAGGCGATCATTTTTTACTTTTTTATATACATTATGTATAAATGTATACATTGATATGTATTTAAATAATAACGACGCGATACGAATATTTAACCAATTTTTTTTATTATTTAGTAGTGCTTTCGATTGGAAGTAATACATGAGAAAGTTTTATATTTGAATAGTAGCATTAGTTTTGTAGTAGTTAACCAAGATTTGTTCACTGCCCTTGAAGCATTGCCGATATGCCAGTTCCAAGTACATGTGGACTGTGCGCACAAACCCCAGAGGGTTGAAGATTTGAAAAGTGTTGGACATTAAATAATAGCACAATAATTTATAAATGTATGTATGTATGTAAATGTATGCATATAAACAAAACAATCATTGTATATAACTAGTTTACCTTCCTCTGTTACCTCTCCTACAAAGAAACCCAAAAGTGTAGATAATATTAATAATGAAAATGTAAATGCTTTTGGATGAAATAAGTATAAAGATATTGTATATTAAGTAATAAGTAACACAAGTCCAGTCAAAATAAAATATATATATATGTATAAATATAGTATATTGAGATTGTATTATTATTTTGAATGAAACCCAATATAGAGAATAGATGTGAATATTTTGTCCTTGTCCCAATGTTGTAATGTTAATAAAGAGATTGACCAAGTTTTCTTTTGTTTTGCTTGTTATTTCCAAGTGAAATGAGCTTTGCTCTACTTCTGAACAGGTACAATAGTCTATCTGATTTTGAACAATATATATTATACTAATTGATATGACATTATAAAGGAATATTCAAGAACACACTAACTAAACTGTGTATTAGTTCACTAAAATGTTGACAGGTACTATGAGAAAAATAATTATACATTAACTTTCAACTGATTTGCTCCTATATGAATTATCTCAAGTAGCTCAGAAACTATTCAAAGCTCTAAATTTTCCTCATATTTGAGTACACAGTGAGTAATAAAAAATGAACTTTTGAGAGCTAACAATAGACATCACACTTTCAATGTCATCCAGCCGCCTTATTTACAATTTGTTTTTTATCAGTTTAAAATTAAATTTTTAGGATGTTTGGTCAAAAATACTTGTTATTTTATTCATAATAATTTAATAAACTCATAGGTATCTGTTGATATTACTTTCCATGTTCATTTTTTTTTTATTTATTTAAAAGAATACAAATCACTGACTAATTGAGTTAAAAAATAAGTCAAGTGTATTTTCGCTTGAAGCATGGATATTTGGAATGAAAGGAAATGAAAAAAAAAACTGTACTCTGTGTCATTGGGCATAAGAATAACAAGAACATGCGTAGAAATTTGTTTAGCTGATAACTAATTATAATAAAAACTATTATACATTTCTCTATTTTGGTTAGCCAATAATATTTTACCTATATGCTGTAGCAATTCCTATAATTTTAAATATATTGTTTAATACTTTCTTATTTATTAGTAATAGGAAGATCACTTCATAACAAATATCAGTTTATCAAGCTGAAGTATCTCAGTTCCATTCCTATTTTTCTGCAGTTGCATTTTGAATTTATGAGCTTTTGTAACAAACAGTTGACCAACTATCTGTAGCTCTATAAATTAGTTAACTTGATGAAATTTAGCCTAAATTTTATTTTGAATGTTTTGGTGGTTTTATTTAAAAAAAAAAAACTTGAGAATAAATAAAACTTTAAACTCAACCTTTGAGATGAAATTCCAGATGACGATCATAGGTACATACATACACATATGAATATTAGAGTGTAGTACAAAATTTGAAGCAGCTACCTCACTTGGAAAATTTGTATATTCAAAACCGTTATCTGTGAGGTATTTGAAATAAATGAATTTAAGGCCCAAAGCCAAAGAAAGATTTTGAAATCAAATAATAGATATATGTATTATTAATAGAACTACTTTTATTAATATACATATATTTTTTTTTTTCAACTAAACTTAAACAGTTCCAGGGACCAAATTTGTGTCAGGCCTAAGTTTCAAATTATTTATTAAAAAAAAGAAAAGACATTGTTTTTAGGAATAATTCGGGTCGTATTATTCTGAAAATTCTAATAACATTTTACTATATGAAGATGATTTGATTGTTCATGGAAATAACCTCAATCCATGATTAGTTAGATGGGTTAGCGAGTGATAACCCAAATATAAATTTGCTCTAATAACTTCAATTGATGACGAGAGATCATATTCAATTTATAAAAATATTTCAAATAATAGATGATTAGGTTTCACAGAAACAAAATTTATAAATACAACTGATAATCAATTTTAATGGTACATTAACATGTTATTTTGTCAACTTCTGTTTTTTATGTATATTTTTATTATTGTCAAATAGTTATATGTTTGCTTCCTGTTATTTGTTTATACGATGGTTACATTATGTCAATATTTTGGTATTTAACTAAATACAGCAAAATGTGAAATTGTTTTGGTTTGAATTTTTAATTGCCCCTTCCTTCTCAGTTCAGAATGTGTAACGGAATCATTTTACTGCACATTAGTAGATCTGAATATTTCAGCTGTTTTATTGCTTAGAGAAGAGAATGGTTACTGCATGTTTTTCTGCATAATCTACGGATTTTGACAGCATATTATATGCCATATTTTGTAACTTTTTACTGCAGGAATATCCTGGTCCTGCTCATAATAACAAGCAACATTTTCTGCCAAAAATGAGAATAAATTAAGAACCTTTCTAGAATGAATAAAGATTATACAGAGAAGACATAAAGATGAAGCTGGGTTTAGAAAAATATGTGGTGCTACAGGCTAAAAAAGAAAACAAATTAGATAGAGATGGTAATGAAAAAATTTAGAAAGAAGCGCAATTTCTAATTATAGGGCAGCTTGATGAGACTGATTTTTGTAAATATTTAGGAATGGGTCAATTGTTTAAATTGGAAAAAAATATTAAGAATTCTTTCGAAGAAGAGTTATGCCAGGAGACGCCCGTCGGGGGAAGGCCTCGTCAACCCTGCCACTGCTCGCCCGGGGTCAAAAAGAGATATGAATAATGGTCTTTGACCTTTGCTGGCGGCCAAGTGGGAAGGCAGCTTAATTCATGATTGATTGATAAATAGATCTGACTCCATAAGACCTTAGAAGGTGTGCCTCGACAGTGCATTATGTTCAGGAGAAGAGTTACAGGCTAGTTATTATAGGCAGTTTTAACTACGAGTTCACACTCGGTATCTGAGGGAGGCGAAAATCTTCCAGATCCCAAAGGCGAGTGTGAACTGGAAAGAGACAGACTAGACGCTACTAGGTACATTTCGCAGTGCCCCAGAGATCGTCGCCTGCATGGAAGGGGTGCATGGGGTCGTCCAATCCTATGGCAGCATCGAAGATGAACTTGTTAAGCAGCCAATATCTCTACTATCTATACCTTCCAGCACCGATTGCCTCAGGGAATAATGTCTCAACATTTACTGGGACCATCTTATCAGTACATGGTTTTAAATAATAAGTCAGACATCGTGATAGATAAGAAAAGAAAACTAGTGCAGATTGTTGAGATAGGAGTGGCCTGTGGGTGACAATTTGCAAAAGGTATTAGTGGAAAGGAATAAGAATACCATGACTTAGTTGGAGAATTAAAGTAAATCTTGTGGGATTTCCCCCATCATCGTTTTATCCATTTGGTAATCCCGGAGAACATACAGGAATTTGGATAATGGATAATGTATATACTATGCTTAAAGCAGTAGAAGATAATAAGGACATATTCATGGCTTTACTTCAATTCAGAAATACACCAACGGAAGGAATGGGATCTCCTGCTCAACTACTGTTTGGAAGGAGGCTGAGGGACAATGTTCCGACACCTGTACAATTGCTTAGTCCCAGAACGATTGATCCAGGTCAAGTAAAATATATGCTTGAACAAAATCGGCAGAATCAAAAGAATTATTATGATCGAGGAGTTAAAAGTATGAAACCACTACAAGATGGAGAAAATGTAAGAATTCAAAGGAATGGAATATGGAAAAAAGGTCGAGCGATAAGAAAAGGAGTAGGCCCAAGATCATATCATGTTCAAACAGAATCTGGAACCCTTCTCAGAAACAGAAAATTTTTGAAACCACTTATTGATTGCAATCAAGAAATAGAAGATGCTTGTCAGATAGACAAAGAAGAAAAAGAAGAGGCAATGAGGAACAATGAAGATAATCTAGATGATTCCACTTCTTCTGAACCAAGGTACAGCTCTCAACAAGCTACAAGATCCGGAAGAGTGGTGAAGCGAAGAATACCCCTGGACCTATAAAAATGAAAATTAAATTACTTTAAATATTGAATTTAAAAAAAAAAAAAGTTGTGACGTAATGTTAATAGTAGTGGAGGGGATGACCCCCTTGAGGGCTTTTTTGTAAACAGACTGAATAAAAGTTAGTCATGAGGTTACGATTGTTCGTTTCATTGAACCTTTATAACTCAACAGTGGTATTGAGAGGGTCTTCTTCCGCAGGAGTCTACGGGTCGATCTCCACAAACTTCCATTGTTTGCGTTTAGTGAAATTAGATAATTGCCACAGATCTGTAAATTTTGGTATTCAGCGTGTTGTTCAGGTAATTATGCTTGTCGGTACGAAATTGAGTTTCCGTGCTTTGCGTTTATCAGTAATTAGCTGTCTGATACATACTGAGAAAGTAAGTGCTGTATTTTAGTTGGCAGAGTAGTCTTTTAGTCTATTAGATTTTGTAGGTAGCACGTTGAACATTTTTGTTGAGAAACTCTGTTGCTTCTTCCAGTTAATTAGAAAACTTCAAAATGAGTGGAACAGTTAATCTTTCATTGAAGAGTCCTTCAAACAAGTTACAGTCCACTGGTCGGGGTGTCAAAGAAGCATTGGAGTGTGGTCTATCTTAGCTTGGTTTTACATCGTAGCAGATGAGGTTATGACCCTTACAAATGAAAAATCCAATAGGTATGGTAAATTTTGAGCTATTCGAAATGAGAGAGATGGAATGAGTATATTCAAACGTTGTGTACGTACACAGACCTCTTCCTCCTGGTGTAAAAAGCCTGAAACCCCACTGGGCATGCTTAGATATCCATCACCTATGATTCTGGAGATATAACTCTTGGCGTTACAATCTCTACCAGCGAAAAAAATGGGACCTGATAAAGAAAGCAGCCATTGAAGGTGTCAGGGCGTCATCTTGCCTTTCAACCTTAGATGGGATTCAATAAGAAGGACAATAATTTTACTTAAACAAACTTTCACATGTTATTTTTCATTTACTTTATTAATTTTTGCTATGTTTGTTTGCTTGGACCTTTCACCCCTGGGGCTGTGACATGTGTGCCCTTTTATAAATCGGTCCTGGATCCAAATCCAAAGATATTTCGCTAATGGTAAAACGTATCAGAGAGTTAGGCATTATAGAATTAAGAAAGTAGAGAGAAGGGATGTGACAGTAGTGGTGTAGCTGTTGTCATGCGTCACCTAATCTCGGCTCGAAATAGTTACAACCTGCTCCATTATCGTGAACGTTACCGGTACTGCGACAGTCACAACCCCGTAGCATTAGCAGTTAAGCGCTCGACCCTTTTTACTCTGTGACTCTATCACCGTCACAGTCGCAATCGCTTCTTTTTCCTCTGTTGCGCCACATTTGCCTGCCAACGTCCCTTTCTTTACTTCCCTCTCTTAGCTACCTTAAAAAACATATCCTTAATTAAACATTAGAAAATTTCAATTATAACTAATACCAAGAGTAGTAATACTTACCGTAACATAATTTTTCCATCAAAAAACTTTTTTTTACAAAAGCAATTTACGTATGTTCATATACGAATACAAAGAAACGACAATACTTATTATATACATATTTTTTTACTCTGGAAGTCACAAAATTGTCATAAAAATGAGGTAAAATTAAATGTGACAAAATTAAGGAATTAATTCATTTATATGGGATAAACATAGTTGCACATAAAACAATTAAGACAAAGATTAATTAATTACAATTTCAAATTAGTTTGATTACTTTTATTTTTAATCAAATCCTTAACTAAATTAATTGTTAACTTAAATTTTATGCGAACTGCAAATATAATTTATTTTATATAATATTATTTAATTTTAACATTATAATACTTAGTTTCACTCAAGTTATCTTATTTCTCAACTATAAATTGTTACTCAAAATTATTTTAATTTTATCTATTTCATCATTAATGTTATTTTGATTTATTTTTAGTACTACTCTAATCGTTTTAATATAATAGTATTGATATTTGTTTTTTAATATAAGTACTTACACATTTTTGCTGGTGCGGATTGCTTTTCTTTAAAACTCTACTTTTAATATTATTCATATCTAGAGTGCGGTCTTCTTTGTTCTCTTCTCCTGTCAGTAGTTTTGACCTTTTTACCGTGATATCCTGATGACAAATAATTTTGTCCGTTACTCCCATTCCGTCACTAATACTTCCGAATTCCTTTGCCAATGTTCGCTTGTCATTGCTCGGGAATCAAGTTTTACGCAAAGGCAAATGGTAAATGGATTTAATGCTGCAACGAATTCTATTAATCGAATGTCTTCTACAATAACAATGTATTCATAGAGAAAGGTTGAAAATTGTTAATAAATAATAACAGCGGGTTTTCATTTATGAACTTTTTTTATATTTTCTGTCATTTTTTTTAAAAATAAACTCCGTCATTTAGGCTTGGGTAGGGCCAGTATCTTAAAAACCAGATACAGAGGACGTGCCAGGCGCTTTCGGGAAATACGATTGGGGCCGTACTACAATTTCATTGGTAATCAAGGGTCTGATTGGTTGCAAACAGTGATTTTAGAATCACAAAATTTGACATCCTTACATTGAGATGGTTGCAAGCCATATGATTTTTGAGATTGGTAGTTGATGTTTTGTAACCGACCTTGTTTTTGCTAATAGTAAACTTTAAAAAATGCATCCACCTGTTGAGAATGATCCCACATAAGACTTTTCTTCACTTTTCGTTTGAATGAGGACATGTAGAAATACAATAAAATAATAATGAATCACACTTTCACAAAAACCTATATTTTCACTCATCGATTAGTTTTATAATGCTATGAGCAAGAGGGTCTTGAACAGAACCTTGTTTTTTTTTCTAAGCATCCGCTTCCTGTTTCCTAGAACCCTTCCTACCCTTTCCTTACCTGCCTAGCGGCAGACACCCAACTTGCTCCTAACATTCCACCCAGTATGTCCTAACTATGTAACCCTTAACATTTATATATATACCAGTGTTTTGCTTGTACTTCATAATAAAGCTTTTTTTTCTTTTAAAAGACTTTCACCTGGTAGTATACTCTGTAAATTCACGGTAGTACACCATCTAGAGATCCCTCATTTGGCAACAGACAGTGTGACCACTCCAATAGCGTGAGAAGGCCGATGCATATACCTCTGAAAAGATACACCCACAGGACAGTATTTCAATTTCACCGATATTGGGTACTGATCTATTTCAATAGATTTTTACCAGGGAATCACCTAAAGAAATTCGTTATATATCTGAGGAAGTTGAAGGAAGAAAGAACGCAGGAATTCATTAAAGACATCCATCACTTGGGACCTGCGAACTTCAAGTCAGTAGAGAGGAACGTTCGAAATCAAATCGAGAAGATCCGAAGAAATATTTTCTGCATCTGGGAGTAAGTCCTGAATTATAAGACTGCTTCGAAAACAGGATCTGGGATTGTTTGGCTAGCACTCTTAGGTGCCGTAGCAAATTTCGGAATCGAGGTGTCAGCGGATCGACCATCTTGAAGCTGATAGACAGCGTAGTCGATATCCCAGGTGTGTCTTAGAGGCGCAATTGTAGAGGTAGCTCTTGAGCAGGTGTTTGTAAAGGCCTCATTGTACCTGTATCTCGAAGCAGGCGGCTCTGGTATGTCGCCTTCCAGTTCGTAGAGCACAGGCCAATGGTTGGAAGTAGCGAAGTCCAAAGCGGAGCACCCGGTGACTCGGAATATCTGCTGTGTCACGAGTAGGTCAGGTGTGGAGGTCCTGTCGGGGTTGGCGAAATTTCGGAAGGTCGGCAGTCCTGGGTGGATGACCGTGAATGGTGTCTTCGTGATGTTGTGGCCGAGAGCGTTAGCTACCGTGCTGCTCCACGAGCTTTGGTTGCCATTCAAGTCACCCATGATGGTGTGTCTTCGGTCCTTGGCTATAGTAGTGAGCAGGGGCTTGTCTGAGTCACAATTGCCTCGTGGTCTTAGAGGCGTGGTCTTCTGTAGACTACTGACACTATGATGTTGTAGGTGAGCCGCAATTGTAGCGTTGCCATGTAGTGTTGTCATGTGGGCCGGGCCTGGGGTCACGGGTGGGGGAGCCGTTTGCAGGGTATACCGTGCTTTACTAACACTGCTACTCCTCCAGAGAGATGGCCTATCAGTCATGGCGGTAAGCAGGATATCTCAGGAATTGGCAGAAATTGATCTTCTTCAAGCGGGTGTCTGTAAGGACAACGACGTCTGGCGAGTAGCATCGTAGACGCGACTCTACGTTGGCTTGTTAGGGCCAAAGGCCACAAACGTTGTAATTTATAATTAGATGACCGATCAGTTGGATGCCCTTTCGAGCCGTGCTAAGACCCTCTCTACCAGCCCGGTGTGCTGGGAGGTCAGCTGGTTCATCGCTGTAAGCATGGCGCTCATCATGTTATAGATAGCGTCTGTGTTAGCAGCGGGTTGAGCTGGGGTTGAGCTGATATTTCTTCTGGCACACAGCTTTGGAGACCACCTGTGAGTAGGAGGCGGTCTGTCGTGGTGAAGGGGGGGGGGGGCAGGCATGTATGCAGTCTTTTTCTACTGCTACTGCTATAGCTGAAATATTTTGAGCATTGCGCCGAAGCTCCGTGGCCTGTAGGAGGTTGAGCCTATACGGGCACTGTTGATAGGAGGCTACATGGCCTTCCCCACAATTGAGGCGTCCCTCCGGCAGTCTTTTGTTTCGTGAGGTAGGCTACACCTCACACACTTGGGTTCTTTAAAGCAGTACCGCCTCGGGTGACCATACTCCTGGAAGTCAGTGCCATAAGACACTAATGCCAGCACCTCGTCGCAGAGAATCCCGGACCGTACGTAAGCAACCAAGACCGACACCTGACATCCATCAATGTACATAAAGCCTGTAGATCCCCATCTAGACCCTAGACTAGCGTTGCTGACAAACGACCAGCAAAAATATCTTGAATGTGGACCGAAATGGGTAACAGCCCTCGTAGCTCTATGGAGCCAAATGTTTGTGGCTTTCGTATCTGGAAACAAACAAGCATGGTGAGTTATCATATATTAAATTTTAACTGTGATGGTCTCATGGCCAAAATAAATGAGGTACAAGTGCTGATAGCACCCTACCAACCAGATATTGTGGTGTTGACAGAGACCAGGGTGTATACACAATCGATCCATATAAACGGCTGTTCTACTGCCATCGAGAGAGTCACCGGTTACGGTGGTGTTCTCGTTGATGTACGACATGGTATCAATAATGTTATCAATAAGAGGAAGGAACTGACTACAAGCGTTCCCAGACTTCACCTTCTAACAGTCAAGGAAAATTTGGGGAAACACATTTACCTTACCAATCTATATAGAATGCAGTACGCGTCTCTCCAGGAGTACTCAGCCCTGCTACACGCATGCCTGCAGAGGTCAAACCACTGAGTGGTAGGAGACCTCAATGTGCGACATACGCTGTGGTTTAACATCGCAACAAACAGACCTGGGAGGCACCTGGTGAGAACGCCGTTTATCCCCAGTCGTTCACCCCCAGACTTTCACTTTTCGACTGAGAGGTAACCCCCACGCCACCTCAACAATTGACTTACTTCTGACCAGACAGTCTCACCGTATCACTAGTTGCACCACCCTCGATTTTATTACGTCTGACCACAGGCCAGTACTGTACGCGGTGGATGATACAGTTGTGACCCCTCACCCAACGAGATACGACCACGGTCGTGCCGACTGGGAGCTGTATCGGTCGCAGATTTGCCATAACCTGCATACAGTGCCAGTTCTGCACACTAAGGAAGAAGTAGATCTTCAACTATCTTTCATAACTGATGTGATCATCTACGCCGCAGACACTGCTATCCCGAAGTTTAGCCCCATGCTGCCGACCCTGCGACCCCCTGCAGACCATATTCTGAAAATTATTGCCATGCGCAACAATTGGAAGAATAAATGGTAAAGGACGAGAGACCATCAAGCTAAGGTAGTTGTGAATTCTCTCACAACGCAAATCGGAGGCTTGATAAAACTCTGAAAAACAGCAAAGTGGCATGAGTGACTTCGTAGTACTCACGGCGGTCACAGAACGTTCTGGAAGTTGCGAAGACTACAAAAAACAAGGCAGCTATTGCCACAGGCCGTCTTCACGGAGGCGACAATCTTCTTACTGCTGAGCAGCAGGCAACTAAACTGGCCGATCACTACGCTAGTGATATTACGACTAGGACGGGCTACTACCATCTGCCTCTTCCGCTAGATACCGAACAGATCACATGTTTGTATCAGTGAAGCAGCTCAAAGCGATTCTTCGCCGGTGCCTGGGAAACCAAGCACCAGGGAACGACGGGATACAAACAATTCTGCTCAACAAATGCCGATGAGAGGGATAGTACAACTCGCAAACTTGTATAACTCTTGTATTACATATGATTTCGATATGCTGCACTTAAGTATTCGACTCGGTGTCCCATGGGACACTGCGTCAAATGCTCTGTGACCGGAAATGCCCGCAACTCTATCCAATTCTGGGTGGGTTCCTGAACAACATACCGATGCGGGGGTGGGTGAGTGATAGCTTCTCCGAAGCTGTGCCACTGACCTGTGGAGTACCCCAAGGAGCCGTCATATCCCCTGTACTATTCAACGTGTACACATCTGAAATTGTAGAATCCCCATATAAAAACACAACAGTTACTGCTTCCGCTGATGACATAGCGGTGTACAGTAGCAGCATTAGCGCTAAGGTAGCTCTTAGACAGGCTGAAGTAGCCTGTGACCAAATCAGTGAGAGATTGGGGAGACTCAATATCTCTGTAAATGCGGGTAAGACTGACTGCGTAATGTTCTCTCTCCAAAAGGGAAAAAGCCCACTACCTACTAGTTACATAGTAGGAACGCAGCGAAATTCACCAGCCAACAACCTAGTATATCTGGGCATTAAAATAGACCGATACCTCGGTTTTAGTAACCATTTTGTGAGGAAATTGAAGCAAACTCGCACGAAGTCTTACCGGCTTACGCATTGATTGACTTCCCCCAATCTATCACTGCGCCTCAAGCTCAGGATTTATAAGAGTGTACTCAGGCCAGCTCTGCTGTATGGTGTACCGCTTTTTCGTCATCTGACGTATACGACAGCTCGGCGACTCCAACAGTTTCAAAACGGCATGCTGATGAAAGTGGTCAAACATACTTCATTCGAGCAGAGGAGCAACAGTGAGCTTTACGAGGTCTTTGATCTGCCTATGGTGGATGAATTCATTCAACGTAGACACATCAAATTTTTCGACTCATTACAGTACATGACAAACCCAGTATTTAGCATGAATACCCCTCTCCGTTCCCTTAACGATGGCAGGACTCAGCCGAGGCAGGAACGCTTTAGTCTTTAGGTTCTAGTTTTTAAGTTTTAGTTTTTCCCATATTGTAAACCGAAGGTCAACCCCATCACCTAGTCCAGTCTATTTGGTTATTGAAATTTTCACTGTAAAAAGATAATTGTAATTGTAATTCTACCCTCCTTCAAATGCATCATAGTATGCAGCAAGAGGAGTAATTAATCTGTAAATTTTGTTCAATTGTATTATTCATTTGCTTGTAAAATAAAAGGGTTTGAAAAAAAAAAAAAAAAAGGCTTTTGCCAGACTTTCAGAACCCGGCACCTGAGAAACACTGCGCTCTCTCTCTCTGCACTGGCACTTGCTGCTCTACTCGAACCTTTTTTTTTTTTTTTTTTTTTTTTTTTATGCCCTTCCTGAGGCTGAGCCTCAAACGGGCTTACCCAACGAGCCCGTGAAGCGAGCTCATGGGGTTACGTAGCCTGTGGTGTGCGTATTCCGGTGCAATGGGATTGTTGCACCGGTCAGCGCACCTTGAGTAATACTGTTTTCGTTCTTTATTTTCCAAAACCACAAAGAAAACAAAATAAAATAAAATCTTTTCCTTAAATCTACTTTGTACAATCCTTACTAGCTATTTTTTTTTTTTATTTTTTTTTTTTGCTCTACTCGAACCATGGCTTTCTTATTCAACTACCTCTGAATCTCTCTTTCCAAACCTTGCTATGTTTTAGTCCGGCGCTGATAGACCCCACACCTTCCAAGTGGGATTCTCTTCCATCGTCTAAAACGAGCACCTCCTTAGAGGGAACCTCTTTCTCGCGGACGACGGTCGCCGTGGCCCTACAAACTTTACCTAGTAGCGTCTCCCACGGCGATTCAGTCGGCCTCTCTCCGGTTCACACTCGCATTTGGGATCCGGACGGTTTTCACCTACCCTTAGATACCGAGTGTGAATTCGTGGTCATTCCATGACCTCATTAACTACCTATAATACCTACCCTGTTCCTCTTCTCCTGAACGTAGTGCTTTGTCAGGGCACAATCTTAGATCTTATGGAGTCAGATCAATACGAATAAAGCTGCCCACCGACTAGGGGCCGCCAGCAAAGGTCGATGACCACAGGTTCCCCTCATCTTATCTCTTTCTTGATGCTCGCCGGACAGCGCACACTGGTTCCTAACGACGAAAAACGGGACAAAAGTCTGCAAAACAGTAAAGTTCGCCTCAAAAATTTTTTTTCATATTTTTAATGAAGGTATAGACTGCCCTTGATGGAAAACTGGTGATAAAATTTCCAAAAATAGTCCGAAAATAGACACAAAAATCAAGTGTGACCCATGATTTTCAAAGGTTTTTTTTTACGCTGAATGCAATGGTGTTAGTTTACGCGACTTATTCAACAACCAAGAAAATATTAGGTGTCCACATAGTCATCATTGGTTTTAGTGTGAAAAAATGTATTGGTAAATAAATACATGTAGGTACACATCACATAAGCATAGGTAGGTCCTCACAATAAAACTATTACCCCGATTAATGGCTATATTTGAAAAAAACAACATGATGAGTGAAGTAGTAAAGTTGGTAAACATCAGTTTTCAATTCCATCTTCGTACATAAATCCAGAGAGTTCGTGATTATTATAATGTTACTTACATGAAATTTTGTAAGGAGATTTTTAGCGTCTTCCTCAAGTTCAATTATTGGAGATTTTTGCCAATTTGTTCTCAATCTTGCAAGGAGTGGATAACTATTACCCCGATTAGTGGCTATTAAAAAAAAAGTACTCATAGGCAGAATACGCACGAAGGTGTCAAAAATGGGCTTTTGTCCCGTTTTTCATCGTTAGGAACCAGTGTGCAGCGGCCGGGTTGTAGTGGCCCTAGCCCAGCGGGCGTCCTCTCCCCTTTGGGGACACAATTCTTGACAATGTTTTGATTGTACTTCATAGTAAAGCTTTTCTTTTAAAAGACTTTCCTCTACTAAGATCATTTAACCGATTGTTAAACACTAACTGAACTGAAAAAAAAAAAGACTGAAAAGACATTATTCTTTATGCAAGAGAAAGGGATTCTACGAAGATTACTATTTCTAATTTTTAGTTGAAAATTACAGAAACTGAAAGTTGAAAAATCTTTTCAAAGGAACGCTAGGTAGACTGTGTTTCCCCCTAAAACAATGGAATGGAAGAATGGCGCTCTTTATTTAGCTACATAAAATTTCTTAGAAAATGTTGTATAATTTTCTAGATTCTATTATAAAATAGAAAATAGAATGTTCCAAACGTGATCGCTTACTGACGAGGGTACGGCAATCGTCAATGGTTCATTTTCGTTATTCAAAAATAAATATTTATTTATATTTGGGTATCTGACTACTTTAACAATAAGTAACTTTCCTTTAAATAAATAAATTTCTTATGTTGCTTTTTTTACTCCGCTAAAGCGGTAAAAATGACATCCAAGCTTCCTTTATTGGATAATTAGTTCTATTCATTCAAAACAACATTTTGATTTGGGAAAGTAAATTTGATCAGTATATGGCGTCCAAAATCAGAGTAGCAACGGACAGCAGGCTAAAAAATAAATGTATTTAAATCCCGATTATTTTTTTGTGGGATAATTCATAACATTTCTGTCAATCAGTAAGTGGTGAGCGTGATAGGCTTAGAAGTAGAGGGAGCAGAAGCAGAAGTTATTCATTCGGAAGAATATGAGGCAAAGTCATGTTTCATTTTCATGCCCAGTTGTGAAAAGATCAGGATTTTAGTCACTGTCACTGGACCCGTACCGGTAATATGTGGTGCAATAGTAGTTGGAGCTATGACAGAATATTAGTAGAGGGTGGGGACTAACGTTATTTTTAAAAACAAATAACAGCTCGTTAGATATTTTTAAACTTGTTTCTTTCCGCGTCACTAATGTTTTTGTAAACATATATGTCAATGTTCTTGATTTATTGATTAAAAGCATCAAAAGATGCATCCTTTCAAGTCGGTTTATCATGTCAATTTTTAGGCGATTCCCGGGCTTAATTTACACTCATAAATTTAAGTGCATATGTGCCTTTTTGGCGTGTATTGCTTTCTTCTCAACTCTTCATTCTTGGGGAATCATTTGTTCGAATTTGGAATCGTGGGACAGAGTCGCAACTTTGGTTAGTAGAAATAGAAATGAGCAGGGTATATCAGTAAATACATTGGTCATTTTATTACAATATTTATATTTTTAATTAGTGTAGTCACTTCAGGAAAGGTGATATATCAGGAGACCTCTGTCCGAAACTATGTGCAAAAGATTCAATGGTCTCATTGTCCTGCCAAGGATTTCATGCTGGGAAGGATATTGTGTTCTCGACTGTATTGAAGGATGGACTTAGTGTTGTAGTCAAGTCTTCACAGAACTCTGAGCCTCAGGATATATTTTACTGGGTTGATAAATCAGGAGAACACTACCCAACAGATGATTTGTTCAGAAGTATGGTCGATAATAGAATTCAGGCTAGGTAATCCATATGTTAATACAAATGTACAGTCATACCATGCTTAGCAAAAGGGATATGTTCCTCAGTGATAGGTCTTCTATGGTGTATCATATTTATTACCAATGAAACTAAATTGATCTATGTGTTTTCATAATTGCTGAGTCTCAAAGTAACTCCACTTTCATATGTCGCTCTGTGTATTCAGCAGAGTCATGCTGATCATCTGTTGTTTATACTGCAGGCATATGAAGTGTATTTAAGAAAAGAAAATGTGAACGAAAATATTTATTAACAATCTATTTTGCTAACTTCCAAGATTTTTCAGAAGATAAAGTTTTGATTTTTTTAAGAGTCCAAGAGCTATTTCATTTATTTTTTATTTTTTGAAAGAGCTATATTCCATAACCGTAATATGGTTTAAAAATTAGAATGAGGAATTTTGGTCAAAAATACCAAATAGCTATCTCACAACCATGTAACAATTATTTATAACTTGCCAGCTCTAATTTTGTGTCACATTTATGTAAAATAAAACAATTGAATAACATCACATTGATTCTATGAATTTATATTAAAAATCGATTCAGAAGTATATTGTGAACAAGTTGTGATATTCAACAAAACGATTTAGTTCATATTTGATGAATAAAATAATCTTAGATTTAATTACGAAAACATTGCATGGGAACTAATTCCTTGGCCAACTAGTAAATTTGATTACCTGTTCTAGTAAAATTATTTTAAAAAAAAACTGGACATTAATTGTGAAAAAGGGGAAATAGTTAACATACAATTAAAAAGATTTTTTGTTATGTTAAGAATCATTGTTTTTAGGAGTTCTATAAATTTAAATTAGTTGATTTTATTCTCATTCAACAAAAAATTCAATATATTCAGTTAATGCAAACAACAGATCTTTCAGAGCAAAACCTCAATCTATTTTCGCAGCTGCACTATGTGCTTGATACACAGAGACTATCATTCAGAAATATGAATCGATAAGATAAGATTTCCGCTAAGCTCTGGGTATGGCTGTAATAATTTGTCAATTAATATTTTGTTGGTGTAATTTTCCATTAATGTTTTTTTAGGCTGAATATAACTTTAAGTAATAGAGAACTTGAGAGAATTATCAGGTACCCAACAGGTGAACAGCTCCCGGCAAACAGTAAAGCTCGTCGTATTGAAATGAAAGAAGTTTGGAGACTTATGCAAGATAATGAGTATCTCATTTCAACAGTCTATGCTGGCAAAGAAATATTTCCTAAAATAATAGGAATTTGTGGGCATTATTTTGGTGTGGAATATCTCCAACCTATAATGGACGGAACAGTGGTAAAGATAAATTACTCTCTTAAAAACATGCATCTTAGTAATTGTCTAACTCGTGCTTATGTATAACTTAATTATGATACTTTATATAAATAAATAACTAAGTAAATATTAAGACTTGGCAGATAAAATGCAATATGAAAAACAAAGGCAGGAATCTAAAAATGAATTTATTGATTTACTTACAGCAATTACGACTGATAAATATGATTCAAGACATTGTTAGAAGTTTCATAAAACCAGGCGAGGGATTTTACTAATGATTTTTTTTCTTTTGGGGAGGGCTTGATCTCTTCCTGGGAACCTACTTAAATAAACCAGTAGTGAATCCAGTCTGTTGGGAATTTTGATTAATTCCCACAACGATTTTTGTATGTACCATACATGATGACATTGAATAGAGGAACTTTTCCTTACTCTCGCCTCGTTTTAAGATTTGGATGTAGAACATCGTCTAAAATAAAAATTCATTGCGGTGCCCATCATTTTAAACATATTTTATGACTTTAGGGATCCATAGATCTTTGAAACAATCATTAAACAATTTTGTTTACAAACATGCATTCTCAATGAAAAATTAAAAATGCAGGGTACTGATTTTTTTTTAATGTCTGCATTTCCTAGGTTTGCATATAATCATTTATGGTAAAACAAATCCTGAAGCATTAAAGCATCACAGTTTTGCTTTCTTTATAAGCCGATGCACCTTTCTCTGACAAGTAATTGAGACTCGTAATAGAAAGAATTTTTAATTAAGTTTAGTACCATCAATATTGAGGCCAACTTGTGAGAAGAGAGCAGGAGGAGAGGATCCTTGTTAACATTCTGAATAGATTTATGGTAAAAGACTAGTTAGTTCAATAGTATAATGTATATCATTGGGGATATTTATTGAGAACTTTATTAAAGATTGTAATTGACTTGTTAAAATAAAATTATCATTCGGCATTGTAAGTTAAGTTTCACTTGCCTTTTTTTTTTACGTGTCTGATGGGTAGAAATGCAAGGAACTAAATATGAATTATAGTACTAATTTAAGAATTATTATTATTTGTTATAAAATTTAGGTTTCAACTTCAGAAACCAAAGAAAATTGGGCTAATCGTGTTCATTTAGCAGTGACAATCCTTGATTTAATCGAGCAAATAGATAGTGAAAACTTAGTTCTATGTGACGTGAAACAAAGCCATTTCGGGATAAATGACGATGGAAGGATGAAAGTAAGCATATTAATATCAATATATTCTAGTAATATTTAGAGGACCAGTTTTATCTAGAATATTATTAATTCAATAAAGAGCCATTCAAATTCAAGGTTAAATTATTTCATTGTGTTTACATTTAAAATTAAAAGATTTTGAAGATTAGAAAATCAATCAATCTAAAATATGAAAATTTTGGTCATAGAAGAACTTATGCTTCGGAAACCCCAGGAAAAAAAATACAAAGTAATTGTTGACCTGTTGAGGTAGAAAACTATTTATTCACCGTATGGAAAGAATAGCTAACACACGACTGTTTAAATGTCTCCTGAGAAAAGCATTACTTTATTCGAGCAGTGGAGCAACAGTGAGCTTTACGAGGTCTTTGATCTGCCTATGGTGGATGAATTCATTCAACGTAGACATATCAAATTTTTCGACTCATTACAGTACATGAATAACCCAGTATTTAGTGCGATAACCCCTGCTCCGTTCTCTTATCGATGGCAGGACGCAGTCGAGGCAGGAACGTTTTAGTCTTTAAGTTCTAGTTTTTCCCATATTGCAAACCGAAGGTGAAACCCATCACCTAGTCCAGTCTATTTGATTATTGAAATTTTCACTGTATAAAGATAATTGTAATTGTAATTCTACCCTCCTTCAAATGCATCATAGTATGCATCAGGAGGAGCCATTATTCTGTCAATTGGTTCATGAAATGTTGTTCATTTATTTGTAAAAAATATTAAAATAAAAGGGGTTTTGGAGGGGAGGGGGGGGGAAAAAAGAGAGAACATTTACTGTAAATGTCAAGCTATGTGCAATAAATAAATAAACAACAAAAAATACTACATTATTATTATAAGTTGAACAGTTGTTTAGTGGCTTCACATTTTTATTGTATCTTAATATTTAACTTCTAGTATTTGATGGCATCTTGAGATCGGTAGTATTCCATAAATCGTCAATTATTAAAAGTGGTACACACAATAAACTGATTGTTACCACAAAACTATAAGAAAATAGAAATAAAAATTCTTGATTGAATGGAAAGTAGACTAGCTAGTATCAGAAACAAGCAAGCAATGATTTTGAGAAAGTTGTAGTGTTGTTGTGGCATGAATTAGTGAGCATACTTTTGTTCTCTTGTAGTATTGATATTACTATTCCATAAAAGACACTGCCTACAATCAATTATTAATTTTGTCTTGTTATTTTTATTTCAATTTCGCTATAGTCTGATAAATATGGTACTTATTTTTTCTCTTTTTTTTTTAAATATCAAATTTATATATCTGTCAGGTCTATAGTGTAACATATTATCTTATGTTTTAAAAAGTTGTATTTATAAATGTTTTAGATACTGGATTTAGATGTGGCATTTCCGAAAGTGATAGCAAATGCTATTACAATGAGTGGCAAAAGTTGTGAGTTTGATTCTGACTGTCATCTGTTTGATTGCCGATCCGTTTGCAACAGAAAGAAGAAAATATGTGACGCTCCTGTTGTTAACACAAACCTACAAGTAATAGCACACTTGATATTTTTACTATAAATTTCTATGAAAATTAACAGCTAAAATATTAATAATTATTATTTGTCTTCTGCAATCCCATTGTTTTGATAATTATTTGAACCTGTGTATGAATCCCAGTCTTATCACTATTGTTTCTTTGTTCTTTGGCTAATAATTGTTAAAACAAGTTTCATACCCCAAATAGTAATTTTTAATATATCATAAATTTATGTTAAATAGTTGCTAAAAATAATGTTGTAAAAGTAAACGAGCTATCGGAATAAATGAATAAACAAGTTTGAATCCCAGCCCTGATACCATATTTTTTCTGAGGCTAATTATAGTTGAAACACTTTTTGTTTTTTATATATGCTTTAAATAACCTTATCTCTCTTGAATTGCAATTCATTTTATTAAAAACTAAAGATGAATCACTGTTACAGATCATCTGTGAGAAGATACTGCTTGGCTGGGCTATGCCAGGGGTGATAGTTCCAGGGCTCCTTATGTCCTCCTCGACACCTTCAGGCCTCGCTTCGCTTCTGCGACAGTGTGCACACGGAGCAGGCGGAGCTGAATTTGATTCAAATATAATCACTCGCTTGACCCACATGTTGGCAGAAATTGATGCACATTTGCAGAACATGATGTAATCTCGTTTCCTCAATATGCATCACATGAAAAAAACATGTAGCTGTAGCTACTATATTTATTGGTTTATAAGACCATTCTTTTTCAAAAAAAAAAAAAAAGAAAGACCTTGAAAATTGAGAGATCTTATGTACTGACTAAATGCGTGCATGTTAAATATCGATCATTTTTCTGAGTTTTCTTAACAATGAAATATTTTTTTATGTAATTAAATAATCTGGGGATGTGATAATATGAAACATAAATAACTAGACTTTCATAGCATAGACATTAAGTGACTAAGGCAGTTTGGTCAATTTAGGTTTTAGTCACATTTTAAAGTCCTAACCCTAGTTAGGAAAGATACATTTATTTTATCTTTTGCAATCTTCAAAAAACAAAATGTAAACACATTTATGATGAAGTTTTTGTACATAAATTTTGGTAGAGGGAGGTCTTGAGGAAGTAAGTTATAGCTCTCATACCATATGAAATTTATCTAAACATCAGCTTCTTCAGGCTGTTTTGTGATATAAACTCCCAACCGTTTAGGTGTTAGGTTGAAATTCCTAGTTGGACATAGATGTTTTCTTTCATTTCATTAGAAGTGGTGGTTCTCAATATGATCACCCACCTTTCCTGTCTCTAATGAGAATACATAAAGGTTTCAAACCAAACCAGTAAAAAAATTAGTTCACTGTGATAGATAGAAATTAGCTTTTAGATAAATTTTAAAATAAATATTGGAGTTTTTGTAGAGTGAAGGTTTTACAGCGACAATAAGCTAATAGTTTTTAGATAAACTTGTTATATCGAGTTTTATGTGTTTATGTATTGTAGATAATTTAGTCTATTTATAAAATTACTTTACAAATTCCAAGTCATAATTTTGACATGGAATTGGCACCATTTCAGTGCAGGAATTGTAATTTGTTATAATCTTGAACAGTATATTTATTAATAGAGTGTTAGAGAAATAATTGTGTTTTATCTGCTTTATATTTTTTTATGCTTTTATATATTTTAGTAATGCTAGTCTACTAATAAATTCAGGAAACAAATTCTAAGTCATTATTTTAAAATGAAAGTGGTGCTTTTTTAGTGCATTAATTGTAATTCACTATAGATTTGTTACAGTATATTTGCTAATAAAGGTTTTAGCATAAATTTGTTAAAAAAATAGATGTTTTTTTTTTTTCTTTCCCTTATTTAATATATATTTGTTTATTTAAGTTATGTGAAAATCATGAAATAATATTATTCCATTTATATTATTATTATACAATTCCCGACTTTTGTACTATTGTAGCCTTAATTCTACAGCAGCGAAACCCGGTGCTACTAAACTCCGCCACATACAACATCAGTTCAGTTTCTTTTGGGTATGCCTTCGTATATGTTGAGCATTTACTGGATTATAATTAGAAAAATCATTAAAACTTTCATTAAGATTGTTTTTGCGGCTGTAAGGAAAGTGTTAATTGTGTGATATGTCATACTTTTTTAATATTGAACTAGTGTTTTATTCATTTATTTTCTTAAAATTAGTTGTGCAGTTATGTTATAAAATCATCTCTACAAATAGTAAATTAATATAAGAACATTATTAAATTATAAAGATATTTGTCAGTAAGAAAGACTGTAAGTATACAACTGGAGACAGTATGCGACTTTTATTTGTATTTACTGAGAGGTAGTTTGCATATGGTCTGGCATTGATGAAAATTCTAGATATTTTATATGGTCAAATTAATCAGTGGTATGGATCCCAATATTATTAATATTTATAGCCCCAATCCTGCCAGTATATTTATTCTTTGGCTAATAATTATTAATAATAACAGCATTTAACTTTTAGGGTTAGATGATATTTTCAAAGAACACATAATATAACCTTAGAACCACTGATTAATAACATTCATTAGAATGAAAGGCTTAGTATTTGTTAAAATATAACACTAAAAATAGTATGGTTTTTATACGAGATAAGTGAAATTTTATTTGAAATAGTAATTTCAATTTGAACTTGAGTGCAAAGAGAGTTCATTCTTACATTTCCAATAAAACATCTATGAATCTCAACAGATGACACTACTAGCTGTCAATACTTGTAGCAGAAGCTATGTCAAACAGTTATCCATTTAAGTTCATACTAATTATTATTAATACTGTTCATAAAATTCATACTGTATTGGACAAATACAAAATAAAGTTAATATCAAAATATTTTCTTACAGTCTAAATGCTTCAAATAACCTGTCTTACACAGAAAGAAATAATCTTATGCTATACAGCATTTATGATTATTTTTATACATTGTGCGGTCTCAGGAAATAAACATAAGTTATATTTATATATTTTATTTGTTTTTCATATATTCATAAATTTGTATTAGATATTCATAAGCAGAACACTTGGAATAATTGAATGCTAAAGCAAGCAAGTGTTGTTCCTGCTTAGGAAAGAATGACATACATATTTATTATCTAACTTAAAATCTACGGCCTATCAAAATATCAAGAGTGATTTGAAGTTATCAAGGAAATTTGGTGTTAACAGCATACAATTATGCACGTATTCATCACAAGGAAAATTTTTAAATTAAGTTTTAAAACATTAGCTGTAAAGTGTGCATACATAAGCATATTTGAGTGTAATAATCTAATGAATATAATTTGTATTAAGTACAAATAACACCAGTTACATGCATTGGTGTAAAGTATTAAGTTTTTATGTATAATTAAATTTAGTCTATTTCATGACACTTATGAAACCGTAATATTATTTTTAAAAACATATAATTCAAAGAAATTTTTTTAGATTACCTTGAAAAGAAAGATTATAAACAGTACCAGTGAATTTTATGGCTCTATGTAACAGATTTTAGATAAGACAAATTTTACCCATATGTTACAGATACAATAAATGAACCACTGAAATGATAATTAGACAGATAACCTGCCTGAGTTCTCAATGCAGCCATATAATCCACTATTAGCAATTAAACTACTTAAGTAACAAAACTTATTAAAAAACATTTGGTTGCTATGAAATAAGGAACTATATCAAAAGAATTTCTGAATGATATCCTAACATTTTAACTACTAAAGTGGTCTACCCACTGAAATATTATGTGTGTAGGATCACTCAGCTTGTTCACTTTCAAGACAATGAACCTGTTTTTAAAAATGGAAATTGGAAGTGCATGCAATTTGCGAGGTAGTTAAGCAAAATTTCATGTAAGTAACTGAAAGAGTCATAAATGGTTTTTTGATAAATGAAGCCATTGGTTTAATTTGTAATGTAAAGGTTGATGTAGCTCATAAATACCGAATGTTTTATGATCATTTATAATTTTAGATTATCATAAATTATTTTCAAGATAATATTCCCATAAAGATTGATCATTTAAATAATATGATGCTTGTGGGTAGACAACTTTATTATGGGTTTTTATCAAAACCAGATCTACTTATGAAAATTGTTGAATATTGATTCTAACAAACATGAGGTTTAGGGAAATTCTTCCAATCAATAACTACCTACAATTATAGCTCTTATAAAATCATTACAAATAACAAATATACATTACATTCAATCACCTAAAAAATTGTTTGGATTTTGATAATATGGTGAACTATAGCTCAGCCTATTTATAAGGACCCAACTGTCATAGGGATTCCTCTGCCATCTTGGTCTTATACATTTGTTTTAATTTTATAAACAATCTTTTTCCCAATGATCAAAGTAGTGTGCATTCTAAATTTGGCAGTTTCTTTTGATTTAAAAATTAGCACCACTGTCAAATCTACCTGAGTATGATTCTTACAGAAAGAGAGAGGACATTTTTTAAACAAACGCTAATTTTTTACCATATAAAAAGTTGTTTTATACAGCTAGCTATGTGGTTTAAAAATATCTATTTTGTACAATTTTTACCTTTGAGTGATATGGTTACTGTGTACATCACTTCATCCACGTCTTAATAACACCTTTGAAGGTTAAAAAATTAATTGAAACTGAATGAGAAAGTGACTCTTCGGCAGCAATTTAAATATTGGTTTTGTTCTTTAAAAGAAATTTGGTACCAAAATATTAGGTAATTGTGGAGACTATTGAGCATTTTGGAAGGCTTAAGTTAGGAGATAGGGCGTTCAGTCATTTTTAAACTAATTGATGAATTGACATTATTTGAAACAGAAACTATATAAATTTATGTTTTTTTAAATGAAGAAAATCAATTTAAATACTGTTTTCCATAGCCATTCATTTATTCAGTATTTATAACAGCTGAAATTTTTAATGAGCCACCTATCTAAATGTAATTAATTTTATTCTACTGTTTAAATATAAATGTTCATACATGCATAATCTTATATACTTTTGTTAGTATATTTAATTACTGATTTTGCTTATTTGAAAAATAAATGTTGCGTTTTCTCCATGCTAATGCCCTAAACAATGAGTTAAATATCCTCAACAGTGATAACCACTGGTTACATAATGTTTAAAACAAAAGTTACTTAACATATTTTCATTCTTCATAAAAGGTCCCTCACTATAACTATAATAAGTATCATAATATGGTTCATTGATACTTCTGAAATGTTTATTGAAGTCATATTTCTCTAAGATCACATAATTTAATAATTAATACTTCATTTTACTGCTAATCGGAAGGCTTTACTTACATTAATTACTCTTTATATAAAATATATAATTTTTTTAATTGTATTTTTCCACTAAAAAAACAACAAAAACTAATGCTATAATTATTTTTAAATAATGAAAGAGAACTGCAACGATCATACCAGAAGTATCAGTTGAAATCAGTTTTATTTTTTTCATTTTTTTTAGTATGTTTACTATAGCATAATAAACCCACGTACAAACACTCACTTACAAATGCGAATATTTAAGTAAGATTATACAAAAAATATAAAAAAAAAACTTTAAAGCTAATGCACAATTAATCCATCACTCAATTGCTTAAGAGGTGATCAGATCTTCATTCAGGTCTCCAAAGCTTTATTTGTCTGAAAACAAACAATTTTTCATATTAATAAACAATATTTATTTACTTTGATGGAATATTTAATATCCATTGGAGGTAAGATAAAAAATATATAAAAAGTCTCATTTTACAATAAGAAGTTAATAACATTTGAAATTGTCCATGTCTGTTTAACATACAGTTATTTACATTTCATTTGTTAGCATGTATTGGTAAGATACTAACAATGAGTATGTTTTTTTCGTGACAAATGGTTGTAAAAAAATAAAAAAAGCAAAATTAAGTATCAACACTCTGTAATATTTACAATATAATAGACTTTTTTTTTGTAGAATTTTGGGGGGCCCGCCCACTACTTATTAACTATTATTAATTTTATATATAAATATACAGTTCTCCAAAACAGTCTTTAATAATTAATAATTGTTTAGTCCTCTTGAGAAACCTATGTTTTATTTTTGTTTTTATTCAAAGTTTTAATATTTTTTTTGTTAAAGAGATCAATTCTTTATTTAATTTTATCTTACAAGGACTCATAAAATATAGCAGACAGTTACTAAAGCACCTCTAAACTAAACTAAAATACAATTAATACTTAAAACTAAAATCTCCACTTATTAATATGCTGGAAAAACTAAAAAAAAAACACCTACAGTTAACTCTTAATAATATGATGGATGGAAGTGGAGTAATAAATATATTTTCCATTGAATTTTTATTAAAACATATTATCATTATGTTTATTTTTATCTAAATAACTGAAATAATTTTATAAGATAGTAATTTGAATTCGATATTAAAGATTTTGTGTTTATATTTTAAAATTTGAGAGAGGTGTTTGATACATCTTTCAAAAAATGGTACTATTCCCCATACCAGTTGACAGAAGCCATATCAAAAGTTCTCTATAATGTTGTAATATTTTGATGTTGTGAGTTTGTGGTGTTGCCTTTGATATAAACTCGAAATTAGCGAGCGTAAATGAGCGATAAACAACCCGACCCGTGGATCATGGCTATGTAGGAATGACCGTTATTTGTTGCCGCGATATCTAATATTAATAGTAATCATATAAATAAAATCAAGACTTAAATATAAATATTTTAATATTGGACTTGTTAACTTTAAAATAAAAAAACTGAATAATATCTGAGACAACTGGCATTGGAAAATAAGAAAGTTAAAAAATCAAGAAGGCAGCAGAAAGGGATAAGAACGACGAGACTGCGGTAAAAAGCTCTCTTGTTCATTTTGACCCTCCCACGAGGCAAGGTGAGCCTTGTCCGCTACGATCGTCGCAGGAGACATCAGGCAACCACGCTCGACTACCAAGAAGAAAGGAAGAACAAAGAAACCAGAAGAATTCGCCGAAAAAAACACAATTTAGTAAATCTGGCCAGTCGCGATTATATTAAGGTAAATTTTAAGTTTAGTTTTGAACATTGTAAATTTGTAACATACGTGATTATATATAATAAACTAATGAAAAGTTTTGTAATAAAATCTAATTTTCCTTTCACCAGAAATTATTTTTTATATTAATAGAACCTAAAAAAACCTTGATTAAATGTAAAAAGAAAACAATATAGATAAAAAACGTAATAATATATAAGTATTGAAGTATGTTACAGGACAGGATAAATAACACATAAAATAAACATAAAAACAATTATTTGTAATGAGTTATGTATTGAGGGTGTAGGTACTCTTTACAACCCTATTGAGGAAGTAAGGACAATCTACTTCAGGGACCTAGGCAACCTGTCCACGTGAGCTCTTGATTTCCCCGCTTCTATATCGATGGGCTCTATATCACGATCCCACCCAGATCTACTTCAAATTTATCCTTACCGCTATTTAATGATTTTTACTTTTAACGAATTATTAAACATAAACATTACCTGCTTTGGATTTTTGTTTCTGCTTGGATGACGATGGCTCAATTTTTTCTCGTTCTGGACTGTCCTTACTCTCTGATTTACCTGGAAAAATATAGATTGCATTTTTAAAAATATAAAATAAAAACTTAAATTAACTTATGAGGATATCACATTGTGTATATTTTTTCTGCAATGAGCACCCTTTTTTTTACTATGCCTTTCTTTTTTACCGTGGGATATTCAAGGCTTATAATGGAACTAGGGCAGGGGGTCCTGATCAACTTTGGCGACATCAACTAAAGTCTCGATTGGACTAAGGAATAAAGGCATGACGGTGAAGGACATTCAGTGATATCTACCTCTAATTTATATTTTTTTTTAGGATTGGATTGTCATCTTAACTGGCCCCTATTTCAGTTTATCTTAAGTTACCCTGGTGTTTTGTGACGTAAGTCAAATCATTGAGAACAGTTCTTGTTGTTTCTTGACATTTCAATCAAATGACAAAATGTTTGTGGACTAACTAAGAGTGGTTAGAGTTAACTGCTTCATGACATGAATGGTATGTGTTTGACAGAATAGATCCCTGCCGATCCCCGGAGATCACTGCAGCAAGACGTCACTTCATCCAATTTCCTGCACTAATTGCTCAAAGGATATAAAGGAGTGTCTGGTACTCTCTAGGGCCCAGGTCAATGTCCTTTATCGTGTTAGCTGTTCCCGAGTGCTTAATTAAGTCAAATCAGAGAAGGGTAGCGACTTCTTAGCTCTTAACTTGTAGGAGGTGGGTGAGATAGGCAGGAACAGTATTATCAGGGGGGAAATTTCATAATTGCTGTCGAAAATTAATGTTTTACAAATTTATCTCTTTAATTTTAGTTGTTTTTAATGAATTCAATCATATTCTAAAAGCATCTTTATACTTTTTTACCTTGATTTTACAGTTGTTATTATATAGATGGGTATGACCTTTTGTAAGTCGTTTATAAAAAAGCAATAATGCAAGGTTTCAAAATAAATTCTGGATTATCTATGATTTATCTTTTTGGCTCTGAAAACTGTTCTCTTATGATTATCAGTAATTTCATTTTTACGTTGCTACCATTAGTGTGTCGTTAAAAAAAAACGTAAAGTTAAAATCTTAAATAAAGATAGCTAATGCTCCTTTCTACACCAACAAACTTCCCGCCGATCTCAACATCCCATTCATCAAAACACTACCTTCCGCTACCAGACTATACTATTATATGAAAACGTTTTTGGCATACTTTACTCAGTTGGCATTGAATTCTATTGGCAGCGCTGGGAACTAAACCTAGCGTTTGAATTGGGGCTCATTTACATTTATCATTTTGAATGTTTATCTTGGAGGTATCATCTAAAGTGTTCACCAAAGATGAACAATGAAATATATTGACCCCCTACTAACTTTTGACGAAAGAGTCGTTCCCCAAACCGATGATTCATCCAGAGTGAAGACAAATTAAAAAATGTAAACAAACGGTCCTTTCGTGCTTAAATGATTCCTGCAACCCTCAGGATTTTTTGCTGGCCATTCCCTTAACAGCGTTTACGAAGCTCCTTGATTTTCTCTTCTTTCAAGCCATGGTTTCACCCGCCAACGTTTTTCAGCACAGTCAGTAGTCGATATAATTGAGTTAACTTAATGTATCAGTCTGAAAATGAAATTAAATCAATGCCTCCGGGTATAATCCTTGCATTCCTTCTTGAACAAGACATCCTGGCACCTGGCACCGCAAGTTGTCCTGGCTCCTCACACAGAGTCGACACGAACAGAGGCAGTTTGCATGAAAGGTGAAACCCCAGAACTGGATGAAAATATCGATGGCTTACCTCTAAAACCTGGTAAGTCCACAAGGAAAAAAAAACTATATTTCTGTTGAAGATAAATAAAAATTGTGATTATTTATTTTTAAATATCCCAGACATTTGTAGAAAAAATAACACCACACTGTGCACTTACAAGATTTTATGTAGGAAGATTTTAGAAGTGAGCTATCGATAAGTAAACAAGGATGATTGTTCTGGATATCACTCAGCGTGTTCACTTTGGGTTACGTGCATCAAAAGTGATACAGTGTAAATTCCGCTTTTCAGTTCGTCGAACACTATTACCAATGTTTTATTTTTTAATATTATAAAGAATTATAATTATTAAATAATGTGACTAATAATAGTTAAGATTAAAAAATAAAAACAATATGGACTATTTTTTATTTATCAAGGATGGAAAAAAAAGAGTGAATTTGAATGTTCGCTAATTTGCTAATCATATAATAATTGCCAAATAGAAAGATCAGATCAGTTCGTCTAATTAAATAAATATATTGTATAAGTTGAACAATGGTAGAATACAATAGTTCCATGCTCCGATTTGTTATAGTAGAAGTTTAGGCTAGTAACGACCACAAGTAATGATAGCGACATCAGTAAGGTGCCTTGACATTCGTTACCGAAGTTTCAAGATTGGGTTGTTGCCATCAAGGGAAAATCTTATTACCAAACAGTGATCCTTATCCTTACATAAACAGAAATAAGATATAGTATTCGGAAATTAATCGTCATTTTCTTGAAAATATCTTATCGTCAACAGTCTTTGTGCTTTTAATTCTTTCAATGCATAGAACGTGGACGTAAAAGTACATGTTCAATGAGAATCATTGGAGAACTATCGTGAGAGCAACCGCTTCTTTAAAAACAAATTTGGATGAACCATGTTGTGCACTTCAAGTTCTGGACATATGTAAAGGGATCCTGTCATCCTACCAATAAATGAATGATTTGCAATGCTCGAGAGTCCAGGTAACCAAACACTTCATGAGCCCGGCCATTTTGGTTGGGCGATCACAGGTAATGAGACAGAGCTGGTGGGCGGCGAAGCCGTCAGTCACCGCGGAGGTTGGCAAATCGAGCAGGTGGGCAGAGCCCCTTAGTCTAATATAAAAAAAAAATCTGAAATAGATTCTTGCTTATGACTTTGGAAATATTGGAACTATAAGAAGCCAGACCTAATTATATCTCGTTTAATTTTCCTTCCGTAGTTCCGTTATATTATTACTTGACCGAAACATATATAGTGCGATCTGGGATGATGTTGATATAAAATTTCAAGGGTATAGTATCATTTTTCATATATCAACATACATACAGACTTATCAAAGACGATTGACCCTCACATGTTTGAAAGTACAGCCTCTCCTTCGTGCTCGATGATAATATTATCAAGTCCTTGGCTGACTCCAGACCGAATACATTTGCATAATTGAATAAAGACCGACAACGAAATACTGGACCGAATGTTTTCCGGAGGGGTGGGGACGGAGAGAATGTGGGGAGGGGAGGTGAAGGAAATTGGGCTGAGTGGGCGCCTCCAAATTGGTGCCTGTTTCGGAGTAAACAGGTTTGATGAAAAACGTGACCCTGCCTCTGTCGGGGAGGAAACCTAGTGAGGAAATAGGGGAAAGATCTGTAAGTTACCCCTAGCAGGTGGCGAGTTATTACTGCATCTAAAGGGAGAGGCTATACGTTCAGACAAGTTCGTGTAAAGCGTGTTTCATCCACCTGCCTATAAGCGGGTTCGTAAAAATTACAAAAACAAATGTGGATACACTTATGATGACAATTTTAATGACGTAATTATAGTACACTTAAGGCCGAACACACATTACACATGCCAACTAGGGCGTTGAGTTCTTTAATTTGATGCCCTACTCAATATGATACAAAGATTTTTAATGGGGCTGGTTTTATTTTGATCTTCATTGTGCCATCAAAAATTACTGATGTAGTTAAAGTTGCTAACACGGTGTAAAATCTATCACGGGATCCGTTTCCCAGACAGGGTTCCTTCAAGGGTCTCGTTCACTGTAAAGTTCTCGGGACCATGGGGTATCTCGTCGTCTGTGGTTCGCGTATTTCAGTGCAATTACTGGCCACCACATCTTTTGTTCTTTTAAGCCGGTTTTATTGCATTCGTTTCTTTTATTTCGTAACTTTTTCCCCCAAGACCAACTTATACACAAAGGGACTCCACTTCATCTTGGTACAATGATGCCTTCTTGATGATTGAACATCTAAAGAATATCGGTATTACGGTTCCTCAACCTGGAGATGGTAAAGTGTCCTGATCCTTGCGGCTACTTCTACTTCTGGACAATGATGAGGAAGCCCCTGTAGTTCCCCTCGTCTTCCAGCGACGACATGGCTGACATGGCTTCTTACAAGCTATACTGAGGATTGAATGGAGTATCCGTGCTCTTGCTTGTTCCGACAGGGGGGGGGGGCAAGACATGCTCAACGGTATTTTATTTTTATTTTATTCTCGTAGAGCTTGAAACGAAATTCGCCACTACCCGACAGCACATCGGAACCCCAGTAGTCAAGGGAGACCGACCCACTTTGCCCTTAGCCTGTCCTTGGCCGAGGGGAAGTACTTCCTTAGTGTATTCCCTTTCGTGGTATTAACCCTGTCGGGTCATCACGAGGGGGGTGCCTGGTCAACCTAGCCCTGGCAATTGTATCGCCAGATTATCCACATAGGCTACTGAAGGAATCTCTTGGTCATTAAGAGTCACGAGAATCTTTTAAATACCAGCTTTTAAAGGGCAGGGCCCTGTATGGACCCCTGGGCACATCCTAGCTTCAAAAGTTCCTTCACCTCGTATGATGCTCTCTTAGTGACCACCCTCAGTTGTTCCAGGTAGCTGCCCACAAATTCATAGAGGTTACAGGGTGTCTCCAGTTCCCGCAACTGTCTCATCACGAAGGGGGACCACACTCTGTGTTAACCACAGTTTTTATGATTTTTTTGTAACTATAGTTAGAAGAAAAACAAAACAAAAATGACATATTACTAATAATAATTAATGTAATTTCCCGGTACTTACTTCGAGGTTGGTGAGCCAACTTCTTCGGACGCTCATGGTGCTCGTGGTTACAGCACCTGTCGTGGTGGTCATGCAACGCCAACGTAGGGAACACAGCTGCAATAAAATTTGTATCATTAATAGAAATAAACTCTGATTCTGAAAGAACATTTATTGACGGGCATACAGCAAAATATTTAAAAACAAAGAAATGAGTGTATTACCCATTCACGTTTCTTCACCGAATCTGGCTTTTCATTTACCATGGATGGACTTTCGTTAATACCAAATTATTGTCTAAGTTATATAAAGATAAAAACAAACAATATGATAATGATGCACTACTCATAAAAAATGCGTGCTGACCCTAGTAGCCCGACTCAACGTTGACATTTGTACGCTTAAACAGGGAGAAAAGAAAACGCTGTAAATTTAGAATTGGTGATGCCCATATAAACCTATGTTGTCGGGTGGTAAAATCGAGATCTAGTGATACTTAAAAGAAACTAACAGATTGTATAACTTTTGACAATGACATTCAAGACTTTTCCGGTAAAAAAGCGGGACAAATAATTATATCAACATACTTAATATGTCATTATATGTACAATCTGTTTGAACAAAATAAATATTTTATTTATTCATGTTGATTAATTGTTAATAACCACTCTTGAGTTTGATTGACTTAGTGGAATGTGGGGGGCTTCTAAGACTCCGCTTCCTCTTTCACATGCGAGAGATGTGACAATCATGTGGACTTGGACCTATTTTAAAGGACGTAGAAAATGAAGTAACACAATGGAAAGTTAGTTTGGATGGGCGTTTAAGTTTCTTAAATATTAATTGAAGAAGTGTGAAAATATTACTCAATAACTTTGCCTCAAAAAAGTCTATTCATAAAAAAAGAACCACTAACAATCTGAAAAGAGACTTGGGTAGTCTCTGGGCTGTTTGTAAATACTGTATGAATGAGCGAGGGAATGAAGAATAGTAAATATGGTATGAATGAGAGCATTGATCACAATTACTTATTGCTCAATAAGGCAGATTGTAATTTGATCACAATAAAGATTTAGAAATCAATTGACTTGAAAGGGTTGCCAATTAATTTTAAATATTTGGTTTAAGGTTGGAACCTTAAAGCAACTAAAACTTAAAAATATAATCTACTATACCTTAGAAAAGCCCTGCGAGATAAATAATATATTTTACCATTCTAATGAGGATGAAGATCATTCTAATGTCGTTAAGGAACAACACTAATGACAGGAGCGGGGACACGATAAAATTGACAAGCTAACAGACAGACAAGCTATTGTTGTTGAGTTCGTCGCCCCCACAGCCCCCTATTGAGCTAACAATGGCTGATCTGCAGGTGGCCTGATAACAGGCAATAAGAGGACTGCCAACAGTAGCTCCTATCTAGCCCTAAGTAGCGAGGAGGGAAAGGGGTCGTGCCTCAACCCTTGGGAGGGGTTGTTCCCCTTTCTGTCTACCTGTCCTGCGATTAGTCCAATCTATCTTAATAGATGACCTCATAAACTAGTTGATCAAATTAGCCCCACCATATCTATATTTTTTTTTTTTTTGATTCAGATATTAGTTTTTACTAAAAGACGCTAATGCTAAACACTAAATTAATTATTTTAAAGAAACAAAGGACGTAGAAAATGAAGTAACACAATGGAAAGTTAGTTTGGATAGCCATTGAAGTTTCTTAAATATTAATTAAAGAATTGTGAAAATATTACTCAATAACTTTGCATCAAAATAGTCTATTCATAAAAAAAGAACCACTAACAATCTGAAAAGAGACACACAATGTTTTAAAATTTACACTATGTGAAAAATCAAATGTTTCAAATAAATAATTTAGATCTCTCCAAAATCTTTTATTAATAATGAAAAAAAAAACTGTGCATAGTATCCTTTTATAGATTTTTGTTATTTATTGATAAATTTTGCCGTGGCGCTTTGGACTCTTATCATTTGAAAACATCTACACAACCAGAAAAAAAACTTTAAGAATAAGTAAAAAAGTTTTTCATCTCTTCAAAACTATATTTCACCAAATGTAAATCTTATGTTTAATACTCACAATTATTAAGAACTATAAATAAATCAACGTTGTCCCTTTGTTTTTGTTTTTTTTCAATTTTTCATCTCAGGTCATTTTTCACCAATTCAGGGCGAACAAAGGTGCCTATTCATAATGTTATGTAGTATTGCTTGTTTTCTTGCTTGGATAGAGAATATAAATGTTTTTTTATTGGCCGTTTTTACTGCAAGTTCTAACAAGGACTTGAGACTTTATTTACATTATATCAATGCGATCGAACGCTGCAGTGTATAACATTAATTCATCAAACCTTTCATAATATACCCAAACATAATATGGAGGAAATTGCGAAAAAAAAATATTTTTAAATCCAGGAAACCTTCAGATATTTCACTTTTTTCAGTCTCTGTCTCCATACGTTATCTGCCAGGAAAAGCTGAAATAGGACGCAATCTATTTCGAAAGATAGGTGTCACCTAAGGACAAAGCGCCAATCCCTAGAGGGATATTGACCGGCATAAATATCCAGGAAGGCCGCCACTGCCGGCTTGATTAACTGCACAGACTTAGGGCTCAGGCCGGCCCTTTTTGGTCTAGTGACCCACATACCTTCTAATTAATAGTAGCCGTCAGTCCCACGGGACCGCTAGCTTCATCCCCTGTATGGGGGTTGGAGGATATCCTTGACATGAAATGAAAATATTACTTTGAAAATTGTTCAAGCACACAAGTATATTACATTTCAAATTATCTCAGGTTATATGCGTTCGTTGAACAGTATTCTTTATCTCTTCTTATAAAGAGAAGGTAGCGATATGTTTATATAGATATATTATGATGACGGGGGGAGGGGGTACAACTCTCTCAATGTAGATGAGAGTTGAATATCTAGTATACTACTTATGTACTTATACTTATATACTTATGTATTAAGGATACTAAGTACTACATTCACTTAGAGGAGCGAAGGAACTCAAAGAAACTAAGATTAAAAATTCGAGTCAAGAGCTATGAACCAAACAATTAAACGTTTCGGAAGAAGTCAAGCAAAACACTCCTGAAACTGGGATTTAAAAAAAAAAACTCCAACACCTTTTTGGTGACGGTTTTAATAACTTTAATGAGCCCCAACACACCTTATACATTTCTAATCAGAAAGTCAAGATCTTTAAATTAATACGCTACGCAATACGACAGAAGAATAATTAACTTGTAAGTGGATGTTCATTATATTTGATGGGGCTGGTTTTATTTTTAGCATCACCAGGGGATCAAATGAAACTCTCATGCGAAATATCTTGCTTCTAAAAGAGAAAAAACATTGGTTGAATTGAAATTGGCAACGAAACACCCCTTAGTCCCGCCATCTTTACAGTGTGCGATATCTAAAGGGAATCCCGCCTGGGAGGGACACGGATTCCATAGTAGGGGAGGGGAAAAAATGTGTGTAGTTGAAATTGTGAATGGATTTTCGTAAGAGGTGGTTATTTAAGTAAACATTTGCCAGTAACCAATTGCTGTATATAAGTGAGTAGAATCATTCGTCGAGAAATCAGCTTAGGTCGATGAAAGAGAGTTGTAATTTTTTCTTCAAGTTTATAAACATGTAGGTCAACAACAAATAATCGATCAAATAGTCGACATTGAATCGTTGAGCATTAATAAATTTCTCCAAACAATTTAAACTATTAACCTATACAACCACAGCTAACAATGGATTCACAGTGCTTCTATTAAAATTAAAGATATTTGCAAATTTGTATTTATGTTTTTTCCTGAAAAACCAATCGCTGCGGATGTGGGTAGCTGATAGCCTCTTGGAAGCTATGCCTCTGGCCTATGGAGTACCTCAGTGTTCCGTGCTCTCCCTAGTGCTTCTCAACGTGTACACGTGCCTGAAATCGTTGGAGCCGGAATAAGAACACTACAGCTGCTGCTTTCTTTAACGTCATCGGAGTGTACAGTATAATGAACGCAAAGAGAGCTTTTTAACAGGCCGAATCAGCTTGCAACGAGATCAGACTTGGTGAATCTTAACATTACAGCAGGAACGCAGAAAAATTCTCCCGCCAACAGTACTGTATGCTTGGGCATAAAAAATGGGTCGTCACCTCCGTTTTGAGGTGACTCTCACACTTGGTGACATCCCTCAATCAATCGTTGCAGCTTAAGTTGATGACATACGACAGCGTACTTAGGCCTGTACGGTGCAATGCTTTTTATTGATCTCACGGAAGCGACTTCAGTGAATTCGAAACGGGATACTTATGAAAGTTGTCCAACATAGTTAAGTCAACAAAAATACACGAAAGAAGATTTTGTGTGGATATGCTGTGGCTTCCACAACCTTCCCAGTTCCAGATTCCAGGTACCCGCTAGACTAGCATTTCCTAGAGGAATATGGCTCCAGGAGCCTAGTAGAACTCCCCCAGAGGTCGAGTCTGCCTCTTTCCAGTTCACACTCACCTTTAAGATCCGGGTGGTTTTCGCCTACCTACCCTTAGCTACTGAGTGTGGATTCGTGTCATTTCAAAAGCACGTACACCACCGATACCAAGTCTGTACCTCTTCTCCTGAACATTTTGCGCTGTCCGGCGCACTTCTAAGATCTTATGAAGTCATATAAAAAACCAAACATAAATATAAGCTGACTAGGCCACCAGCGAAGGGTCAAATACCCACACATGTTTATATCTCTCA